>OZ010790.1:519909070-521149432 GCA_963932465.1 Maratus speciosus | reverse complement strand
TTTCACTGTATATCAAAAAAATTTAGGCAAATTCACAAATACTAAAATAATTATTTCTTGATTAAGATTTTCTGTTTGCTCCAATGCTATTTAAAATTGACTAGAAAATGTATTCTTCAATATTAACGAGATAAAATACGTAGTGAGATATTTACAAGGTTATTTTATGGAGAAAAAAACCCTCACTGCTAAAACAAATGTAATTAACACATATGAGAATGAGATGTTTCCGCATATTTGATTATTCAGGGCATTGATCCTAATACAGAGATACAAAAAAATTTTCTACCATTGAAAATCATTTTTCATGATTACCGAGACTATACAAAAACTGAAAACACAAGCATTTGTTCAAAATGACGCACTTTTAGAAGGTTCAAGATGAAATAGATTACTGCCACAGAGCAAAAAACCAAGCAAAAAGCTCCAAAAAAATCATGACTTTTCAGCCTGAACCAGATAAATACTTTAATCAATGATGTGGAATGAAGTTACCAGGAAACGTTATACTATATGTATGTATGTAAATGTATGGCAAAATTCCATCCATAAATTATTGCATTAGTATATGTTGAAAGGGAACTTTAAAATAATTCTACAAAAAAATATATTTATAGTTTAAAACAGGGGCGCGCCGACCCAGTGTGCAAAGTGTGCACCGCACACAGGCGCCAGAATACTAAAGGTGCCAAATATTTTAGTCGAACCTGAAATTTTTTTATCCAATTTAAATTTATTAAAGCGGTATTTAAATCGAAAGTGCGTCATTTCTGATATATTTCTGAGTTCATTTTTACTTATAAGGTATAGGAAATTGTCAGCGGCGTAGCTTTAGGGGTGGGGGGAGGGGAGAGTCTCATACCGAAAGGCGCCACGGTATCGAAAGGTAACGGTCGAAAGGTGCTTTGTTGTCGAAAGGTCACGGTCGTAAGGTGCCACGGAAGGCTTAAAGGCGCCGTCAAGTGCCTAAAATAAATTAAAAAAAGCTAGAAACATAAAAAATTCGGAAGGGCGACCGTGAATGTCCCTTTTGACATCCCTGCTCTAGATCAGAGGCCTGTCTAGCTTTTCAGAAAGCTGGGGTACACTACAGCTGGTGGAAAACATGGAAGGCTCCATTATTCAAATAATTGAAAATGTATAATAATTCTATCTTACTCTAGTATTGGTAGAGATACACATATAAAACGATATAAAAACATACACGATATAAAAACAGATAGATATTATATTGCAGAATAGTAAAGCAACATAAGACTCCAGGTTATGTACGGTACCCATGTAAAAGTAAATTGCCAAAAAAAGCACAAATCAATCATAGCAATCGGCTACATTATAACAAAAACAATAAATAAATAAAACAGGTTGCAACTCAAAATTCAATGCATGTAAAAAAAGAAATGAAAAACTCCATTCGATTCCAAAAAAATTTAACAGTCACGCCTATCATTGTATGCAACGCATAAAAAAACGATCGCATGAGCATGTAAGAAAGTTTCATGTCATTTGCAGTCGGGAAACATATTTTTGAGAACAATCTCAAAATGAATTACGTTTTATTGAAATTTTAATTGTATATTTTATAGATTTGCTTCGAACAAAGAATAATCGATCAAGAGCGAGTTTCACTCGCGTACAGAGAGTTCATACAATAAATTTCTTAATTACTAACTGCAATCTTACAAAATATACTCGTTAAACGAATAATAAGACTTTGCAAATAACTTGGAATTATTTTATCAAATATTTTTCAATAATTTCCTTCAATAATTGAATTCAATTGAAATAAAAAACGCTGACTATTCATCATTATGATTCATCTTACCTAAAACAAAGACCTTGTACAAAGTTTAATCTTGTCATTGTGCCAAGTGCGCTTCGAAAGGAGGTCGCAAAGTTGCATGGCCACTTTGGTCTGTGCCAAGATATTTTTTTTTCTAATATCTGGGCTAATTATCGACAATTCTTTTGGAAAATCGTTATCGAGAGTTCTTCGATGATTTCGCGTCAATAGGTACATCGAACTCCTCTCAACTCACCCGCTGAGCGCCCGCCAAATAAAGTTTATGTATAACGGAAAACTGCGATTTTCTGAAAAACTGCATGACCTAGAATAATTGCTATAGTTTTCCTGCAAGATTTAAATAAATTCTAACTACTACTAATTTTTTCATAATTTTATTTGCAGTAGTTTCGGAAATAGGTTTATCGGACATAATTTTGCCATACATTTTCGACGAATTTCTGAAAATTACGAAAACCCGCTCACTGTGTTAAAATGGGGGGGGGGGGGGAGAAGCTGCTAATTGTTCAGATTTGTTATGTAAATTTTTTTTATGATTTTTGGAAAATTGTATGTGGTAGTAATGAACAAATTAAAATTTTAAAATGACCTCTACTTACTGATGAAAAAATGAGTTAAGAGGAGAGGAGTGAGTGCTTAGTAAAGTACAGGCCAAAAGCTTTAAAACGATATGTTACATGAAAAAGTTCATTTTACCGCCCCCCTCCCCATGGGGGGAAAGGCTTTCTAATAATCTGGGATCAAACATAGACCTCACGAATCGAAGGCCCGTGAAGAGTTTCATCTTCGGTGAAGCTTTCAAATGAGCTACCGAAATTTTGCTGCAGCATAATTAGGAGCTCAGTTAGAAAATTGACCCCCAGGAGGGAGAGGTCTGAGTGAGGAGGCTAGAAAGGTTCATAATATGAAAGAGTGGTTTAAGGGTTTAATCACATGAGGGTTTAACAGGCGTGTTGCGTACGCACTGTAAAATCTTGCAAAAATACAAATCTCGAAACTTTTACTTCCACATTAGTTCGCCGTCAAAAATCCGCATCTAAAACGGCAGAAAATGGTACGGTTTTAAATATTTGATCATCCCCCGCCCCAATTTTTTTTATCGCCTCCCTCCCCCCCTGAAATTTGATACCACCTACTTTTTAAAATCCTTATTATGTGCTATAAACTATCTGGAAGTCCCAAATAGATCGGTTCGTCAGGTTTTTTTTTTATTTTAACAAATTCGCGTTTCAACAAAGCATTTCTTTTCCTTTTTAAAAATCGATTTTTTTTATAAAGCTAAAACTTGCGGATCGATTTTTATAAAATTTAGATATTATTAAACAGCGTTTAAAGATAGGGCTAGATGCATAACTTTAAAATATCTAAATGATGTATTTTAATAAAATTGACGGCGTTCCAAAGAATCCTATTATAAAAATCATTTGTAGTTTCGAAAGACTGGCTTTTAAACCGAGAGTTTGAAAGGAATCATACAATTAATGAAATAATAATTAATATCTAATGTTGTAATTGAGCGACCGTGAAGAAATTTACATATTTGAAAGCAGCGAAAAATTCTGTATCTGGATGAATAAAAATTAAATCTATAAATTTATATTTTGAAAATTTTATATTCGTTCGAAAACGTACACTATTGAAAGACGTCGATTGCCTGCAATGAACACCTGGCGTCCATGGAAGAGATTTCGAACGTTTCTTTCGAAGGAAATAAAACGATTTTTTACAAATCGATTTTTTGTGGATTTTTTGACTTCCTCAAACCGTGCCAGAATCATTTTTAGAAATTCTGAAAGTTTTTTTTTTTTTTTTTTTTTTTTTTTTTTTGGCGTCTGGCTGTGCAATTTTCGAGTTGTCAGGACCAGTAGAATTTAAGATACAGTCCTTTTTAAAAAGGCCCAGTACATTTGTCGTCCTAGCAGCTCTGTAATTCTATTAACCCTCCCCCTATCTTTGAGTTTTTGAAGAAGTTCTCTGCGGTTTGAAAAATATCTATGCTCTTTTTGAATTATGAATACTTTTCATTCGTTTAATTTTGACTTTTTAATTAATTTTTCAACTATTAGAGATTTAAAATTCTGAAACTTAGGTGCACGGTGCATCAGGTGAGTCTTTCGACTATCCTCACAAAAAGTTTGAGCCTCGTATGTGCCTTATATTCTGCTCCTTATATTCTGCTAGCCATCGCACACAGACCGGGCGAAACTTTAGCCAGCATAGGGGTTCTATATTTTCTAATATAAAATCAAATGTTCCGGAACTGGAACATTTTCGAATGCACCCCTAATTGTGATCTACGAGTGGTAATTGCTTAAGATGCATCTTAATTGATGTTACATTACTTTAAAAGAAATAAAAGTACTATAACGTGCTAATAAAAGTATTATATTTGCTAATATAAAATCAAATGTTCCGGGACCGGAACATTTTCGAATGCACTCCTAATTATGATCAACGTGTGGTAATTGTTTAAGGCGCACCTTAATTGATGTTACATTACTTTAAAGAAATAAAGTACTATAACGCGCGTTCCGGTGCATTACAAACACCATAATTTGAGAAAATGTTTTTCCACTTTTATGTGTATTTACTGTATTACAAGCACCCCATTCTTTGTGTCATAGTCCTACCATTCATTAATTCAACACAGCTATATTTCCAAATTAAAGTTTATTTGAACTGTTTTAAGTATAAATATAAATAAAGATCAGATCTTAAAAATTCCGGGAGTGATGGAGGTAAAAGAAGCTGATTTACTTAGGAGGTATGCTATTGTGGGGAGAGAGAGCAAACAGCTGAAGCACCCACCTTTTAGGAATGTCCGTTATTTGCATAGCTGACAACATTCCTTAGTTTTTAATTCAAACAACAATATTTTTAATCAGAAATTTAATTCAATAAATGAAATAAAAAAGAACCCTGTGGAAACAAGACACATTTTATTAAATACATTTTCTGGTTCCAAATTAGTTTATTTGATTTGGAGAAAAACCCCGGAAGGTTGGCTTGGCAGCTATGCATTTATACTCTTTGGAAAAAAAATGTTTTTTTTTTTTGGGGGGGGGGGGGTAGGAATATGGGGCGAAAATTGAAGTTCTGCACACAGGCGCCGAATACTGCTGGCGCGCCCCTGGTTTAAAAAAAATTGTTATGTATTTCAATAGAGTATATTCCCAACAGAATGAATATATATCCCTCTTTTTATTTGTAGTGCGAAAGTTTGCATATTATAACATGTCGTTGCACAAAGGAATGTTTTTTTCTGAAGAAATTATTTATTGTTATACCCATTCAATGTGACGCTGTTCACAATAAAGTGACTTTATAAATAAAAGACTGGGGACATGAGCTAAAGGTGCATAGTCAGGTGGGTAAGTTTTGACTAAATTGTGGCTATGCACTTTTCGGAGAATGGTGATACTTGCTTAAGACAAGTTCGATCAGACGTGTGAGCCAAGTCAAGAAATATTGGTTTGGCGATATGGGCAGATTGGACAGACGAACAATTTTATGTCGCCATTCTCTCATTTATAAAGCACTCTAGTTGCCAGCATAGTTCACGTTTGAAAAGTAGCAGAGTAGATCATCATCTATTGCATTTTTTGACCTGTCTCTGTAAATAAAAACTATGTTTATTTTAGCTTTAAACATACCCTTGTGAAATCCGATTTTAATGTAAAAAGTTTCATTCAGCCCGTTCAGTTACTGGCGAGTAAACAGCGGACATAAATAAATGCCTAGAAACATACAAAAACATACACAATAACCGGTAACATAAGTTTTTTTTTTGTTGTTCAAGTCGCTTAAAAAAGGAGCATCATAACTGTTGCTATATTAAAAAAAATAAAAATGTTAACTTATTTTCTCATATTTCAGAAGTACATGTTCTTCTCACAGTTGAGTTGAGTAGTCATTTTTCGTAATTTAGAATAATTTTCACACATCTCATCTTTTCCCATAATGATAGTCAGCGAACTTATGCCATTTCTATGAGTAGAAATATGATGAGAGAAAGTTTACAGTTTTCATAATTTAGTATGCTGTATCAAGGGAAATGAACGTATCATGCACATGATAAAATGCTGAGAGTTTTTCTAGGTATATTACTTTATAAAATAGGAATTCGTAACAGCTTCTCACGAATAAATTATTTACAAAAGATTAAAAGATTTTTAGTGTATACAATTTTATTTATTTAAAAATTAAGAATACTTATTTATTACACGTAGTAAATAAATATGAATATCATTTAAAAATATTTTACCCCTATTAAGGAAATTCGTCTTTATGCAGGGAGAAAAGCAAAAGCACAATATATTCGAAAGTTCGATATAAACTACCACATTGATAAATAATCCTTCTATATATAAAAAAAAAGTTTTGATTTGGAAATGGACCGATGAAAATCTGCGTAGATATTCCCGGCAGATCGGCATCCAATTTGAATGCTTAAGCATGGCCTTTCTTCGTCAATATTAAAAAAAAAACTGTTGCATACAAAAATATGAAAATCGGTAGTATTATAGAGAAGTGTTTGATAAACACGCTGATGCAGACAGTTTTCAAATCGAAGAATTATTTTAAAAGATATTCAATGCCAAAGTTGGACAAAATCGTTCCATTAAAAAAGTTTTATAGGAGCAAAAACTGTACATAGGAATTTAATCATTTTTAGATCATTTTATGCGTCAGAATTTCCCGGTGTGCAGACTGCTTTTAGTATTTTAATTTGACCCATTTTTTGAGGTTTTATTTCTATTTTAAATTCAAACTTTTAGCATTTCGAGACATATTTTTTACAAAATTCAGAAAATTGTATTAATTTAAACTGTTGACAACTGTATAAAGAGCGCAAACAATAATGCTTGCTTCAAATTAAAAATTTATTTTACACGTGACTATTATAAACAGAAAATATAAAAAGCAGGAAGTCATTGAAAATTACGTTATAAAAACTATACTTACACGTGAATTTTAAAAGAGAAAGAATATTGTAAAATAATAAATTCATTAACATGCGTTAGAAGTCTTAAATAGGAGAATTTACGTCACATTTACGTCACATTTACGTCACATTACACTTATTACGTAAAATGAACAAAAAATAATATTGCAAAACAGTTTAAATTAAAAAATTGCGCGAGACATTTGTTTGATATTTTAAAAAGATCATAACATTTCATTTCTAACAAAAGTATTTTTACGTGAATATTAAAAAGAGAAAGAAAAGTTTGGTGAAAATTAAGTCAGATTCAAATTAAAATTCAATCTTCCGAAATCTTTTTAAAGCCGATCAAATTAGCGTGCTGTTAGAGCCTGCGGTGTCTGAACGGGGGTTGACGAGCGTAGCTCGTAGGGGGCAGATCCCCCTAGTTATCCACAAAGAAACTTTATCATTTATTTTCACACGTTACTTTATAAGCTTGGAACGGCTCTTTATACTGGAACACTATTATATTAGCTATTAATATATTGGCTATTAATTAACTTTGATTAACTTTGATAACTATTTTAACTTTTTATTTTAACTATTTTAACTTTGACAACTATTTTAATTAACTTTGATAAATTGGCTATAAATTAGCTATTAATGTATTGGAACACTATATAGTTACACTTTATTATTGTAACCAACATATGTAATTCTTTTATGTACAGAAGTGTTTGAAAGCTTTTATTTTCGTTTTCCCGTACGCCTCAACTATCCTAGCAAAAAGTATGAAATTACCATGTGCCTTTACCAACGCGCACTGAGGTGTGAAAAATCTTATACTAACAAAAGAAAGTTTCCCTCAATCTGTGTGTGGGTGTCTGTGTGCAATGGCTAGCAAAATCTGAGCGTACGAGGCTGAGTATTTTTGTGAGGCTAGCCCAAAGTGCCACCTGATGCACCAGAGACTCAGAATTTTAAAATTCTAATAATTAGTTGAGTTATTAATTAAAAATCTCAACCCACAGTCATTAAATACTCATATCGGTCCTTGAGAGAGGAAAAAAGCACTGCGCAAGCGCAGAAAGCTTATTCAGGTTGAAAGTGAAGTTCGAAAAGAAAAAAAATCCAGGGTATTTTGTAATTATTTATTACCTTGCTTCGGCGAATAAAGAGCTCGACGCAGCAGCGGTCGTTCGGTAGCTCCTGAGCCCTCCCTACCAACTCATTGGTGCCTTTAATTTGTGTAATTTCCCTTTTAAATTTGTCCGGTTTTAATTTTTAATTTTTTTCTTCAACCTGGCTTCCGCAAGAGTCTCGTCTAAAGGGACACAGGTAGGGACGTTGGACGGACACGCCGCATATCCCGCTCCGTGAATTCAATGGCCGCTACCGAGACGAATAAGGAGCTTGACGCAGCAGCGGTCGTTCAGTAGCTTCAGGGCCCCGAGGCCTCCCTCGTCGCTCTTCGGTGCCTTTAATTTGTGAAATTTCCCTTTTCAAATTATCCGGTTTTAACTTTTGATTATTTTTTTCTTTTCAACCTGGCTTCCGCAAGATTTTCGGCTAACGGGAGGCAGGCAGGGATGTTGGACGGACACGTGGCACGCCCCGCTCCGTGAATTCTGTGACCGCGACCGAGACGAATAAGGAGCTCGACACAGCAGCTGTCGTTTCGTAGCTTCAGGACCCCGAGGCCTCTCTCGTCGCTCTTCGGTGCCTTTAATTTGTGTAATTTCCCTTTTCTATTCGTCCGGTTTTGTTTTTTTTTAAATTTGATTAATTTTTTTTTTCTTTTCAACCTGGCTTTCGCAAGATTTTCGGCTAAAGGGACGCAGACAGGGACGTTGGACGGACACGTGGCACGCCCCGCTCCGTGAATTCTGCGGCCGCCACCGAGACGAATAAGGATCTCGACGCACCAGCGTCGTTCAGTAGCTTCAGGGCCCCGAGGCCTCCCTTGTCTCTTTTCGGTGCCTTTAATTTGTGCAATTTCCCTTTTCAATTTGTCCGGTTTTAATTTTTGATTATTTTTTTGTTCTTTTCAACCTGGCTTCCGCAAGATTTTCGGCTAAAGGAATGCAGGCAGGGACGTTAGACGGACACACGGAACGCCGCGCTCCGCGAATTCTGCGGCGGTCTGCTTAGTAAAGTTAAAATCGGAACACATACTCTAAAAGATTGTACTCTTACGTCTGGAATGCCGCAATCAAATAATACTTTTTAAAAACATCGCAGTAAAACCCTAAAAAAAAATCAAAAAGTGTAGCTTTTCCAAAAAATGCTCTCCTCCGTTATTGCAACGCCTCTCCATCTCCAGGGCTCAAGTTTAGAGGTACCGACAAACCAAAAATAGACCCTTAAAGCTGCCACCTTCTTCTAATGCGATAGTGTAATTGGTTTTAAAAAATATGAATTTTAACACTTTGAAATACACCAGCGAATTCAGGGCAATTCGCACCTCACAGATACGATAGTTTTTCTACGTTAAAAGTAACTAAAAGGCCTTATTTTAACACGATATTTTTAGAGCATCTTAATAGACCAGCTGATTAATTGATATCAGCTACAAAAATTTTGAAGTATTCGAACGAGTAGAAATACCTTTTTACAAATGTGTGAAAATTTCGAAGAAATCAGTTAAAACCTGGGTGTTTCGTCGCAGTTTCGCTCGCTTTCGGTGCACATAGACTCAAAAAATTAAATTACACAGAAAATAACATACTAAATAGCATACGATTCCAATTCAATATTTTTTCATTTTTCCATAAAATGGAATAAAATATATATAATCATATAGATCTGAGGTTCATTTAAAGGCAATTCATGACGGGTCGTGGCAACTTGCGGCGGATCAGCTAGTCTTATATAAAGTTCTTAAGTTAGTAAAACTTTGTTTGCTGTTAGATAAATTAGATAAATTTTCTTAACAGATTTAAGCGAATTTATTATAAAATAGTATAAATATTTAAATATAGACAATTAAAGTAATAGAAGAATTTAAAAATTGTATGAAATATTTTTCTTAAATATTATTTGATGCAAAAGATTTTTCCGTTTTTTTTTTACTATTTAAATTGAAAAAGAAATTAATTGAAATATGTTTTGTATAATTTTATTTAACATTCCTCTTATCTGAGAACTCAAATGTTAGAAGTACCGAATCATCGAAGTAAACTAAGATAAGTTGCAATTAAAAATTTTTAAAAATCTCATTTTAATTTTTCTTATTACCGCACAAATTGAATTTTGTTTATTTAGACTTCTATTTTTTTTTTTTTTTTGGATCTTTCTCCTTTACTATATTGTACTAATTTTTTACAAGAAAGTATTTATTTCTTTATTATACTTTTTCAATTGAATTTTGCACAGCCTAATTTTCAAAAGTTTTACGTAACTTAAAAACGTTTTCAAAATTCCCATGCTTTATTTATAAATTAACAATTCCCATACGATGCAAAAAATTTGCAAAAATGGGAAATAATTAAGGAAATTTTAATATATTACTTAACTTATAAGATGTAAAATGTAAAAGGATATATTTACCCCGAAGTTCATCCTTTTTCCAAAAGGATATTCAATGTTTATCCATTAATATTTATTTCGATGGTTTTTGTTTTGTTCCATTAATAATTCAAAGTTTTACCGAAAACAAAAATGAATCAAGCTAAACAAAAACTACTTAATATAAATCTAAACATGACTTTTACCAGAAACGCGGCTGTATAGCATACTAAAATAGATGAAAAGTAAGCCAAAAATAAATACTGAGCTTTATGTATTTTTACTTTCCTTGTATTTACTCAAATAAAACACTACCTTTTACGATATACATAATTTATAATAAGCTCAAAGAGCGAAATGGATTTCTTACCAAAACACACATTTAATTTTTTTTTTCTTTTGATATTTGAACACTTTACAATTTCTTGCAAGAAAAAAGTAGAGTTATGCGGCGTAGCGAAACTTTTATAAAAATGAAATTAATGTATTGCAAAGATAATATTTGTTGAATAAATAATAAAAGGCTTGTTATATTCCATTACCGGTGAAATAAAAGCTTGCTGAATTTTTAGTCTTTGAGATAACAAATGCCGAAGATATAAATTTTCATTAATAACTCAAAATAATTAATTTGAAATATGAACCAATTACTTTATTTTAAAAATTATAAAGAAATTAATAATTTATTTATTACGGTTAAAAATAAGTTTTAACGAAAAACAGTTCTAATTTTAATTCGTGGATAATGTTGATACGGTTTTTTATAACGAGTTGAAGAACATCTAAAAATATAATGCAAAAATTGCAATAATACAGAATTAATATACACTAGATTCTCGATTATCCTGCCTAATGTGGCGAACAGGAAGGTGGACAACAATAAAGCGGAATAGGTCTGAATTCTATAAATACTGGCTTCCTGTCCTCCCATACTATTGAAAAAAAAAATTATACCAAGACCTGCATATATTTATAGTTTCCGACTTCTTAGTGTAGACGAATCTTTATGAATGCTTGTTATATACTGCACTGCATGTTAAAAAAATTAGTACAGAAAAAAACAGTCTGAAAATTAAAATAATTGTAACCTTAAAAATATACAGGTTGAGTACAAATGACGGACCTGATTTTTAAAAAATCATATTTTCGAAACTGTTGCACATATGAAAATAAGTGATACATGAATTTAAAGAGAAATATACCAAGTTTTTTTCGGTTACAAATGCTCGATGAGTGACCCTCTTGTTACACAGCATACGTCCAATCTGTAATTCAGTTCGTTCCAAACATTTTGTAGCATCACTCTGCCAATGGCTCTGAATGCTGTACAAATTTCTTTAAATTCTAGCAGTGTTTTCGGCATTGGTAGTACATAAACAATGTCTTTGACGTAACCCCACAAAAAGAAATCACATGGTGTTACGTCTTGGGATCTTGGTGGCTATGAGATTAAGAGTAAATATCACCATTACCCGCTTGAGGACAGCGCAGATTTTGTCTTTCAGCAGGATGGAGTCCCACCTTATTGGTCTTTGCAGCTACGCAGTTACTTGAACGAGGAGCTTTCACACTTGTGGATGGGGCGTTTGATGTTTGGAACGAACTGGATTTCAGATTGGACGTACGCCGTGTAACAAGAGGGTCACACATAGATCATTTGTAACTGAAAAAAACTTGGTATATTTCTCTTTAACTTCATGTACACTCTCAGGAAAACTGTAAATTTATGAGCGTTTGCCCTTCAATTTTCACGAGCAATAGCCTTATTTGATGAAAAACTGTCTGATGCATTAAATAAGCGTCCCTTATCTCTTAGATACTTAGAAAATTAAGGGCAATCCACATATTTTTACAGTTCTAGCCCATCTGTTAGCAAAAATATGGATTGGTAAGTGGATATGGAATTTTTTTTTTTACGGGGTATGACTGGAATCTCTGTTGCCGTCCTCTGCCCGTAATTTTACAGGGATATTTTCGTATGTGTATCATTTGTTATTTTAATATGGGCAGTATTATTCAAAATACCGGGTGTCCCAAAAAGGACTGACTGATTTTAAAATTCAATAACTTCCAAACGGTGACAGATATTAAAAAAATTCTTGCAGGAGGGTTATGCATAAAGTCAAATGTTTTATTACAGTGATTTTCGATTTTAGTTCGAATTACAAACAATAGATGGCGCTGTAAGCAATAGTCGCTAAATACAGGCTCGATTTTTGGTCCTTTCTGTTGTTCCATGCAGAAAAAGGAGATGGAAATGTATTATCCGGGCCACGAAGTACCAAAAATCGAGCCTGAATTTAGCCTCTATTGATCGCAGCGCCATCTATTGTGTGTAATTCGAACTAAAATCGAAAATCACTGTAAAAAAAACTTTTGACTTTATGCATAACCCTCCTGCAAGAATTTTTTTAATATCTGTCACCGTTTGGAAGTTATTGAATTTTAAAATCAGTCAGTCCTTTTTGGGACGCCCGGTATGATGTTTTAAAAGTACATCATTTGTATTCATTCTGTATTTATACTCTTTAACTTAATTGCGAGAAACACCCCTGTACATTTTAATTACAGCATATACAGTTTTAAAATAAACAAAATCTTGTAGTAAAGCGTAAGCTTGTTGTACGTAAGAGGATTATCGTTCGTAGCTGATACCCGTCTTCAGTGCAATAAAATTCCTCTTGTTATTTGGGCATCAATTATGAAACTTATGATTACAAAATGACCAGATTATCAACGGGGAAATTTTCAACCATTAAAAAAGATTCGAAATTTCTGTGTTATTCATGAATTTTTACTCGACTGCCAAGAAGGGTTATGTGTTTTACGCGTATCTGGGTATGTGGATTTCTTCACATCCTCGAAACATCCCAACGGCTGGATGAATTTTAATGAATGATGCTTCTATTGATTCGTCTTAACCGTCCGATTATTATAGGCTAGGTGTTTTTTTTTTTTATATAAATTGAAAATGGCGGCCGTAAAATATAAAATGGCGGTAGAGGCGAAAAAAAATTTCACTCATCATACTGAGTGGCATATCATTGGATAGGTCTTTCAAAATGAAAACGATGTTTCATTGACTATTTTACAGTCAGAGACTCCGTTTAAATATTATACAACCTGGAAATTGTGTAGATAGGATCTCTAGCTTTACTACAACTCTAACCTTCATAGACATCTATAGGCCTCATCAAAACAGTGTTTATAGATAGGAACTAATAATTAAACACAACTTAAAAGTCATCAATACAAGTAAATAAAAAAAATAGGTAAGTAATATAAAAAATAGTTTCACATTGATGAGAAATAATTAATTAGTTCGTTTTTACGCAGTCGAGTTTATTTATTTATTTTTTAATTTAATTTTTACTTGTTCATCAATACGGTGCTTATATAAGAGGAAAAATTCTATTAAAATTTACTTGTGGATGATTGCCCCGATGGTAATCTAGCCATTTTGTAATCACAAGTTTCATACTTGATAATCTGGTTCATGCGGACTTTTTTAACTAGGCTGGATAGCACGGAGGAAAGAAAGTTACGAGCCAGATAGTCCAGAGCCCAGTGTATTTCGGTTTATTGCTAAGGTTATTAACAAGATTACTGAAGGAAATTTACCAATCAATATGTAAAAAGGTAGCAATCGCTAATAGTGACTTATTTTAACACAAATCTCATTGCATAAAATTCAGAATATAGCGTGAAATATCCATTCTCAAGAACATAACGGACATTATCCGCTGACCTGAGTTCGGGGCTGTAAAAACCACATGATTGGGGAAAACAAACCGGCATGTTTCCGTAGTAAAGTATGGTGAAATTTCTTTTAAGTGTCTGAAAGTAAATTTTTTCACCATGTGCCAAAGTATTGTGCTGCGTATAGCTGTTAGAACAGTTCAATTAATTTGTTTATAGACAAGAAAGTATTTCCATAAATTTATGCGAATACCAAAGGCAAAAGTTCCGTAATCCGGTTTTGCAGCCAATTGCCATATTGGAAGTTGTGAAGTTTGGAAGTTTGTGACCAATTGCCGTCCGCATCGGTAGTCGAAAATTCAATTTAATTTTCGTAACCAGGATTTCTTGTGTGTAGCAAACATTTCCATTGGAATTTAAATTTTTTACTTCATTTTTATAATTCCGCAATTTTTAAAGTTAAATCTATAAATCATGTTTATATAATTTACACTTGAATATAAAAATTTCATCCATAACAACTCTCATACACATAAAACAACATTATTGCGAACATCGCAAGCTTATACATTTTGGCGTTAAATCACATTGTTTGGCGACAAAAGTTGAATCAAAAGCGTAAATAAACACAGGACTTGTGTATGTATAATAACATATAAAAACATGTATAGTAAGTACAGTTATATTTGCAGTTGCTATTATCTCCTGTAAGTCACATGATGGAGAAATATGACGTCAGATGGATATTGTCCAATAGACGTGGATTATGTTGCGGTTTTTGCATGTAATAAGACATGGTCAATTTCAGCGCGTTATTTCAGTGCTGTTATTGCGTATTTGTATTATCATGGCAACAGTTATTTGATACTTACGGCAATATTCAAATTACTTGTACGGTGGAATCACTATCCTTGTGCCGCACGATATACGACAGCTTTTTTAGAAGCATTATTACTCTACTTTTACAATTATGAACTAAATGTTAACATTTCTTCTTTAGCGAGAAGAATTTAATTTGATAATTATGCACATATCCTCAAGCCAGACTCAAGTTTATATATTTACTGCATATAATCGAGTAGCATTTGACCACAAAACTCGAGAGAAAATACATGTGAGTCCGTTTGAACACAATTATTTCCACATAGTGATTATCGCCTTAGTTAATCGCAGAAAATTAGTACGAATTCTGCTATTAAATAATGCTAAGAGAACGATTTAAAATATTGGTATTCAAACCGAAGGTCATGGTATTTTTCTTTTATTTTTGAGGTCGACTTATGGGAATCATATATGTAAGGCATATGTCATAACTTTAATAAAAATGTTGAGACAATATTGCTTGTTTATGATTTTTTGCAATCATATTTATTTTTGTTTGAAGGCAGAATTTCTAACTACATATTCCACAATTTAAATTTTATTTGTCAATCTCCGTTTTTAAGAAAAAAAATATATATATTGCTATATCTTAAAAAGTACATTAGATACGAGTTCTAAAAATGAACTCTAATAACACTGAGAAAAGAAATTTTAAAACTGTACACTGTAAAAAAAAATACGACCAGTTTTCCTGTAGGAATCGGAAAAATAGTTGCCCTTGTCGTACCGGAAAGATTTTCGAGCGTGCTCGGAATCAAATCCATAAAATCGGAATCAAATCCGTAAAATACCGTTTTATTGACTATTTCCTTTTTTTACGGATTTTATTCCGAGCTTGGTTCGAAAATTTTTCGGTACGATAAGGGCAACTATTTTTCCGATTACTACAGGAAAACAGGTCGGATTTATTTTACAGTGTATGAAAATTATTACTAGCAATATAGGAATAAAATCATTATTGTGTATCGAGATGAAAGTCGTTTAATTCCAAAATTATGGGTATAAGGGTACCGTAAACGTTTAGGTCACAGATATATTTTAGAAATACGTCTCTATCGACCCAATTTTGGGTGCCTTTTCTTTAAAGAATATTTCGTTTAAATATTTCCTGTGGGGTCTCAGTTGCAATACCTCCCCTGCAGTGTTCCGTAATCGAGTTAGGTAGTCGGTTGTGAATATAGGCAATAAACTTTAATTATTTAGAAATCGAAATCAAATTATTAGAAACGGACATATCAAATATCGATGAAATAAACTAAGAAGTATTCAAAACACGAGGGTCTAAAAGTCTCCTATTTAACTTCAATTTCTGACTTTTTCTCGTTGTGTTAAAAAATCACTAACGTTTAAAAATAAACTCCATATTTTGAGTCAATAACTGATACGAAAATTTGATTTTGGTCAGAGGTTTGGTAGTAAATTTGAAAATTTAAATTAGTTAAGAACAAATAATTATTTCCTGAATGAAGCATATTATACGAAGTTTTATATGTATGTCACTGGATATGTATAGTTTAAAGTATAACTTCACAGTATGACTAAACATTTTACGAAATAAATATACAAATTAAATAAAGCAAAATATTTTGTCATAAAATAAAGAAAGTTAAATATGGATTAAACCATGAAACACAATATCTCGTACTTGTTATATTCCATTCATCTAAAAAACTGAACCAGCATTAAGTATCATTATATGATATTTAGTAGTATCCTTGTGTAAATATCAGAGAAATTTTTATCATATGATATTTACGCAACGATTACATGCTATTAGCGATGTAAAAAATTGAGCTTGCATATTTATAATTTTTAAATGTCGACAAACGTATACAGATTCTCATTATATTTATTACTCTAATAATTTGAGTTCCTCCGAAAAGATAAAAAAGACTCATTAAGTAACTTGATTATGCTAATTTTTTTAATCATGCTAGTCGTTAGAGTTTATTGATTTTTTTTTTTCGTTGTTGAACAAAATTATCAATTTCTTTGATTTTTCGTTAACTTTCTTATATATTCAACTGGATCGTGAAAAATAATGCTCTTCTTAAAATTTTTACATTATGCAAAATAGTTAGTCTAACTCAATAATAATGAAATATCCCATTATATCTTTTTATTGCAGAGCTTTTATTATATTTTATTCAGATTTAAAATTACGGCATCAGTGGGACTGTTACTCTATTGTATTGAAACCAAAAAGTTAAAATATATTATATCTATATCTTATTCTATTATATATTATATAATTCAATTAGATTAAATCGTTTATATAGTATAAATAATTTAATAATATTTCATTATATTTTTCTAGTTTATTCGAAACTTTCAAATGAATCGTAGTTTAAATCTTTTATGAGTGGAACAATATAATTTCTAAAATTTAATTGTAAATTTTAAAAAATTCAAGATTTTCGAAAAAAAGCAGTCAAAAAAATTATTTTGTGACAAATTCCGTAAAAATGCAAATATAAATGTGCGCGCGCTGAGTAGCTTGACAAACACTATAAAAAAGCATATTAGCACGTTCACTAATTTCGAGAACGACCTAAGTATATTTGGTTAAGATCAGGAAGCATTTTTGAAATTAAGGTAGTATAATGTGAAGTAAATCAATGTAATTAAGTCCTGGATGTCAAAGGGTTAATTAGCAAGTGAATAATATCCGTCTGTAAATATATATATGTACAATAATAGTATGTTGGTATTTTAAGCTGCAACAGAAAGTTAAAATTTGAAATTTTGAAACGGATACTGTAAGTATAGCCCCGAAATATTCTTAATAAAATAACAAAAAATGACTACACATATTCTAGACGAATTACATCCACATTAATGAAAATGTTCCGTTAAAATACAACTAATTATTTTTCGGTACACACGTAAAAAAGCTATATAACCAAATTAGCGATATAACGAGAGTCTGCTGAACTATATTTTTGGCAATCACGTTATTAGGCAATAAATTTCATAAATTAAAGTTCGAAATTAAACTGTACCTGCAATTCAGCCTATACCTAATTATATAGCGTCTCTTAAAAACTCCACTCACTCAGCAGTTTAAACTGAGCATTAAACAAATACATACATGAAACTCACTTAATTAAAATGAAAATTTGTTGAGAAGAGTTTCAGAAACATTAAGAATATAAAGAAATGTTGATATTCAGTTTGAAACCTATATCACTGAACTTATAATTCCACTAATTTTACAAGCGTAACGCAAAAACATAGCCCTTGGGATACTTCCGTAATTGCACAAATTCTTTTAACTCATTTATCTTCCTTTATGAAATATGAGTGCATTAATAATAACTTCGAAAACATAAGGATAGACCTTGTAAGCAAAAATTCCATGGATTTTATTCAGCATGGAGAAGTATTTCTATTTTTTTTATAAACTTTTTTAAAATTTAATATATCATCTTATTTTTGATAACCCAGGAAACTACATACTTTTAAATTAAAGTATTTTTTAAGATGAAGAACGGTTGAAAAAAAAATCTACTTTCATTCGCATATTGATGATGAACAATCTCGCCGGTCTTACATGTAAAAGGAAGTTATTCGACTTAGTATTCGTAAACGAAAAATTAGCGGGCAATTTTAAAAATAAATATTTGTGTACTGCGCATTGAAAGTCCCACTATGCAGAATGGCGAAGTTCTGCTAATTAAACTTTTAATGATAAGGTGTCTCAGGACTCTTAGAATTGGAAAAAACGAAAAAACAAAAGAGACCATTTTCAACATTTAATATCTTAAAATATATTTGATTTTAAGACACAGTTTTTATTGGGATGAAAGTATATGTATGTTCTTATTTTATGTATTTAAAAAATTGCAGGATGCAGAATTAGCGCTTACTGGGGGCTCAAAACTGTCAGACATTTCACGAACAGAAAATTGGCAAAACAGATTACACGCAGGATTACAAAATAAATTTTGCAACTAGAATGAAAATTTTGATGCCTACATATGCTTCAGATTGAATAATTACACTGGACCTAAATAAATTTGTATTTCAAGTATTTTTATATTTTTAATACGAAGTTGTATTTAGCGAATGCAAAATTTACAAAATTTCAACAGTATAATCACCTAAAAACATATTGTTTCAAACAATAAAAAAGAAATTTTAGGTTCAGCTCGTATAGACTAACATGAAAAATATGTTTTGAAAATTTCATGAAAAATATTCATAAGTTTTTGAGATGTCGTTGTGTTATGCCCAAAAATGTCATTTGGAGAAAAATGACTTCAAAATTTAGGAAACACTACAATAGCTATTGAGGCGTAACTTGTGTTACGGCGTTATATCTGTTATTCGTAACTTCTGTTCTAATGGGAATTTAAAGGGAACAATTATATCAAAATTAGCAGAAAATATAGGAGTTTAACATCAGGAGTTTAAAAAGACAAGATAACAGGAGTTTAAAAAGAATAAAATTTCGAAAATTTTTAAGCATTAAGAGTCTTCAGACCCCTTAAATGGAAACGAAACTAATTATTGCGTAATCGGTTTGTAGAGTACTTTGAGCTGGAACGATAATGAGTTACCTATGCGTAACTCTGTTTCAGATATCGACATCTAATGAAAACGGGTAGAACATCTTTGTACATATAATATTAAGTGACATTTTATCGTTAAGTGGGTAAATATGTGTAATATGTGTCTTCTAAAATGTAGTAGATTTATAATTTGTTATAAATTTATTCACTACCATTAAGTAATTTTAAAATAAACCATTGTTTATATAACTTGAACTTTTCGTTACATCACACATAGCAGAAGCCACTAAAAAGAGCAATTTAGCCCAATGCGAGACATTTCAACAACATTTAAAAATTAAAAATGTACTTGCACCTAAAAAAATATTTAACATTTGTTTGTGAAATATTACTTCACATGCATACTGAACGTTTCTAAATAAAATAAGGATAAATGATTACAGTTAAAAAATCCAAGGAATTTGAAAGTACGGATAAAATAAAACTAATTAACTTCAGTCACGTAAAAACAGCTATAAATATCTATTGCTCATATAACGAGTATATTATTTTTAAAAAATTGGCAGTCATTTTATAATAAAATGAATTGTAATAATTGAAGATCGAAATTAAACTGGACCGGCAACACAGCATATACATATACATATAGTGTGTCTTAAAAACACGCACTCAGCAGATTAATCTAAGCATTAAACAAATACATGCATCAAATTCTCTTAGTTACAATGAAAATTTTTAGGGTACACTTTCAGAAACGAAACATTTAAAGTATGACAAGATTTTAATATTAAGCTTGAAACCTGTTTCAACTCGACATGATTCAACTAATTTTACAAGCGAATTGTGCATACATATCCCTTCGGATACGCCCCATAATTGCAAAAATTCTTTTTACCTGTTTATCTTCTTTAAGGAAATATGAGTGCATTAATAATAACTTCCAAAACATGTGGATAGACATAGTATTAAGTAAGCATTTCGTGGGTAGTATTAAGCAAGGAGGACTATTTATATTTGTGTTCTTTTACACTTTAAAAAAATTCTTTATTAAGGAAGTCCTTTTTAACACTTTCCAACAAAGTTGAAAAGTTTTTATGCATTCGGTTTGTTTGCCCGTATGGCCGTCTGTCCATTCTCTAACTCTCGTAAATATACTCGGATTTTCATGCAATTGATAACCAATATTTAGGGTCACCTAACCATGTTTGGTATTGCATATGAAGTATATGGAATTAATATTTCATTTACAGGGCTAACCAAAAGAATTCCAGTACATTATGGTATATGGGGGAAAAATAGTTTACAGAGTATTTTAATGACATTACGCTGTTTCAAATGTATTGAAACTGATATAAATCACTGAATTTCATTATAAGATGATTACGACATAATAGAGTATTCACAGCATTTCTCGTTCATTTACAGGGACACACAAAAGAAATCGGTTACAATACTGTCTTTGAGTAATAATTGCTGAAGTACGTTTTCTATTTCAGCTTGCGCTTTTAAATTTAATTGTTTTAATCATATACAGTGCTGCTCAAAGCATTCGGATAGTTTCCCGATTGGGAACAGCTAAAATTTGGTTTTCTAATGCGTTATGAGTTTCCATATGGTTGAATTAGACATAATATTTTAACTTATTAAACTATGAAGTTTTCTTACATTACTGAACGTGTTGGGAAGTGTTTCATAATCTATGCTTGATGCATGATTTTTCTTTCTTGTTTATTTATTTATTCAGAAAGTCTTTTAAAATAAAGTATTTCTTTTAAAGATGAGACAGAGAAAATTTAGTTTCATTTACACACTGATGATGAACGATCTAGACTAGTCATGCTCAAACTTTTTTTCTCGTGGGTCGCAAATGTATGTCTGCGACGTTACGCGGGCCGCAAACATTTATATAATAATGTAAAAAAAAGGTAATTAAAATAGCAAGGTAACAAAATTAGTCTAAAAAAGCATTGTAACAAAGTTAATATCATCAGTAAGTTTGAATGTTTGCGGCAGAAGAAATGTTACTAAAATTTTTAACACCTGGTTCCGAAACAATATACTTCGTGGTAGATTTCCATTACAAGTGTTGTATAAATATGCAGCGAAAATTGTTATTTAAAAATACTGTTGTTAAGAATTTTGGTGCCATTTTGTTCTTGTCACTAGTGTTCCACCCCAATAAATAGCATTATTACATAATAAGTATAAAACGTAATATGACACTGCAGAATTTCCAAGTTCTAAAAAAAATCTGATTTCTTTAATAAGTTATTCTTTTTCCCAATACAGAAATATATAGTGCAAATTTTATTAATTTGGAATAATATTAAATTGATGTTATTATTTAGAAACATATGCACCACTGCCATACAAATGGGGCTACATAATAAGAGAACTTTTCACTAAGCAAACGTCATTTAATATTTAAAATAATTTAAAATTAATTATAAATAACAGGACGGGTCTTGTCTTCCAGAAAATTATATAAAACAACAGTGAAGATCTATGCACGTGTTAGTTAATTTTATAAATATGGATTATTGATCGTGTGTCTCGGGCTGTACATTAAAGGTTGCCGGGACGCATGCGGCCCGCGGGCCGCAGGTTGAGTATGCTTGATCTAGTATTTGATGTAAAGGAAATTTATTTGAATTAAGAATTCGAAAGAAAAAATTTAGGGAGTATTTTTTAAATAAATATTTGGGTACTATGCATTTAAATTTTTACTATAGAGAATGCCGGAATTCTAGTAATTAAACTTTCAATACTAAATAGAAAATAAACTAATTATTCAGTAATCCGTTTGTACAGTACAGTCAGCTGATAGAGTTTATTTCTAGAAGAATTTGTTACCTATGTGGAAAACTGTTTTAGACATCGCAATCTTATGCAAAGGGGTAGAATATTTCTATACGCCTAACATTAAGTGGCATTTTTTCATTGAGTAAATATGTATAAATCATGCCTTATAAAATATTTTTGGCATTCATTTTATCACGCAATAAATCACAATAATTAAAGGACGTAATTAAACTGTCTCGGCATCTCAGCAAATACCTGATTATATAGTATCTCTTAAAAACTTGAACTCAGAAATTTAATGTATATATCAAACAAACATCACGTACATTAAATTCGCTTAATTAAAATGGAAATTTGTTGGGGTCAGTTTCAGAAAAATTAAGAGTGTGAAAAAATTTTAATATTCAGCTTGAAATCTATTTCAACTCATGGATTGGACTAATTTTACAAGCAAAACGCATGTACATTGCCCTTTGGATATTTCCATAATTGCAAAATTCTTTTTCCGCGTTTATCTTCCTTTAAGAAATATGAGTGCATTAATAATAACTTCTAAAACATGGGGATAGACCTTGTAAGTAAAAATTCCGTGGGTTGTAATAAGCGAGGAGGGCAATTTATATTTATTTTCTTGAAAACTTCTTTTTTTATTCAGAATTAAGGCAATCTTATTTTCGATTACTCAGGGAAACTACAGATTTTTAATTTAAAGTACTTCATTTAAAGATGCGGTAGAGAAAATTTAGTTTCATTTGCATATTGATGATGAACGATCTCGCCAGTCTGAGATGTAAATAGAAGTTATTCGATTTAAGTAGTCCTAAGCAAATATTATCCAGCAATTTTTTAAATAAATATTTGTGTAATTAAAATAATAAAACTTAGTAAAAAATCACCATAAATTAAAAACAATACATAGGTTGCGTTTCGAGCTAAAAATATAACACCTCGTCATCAGCTACAGTAAACACGTGTCCGTAAGCGGACAAGGTCAAAAATGAACTGAAAGGTAGAGAATGTTGCAAAGAATGCGACAGATTGCGCTAGCTGAAAGAAGCACATTCAGAAGAGAAAAGTGTTGCCAAAAAGATAGAAGAGAAAATGATAGGGAAAAAATGGAAATAAAAGAAATAAACAGAATTAAAATAAAATAAAAGGAGTAAATTAAAAAATATAAATAATAATAATAAAGAAAGAAATATAAAAGAATAAAACAAGAAAAAACCAAAAGAAATATTTGTGTACTATGCACTTAAATGTTTATTATAGAGAATGCCGAAATTCTACTTATTAAACTTTCAATGCTAAATAGAATAGAAACTAATTATTGCATAAAATGCTTTATAAATTAATGCCAGCTGGTAGGGTTTATTTGTAGAAGAATTAGTTATCTATGCATAAGCTTGTTTCAGAAATTACCATCTAGTGAATTCATGCAGAACATTTTTGTACACCTAACATTAAATGGTATTTTTTACTCTAAGTGAGTCAATATGTGTAATATGTGCCTTCTAAAATATAATACATTATACCATATTATCAATTTATTCATTGTTATTATGTTATTTTAAAACAAATAAATTAGAAAAAAAATTGCTGCCTTCACTAGAGCTAAGTGACATTCTTCTCTAAGTGAGTCAATATTTGTAAAATGTTTCGTCTAAAATATAGCATTATAGCTTATTATTAGTTTATTCACTGTCATTATGGAAGTTTAAAATAATCAATTTTATAAAGCTACAACCACAGTTATATTGCACATACCAGAGGTCACTAAAGAGAGTAATGTATCCGAATGCGAGATATAACAAGGACATTTAAAAAATAAAAATGTAATAACAAATAAGAGATTTTTTTTTACTTTGTTTCTAACATACTAATTCATATTCATATTGAATTTTTCTTAATAAAACAACAATAAATGATTACAATTAAAACGGCCAAGGTAATTTAATATTGCTGTTAAAAATCAAACTAATTAGTTTTCAGGAGTCACGGAAAAAAGCTATACTTCCAAATTAGTGATACATAACGAGTGTATAATGTATAGTATTTTTGGAATTTATTTTATTAGGCAATAAATTGTAATAAACAAAGGACAAAAAAAAAGCTGCCGCAGCCATTCAGAAAATACATAATTATATACTATTTATTTAAAACTTGACATTAGAAGTTTAACCCAAGTATTAAACAAACTCATACATCAAATCGTTTAATTAAAATGAAAATTTGTTGAATGAAATTTCAGAAATATTAAGAGTGTGAAGAAATGTTAATATTGGAACATGTTTCAACTCAACTTATGATTGGACTAATTTTATAAGATAAAATTATAGAACTAATTTTATAAGATGCAATTTTATAAGATATATTGCCTTCTTTAAAGAAATGTGAAAGCATTAATAATAACTTCTAAAACATATGGATAGACCTTGTAAGTAAAAATTTAGTGGGTTGTAATAAGCGAGGAGGACTATTTGTATTTATTTTCTTAAACACTTCTTTTCTCATTCAGAATTAAGGCAATCTTATTTTTGATTACTCAGGGAAACCACGGACTTTTAATTTAAAGTACTTCTTTTAAAGATACGGCAGAGAAAATTTAGTTTCATTTGCATATTGATGACGAACAATCTCGCCAGTTTGAGATGTAAATGGAAGTTATGCGATTTAGGTATTCGTAAGCAAATGTTAGCCAGCAATTTTTAAATAAATATTTGTGTACTATGCATTTAAATTTTGATTATAGAGAATGTCGAAATTCTACTAATAAACTTCCAATACTAAATGAATAAGAAATTATTATTGCATAATATGTATATAAAGTAATGTCAGCTAGTAGGGTTTATTAATAGAAGTATTAGTTACCTATATGGAAGCTTGTTTCAGAATACGCCATCTAATAAAAACGGGTAGAACATTTTTTTATACCTAACATTAAGTGAAATTTTTTCACTAAGAGAGAACATATGTTTAAAATGTGCCTTCTAAAATATAATACCGTTATACCTTATTATCATTTATTTACTGCAATTATGTTATTTTAAAACAAATCAGTTAAAAAAAACTGCAGCCTTCACTAGAGCTAAGTGACTTTTTTTTCTCTAAGAGAGTAAATATGTGTAATTTGTGCCTTCTAAAATATAGTAGCATTATAGCTTCTTATCAGTTAATTCACTGTCATTATGTAAGTTTAAAATAAATCGATTTTATAAAGCTACAGCCTCTGTTATTTTGCACATACCAGAAGCCACCAAAAAGAGCAATATATCCGAATGCGAGTTATAGAAAGGACATTTAAAAAATAAAAATGTAATTACAAATAAGAAATTATTTTGACTTTGTTTCTAACATACTAATTCCTATGCATATTGAATTTTTCCTAATGAAATAACGATAAATGATTACAATTAAAACATCCAAGGTAATTTATAATTGCTGTTAAAATAAAACTAAATAGTTTTCAGGAGTTACGGAAAAAAGCTATACAAGCAAATTACTTGCATAACGAGTGTATAATATACAATATTTTTGGAAGTCATTTTATTATGCAATAAATTGCAATAAAAAAGAACAAAATAAGCTGCCTCAGCAATTCAGCAAATACATAATTATATAGTATATCTTAAAAACTCGACCTTAGACGTTTAATCTAAATATTAAACAAACACATACATCAAATTCGCTTAAATAAAATGAAAATTGGTTAAGAGCAGTTTCAGAAACATTAAGAGTGTGAAGAAATGTTAATATTGGAACATATTTCAACTCAACATATGATTGGACTAATTTTATAAGAAAAACGCATATACATAGCCCTTGGGATACTTCCATAATTTCAAAAATTATTTTTATCCGTTTATTTTCTTTAAAAAAATGTGAGTACATTAATAATAACATCTAAAATACATGGATAGACCTTGTAAGTAAAAATTCCGTGGCTTATAATAAGCGAGGAGGACTATTTATATTTATTTTCTCAGTCACTACATTTTTTATTCAGAATTAAGGCAATCTTATTTTTGATTACTCAGGGAAACTACGGATTTTTAATTTAATGTACGTCTTTTAAAGATGCTGCAGAGAAAATTTAGTTTTATTTGCATATTGATGATGAACGATCTCGCCAGTCTGAGATGTAAAGAGAAGTTATTCGATTTAAGTATTCGTAAGCAAATATTAGCCAGCAATTTTTTAAATAAATATTTGTGTACTAGCCATTAAAATTTTGAAAAAGAGAAGTGATAAATATAGTGAATGACGAAATTCTACTAATTAAATTTTCAATGTTAAATAGATCAGAAACTAATTATTGTGTAATATGTATATAAAGTAATGTCAGCTGGTAGGATTTATATGTAGAAGAATTAGTTACCTATGTAGAAACTTGTTTCAGAATTCGCCATCTAATGAAAATGGGTAGAACATTTTTGTGCACCTAACATTAAGTGACATTTTTCCCGTAAGTGAGTCAATATGTGTAATATGTTCCTTCTATAATAAAGTATCATTATAGCATATTATCAATTTATTCATTGTCATTATGTTATTTTATCACTTTATCTACTGACGATACTTATAAGTACCATTAAAATAACTTGTAATAAAATTCATTAATACATCGACTAGTTGTAATACAGTTTAGAATGAGTTATAGATGCATTACTTTATGTTGTTCCAAAAGCATTATTGGTTATATATTTAAAAATATTTTTAAAAGGATGATTTCTTTTGTTTTTGCATCTTTTCAGCTTTCTTGGCGATGGGGTGAGGGGAGATTTTTCAATTCAGAAATATTCCTATATTTCTATTGTGAGAACGTTATATTTGTACATTTCCTAATTCTACAAAATACTAAGAGAACTATTTCAAATAAAAGATTTGAGCGGGGTTATAAACATTGCTCATAATCCCTATAAATTCAAATTTAATTAATCCTTCTAAAATTTATTAAACGGTTACGTAGGTCTTCTAATGTAGTGTCGAAAATCTATAAAAATGCTTTAAATGATAAAATTTTCGTGAATTCATAATTCAGCACATAAAGGGTTAAAATAAATCAGTATTATAAAACGGATACCTTTGTTAGAACTAAGTGACATTATTTCTCTAACTGAGTAAATACATGCCTTCATAAATATAGTAGCATTATATCTTATTTTTGGTTTATTCACTGGTATTATGTAATTTTAAAACAAATCAATTTTATAAAACTAGAGCTTTCTATTCATCGTACTTACCAGAAGCCACTAAAAAGAGTAATATCCGAATGCGAGATATAACCGGGAACATTTAAAAATTAAAAATGTAATTACTAATAAGGAGATATCTTAAATTTGTTTCTAAAATTGGACTTCATGCGCATAGTAAACTTTTCTTAATAAAATAATGATAAATGATTATATATATGAAAAATCGAAGGTAATTTAAAATTGCGGTTAAAATAAAACTAATTAATTTCATGGAGTCACGTAAAAAAAGCTGTAGATCGAAATTAGTGACTTTGGAAGGTATAATGTACAATTTTTTTGGCAATCCTTTTATTATGAAATAAATTGCAATAGTTAAAAGTCGAAATTAAACTTCACCGGCAATTCAGAATATACTTAATTATATAGTGTCTTTTAAAAACTCGCACTCAGCAGTTTAAGCTACCTATTAAACAAATACATGCATCAAATTAGCTTAATTAAAATGAAAATTTGTTGAGGAAAATTTCAGAAGCATTAAGAATATGAAGAAGTGTTAATATTGAAGAAATGTTAATATTTCTACTCAACTTATGATTGGACTAATTTTATGAGAGCAACGCACATACATAGCCCTTGGGATACTTCCTTAATTGCAAACATTCTCTTTACCCGTTTATCTTCTTTAAAAAAATGCGAGTACATTAATAGTAACTTCTAAAACATGTGGATAGACCTTGTAAGAAAAATATCGTGGGTTGTAATAAGCGAAAAGGACTATTTATATTTATGTTCTTATACACTTTTTTTTTTAATCCAGTATTAAAGCAACCTTATTTCTGATTACTCGGGGAAACTACGGACTTTTAATTTAAAGTATTTCTTTTAGCACTTTATCTACTGACGGTGCTTATAAGAACCATTAAAATAACTTGTTATAAAATTCATTTAATATATGGATTAGTTGTAATACAGTTTAGAATAAGTTATAGAAGCGTTATTTTATCTTGTTCGAAAAGCATCATGGATTACACAAAACAAAAATATTTTTAAACGGATGAATTACTTTACCCTTGCATCTTTTCAGTTTTCTTCGCGTTGGGAGAAGGGGGGGGGGATTTTTCAATTGGGAAATAATTCTATATTTCTATTGTAAGAACATTATATTTCACATTTCCTAATTCTACAAAATAATAAGAAAAACATTTAAAATGAAAGATTTGAGTGGAATTATAAATATTGCACGGAATGCCCCATAAATTCAAATTTAATTAATCCTCCTAAATCCTTCAATCCTTCTAAAATCCTTCTAAAATTTATTAAATGATTATGTAAATCTTCTAATATAGTTTCAATAATTCATAAAAAATGCTTTAGAAGATAAAATTTTCCTCAATTCATAATTCAGTACATAAAGGGTTAAATGATAATGATAAAATTTAGTTTCATTTGCATATTGATAATGAACGATTTAGCCCGCATTCGATATAAATTGAAGTTAGTCGACTAAAGTATTCGTAAGCAAAAATTTAGCCAGCATTTTCAAAAATAAATATGTGTGTACTACATGTATTTAAATTCTTATTATAGATAATACAGAAATCCCACCAATTAAACTTTCAATGTTAACTAGAAAAAAAACTAATTACTGCGTAATCTGTTTGGAGATTACGGTCAGTTGATACGGTTTATTTGTACAAGAATTAGTTACTTGTGCGTAACCTTGTTTCGGATATCGCCCTCTAATGAAAATGGACAGAAAATTTTTGTATACCTAACATTAAGTGACATCTTTTAATTAAGTGAGTAAATATGAGTGCATTGTGTCTTCTAAAATATCGTACCTTATTTTCAGTTTATTCTCTGATAATATGTAATTAGGAAACAAATCAATTTTATAAAACTGCAGCCTCTCACTATATCTCAAATACCAGAAGCCAGTAAAAAGAGCACTATATCCGAGTGCGATATATAACCGAGGGAATTGAAAAATTAAAAATGTAATTATAAATAAGAAAGTATTTTATAATTGTTTCTAAAGCATTATTTCATATGTATATTGAAATTTTCTTAATAAAATAAAAATAAAGGAATCAATTATTGATGATGAATGATTTCGCTAGTCTGAGACGTAAAAGGAAGTTACTCGACTTAACTATTAGTCGGCAAAAAATGAGCAAGCATTTTTAAAATAAATATTTTGGGAAATACGTATTTAAATTTTTATTACAGAGAATGCTAAAATTATATTAAATGAACTTTCTATGTTAAATGTAATAGAAAATAAAAACTAATTGTTGCGTAATCTTTTTGTAGAGTACTGTCAGCTGGTAGGGTTTATTAGTAGAATATTTATTTACCTTTGCATAATCCACTTTCAGATATTCCATTGAAAACGGTAGAAAATTTTTGTACACCTAACATTAAACGACATTTTAAAATTAAATTAGTAAATATGCGTAAATTGTACCTTCTAAATTAAAGTAGTATTATGGATTATTATCAGTTTATTCAGTGCCATTATATAATTTTTAAACAAACAAATCTGATAAAACTGCAGCCCATCGTTATATCGCACGTACCAGAAGCCACTAAAAAGATCAATATGTCCGAATGTGAGATATAACCAATGGCATTTAAAAATAAATCATGTAATTACAAAAAAAAAAAATTATATTTGTTTCTAAAATATTTGTTCATGCCCATATTGAAATTTTAATAAAATAATGATAAATGATTGAAGTTATTCTAGTCGAGTCTAATAAAAAATGTGCTTAAAATATAACTAATTACTTTTAGACACGTAATAACAGTTATATATCTACATTAGCGCCATGATGAAGATATAATGCAGTATATTTTTGGCCTTCCTTTTATCATACAATAAACAGCAATAATTAAAGTACGAAATTAAACTGTCTCGGCAATTCAGCAAATACCTAATTATATGGTATCTCCCAAAAACTCGTATTCAGCAGTTTAACCCAAGTATCACACAAACACATACATCAAATTCGCTTAATCAAAATCAAAATATGTTGCGAACAGTTTCTGAAATGTTAAGAGTGTGAAGAAATATTAATATTCAGCATGAAACCTATTTAGCCCCTGGGATACTTCCATAATTTCTAAAATTCTTTTTACTGGTTTATCTTCCCTTTAATGAATATGACTGCATTAATAATAACTTCAAAAACATATGGATAAACCTTGTAAGTAAAACATTTGTGGGTTGTATTAAGAAAGGAGAACTATTTATAATTATTTTCTTATACACCTTTTTTAATTTAATGTAAAAGCAATAATATTTTCGATTACCTGGGAAGCTACAGAATTTTAAATTAAAGAACTAATTTTACATGTGCTGAGTGGTTGAAAGAAAAAAATCTAGTTTAATTACCATATTGTTGATGAACGATCTGACTTGTCTCAAATGTAATGCGATGTTATTCGATTTAAGCATTCGTAAGCAAAAAATTGGCATTCAATTTTTTAAATTAATGTTTAGGTAGTATGTATTTAAATTTTTATTACAGAGAATGCCGAATTTCTATAAATTAAACTTTTAATGTATAGAAAAGAAACTAGTCATAGCGTAATCGATTGTAGAGTACGGTCAACTTTTACGGTTTATTTGAGCAAGAATTAGTTAACTGCACCTAAACCTGTTTCAGATATCGCCATCTAATGAAAACAGGTGGAAATTTTTTTCACCCCTAACATTATGTAACATCTTTTAATTAAGTGAGTAAATATGAGTAAATTGCGTCATATAAAATATCATAGCATTATACTTTATTCACTTTATCAATTTATTCACTGCTAGTATGTAATTATAAAACAAATCAGTTTTATAAAAGTAAATCCTCTCGTTATGTCGTACAAACCAGGCGCCACTAAAAGAGCAATATGTCCGAATGCGACCTCTAACCGAGGGCATTTAAAAATAAAAAAATGTAATTATAAATTAAAAAATATTTCATATTTGTTTTTTAAATATTACTTTATACGCATATTGAAATTTTCTTAATAAAATAATAATAAATAATTGCATTTGTCGAATCGAAGTTAAGTAAAAATTGCGATTAAAGTAGGACCAATAATTTTTCGGGAGACACAAAAAGCAGATTTATATCCGAATTAACGATATACGAGGGTCAACTATACTGTTTTCGGTCATTTTAATATGTGATTAAATGCATCAGTTAAAAAACGAAAGTAAACTGTTTCGGTAACTCAGCAAAAACCTAATTATATAGTAGTATCAAAAACCCGTACTCAGCAGTTTAACCTTAGTATTAAAGAAATACATACATCAAATTCACTTAATTAAAATGAAAATTTATGGGGAACAGTTTCAGAAACATTAAGAGTGTGAAGAAATGTTAATATTCAGCTTGAAACCCGTTTCAACTCATCTTAAGATTCGACAAACAAGCGAAAGGCGCATACCTTTGGGATGCTTCTATAATTGCAAAAATTATTTTTACTCATTTATCTTCCTTTAAGAAATATGAGTGTACTAGCTGACCCGCCCGGCGTTGGCCGGGCCCGTAATAATATTCTTAAATGATTCTGAAATTTTTATCGCAGGTCTGTACAGATGGGGGAGGGCGGAGACGGTGCAAATTACCAGTGCCCGTCTCTTGTTCAGTTCCAAAGTTGTGCAAAGTTTTTTAATTTTTATATGTCTCATACTTTAAACTTTTTTATTCCAAATTAACTGATGAATTTAATTAAAATGTAATTATATTTTCAACAATTTAATTTTTTATTTAAAATCTTTAGATGAAAAAGCAATTAGAAATACAACATAAAGTGTAGTGCTGAAAAGAAATAATAAAATTGTATGCAAATATTACTATATAGATTTTTTTTAAAGTACCATCGAGCAAATTTAATTCTAATAGAGTAAAGCCTGTTTATAACGGAATCATGCAATAAACAACAAAAAAAGTTCCAGCTATCCCCCCCCCCCGAAATAAATAAATAAATAAATAAAATGCTATTATGCTTTGTTCAATTTAAATAACTTGCATAAAACGGAATGTATCACTGGTCTTTTTCGTTTCCGTCTAAGCAGGTTTTATTGTCTCTTACTTCTGGTGGGCCCGTGATAATATTTTTAAATGAACCTGAAATTAGTATCGCAGTTCCGTACAGCCAAAACTACCTGTCCGAACTAAATTACTTTTTACGTCATGACAACATTTTGTAAACTTCTTGCTGCTGTTTAATTCGCATTTTCAATACAGTGCTTTGCAGATATTGCACGTTTCATCCACTGTTATGCATGCCCCGCAACGTTTAAATCAGTAATTTGGATTTCAGAAGCAACGCATGCATGCCATAGTGCTACAATTATTAAGCCTATTTTGCCGATCGCTTAACGGCGTTCTCGATCAATTCTATTTGGATTTCGAATCTATTTCGATTCGACTCGAATTCGGCTTCTTCTTCACTTTCAAGCATTCGCCGAGATTTTTTACGGTCATTTCAAGTGATATTTTGAAGCTACATAACTGCAGCGATAGGTATTGCACCGAAAAAGCGAAACGTAAACAAACTCGATCACCCTAAATCCTGCCAAAGGACTTTTACACAATGACCAATGAGATGCGTTTCTCGGGCGTTGTCATTAAACAATAACAAATAATCGCGATTCCTGTGCCACGTACGTTAGCGTAATGTATATATATATATATAGATTATCATAATTTAAGAAATATGAGTGCATTAATAATAAATTCTAAAACATACGGATAGACCTTGTAAGTAAAAATTTCGTAGGTAATATTAAGCAAAGAAAACTATTTATATTTATTTTCTTATGCGCTTTTTTAATTCTACATGAAGGTAATCTTATTTTTGATTACAAGAGAAGCTACGAATTTTTAAATTAGAGTATTTCTTTTAAAGATGCTGCAGAGAAAATTTAGTTTCATTTGCATATTGATGATGAACGATCTAGCCGGTCTGAGATGTAAAGGAAGGTTATTCTATGTAAGTATTCATAAGCAAATGTTAGCTAGCAATTTTTTAAGTAAATATTTGGGTACTAGGGGCATAGATTTTAGTTATAGGCAATGCCGAAATTCAACCATTTTAAAATTTCAATCACACAAATATCGCACTCTAATGAAAATGGGAAGAACATTTTTATACACCTAACATTAGGTGACATTTTTTCATTGAGTAAATGTGTCTAAATTATGTATTCTAAAATATAGTAGTATTATAGCTTATTTTTCAGTTTATTCACTGACACTATAAATTAAAAAAAAAAAAAAAAAAAAAAAAAAAAAAAAAACAATTTGATAGAACTCCAGCCTCTTGTTATTTTGCACATACCAGAAGCCATTAAAAAGAGTAATATATCCCAATGTGAGATATAACATAGAGCATTTAAAAAATAAAAATGTAATTACAAATAAGAAAATATTTTACGTTTGTTTCTAAAATATTACTTCATTTGCATACTAAAATTTTAATAAAATAATGATAGAGGAATACACTTATTCTTGTCAAATCTAGGTTTAAAGAAAAAAAAACGCGCTATAAAATAAAACCAATTATTTCCCTGGTACACGGAAAAACAGTTATATATTCAAATTAACATGATAACGATGAACAGCTCTACTGTATTTTTCGCAGTCATTTTATAATGCAATTGAATTCATTAGTTAAAGAATGAAAGTAAACTATTTCGGAAATTCATCAATTATCTAATTATATAGTATCTCCTAAAAACTAATACTCAAGAGTTTAACATTAGTATTAATGAAATACATACCGAATACACTGAATTGAAATGAAGATTTGTGGAAAACATTTTCAAAAACATTAAAAGTGCGAAGAAATGTTGATATTCAGCTTGAAACCTTTTGAACCCATATCATTATTATTAGATTAATTTTATGAGCGAAAAAACATGCGCTTGGATGCTTCCATAATTGCAAAAAATATTTTTATTCGTTTATTTCCTATAAGAAATTTGAGTGCATTAATAATAACTTCAAACACACATGGATAGTCCTTGTGAGCAATACTTTTATGGGTATTATTAAACAAGGACCACACTATTTACAATTATTTTCTTATATATATATTTAATTTAATGTGAAGTAATTTTTGATTTACCAAGAAGCAATAGACTTTTAAATTAAAGTATGTCCTTTAAAGATCCCACTTTCAGCGTTAAATATGATAATTTTAAAAAATTATTGCTTAATCTGTTCGATGTGTATTGTTAGCTGGTAGGGTTTATTTGTACAAGAATTAGTTACCTATGCCAAACCCTGCTTAAAATATCACCATCTCATGAACACGGGTGGGACATTTTTCTACAATCAACATTAGGCGACATTTTTTCATTGAGTGAATAAATATACGTAAATTGTATCTTCTGAAATACAGTAGAGTTATTCTTAAAGAACTTAAATTATCAGTTTATTCACTAACATTATATACTTTTAAAAAGAATCAAATTCATAAACTGCAGCTCCTCGTTATATCGCACATACCAGAAGCCATTAAAAAGAGCAATATATCCGAATGCGAGGGGTAACCAAGGGAATTTAAAAATAAAAAATGTAATTACAAATAAGAAAATATTTTAATTTTTTTCTAAAATATTACTTAATATGCATATTGAAATTTGAATAAAATAATGATAATTGAATTCAGTTATTCTAGTTGAATCTAAGTTAAATAAAAATTATGCTTAAAATATAACTAAATATTTTTCAAGAGACACGAAAAAAAAAAGAGCTATATATCCAAATTAGCGATATAACGAGGGTATTAAGTACTATATTTTTGGCATTCATTTTATTGTGCAATAAATCACAATAATCAAAGGATGCAATTAAACTGTCTCGGCATCTCAGCAAATACCTAATTATATAGTAATCTTAAAAACTCGCATTCAGCAGTTTTATCTAAGCATTAAACAAATACGTAAATAAAATTCGTTTAACTAAAATGAAAATTTATTGGGGTCAGTTTCAGAAACATTAAAAGTCTGAAGATATGTTAATATTAAGCTTGAAACCTATTTGAACTCCTGATTGGACTAATTTTACAAGTGAAAAGCACCTACATTGCCTTTTGGGATACTTCCATAATTGCAAAAATTCTTTTTACTCGTTTATCTTCCTGTAAGAAACATGAGTGCATTAATAATAACTTCGAAAGCTTACGGATAGACCTTGTAAGTAAACATTTCGTGGGTAGTATTAAGCAAGGAGGACTATTTATATTTATTTTCTTGTACGCTTTTTTTTTTTAAATTCAGTATTAAGGCAATCTTATTTTTGATTACCCGGGTAGCTACGGACTTTTAAATTAAAGATGCGCCAGAGAAAATTTAGTTTCATTTGCATATTGATGATGAATGATCTCGACTGCCTGAGATGTAAAAGAGAGTTATTCGATTTAAGTTTTCGCAAGCAAATATTACCTAGCAATTTTTAAAATAAATATTTGGGTACTACGTATTTTAATTTTTATTATAAAGAATGACGAAATACCGCTAATTAAACTTTCAACGCTAGATAGAAAAAAACGTTTACTACTTAAGTGAATGCTATATATTTTGCAATTTATTAATATTTAGTTTTGCTGCAACAACATAGACTTTTTTTATAAATATATATATCTTTCAAACTTAATTTTAAATTCGCCTTCAAACAGCATTAAACTGTTTTTGTTTAAATACAAATTCGTGCAATGTATTTGTTGCAAGAATATATATTTTAGTAGTATTTTTCAGCATATCAGTGTTCAGGAAGAACAATGTATCAAGAATATGTTTCTTATTCTCTTTTACAAAATTTTTACGTGCATCTATTCCATTTATTTAAAAACAAATTCACAGGTTCAAATAATAAAACAAAGACAAGGGAAAAGTTTAAATAACAATTTAAGTACGAACTCATAAAAAGCCGATGCAACTTATATGAATTACATTAATTTTTTAACACTTTACTGTATAAACGTTTACTCCCAAATTTCGGATAATTGTTTATTATTTACAAAATAAATATTTGACGAATTCTTTTATATTTTAGTTTACCATTTTTCAAAACGAAAAATATTAAAATAAAAGTATTAGAAAGGCGAAATTTACAAATTCTCAGATTAAAAGATCATTATTTGACCAATAAAAATTCACCAGTGATTTATTTTCATTTTTAAAAGGAAATTATTACAGTTATACATGGTATGTATTTTCATTTACATATGTACTTCTGTTTTTGCTATGCTTGTAATATATTTTGAAAATTTAATTCAATAAATCAATGCCTAACAGACAAACAATGTCCTCTTTAATGTTTTTTTATGCATTATTTATTTGTTTGCTAGGTTGTTGAGTAGGGACTAAATATTTATTATAGGGTGTTTAGAATGAAAAGTTACCTACTACAGAAAAAAATATTCTGAGGTATTTGGAGATACAATTAATAGGCTCTCCTGGTATTTAAACCAGAATTACACAACCCTACTGCGGTTGCTAACATTTTCTTGTTAGGGCATGTTACGGCACCGAGACATTTTATCGTCAAGTTTTGTTACGAGTCACATAAGTAAAAAATCATTTCTTTTGAAATATTCCTAACACTGTCTTTAAAACTGTAGTTTTGTTTATCTGGAGACGTGTCGTTTTTAAACTAACCTTGGTTGCAGATGGCATTTTTTCGGAAATAAAACGGCAACATAACATAATGTTTAAATTAAAACTTTACAAAAGTTATTCTTAGAATGTTTATTTAAACACTTTCCAGCATAGTTTAAAATTGTTTATGAATTTGTTTATGAATTTAGTCATATGACCTTTCTCTGACTGTCGTAAATATACTGGAAATACTGTATAATTTTTATACGTTATTCAGGTTCACTATAGAACGTTTTCCATTGAAAAGGAGGTCTATTGAATTTACAGTCAGTTTCAAGAGAAACATAAAATTAACATCATGGTCAATGGGTAAAACGCTTTAGTTGCGTTTAATGGTGTTGTGATAATTCAAACATAATGACAGAAACATGCATCACTTAAGTGGGATACAACAAGCTTTTTCTAGAACATAGAAAAATTAGCATTTACATTTCGTTCACAGTAATGCATAAGAAAATTCTGTTGCATTATGATCTATCGATAAAACACGTTTACGATAGATTTAAACCATGTTACATCTTTTAGACATAATGAAATGCGTATAAAACATTGGGTGTTCATTACAACACGTTTTTTTTTTTTTTTTTTTTTTTTGCAGATGATCGGCAGCGTAGCATTTATGATTCGTATACAGATACACTCAAAAAATTACCGGGCAGACTATGATCGATATTTGCTGGAAATGTGTTTTTAGATTTGGTATATACTATTCAACTGAATTAATTTTTGGAATAGTGGTGAGGTTTTGGGAGGTGAGAATAAATTCTGTAAATGACATAATTAATTGCACGAGAGAATTCGAATACAATGCCTGATATGGATATGTATGGCAGAAAATAAATCATTAAGTACTTATGGGATTTTTCAATGGTTTTTTAATATATCGCATTTTGTTTTATGAAAATATGAAATTTGTTTATAATATTAGTTTAATGCTGGAAAGTGTTTTGTGAACTATGTGAAGCGTGATTTTTCCTCCTTGTTTATTTAATCAAGTATTTCTATAAAAAAATTCATTATATTAATTTTTAACACAATTATTCAATTGGTAAATAAATCATATGGGTTGTAAACTTCCAAGTAAGTGAAGAATGTCCGGGCCAGGATTCGAACCAGGGATCTCTTGAGTGAAGCTGCCAATTCTCTGCCAACTGAACCACCCTAAACGAATCTGGAGGACCTAATTCACACAGCTAACCTTAACGAACACAGCATCTCGTTTGATATTTGAATCAACTCAACAGAAAAATGACATTTTTCACCCACTTGGAAATTTACAACTCATATGATTCAGTTGGTTAAAGACTTGGCTGTTCTGTAATACTTTCTCCTTTCTCTGCTGTTTATCTCTTTTTAAACAATTAATTAAATTGTAAAAATGTAAATAATAAGTCCTAACCTTGTTGAGAAGCTCACTGTACATTTTATAAATAAATTACGAGTACGAGAGGGAAAGGTGAAAATGGGGAAAGAAAGAAAAAAAAAATCTTTTTTTTTCTGTAACATATCAGTTAAAAAATTATTTTTAACATTCCATAAATTTATTTCTATAAGTATTATTTATATCCCATATTACTTGCATTGTATATTTCTAATTTACTATTTGCATTAAATGTATTAAATGCTAAAAGTTAGAACTAAATGTTAAAGGTTAGTTTTTATATTTACTTTCAAAATTGTTTTATAATACTTGTATTGAAAAATCGTGTTCATAATGTTCGCATTCAAAAATAGAGCCGGTTTACTAGTATTCAAAAATTGTGTCTGAAATTGTACAGATTGAAACCAAATATTGAAATAACTTTTTGCACTAATATTTAGTATATTGGTGGCCCCAAATTGTGTAGATTAGATATTTTGGTATTCAAAAGTACTTATAGCAAAATTAAAATATCAACCTGTTGTTAATTAATCTACTGTCAAGATGTTCTTGCGCAGAAACTGTAAATTCTTTTGAAATAGAGAATATTAATTGTAAGCAAATGAGTTTTATTTGTTATCGTTGAACTCAGAATATAATTGTAATTTTTTTTTTCGATTGATACCTTAAAATTGTTTGCAATTTTCCAGAACTACTGATTAGGCTGCTTCTTGTCGGACTATTGGCAGCCTGGCTTCGGCCACATTTTGTAAGTTAATTTTAACTTGAATAAGTCATTTTTGATGTTTTGTAAAAATTAAGCGCCTTCCCTTTCTGGCTGGGCTGGGTTTTTGCCTGTGAACCCCTGCCTATCGGGGAGACCCCAGTCTGGAGCTAAGTCTAAGCTGAATCTCTGATCAGGCGATCTTGCTCCACTCAGGTCGTCAACTCATATGATTCATTTACCAATTCAATAATTGTGTTAAAAAATAATCTACTATAATTACGCATCCAGCGTTTACTGGAGTTCCATAACCGGCGATTTATTCTGTTGAAAAGATTCAAATATAAGACTAGATGTTGTGATCGTTAAGGTCAGCTGGGTGAATTAGGTCTTCCAGATTCGTCCGGGATTGCTCAGTTGGCAAAGTATTGGCAGCTTCAGTCAAGAGATCCCTGGTTCGAATTCTGTCCCGGACATTTTTCAATCACGTGAAAATTTACAACTCAATAAGATTAAAATTTACAACATACTTATAACCTCTTCAAAGGTGACACAAACATATAAAAATAATATTTAATACAGCCCTGAGGTCTTTCAAACACAAAAGACTTCATTTTCAAAGGGGAAAGATGACTGACTGAACAGAAAGAAAATTTTAAAAACAAAAACAAAATACTACGCTTCAGCATGCATAGTATTTTGTTTTTGTTTTTAAAATTTGTTTTCTATTCAGTCAGTCATCTTTTCTCTTTGAAAATGAACGCCTGTGTGTTCGAGAGCTCTCAGGGTTTTATTAAACAATATTTTTATATGTTTGTGTCACCTTTTAAGTAGTTATAAATGGCTATTTCCATGAGACTTGTAGTGTAAGTCACATGCTACGATTTTTAGCTACCATTATTTAAAGAACGAAAAAATGTGTCTTATTTTATGGGAGATATCTCATTAATTGAATAATGGCAAGCAACTTTTCGAAATTAAGGTGGCCAACAACCATAACATTTTTCAGCTATGTGACTCACTCTACAAAAACCCATGGAACTAGCCAAGTATGTCTTAAAGTTTATTACAAGGTGAAATTTTCTTTCAGGACATAAGTTTTTTAATACACTGTTTTGACTCTATTCAATAAGATTATTTTATAAATTGCTTGTAAAAGAAGTATCATGAGCACAGTAATCATACATTGTTGTTCATCGATAGTTCATTTCTAAAAACACACAAAAGAGTTTGGATACAGGAACGACTATGATCGATTTCATTGCATAAAAAGTATTAGTTAAAGCACCCGGCGTTTCCCGGAATTTTGAGATTTTTTGTTTTGAAAATTCAATGATTGCGTGTAAATTTCCGTAATGTTCACTCTTTTTTTTTTTTTTTTTTTTTTTTTTTTTTTATTCGGACGACAGATTACCTACTTACTTAGTAAAAATAACCTGCGATTTGGATTCAGATCGACATTAAAACCTTTTGATGAAAATTTGTTTCCGAGTATTTTGTTATTTACATAATGTTTTCATGATTAACCCTTCACTGCACGAATTTTTCTATTTGTATGAAAAAAGTTATTTTGTTTCTATATATCGTTTTAATAATGGGAAAAATAGTAAAAAAAATTAAATTTTAAATTTTCAGCTAAAATTTGACATTTTATGCCGTGTACTCTATGTACACAATTAGGATTTTCAAATATTGTATTGCTATATTTTACAACTAAATTAGCTTAAATTAATTAATTTTATCTGCTTAACACTCTGCAACTTTGTTTATATTAATATTTGTAAGTATTCAGTAAAAATAATGAAAGTAAATTTTACCTTAATAGCTTGATCGAAATTTTTTTTGTTTCCGAAGAGCAAATTCTAATTTTTTGTCAAATGAGCCATCTGACATGGACAAAATAAGTGTTAATCCATTCTTTGGACTGTTCTTAATCAAGGATAGAGATCATATTGGCCAAATTCATGGCACATAATAAGAATTATAGTGTTTTTAGGTATGTGCCAGATGTGGCACATCGTGCAGTGAAGGGTTAAATAAAAATGGCAAATACAAAAATTCTATGAATTTTATTTTTTAAAAATCTGAAAAATTTATTTCAGTTCTACAATGTTCAGAATGCGCTCTAGGGACCAAAACATTTGGGGGAAATTCTAATATATACGCATATACTCACGAATAGATATGGAATATATTTAAAAATGGCGAAAGCAAATTCAGAGAACCTAAGAAAGTTAAAATATGCTAATATTTCCATAATCGGGTTTTTATCATGTTTTAATTCGTTTTTTCAAACTCATATGACGTTACATATTCACCTGCTGATGTCCATTACTTTTCCAATATGACGTAATATTAACTTTTTTTTTAAATTCGTCAAACTGTTTATTTCATTTTCATTTTTCAGGTGGAAAACTTGCAACAGAAAAGTAATTATTGTGGTAAGAATTTGTGAATTTTTAATTTTTGATAACTGTTGTAACGAAAAAAGTTTAATTTTGTTAGGAAATTCATGTTAAATTGGTGTTTATTTATTAATTAAAAACTAACTATAAATTATTTCGATTCCGGATTACTTTTGCTGCCTTGGCTGTGTTTTAATACACATGTACGTAACATTTCACAATTCTGGAATCCAAACTGTGGATTTTTATAGAATTATTGATAGACAGACAAACTTTCATTTTTATATATTAGATTAAGTTTCTGAACATATTCTGTTAGTGTTGGAACGTGTTTCATAATCTATGGTGAATGCGTGATTTTTTTTTTGTTGTTCTTGTTCTTGTTCTTGTTTAATTATATCACTCTTCCCGAAAACCGATGGTACTCTTTTTTATTAGCCTACGAAATTTAAAGACATGTAGTATTTCGTTTAAAATTTCATTCTGCAAACATTCATGATTTTGAAATCAATAATGCTTAAATTTAGAATATTCAAATCCAATTAGATGCTATGACCATGAAATTTGATATAATAAGATATTATCGTCTGATTGTACCATTCCAATGCGTTAGTACCGTTAATGACGTCATGCTTTCAATTAATGAGTATTACATCAGGATTAAACATTTAAAACAAGTGAGTAAGTGTGATTATAGATCGCACAGAGGGTTTCGTTTAATATTCCTTTCAAAACACTTTCTTTCAAAATTTCCGGTGCATTTATCGCCATGGAACACATTCTAAATTTTGCCAAACACTTCCTAAACTGTTGTAAAGCTTCAAACAGATTTGCCTTGTTATATTTCCTAATTTTGTTCGTCCCCCCCCCCCCAAAATGCTACGATATATCACATAACGGGTATCTGCCAAATTAAGAAAAGTGCCCCCTTGGAGGGCGGGGGCAAAGTGAGGGATGGTCACCATGATTTTTGACGCGGCCTGATGTTTAAAATTTTTTAATGTTTTATAAGCTATATTAAAGTTTCAAACAGATCGTCCAGTTATATTTCCTAATTTTGTTCGCACCCCCCCTCCACCCCCTTCCTTCGAAATGAAACGCGCCATTCTTCTTTATACTTTTTTATCATGTGTTATAAAGTATCTTAAAGTTTAAAACAGATCGCATTGTTAGATTTCCTACTTTAAATGAAATCGCGGTCTGTTAGTTCCACATTCCACCACAAGGGAGCGCACTCTATTCTTAACAAAAGCGTATCTTAACGAAACTCCTTTACACAACCTATCAGTAGATATATTACTCGTGGGGGTGGCGATCTTGAGCAAGAATTTAAGATATTTGTTGAAATTACTATTTGGAAATAGTCGTAACTTTACTTTTGACATAGTTATATTTAATAAGTAGCATGCATCTGAGGACTCCGTCAAAAAACCGCACCTGAAACGGTATGAAACAAAAAGGTAAAAAAAAAAAGAAATATTTTGCTCCACCCCCTCTCCCTACCTGCCCAAAATGTCACGCACCATTTTTTATAAATTTTTCTTATGTCTTATAAACTATCTTAAAGTTTCAAACAGATCGCCTTGTTAGATTTCTACTTTAAATGAAATTGCGGTCTGTTAGTTCCTCATTTCACCACGAGGGAGCGTTCTCTATTCTTAACAAAACTGTATCTGAACGTAACTCCTTTAAACAACCTATCAGGAGATATGCTAGTCGAGGGGGTGGCGGTCTTAACCAAGAATTTAAGATAGTCACTTAAATTACTACTCGGAAATAGTGGTATGAACACTTATAAAATTTTTGACATTGAATAAGTAATAGTTATCTCATCACGCCATCAAAAAACAGCACGCAAAACAGTAGAAAACGCCCTATTATACTGCCTAATTTTGTTCGCTCTCCTTCCCCTACCCCCCGCCCCAACCGGACTGTCGAGCGCCATTCTTTTTTATAATCTTTTTGTATTTGTTATAAATTATCTCAAAGTTTCAAACAGATCGCTTTGTTGGAATTCCTACTTTAAATGAAATCGTGGTCTGTTAGTTCCACATTCCACCACCATGGAGCGTACTCTATTCTTAACAAAAATGTATCTGAACGAAACTCCTTTACACGACCTATCGGTAGATACATGGGTTGGGGGGGGGGGCTGTTTTAACCAAGGATTTAATATATTTGCTGAAACTATTCGAAAATAGTGGAATCAATACAGTAAACTCCCCACTAACCGGCCTTCCGTACTATCCGGCCTAGTAAAAAAGAAAAAAAATGAGGAATGTTGCAAGGGGCCGAGACAGGCAGGTTCCCGTCCGTAGGAAAGTGTCAACTCATGACTGGAAGGAGCAAGAAGGGATTACAGAATGCAATAGCAGAGACAGATAGGAAGGGAGAGGTGGTTTAAGGCTTGATAATTTGTTTCGTTGTGTTGTGCAACGGATGTTAACGAATGCGGACGTTATTTTCCACTTATCCTGGTTACTTCCGTAAAGTCTTTTGGTATGCTTCGTGTTTATTTATAGAAGATTAATGAAATGGGTGATAAACGAAAAAAGGTTATAGTGACTATGTAGAAGAAATTATGCATTAGCAGGACGAAGCGACGCCAGCTAATATTATATGCTTGCATAAATGGAGGGACATTACATCGCGGAAGAGGGCTAACAGGGAGAAGCAGTCATCTATTAAGGACTTTTTCAAAAACTAAAACTAAGTTTTGACTCTTATCTAATGCATAAATTTTCGCATTTGTGCAATCATTTAATAATAAATAGTAATTTACTCATTTTTTACGAATTAGGCTTACGTTTCACGTTAATGTTTTGCTTATTTTTAAAATGCATGTACTGTATATGTAAAATTTATCTTAAAATGTGTAACATGCGTTTTTAATATAATGGGGGGGGGGACAAGAAGTGAGTAAATAGTTCTAGAACTTCGGATTATCCGGCTTTTTTTTATCCGGCCCACTCTTCCGCCACATCAGGCCGGATAGTCGGAAGTTTACTGTACTTCTGACATTTTTATCTGGCATAGGTAACATTTATGCTGTATTTTTAAAAATCGGACACCGTTCAGAAGAATATTGCAATGAAACACCACGTGACTGCCTTTTAAAATAAGTATATATCAGAAATAAATCAATTAGTGAAATTAGCGCCCCCCCCCCCTACCCGAAATTTAAAACTACGTATACCCGAAATATAAACTACCTTCAAGTTTCCAACAGATCACCTTGTTAGATTTCCTCCTTTAAATGGAATCATGGTTAAAAAAGCACGTTACTTCATTTTAAAATAGGCATTTGATAGAAATAAAACCATTATTTAAATAATAATTAATATCTCAGCTTGTAATTAAGATTAATTTTGCATCCGGATGTAAAAAAAAAAAAAAATGTAATAATTTAAAAGTTTAAAATTCGTTTAAAAAATCCTAGTACGAAAAACCACGTAATCTCCTTAAATCGCTCGGGATCCAATACGTCTGTAGATAATGATGATATCTCTTTTTAATCTGTGAAAAGAGATCGTTTTTGCAATTTGATAAAAAATCCATGCTTTTGTTGAATTATGAATGCCTTTCCGTTCTTGTAATTGGGGTTTTATAATTAATAACGTCCGTTAATTACGATTTTTCAGAATTTTATGATTTGTCGTTTGATGTGAGGTGTTCACCTATACGTATGAAAAATTTCAAGCCTCCAATATATATAGTTTCTGAGAACGGGCTCTGTGACAGACGGACAGACAGACAGAGAAGTGAGACGAATAGGGTTTCGTCAGATGAACGAAACCCTAAAAACGTTTTTACACTGTAATATATATATATATATATATATATATATATATATATATACCGGGTGTCCCAAAAAGGACTGACTGATTTTAAAATTCAATAACTTCCAAACGGTGACAGATATTAAAAAAATTCTTGCAGGAGGGTTATGCATAAAGTCAAAAGTTTTATTACAGTGATTTTCGATTTTAGTTCGAATTACAAACAATAGATGACGCTGTAAGCAATAGTCGCTAAATACAGGCTCGATTTTTGGTCCTTTCTGTTGTTCCATGTAGAAAAAGAAGATGGAAATGTATTATCCGGGCCACGAAGTACCAAAAATCGATCCTGAATTTAGCCTCTATTGATCGCAGCGCCATCTATTGTTTGTAATTCGAACTAAAATCGAAAACCACTGTAAAAAAAAACTTTTGACTTTATGCATAACCCTCCTGCAAGAATTTTTTTAATATCTGTCACCGTTTGGAAGTTATTGAATTTTAAAATCAGTCAGTCCTTTTTGGGACACCCGGTATATATATATATATATATATATTAATAATTAATCAGTTAAATTAAAGGAAAAACTGTCAATTTTGGCGCCAGTAGAAAACCGTTTAATTTACAGAAAATATCTGTAATCTGTTCATTAAAACTGTTCTTTTCTGTAAAAAATATTGATTTTTTTCAGTAAAAATTACAAAATCCATATCTTTACTGTTTTAAAGAAAAGACAGCTTCTTCTGTAAAAATTATGGATTTTGTAATTTTTTTTTTTTTTTTTTTTTTTTTTTTTTTAACAGAAAACAACTGTTTTACTGAACAAAATTACAGACATTTTCTGTAAATAAAACGATTTTCTACTGGTGCCAAAATTGACATTTTTTTTCGTTAATTTAACAGACTTTTTATTTAAGTGTATTGTTTTCAATGTAGGCGAGTTATCTCTCGTAATCGACTACGCGCGATACAGACAGATTTTTTTTTAAATTCATTCTTGAAAAATATTTTAGAAAACATTAAAAATCCGAAAATTGAGATATAGCTTTCAACAAATTGCATTTGAAATAAAAGTTTTTTTCTGTAAAAATTACAGTGTTTTTTACAGTTTATTTATTTATTTTTTTTAATGTGAAGTGGAATCTTCTTTAATTAGGATGAAAAATTTATATGGTACAGAAATTTCAAATAAACGGATTGATAAAATATTAACATTAAAAAAAAATATTTTGCTATTTTTGATACATGTATTGATAGAAGTGTCAGGAAAAAAAAAGACGACAGTACACTGAATTTCAAATGACAATATATTGTTTTCATATTATCAGAACTTAATATTAATTAATAGATTAATATTAATTAAATTAAAATTACACATTAAGAAAGCAATTTAGAAATAGCCGAATAGATGGATTAATTTTTTTCCCCTGTTGTAATATATATTTTTTTTAAATGCAAGAATTTAATTTTTGTTTGATGTATTACCATTTGACTCAACAATAAATATTTACAATAATGTAACTTTTTCATTAACTAGCAGACCCACCCGGCGTTGCCCGGGACCGTGATGAATGAACCTCAAATTTGTATGATTTTGTACCTTTAATTCCCTTTTGTCTGAATTTATATTTTTAAATATAAAAAATCGCAAGAAAAATATTAAATTGAAGATACGTACTATTTTGCGTAAGTTAATTTTGGGAGTCTATGCGTGCCGAAATAGAACGGAACTGCGACAAACACTCAGGTTTTTACTGGTTTCGTGGACATTTTCAGACATTTTGTTTTGTAAAAAACACTTCTACCCATCCGAACGTTTAAATTTTTTATAGGCGATGTAAATCTGGTCTATTTAGATGCGTCGATAAACATTGTGTTAAAATAAGAACGTTGACTTAAATAATAAATTAATAAATTTGCTTAATTTACTGTTCGAAAATAGTGGGTAGTGCAAGCTTCCACCGACAGGGATCACAATATGTTCTATAAAAATATTACTCTACGAAAAAGTGGTCAAAGGGCTGTTATAACTTACGTGAAAATTTCAAGTCGATCGGTTAGTTCGTTTTCCAAATTTTAACGAATTTGCGTTTATTCTCCATTAAAAAAAGCCTATCTTTTTCTTTTTAAAAGACGATTTTTTTCATTTTCAAACAAAAAGTTCTGAATCAATTTTTTTTATTTACATACTCTTAATTAGTGTATTAATATAGGCCTAGATGCTAAAGTTTAAAATCTGTAAATGCTGCATTTTTAAAATTTTGATTTAAATTTGAACTCCTATTAAACTTTTACCCTATGGTTTTTATCTACTCTCCAAAATAAAAGTAGGTGTTTTTCAAAGCAGACATAATGTTTGCAACTTTTAATAAGTAGCATATATCACACGACTCCCTCAAAAAACGGCCCATAAAAAGTCAGAAAAGCTATTTTTTTAAAAAGAAATCTAGAGCCCTTCCCCGGAATTTCACGCAGCATTCTTTTTTACACTTTATCTTTTGTGTTGTAAACGTTCTTAAAGTTCCAAACAGATCGCCTTGCTAGATTTCCTAATTTTTAACAAAATCGCGTTACGTTAGTTCCACATTCCACCACGAGGGAGCGCACTCTATTCTTAACAAAAGCTCCTTTACACATCCTATCACTGGATATGTTACTCGAGGAGGTGGCGATCATCAGCAAGAATTTAAGATATTTGTTGAAATTACTATTCGAAAATAGTGTAACTCAACTTTTGTCACATTTATAAGTACAGATAGCATGTATCTGAAGACTCCGTCAAAAAACCGCACCTGAAACAGTATGAAACGCAAAGGTAAAAAAAAGAAATACTTCGCCCCTCCCCTCCCCCCCTTCCCACCTGCCCGAAATTTCACGCGCCATTTTTTATAAACTTTTTCTTATGTGTTATAAACTATCTTAAAGTTTCAAGCAGATTGTTTTGTCCGATTTCCTACTTTAAATGAAATCGCGGACTCTTAGTTCCACTTTTCACCACCAGGGAGCACACTGTATTTTTAACAAAACTGTATCTGAACGTAACTCCCTTAAACAACCTATCAGTAGATATGTTACTCGAGGGGGTAGCAGTCTTAAGCAATAAATTATGATATTTTTTAAATTACTATTCGGAAATAGTGGTAACAAACTTTTGACATTTTTATATTTAATAAGACACATTTATCTCAGGACTCCGTCAAAAAACTGCACCGGAAACGGTAAGAAACGCAAAGGTTAAAAAAAAGAAATCTATCGCCCCTCCCCCTCTAACCACCTGCTCGAAATTTCACGCGCCATTCTTATATAAACTTTTTCTAATGTGTTATAAACTATCTTGAAGTTTCAAACAGATCGCCTTGTTAGATTCTCTACTTTAAATGAAATCGCGGTCTGTTAGTTCTACATTCCACCACCAGGGAGCGCATTCTATTCTTAGCAAAAGCGTTTATGAACGAAACCTCTTCACGCAGCCTACCCGTAGATACATGGATGGGGGGGGGGGGGGCTTACACAAGAATTTAAAATATTTGCTTTGCTTCACCGTTATAGCAGGCGTTCTGTACATGCTCCGTAACATATGTTAATTCCACTTTCCGCCTCCAAGGGGCGCATTCTGTTCTTAACAAACCTACATCCGAACGAAACTCCATTATTAAACCTATTTGTAGATATATTAGTCGAAGGGGTAGGGGAATGATATAGAAATTTAAGAAATTTGCGGAAAATTACTATTCGGAAATAACAACTACTCATAAATTAAGGTGCAAAAAGTTCTGTACGAACATCCGACATGGGTTCCCACTGCCTGCGGTACTGTATCACAAGCGGGCGATAAATTCGGAACATTTTTCTGTATTTAAAACATAAAAAAGAGCAATTAAAAATGCGTTTAAAAATGTCTTTAAAAAAACTGTTCTGAAAAAAAAAATCATTATCAATATAAAAAATGAGAATTTAAATTCTATTAAAACTGTTGCTACTCGATACAGCAGGAGAAAGCATTAGAATGCAAGGACTTATTGTTGCCAATTTCTAATTTCTAGTGGTAAAAGAGCCAGTAAGGAGTATTCTAATCACTTAATTAACGTTTAAAAAACACATTTCTTGCTATCTAAATAGATCAGCGTCAAACAGGCACCTCCAATTTTTCGTAAACCAACCAAAATCGCCGATTTTTTAGCAGATATAATCGCTCAACCAATCAAAGTAAAGAAAAAAACGGAAAAGAGTGTGGCAAGCAAAAAGACTGCCTGGTTGTCAAGATGGTTGCTAGGTTGTGACGTCATTTGAAACTAATCTATTCCCTTAAAGTTCATTATTATTAAATATGTTTTCAAAGCACGTGTTTCACCTTCATGCTAAAATTTAATGTTTAGTTGAAAAAACAGTCACTCTTGAAAAATTAAGCTCTCAAATCGGTGTGTTTAATTGTATCCCGGTTTATTTAATTATTTCTGCGAAAGCTTTATACAACCAACCAACCGAAAGCAAGCGGAAAGAAAGAAACGTATTTTTGATGAAGGATGCTTTATGAACCAGCCAACCGAAAGTTATTTGAGGGAAAAAAGGCGTACTTTTGATGAGAGTGATGTCCGAATATTAATTAATTACTCAGCTAATAATCATAATATTAAAATTCCGAGGATATGTTGCATTAGAAGAGGCCTTGGACTCTTTCAAAAAAATTTTTGAGCCTCGTACGTTTCGTAGATTTTGCTAGCCATCGCACACAGACAGACAGACAGACAGAGCGATTTGTTCTTTTATTAGTATAGATACAAAAGTTCTTTTCTTTTCCTTCCTGTTGAAATATTTGAAAAGGAAACTGAAAAAAAAAAAAAAATTCAATCATTTACTATTTCCTTAGTTCACGATTTCTATCAAGCATAAATAAAAGCATACTAATTAAATTATAATTATACATTAATTTAAAAAAAATAGAAATAGCTGAATAGATGATTTAAATAATTATTTTTTCTCCTGTTGCAGTATCTAAAAAAGAAAACTAAACAAGAATTTCATTTTTGTTTGATGTATTATCACGCCACTCAACAATAAATATTTACAGTAATATAACTTTTTCATTAATACAAAAGTGCTTTTCTTTTCTTTCCTGTTGAAATATTTAAAAATGAAACTGAAAATAAAATAATAAATCATTTACTAACTCATTAGTTCACGATTTCTAACAAGCATAAATAAAAGCAGTGAATTTCCCATTATCGCGTCCCATACCAAAATCACGTGTTGTAACGAACATGTTTTATAACAACATGGATTACATTCATGAAATTAAGTGTCCTTGGAAGTGAGAGTCCAGTGTTCCATGGAAAACGGACAAATTGTCCTGCATGGGACACTTACAAACAGGGTTCGTACGCATCAGGGGATTCAGGGGATTTTAGGTGTTTTAGCACCAGAAATTTTGTAATGTACTGGTCGCTATATCTGAAGATAGAAATTTTTTCATGAAATAAAGCAAATATTTCTTTACGAAAATTCTGATAAAATGTCCTTGAAGCGTACAAACCCTGACAAAATACCTATATCTATTAACTTATAATTTGTTAAAATATAAGCTATACATTAAAAAAACCAAAACCTTAAAATTTCATATTAGCGTTAGTTGTTTTAACCCTTGATGTACTGAATTATGAATTCATGAGAATTTTATCTTCTAAAGCGTTTTTCGTGAATTTTTGAAACTGCATTAGAAGATTTACCTAATCCTTTAATAAATTTTAGGAGGATTTTAGAAGGATTGAAGAATTTAAAATGATTAATTAAATCTGAATTTATTGGGATTTTGTGCAATATTTATAACCCCACTACTTCAGTGATTCTTCAATCGTATTCATCCAATTCATCCTTGGTCGACCCCTCCTTCGTCTACTTATCGGGCTCCATCGTTATGCCATCATTCAATTTTAAGCTATACTATTAGATTAATTTAAACACAATTTTCTAAGATTTCTAAGATTATAATTACAAACTTTTAATATTAAAAAATTATTACTAAAAAAATCAGTGGAATTTCCATCATAGATATTTACTTTGTTTAAAAGGAGTATTTCCCTAAAATTATTAATAGACATATTTATTAATTTTACGATTTGAAATGTTGCTATTCGTATCTTTAGTGTCATTACAAAATCTGAAACAAGATATAAATTACGTAAGCTATTTAACGAATGTAAGTTGTTAAACTTGAAGGAGAATTTTATTACATTTTTAATTACATGTTACATGGAAGGTTTCTCTTTTTTTTTTTAAGTTTAAATCTCAATTATTACTTCATAATCACGAAAATTTTATCCAGAATAAGTAAAACTACGAGACTTGTGAAAGAAGAAACCAAGACTGCATTATATACCTAAATCAAACCAAATATCTACTGTAAATAAGTACGTAAAACCAACATTTTTAAATAGTGCTATAACGTTCATAGCAATTAGTTATTTGTAACTTGTCTACCTTCAGTGATAACCCAGCTTAAAACGAAACTACATTTTCTTATACTTCTTAATCTTAAAAGTTTGAAACCCTAAAGTACTTCAGAGCCTATATATTTTAATATCATATTTTCATTACATCTTATGATTAATTAAATTAATTACATGAGATTTGTACTTTTTTCTAAACAAAATTATATTTTTACCATCATGTTTAAATTGTGTAAAATTAATCTAATAGTCAAACTTGAAATTCTTAAGAAAATATTAAAACCATTATATTGCCTTATAAAAAATAATTATTCTCAGTTATAGGTTAAATTAAAAGATGGTACAACATATGATAAGAAAAAGTTCATAGTTAATATTCTTTCGTGAATGTAAGATAATATCTGATGAAATTTCCTTTATATGATTTCAGGAGAAATTCAGATTTATGGAAAGATAAGCTTAAAATAATTGTGTATGCGTTCAAACCTAAGCAATGATTCTATAAGAAGAATTAAATGTCTAATATCAAGATTCAAAATTATTGCTCTATACATTTCAGTTGAATATATTTTGTAGTAATTGCACAAATTAAATTACCTTAATATATTAGAACGAAACTTTAATCTAATGCAGATGAAAGTTCTATTAAATGTACTTCGTTTTAGTTATTATTCTTTATTTGCAACTATTTATCCTTTGCAAAACGTTACAAAAAAAAAAAAAAAAAAAAAAAATCAACGCAACCGTAATTTATATTTAATTTTAATTTTATTTTTATAAATGATTTAAAATATTCAACATTTGAAGTTTAAATATTGAAAGATTAAGCATTGAAATTTTCACATAGGATAAATGTTTGTGTTATTTTGGCTGAGATTGGAAACGTTTCTTTCCTTTAAAATGATTCAACATCATTTACAATTTAATTTTCTATGTAATGTAGTATGTGTGACCAATATACTGAAAAAAATTTCGTAAGTAATAATAATCTTTGAAAAAAACTGCATACACGACAAGAATACCTACCAAGTTTCCCTCATTTTGAATACCACAATTTTCGAATAGAAATTTTCTCTTTATTTAATCACAAAATCCTAATATTAAATTAAGCAAAAATTTCTATTGAGGAATAGCGGCACACAGAAAATTTTATTTGACTAAAAAGCAGACATATTCATTTGTATTGTGGTTATATTTTAAAGCGAGACACAAATACTTGACACGCTATGAAATATTTTGGGTAAACTGTTGATTGATATTGAATGAGGTTCTAAAATAAGTAGGAAAAAATTAACCAAAATAAACTAATTTAAATAAGCTGAACTTTACTCATTTTTTGAAATTTTTTCTTAAGCTCAAAAACTGAAATGCAACATTTTGAATTCTAATGTACTTCAATATGGGCCCGATAATCTTATCAAATTAACAGATGATTTGGATAACATCGATCAGGAATTATAAAAAAGGGTGCAGAAGATGAAATTATAGGGACTTAGTATATATTTTTTGCCATTTAGGCAAATTATTTATTTTTCCTCTCTACGTATGCTTGCGAGTTTTTATTTTCTGAAATAAATGATAAGAAAAACTCAAATGGAAACCACTTGTCATAAGACTCTAATTAACATTGCATTCCATTTATAGTAATTGTGTATAAATCTTATATTAAAGGGTCTTGTATCTTTTAAACGTGTCGAAAATTAACGAAAAACTTCAAAGTTTGAATTAGTCTAACTTCAAAACCTTTTTATGTATAAACATGAAATTTTGGATATTGATTAAACAGATTATGCTTTGTAATATGCGACCATTAAAATTTTATTAGCCATTTACAGAATTTGTTTATTGCTGAAATCAAAATAGCTCTTTTTTTTTACTCTAGAAGTCATTGCGCGCATGATCTTGAGAAAGTATGTATGGATTGTCATGAAATTTGGATAAGATACTAAACAAATATGTGTGTTTAAAATGAACTACTTTTAAGTATTTACAATGGTAATATTTTTAGTTATGACTATTTTTATTCGTTAAAAATACAATTTTTTTATTTTTTTTTTACAAAAATATTTTTTTTATATAGTTAATGAAATAATTTTGGCCGAAGAGTAGTTCATTTTAAACACACAGACATGTTTAGTGTCTTTACCAAATTTCATGACAATCCATACATACTTTCTCAAGATATTATGCTCGCAATGACTTATGGGGTAAAAAAAAGATCTATTTTGATTTCAACAATACACAAATTCTGTAAAAGGCTAATAAATTTCTAATGACAGCATATTACGAAGCACAATCTGCTTAATCAATATCCAAAAATTCATGTTTATACATCAAAAGGTTTTGAAGATAGACTAAATCAAACTTTGAAATATTTCGTTAAATTTCGTCGTGTTTAAAAGGTACAAGACCCCTTAATTCACATTGCAGTCTATTTATAGTAACAGGGTTAAAATATCTTATATTAATTATTTGGCTTCAATGATGCAATAAATGAATATTAAAATTCTAGTGCTACATTCACCTTCAGTTAAATAATTAAAATACATATAAAAGCACAAATAATTGTACAAAAAGTACTTTAAGGTGCATAAATATAATATAAAGATATTTAAAATACAAATTAAAATAGCTTAAAATACAACAGAAAACCTAGAACGTTTTCAGACATTACAAGGCCGTCATCAGTAGGATTTAAATCTTGTTATTACTTTCTTTGCGCTTATTCGAGAACTGTCGGGAAGAAAAACATTGTAATTTAAATTTAAATGTTCTACGTCAGATGAGAAGTCAGATAAAGTTATTCAAATTTTCAACAAAACGAGCTTTCATCTATTATGCAGAAATTATCTCCATACTCCATGGTTATCGTATGAAAGGGCATCGTTACAAGCTGTATCTTTATTAGCAAATATTTCTTTGGGGTAGTGGCACCAACATGAAATACAGAGTATGTTGGAGCAAGGGCTGTCACCATCGTTTTCACACCATTATTTTTTTAATCGGTTCGGTACTTCCTGAGGTTGCGTAGAAATCGCAATTTAAAAAGTTTTCAGAACGCTTTTCGCTCATTTTCACCCCTTTTAAATTTCTATTTTTTAGGAAATGTCCTTAGAGATCATTTGTATCTTATAAATAATTGCCCTGCCTAATTTCAGGATTCTAGGCCCTTCAGTAACACAAAAATCGCAATTTAGAACATTTTTTTGCTTCTGCAACCCTTAGGTGGTAGTGACACCAACATGAAATAGAGCCTATGATGGAGCGAGGGCTGTTGCCGTCGTTTTCACACCATTAAAAAAAATCGAATCGGTACTTTCTGAGATTGCGTAGAAACCGCAATTTGGAACGTTTTCTAGAACGTTTTTCGCGCATTTTCACCCCTTTTACATTTCGAATTTTTAAAGAAATGGTCTTAGAGATCATTTATATCATATAAGTAACTACCATGCCTAATTTTAAGTTGATAGTTCCTCCAGTATCACAAAAACGCAATTTAGAACGTTTTTTGCACTTGTACCCCCTTTGGGGTAGTGGCACCGACATAAAATATTGCCTATGTTGGAGCGAGGGCTGTCGAGATCGTTTTCACACAATTTTTTTAAAAAATCGAATCGGTACATTCTGAGATTTCGTAGAAATCTCAATTTAGAACACTTTTCGCACATTTTCACCCCTTTTAAATTTCGAAATTTTTATGAAATATTCTTAGAGATCATTTATATCTTATAAGTAACTACCGTTCCAAATTTCATGTTTCTAGGCCCTTCGATAACACAAAAATCGCATTTTTAGAACGTTTTTTGCTCCTGCACCCCTTTTGGCCAGTGGCACGGACATAAGATATAGCCTATATTCTAAGTTGGACTAACACTATCATTTTGATACCATTACTTTTGGAATCGGTTCGGTTGTTCCAGAGCTTGCCTCCTACAAATAAACAATTTTTACCTCTTTATAATATTAGTATAGAAGTATAGATTGCGAAACTAAGAAGAGAAAATTAAACGTAAGAAAAAAAAATATTGCATCGACATTTAAAACTTTTAGAATGCCATCCCGGATAATTTTAAAAGTAATACATTTTAAAAGATTGTTTTCTTGCTGTTTTCTTATAGTAAAATCCGCCGTAAATTTACCATACGTGGTATTTATTAGCGCGTTATTATTATTCTTTATTACCTTCTAAAGAGAAAAAATTCTTTAATCCTACCGTAAATGTGAATATAGATTTTGCTTAAGGGGACGGTGAACTTTTATTTGAACAAAAATCGTCCCCAAAATATAAAATTAGTTTTTTGCATATAATTGTTCTCCAGTTTGTTCTGAGCCATTTGCCAAAAAACGAATGTAGATACGACTGTTTTTCGTAAAGTTACAAGCGTTTAAGTTTTGTAAAGTAGCTATTTTTTGGTTTTTTAATATACTTTAAATCTGCTTTTCTCAAAACTGATTTTTCAACATTTTTAGATTTTTGAAATTCTCCAAACGTCGTAATGTCTGATCAAAATTCCTGAAATTAATAAGGAAGAACACTGATCTTGTTTACAAAAAAATCTGTGCATGTATTTTTAAATTCGACTACATTAACATAATTAAATTTTATTTTTAACGTATTAAAGGCAAAATTTTGATGAAAATCGATATGAAATTAAAAAAAGAAATTCTAAAAAATTAACTATACAAGAAATTAAAAAATAGATGCTTAGATTTGTTTGTGATAGAGTTTTAAGTGATTAAAATGCAAAAGCAAAGACATATCTAAAAAATTATGACACCCGGAGCATTTTAAAATTTAAATTAATTTATTTGATTTTAAAATTATAATAAGATTGGAAATTTCTTTTAAGGTGTTTTATATCCTTATGATGAAATGAATATATGCACAAAATTTTATATTTCTATAATGAAAAAAAAAACTCTCTACCTTCCCCTTAATGGTAAGGATAAATAAATTTCTGTTTGCGTATTTGTAACAATCGAAGTTGTGTAACCATATTGTTCATCTGGATCAATCGAATATCACATTTTCTTTTTGCAATATCTTTCAAATATCATACAAAAATCTAGTAAAAAGTTACTAACATTTTAAAAGTAAAAAAAAAAAAAAAGTGATAAACTGCTTTTTACAAAATATTTTAAAATGTCAGAAATAAATTTATTTCACTTATTTATATATGAATGGTCTGACTTAAGCAGAATGATCGTTTCTGAAATGGCTCTTTCATTAGAAAACTAAGAAAGGAAAATTAAATGTAAGAGAAATTTATTGCATCGACCTTTGAAACTTTTAGAATGCTATTCTGGATAATTTAAAAAGTAATACATTTTATAAGATTGTTTTATTGCTGTTTTCTTTCGGTAAAATGTTCCGTAAATTACCTGCACGTGAAATTTATAAGAGCAATGTTATTATTTTTCGTTCCCTAGTATAAAAACTCTTTAATCCTACCGTAAAGTGCATAATTTATCATTATTTATATCTAGTACACTTTAGTGTAACTTATTACTAATATTCTTTTAGATATAAACATATATTTTAAAAATAAAAAAAACGCTGTATTAACATGTTTTGGGCATTTATATGTACTAATACTGAACTACATAATTAAAAATAAATACAACATTATACAAATTGTCAATATGATAAAACATGCCGAGAAATATAAATATATGTACTTTTTTTTTTATGAACACAGTTACTTATTTATTTTTGCTGCACAAAAAAGTTATGTCAATTATGATAAAAGTATCCATATAATAAAAAAAAACATTCTTGTAGAGGTTTTTTGTTATTGTTTAGGATTTCTGTGGGAACCTCATTATATACTATTAATTTCACTTCTTACATAAAAAGTGTTGTTATATTTTTTTATGTAATGAACACAATATTAGAAACGTAACATAACACATAGCTCAACATCTACTGAACTGATTTCAAAGGTGTTTACACTGTTTACTAGGCAGTTATTCACCGAATATTGCAGTATGTGGAATACCATTATATGTGTTTGGTTATGGACTTAGTGCGAAATTTGCGGAGTACATACAAGAACTATTTATAGAACTGGCTTATTAAAACTCACCAAGAGAAATATTTTAACGCCCTGCCTTTACTACTAGTCTTAAAATCAGAACATTTGGAGGAAAAGTATACTTTACAATGTCAGATCAAATGATAAAACGGATGAATATCATTTGAAAATCAACAAAATAAAGCATTTAATTATCTCATGCATAGTAACCTCTTATAAGTTTGAATTTAAAAAAAAAGACACTCAGAGAACTGTGTTGTTCATAGTTTATTTTTAGTACTTTATAAACACTACGAGGGTGGTTCAATAATTATTGTTCCGACTGTTTATAAAATATTTGTGTTGCGATGGTTGATGTAAAATTTTCGTTATACATAGGTTCTGCCTTTAGGGGTTTCACTATATTAAGTTCTACTTTATGTAGACTAACGAATATTATAGAACAAAAAGAAATTTTAAAAAATTTGTGCATCAGAAAAAATCGGGTCTTTTATTTTCAGTGCAAAGGTGTATCTGTTACATGAATTTTGTTGTTCTGTTACATAAATAGTTCTAGGAAAACGAGTTTCCTAGAACAAAAATAATTTTAAAGAATTTGCGCATCAGGAAAAATCGGGACTGTCCCGCGCAAGGGTTACGCTTGTCTTGGAGACCCTGAAAATGGGGACATCCCGTGTAAATCGGGGCACCAGGTAATAAATACTGCGCACGCACCACCTTGGGAAGCACTGCTCTAGATAGTGCTGTAATAGAATTATTTTGTGTGCCTCTTGTAAATGAACGATAAACACTATGCACACATTATTCTACAATAAGTATCGTTTAATGCACCTCAATAATGGATATAAATTTCAATATGATTGAAAGAATGTAACATCATTAAAATACATTGCAAACGATTTTCATATTGATTATTATGTAACGGAATTCTTTTAGGTGTCCCTGTAAACGAACTATATATGCACCACGCTTTATTTTCAATAGCGAACATATCATAGTAAACCTCAATAACATGCATCTATTTCATGGTAATCCGAGTATATTTATGTAACATAGAGGCTGGAAAGTCAAAAAGACAGACAGACGGTTAGGCAGAAAAAACGGCCGGACAGACAGACAAACCGCAATCATAATCATTTTTCAACTATGTTGGAAAGAGTTAAGAAAGTATTTATTTATATTAACCACACTGGTGCGTAAATACTAAAAGACAACAACAAACAATTGTCCAACTCCCAACACAACGCATAATCAATTTCTTATTTCATTACCCGACTGCCAAGAACGGTTATGTGTTTAACGCGTATCTGGGTATATGGATTTCTTTATAGGCTCGAAACATCCCAACGGCTGGATGAATTTTAATGAATGATGTCTCTATCGATTCGTCTTAACCGTCCGATGGTTATAGGCTAGATTTTGTTTTTATAAATTCAAAATGTTGGTCGTATATTACAAAATAGCGGTAGAGATGAAAATATTTACGCACACTTTTGAGTGGCATATAATTGGATAGGTCTTTCAAAATGTTTCATTGGCCATTTTATAGTCAGAAGCTCCGTTTAAATGTTACACAACCTGGAAGCTGTGTAGGTAGGATCTAGGGCTTTCCTGCAACTCTAACCTTCATAGACTTCTGTAGACCTCATCAAAACAGTGTTTATAGATAGGAACTAGCAATTAAACACAACTTAAAAATCATCAATACAAGTAAATAATAAAAAAAATAGGTAAGTTACAAAAAAATAGTTTCAAATTGATGAGCAATAATTAATTAGTTCGCTTTTTACGCAGTCGGAATTTTTTATTTTTTAAAATAAAAAACAAGTAAAAATTAAATTTATTTTCCCTTAGGATTGAATTAAAACTATTTTCGAATGCGATAGAATCTACTCACTGAATTTAAATTCATTGTTTTGTTTTATTCAAAGCAAAAAATCTGTCACAATAACCATAATAACAAGTCAGAAGAAGAACTTTTTTTCTGCAGCGTATTGACATAACCTTTTCGAGTGACTATGCACAACACTTGGAATTTCCAGAAAAATCGAGAAGTATAAAAATTGTTACTCTCACCTCTCAACGAAGACTCTAAATTGCAAAAAATCCAAGTTAAAAATTCTTTTACAGCAAAAAATTGCTTTCGATTTCTATCATTGATTTTTTTTTTTTTTTTTAAGTGATAAAAATAATTGAGGTAATTTTTCTTATCTATTTCAATAAAACAAATTTTACTTATGTGAATAATGTTTCTAAAAATATTTTAAAGTAATATTTGTTAGTTTCTTATACTCGCTTATTAAAATATTTTGTTTTCTAAAAGAGTTTTTTCTTCGAGTATTTGTTTCTTAGACGTATGATTTTTTTTTTTTTTTTTTTTTTTTTTTTTTTTTTAATATACATTTTCGGTTTATTTTTTTTCTACGCCTTCTGCATTTAAATTTACGTACACAAATGCAATGCATTTAACATTCATGAATTTTTGAAGGAACAAAACGTACTGTATGTGATCTATAATTTATACATTTTGATGTTTTGGAGCAATTTTTAAATTTTACAATTATAACAGAGCAAAAATCAGCTGAACATTTTATGGCATATGAAGAAGTTATGAAGACTAAACGTAACTTCATAAGTCTTCACGATCGTAGAAACATTTCCTTTATCTTCAAACACTCAAGGGGTCGTAGGGGTTTTTAAACTGAAAAAAATAATCATTTCTGCCCTTTTATATCTTAAAACAGTACGCATTACAAAAACATAATTTTTAAAGACAGTAATCAATGCATGTTTGTTCTTCAATTTCATATTTTTCAAATCACATTAGGTAAATTAGTTTTTGTAGAAGGTTTTGCAATTGTCGAAAAAAAGTATAATCACATGTTTCACGCATGATAACAAAAGAGTTGCTGCATGTAAAACAACATTTTGGTGTCAAATTACACGAGAGTATTGTGTTTACACTTGCGCTTACACTTGTGCTAAACTTCACTACTCATGGTTGGTGCTATTTTGCTAAAATTTCGAAAATTTTGGCAATATAAAACCAATAAAAAATATTTTGTCCTCAAAAAAGATTCAAATTTAGGTTGACTTTATACCGCTTACCATACAGTATGTAACCTGACAATTTCATGAAAAAAACATAAAAAAGTTTTTTTTTAACAACTAACGCGCAGCGCACAAAATTCTGAGAAAAGTGACTTAAAGTTCTGTTTTTGAAAATAGTCTATATTTAACAACTAATATGTCTACCATTCATTTTGTTTTGCAGTATTTATAAATTAACATTTTGCAATATAAATATATATACATATATTTTTACAAAAATTGATTTTTTTTAATATTAAATAATCCTAATTTCCTTTAAGGTTTTCGCCTATTAAGTTTCGGAAATTAACATAAGAAATTATGAAACAATACTCTATATTTCTAATTTTTTTTTATTGTGATAAAACATATTAATAATAAATGACATTGCTATTTCTCTTTCGTACACATTAATAGTCATAAGACATATTTTGATAGCATGCGATAATATCAAAGTAAGGAATTAATTCATTATTTTGTTTTATTCTAAAGCAAAGATTTGAAATAATAAGTAGAAACATTTTTAATTGTCTCGTCAGACCAGGAATAATTTTTCTTTCTTTTTTTACATAGTGTAATGATGTAACTTTTTCGAGTGGGTATACACAATACTTGAAATACAGAGAAGAATAAACTTTGTTACTCTCACCTCTCAACAAAGATTCTAAAGCTAATTAAAAACATTCGAGTTTAAGATTTTTGTAGAGAAGCGATTTCTCTCTTAGATATTTTTTATCCGTGATAAAAATAATTGCAGTTATTTTTATTATTCATTTTAATAAAAGAAATTTTCATTTATGCCAACAATATTTCTAAAAATAATTAAAAGAAAAGTTTGTCAGTCCTATTCCTTATAGAATATCGTAGTTTATAAAAAAGCATTTTTTTCTTTAGATAAAGAAGATCTTTTATTATTTTTTATTATGAATCCTATAAGGTTACTTTTACTTTCCACGGCTACTGTTGTTAATTATTCCTAAACGTGTGCAAAGCATTTAACAGTCATGAGTTTTTTTAAGTGGGAAAACGTAAGGTATGTAATCTATAAGTTCAATAACTAATGATGAGCTAATGATGAGGTGGCTGCACAAACACCCATCTTATCGAGTTGACTGCTAAAATTCCAGAATTCGTTAAAACTCGATTCACATATTGCAACTGAACTGAATGCAACTGAACTGCGGATCATTTTCAGGTTTTTGAAGTTTATCATTTTATAAATTGTACAAAGTATAAATCTGCAGAACATTTTCTGGTCTAATTATAATAAACTAGCTGACCCGCCCGGCGTTGCCCGGGCCTTAATAATATTCTTAAATGAATCTGAAATTTTTATCGCAGGTGCGTACAGAGGGGAGGGGGGGGGGATTACCAAAGCCCGACTCTTGTTCAGTTCCAAAGTTGTGTAAATTCACAGGTTAAGTTTTTTCATTTTTATTTGTCTCATGCTCTTTTTATTCCAAATTAATTGATGAATTCAATTGAAATTTAATTATATTTTCAATAATTTTTTTATTTAAAATCTTTGGATGAAAAAGCAATTACAAATACAACATAAACTGTAATAATTGAAAAAAAATAATAAAATTGTAAGCAAATATTACTATATAGAATCGTTTAAAAAGTACCACCCAGAAAATTTATTTTCTAATAGAGTGAAGCCTCTTTCTAATGGAATCCTGCAATAAACAAAAAAAAGTTCCAGCTTCCCTCTCTGCCCAAAAATGTTATTATGCTTTTTTCAATTTAAATAACATGCATAAAACGGAATTTATCACTGGTCGTTTCCATCTAAGCGGGTTTTATTGTATCTTACTTCTGGTGGGCCCGTAATAATATTCTTAAATGAACCTGAAATTCGTATCGCAGATCCGTACAGAGGGGGGTAAACAAAATTACTTAACGTCATGACAGCATTTTAAAATTCTTGCAGCTGATTAATTCGCATTTCCAATATAGTGCTTTGCAGAAATTGCACGTTTTACTCAAAGTTCACAGTTATCCCCCCCCCCCCCCGGAACGTTTAAATCAATAATTTGGATTTCAGAAGCAACGCGTGCACCCTGAGGTTATTAAGCCTATTTTAGCGATCGCTTATGCTCTGTGTTTAACTTTATTTCCGATTCAATCTATTTCGATTTTCTGTTCTTAATTCGGCTTCTTCGCTTTCAAGCATTCGCCGAGATCTTTTACGGGCATTTCAAATGATATTTTGAAGCTCTATAATTGCAGCGAAAGAGGGAGCTCTTTCCTCTACGGCGAAATGTAAATACACCAGATCGCCCTAAATCCTGTCAAAGGACTTTTCACAATAACCAATGAGATACGTTTCTCGGGCGTTGCCATTAGACAATAACAAATAATCGCGATTTCTGTGCCACGTACGTTAGCGTAATATATATATAGATAAATCTAACTAAACTAATAATCTTAGGTATTCAAGACCAGGGTTATTGCTGCCGCTCGCCATTGCGCTAAATCGCGACAAAATGCTTCATTTGGCGAGTAAATAAATGATCAAACTCGCCAAATTGCGAGTGCTGAATTTCTGCTCTTTTTGTGTGTTTGTAAGTGTGGTGTGCCAACACAGTCGAGATTCTTATTCGAGTTACTGAATGATTGATTTCGCGTCGCATGTCCAATCTCATCGTGCTATTTACATTGCTCTTATTTATCGAGATACTGATTCCACCAATTCAGTTTAGCAACAGCCAAAGAATCACTATCTATGCGGTGGTGTGGCTCCGGTAAAAGTACAAGCAATTATGTCCATTTGGCGCTTCTGGAATGATGTGTTGCAATTAGCCATTTACCATACTATTAATTAGTTGTATGAAAAGTATCAAGGGTCGGTCAGATTTTACTACCGATTAAGAGTAGAAATTTCATAGTATCTTTTTAATGCATATATTTTCACAACGGTAAATCAAATCAATTTTTATTTTTATTTAGACTATTAAAAGAATGTCTGAAACATTTACACATTTAGGGAGCATTTAGAATGTACTTATTTTTAATAGTTTCTGTAGCGGATAATCGAATTTCTATTTCATAAAAAAGTAAAAGAACTTATTTTTGAACATTGGAAAAATGGATACAATAAGGGGTTAAAGAAAAAATTTTCATTGATTCACGCCGAATCTATTTTGCTATTTTTTTTTCATTTGGCTTCAGTTTTTTATTTCTTATACGCCAAATCGCTAATGTTGGTCAAAAGTCAGCGAGAACGCTGTTCAAGACTATTGAAAAACTCAATAGTTGATTAAGACACATTATACTAACAATCTTTTGTATTCAAGATTGTTGAAAATTTCATCTTAGCTTCTGAAACTTTGGATTTCCGAACCAATAGATTCCAGAAATTCAGAAAATATCGACAAGTAAAACAACAAACTAAAGTTGTTTAATTTTATTAGGATAAAACATGTTAATAAATACTTGGGAAGCACTTGCGGAACTTGCACAAAATTGACATGAACAAATAAAACATTCATTTGATGTCTTTAAGCAGATGTAATTTCTATATTTGAATTGATATACCGTATATACCCGCATATAAGCCGAAAACTTTTGACCTAAAATTGTCTTTTAAAAAGGAAAGTCAGTTTATAAGCGAATCAGATTTTAGGAGACAACTTCTACCACACAGCTTTCTGACTGATGTAGGCGAATTGATGTTTCACTAACAAATCATTTAAAGATAGATACAAAAACATTTGCAGTGAGGGGAGGCATTCGCCAGATGTACAGAAAGCAAATGGCTGCAATTTCAAAAAAGCTGGAATCCATTTTATCGCCTCTTGGGGTTAAAAAAGCGTGTATGTCAATTCCAAGGGAGATTATTGTAAAATCATTTAAAAAGTGCTGTATTAACAGTGTCAGAATGGTAATGAGGACGATTTTATTTACGAAAATGGTGACAAAAATTCATCAGATCCGGAGATTTTGTAGATAAAGAAGCAATGGAACGGGATTTCATCGAACTTTTTAAAGATTCAGATAGTGATTCCGAATTAGAAGAAATCGTTTGATCTTTCTTAATTTTTTATATAATTATTTTTGCTTCTTTAGTATTTTATTAAAAATGCGATTTTTGTCTGAAAACATATTAAACATTTTTAGGGTCAGCTTATACGCGGGTCAAGAATTTTACCATTAACTTGTCATTCAAAATACGGAGGTCGACTTATAACGTAGACGGGCTTATACGCGAGTACATATGGTAATTATAATTTATATATTTCAAATGAACGTTAACATATTGACAGCCACAATGCACCTGCAATAGCTTTAGTAAAGTTCATGGCTGTGTAAAATTAATAATCAACAGTAGACGGACCGCAAACTTCTATCGTTATTAAAACTTCCGTTGTTTGTTTATACGTATTTCTGCTATCTGTTTTATAATTCCTTTGTTACGATAGTATCCTTTGTTTAATAACGGACCATTTTTATAATAAACCGTGTTAACTATGGAGTAAATTAAATGAAAATGCAATATCCTAATAATCACAATAACGGAACTGTGTGCATTCCCGTCTATAAATTGTTAAAAGGACAAACATAAGTAATGACATTACTTTGAGTCAATGGTAATAAAATTCCTCAGCCATGCAACTAAGAATACAAAGTTTTTTTCCCTTTGGGTGTGAAAGAGAAAAAATTATGGTTTCTTTGACAAAAACAACAAAAATACAAAACATTAAACCAAATGTAGCACATTTAGAGAAATTCTATTCGTATAGTACTGTTTTTAAATGGAAACTTGCATTTTGACTCATAAATATTTAATCTACCGCGATTACACAAAAATGACATCATTTTTCCAAAAGATTACCGTCGACTGTCTTATATACAAGCCAAATAAAAAGCCGAAGATGTCACTATTTAAAGAACTCTTCTTGATTCCGAAGGTTTCGCTGCTTAAACGCCTAGTTTGATTACATATCTGATGAATTTGGATTTCATTTATATCATTCTTTTATTCATTTATTGATGACATGAATTTATTGGTCATTATGACTTATCATTTTTTTATGGAATATTAGTCGTGTAAAAATACTGAATTTACTAAAAAGAAAAAAACATTGAGCTAACTAAAATCAAACTACTAAAACTATTTATATCGTTTTAAGGTAGGGGTGCACAACCTTTTTAAGAGAAGGGTCACTTATAAAAATTTGTGGGTTGTGGAGGGCCACATCAGTAACACATTCTATTTCTGGGAGCTGATCTGTGGCCTATAATCAGATAAAAAATATGGTTTCAGACGGGAGGGGGTAGGGTAGTTTTACCCCTCTAGGTTCTCCTACCCGGTCAACATATCCAATTCATTTGGCAAGGATATATCAACAGTTTACTTTTGTATATATAACAGAGATATAGCAAGTATTATTTATAAGGACCGATAATATTCCTTGAATTTATTCGGGGAACTAAATTTTGTGTATTTAAAAGTGCTAAAAAACAAACATAGGCATGAACGTGGCTACCGCCGAAAAAAATGTGAACTTTATGAACGAAGGGGGGATGAGGAGCCGATCAACGAAATTTGCAATTTTTCTGCTCCCGATCAACGAAATTTGCGATTTTTTTGGCACTTGATGGACAAAATTCACAATTTTCCCGAAGCCGGTCGACAAAATTCGCGTTTTTCCGTGCCTGATCGACATAATTCGCAATTTTTCGAAGCTGGATCGACAAAACTCGCGATTTTTTTGTGCCTGGTCGACCAAATTTGCGATTTTTCCACCCCTGATCAAAATTCGCGAATTTTTGCTCGTCTGATCAATGAAATTCGCCATTCTTAACTGACTCTAATGAAATGTGCAATTTTTTTCCCGCGGCAAATTCACGAAATTCGCGCTATTTTCTCGCAATAAACTGACAAAACTCGTGATTTGTACGCAGCCGATCAAAGAAATTTTAAATTTTTCGCGCATCATCGAGAAAATTCACGATTGTTTCGTGCATGAACAACGAAATTTGCGATTTTTCCGCGACTGATTGACAAAATTCGCGATTTATTTCGTGCCCGACCAAAGAAATTCGCAATTATTTTCGTGTCCGACCAACGAAATTCGTGATTTTTCGCAGCTTGATCGACGAAATTTGCGCTTTTTTCACGCTTGATCGATGAAATTTGCGATTTTTCCGCGACCGATCAACGAAATTGGCTAGTATTAATTGAGTGAAAAATTTTGCATTTTTCCCGCGGAAATTGACGGAATTCGGGATAAACAGACGAAACACGCAATTTTTTTTCCGCAGCCCATCAAAGAAATTTGAGATTTTTCTGCAGCCCATCAACGAAACTTGAAAATTTCCCGCTCTTAATAGAAAAGATTATAAATTTTTCGCCCCCGATCGACGAAATTCGTGATTCTTAATTGACTGACGAAATGCACGATTTTCTCGCAACTGACGAAACTCACGATTTTTACGCAGCCAATCAACAAAATTTACAATTTTCCACGCATCATCAACAAAATTGACGATTTTTTCGTAACCGATCAATGAAATTTGCGATTTTCCGCCCCTGATCGACGAAATTCGCGATTTTTCCGTGCCGGACCAACGAAATTCTCGATTTTTCCGCACTCGATCAACGAAATTAGCAATTCTTAACTGACTGACGAATTTTTCAATTTTTTCCGCGGCAAATTGATGAAATTCAAGATTTTTTTCTTGCGACCTATGGACAAAACTTTTGTTTTTTCCATAATGACAATTGACAATTTTTTGTAGTTATAAATTGACGAAGTTCGCGGGCCACACGTAAGCCCATCGCGGGCCACTTTTGGCCCGCGGGCCACAGGTTGTGCATCCCTATTTTAAGGGCTGACAAATGTGTCAATCTTCTGTAAGCGAGCTGCTCGTGATAGAGATAAATTAAAAACAATTCGTGTTTGAAGATACGTTTATGAACAGTAAAATGTCAGTAAATTGAGATAAAGTTTTGAAACAAATTGCTTTTGAAAATACATTTTTATTCATTACTCGATGGCGTAAAAATTAAAAATGGGTGATGTTTACAATTTAATAAATTTGCATAAAACACAATTTATTATTCAAGTTGCTTGCCATTATGTCGTCGGCATTACTTAAAGACATATTTTTGCCGTATAATATAGATATAATCATAAGCAATTTCTTTTTGTTTCAACAAGAAAAAAAGACATGGAAATTAAAAAACGATAACGACATTTAATGTTAAATCTATGGCCCTTTTGATCGATAATTATTCCTCAGTAACACAATTTTTGTCAACCTTTTTTCTTCTTTTACGGAAGCCGTGGAAACTATCGCGGTACTGTATTAGACGAACGTCGGCCGATCAGTTTATGAGTAGTTCTACAGTTGCAAAGAAACCATTGGATTCAGTCACCGCAAAAGAGGTGAACGAATTAATAAATATAACTACAGAATGTTTTCACAAATTTTGTAACGATTTTGGAGGAAAAAATGTATATTAAAGTTTCATTTTCTAATATATCCAGTCTGATAGCTCCTCTGTTTAACTATCGTATTACGTCTTGATTTCCAAGATAAACGAGCTTTCCTTAAAACATCAACGTTCATTTTGCTCCCCTCCTCGACTTCAATCTTCCAGTGTCTATTCTATGTTTCAGAATCTACTTATGAAGAGCTCGTTTTAAAAGGTCTAACTAAATACACAATAATAGATAAGAGACGCGCCGGGGACTTGTATGCATTTAAACGGGGCAGCCTCAATTTCGTCTGTGTTTTCAGTTTTTCTAAAAAATATAGCAGCAGATTTAGAAGTATAACTGGTAGCTTTATCCTGACTGAACTTAACATTGTTAAGTTTGTTTCAGTAAAATAATAGAAATGTCTTCTTTGAAAACAAAACATACTTTTGGTAGCAGTCCGAGTCTTTTTCGGGAGTAAATCGATCTTTTTCTCTTGCAGTCAGATAAATACATCCAAGCCTCATCAATTGAAATTACATATATGATTTTGTTTTGTTGTTTTGATTAGCTTTAACCCCTTAATTCTCGCTCCCGTGATATTCACGGGGTGTGCCTTTTATTCAGATTGTTTGATTCCCATCAGTTTATTAAAATAGTGTAATTGGCTTTATTATGGTATCATTTTACCTGTCATTAAATAAGATGAATATTTCTTTCTCAAAAAAGTGGTGCCAATAAGCAATTTAAATTTTTAAAGCGCAATTTAATGTGACCGTTAACGGGTTAAGTCAAATTCTATGATTTATTTTTCGGTATACCTCTGAGGGGTTAGATTTTCTTTTTAAATATAAGATGCGATTTAAGATATAATAACAGTAGAACGTATTTTGGTGGTTTTGCATTTTTTTAATTTTTCCTAGTGAAATGCGAACTTTCGTGCTTTTCACACTTTTTTACTTTCTTCCATCTTTACAAGAAGAAGGTATTGGTTTCATGAAAATTTTCGAATTCCAGTTTTCGACGGATTTACACGTTTTATGGATCAGAGATACCAAAAAACATGTTTTTACAAAATGTCTGTCTGTGAGTCTGAGTCTGTCTGTCTGCCCGTCTGTCTGTACGTATGTGACACAAATTTTGTGGGCGGACTAATGCACGGAATTTAATAAAAATTTATATTCAGGTAGTCCCTGATGTAGATTGGTGCTGATTAGTTTTTGGTGTAAGTCGCCCTGCAGGTGGCGCTGCTATGTAGCATTTTGCAGGATTTCCGCAAAAGCTCTGTCTCAAGAACTAATGCACGGATTTTTATAAAACTTCAGATTCCATTAGTCCTTGACATGAATGGATGCTGTTTATGTTTTTGTGTAAATCGCCCAACAGGTGGTGCTGCTATGCTGCATTTTGCAGGATTTACATTATTTTCGAAGTAGCTCTATCTCAAGAACTAATGCACACATTTTCATCAAACTTCCGATTTAGTTAGTCATTCATATGAAATGATGTTGACTACGTGTTGGTGTAAATCGATCAATAGGTGGCACTGCTGTGCTGCATTTTTAACTATTTCCTCAATAGCTCTATCTCAAGAACTAATGCACGAATTTTCATCAAACTTCAGATTTAAGTATAACTTGATTAATATTGCTGCTAATTATGTGTTGTTGCAAATCGCTCAACAGGTGGCACTTCTATGCTGCATTTGTCATGATTTGCGCAATACCTCTATCTCAAGAACTAATGGACGAATTTTCCTCAAACTTCATATTCAGTTAGACGTTGACATAAGTTGGTGATAATTAGGTTCTGGTGTAAATAACCCAATATGCTGCTATGTAATACCTGCTATGCTGCATTTTTCTGGATTTACACGATTTCAGCGACAGTCATATCTCGAGAACTAATACACGAAATTTCATATTTTTAGAATTCTCATGATGAACACTGATTGCCATTTAACTTAGCATTGAGATAGTGAATTTTGAAGTATTGAGACAGTATGAAATAGAAGAAAGTTTTGTGATGGCCACAACATACTAGTTTTTAATTGAATTAGAATATTTCTTGCGTAAAGTGCAAATGCAATACCTTTGATCTATACTTTATTTTTCAGCGACATTTTACAGTAAAAAATATTTTAATGACGCAATCGATAATTAAACACTATTCCAAATTAATGCCGTGTAGGTTTAATTTTTTTTTCATTTGAGTTTAAATCATAGAGAAACTCAAAGCCGTTACAAAAATATGAGAATTATTTTTAGTTGTCTCGTTCGAACTCCAACTTGCTTATGACAGGGCAATGATGAAACTTTTTCTAGTGCCTATAACTAACACTTGAAAAAACGAGAAAATCAAAAAGAATAATCTTTGTTATTCTCACCTCGTAACAAGGATTCTAAATTTATTTGCAAAACGCTACGTTAAAAATTCTCAGAGATAAAGAAGAATCGCTCTGTATTTCTCTCATTGATTTTACTTTTTGTCAGTGATAAAAATAATTACCAGTGTTTTTATTATCCATTGTAATAAAAGACTATTGTTATTTAAATAAACAATATTTCTAAAATATTTAAAAGGAACTTTTGCTAGCTCCTTACTCACTTCTTATAGTAAGTTTTTTTAAATGTAAAAAAGTGGGGTTTTTTTAGTATTTCTTTAGATGAAGAAAGACTTTTATCTTTTAAATATGTGCTATATCAGTTCATTTATTATTTTCGCTCTTTTCATTTTTAAGGGCAACAGCAGTTACAAAATTATGTGCAAAAGAGCTGATATATATATGGATTTTTTCTCCAGAACTACTTAAGGAATTTCAAAATTCAATTTATATTTTTGTCAGTAGTTAAACAATAAATTGTTCGTTTGGAAAAGATTAAATATTATAAATGCATTAGTTACGAAATTTCAAAAGAAAAACAATATATATCACATACAAAAATCTGATATTCATGTACTTTATTCTCGGGAAATTCTGACAGATTCAATACTCATTTTTTCTATAATTTTGTCTTTAGCTAAACTAGACACTGCTCGTTCGGAGAGAAATAAATATAATAATACAATAGTTGCGATACTTCAAAAAAAAAAAAAAAAAAAAAAATCACAAATAAAACAGCTGACATTCATATACTATATTTTCAAAACTACTGAATGAATTTCAATACTCATTTTTTTATAGTTTTGTCATTAGCTAAACGGCACATCGATCTTAATAAATATAATAAGTATAATAGTTACGCAATTTCACAAACACATTCACAAAAAAATAGTATGTTGTGGCCATCACAAAACTTTCTTCTATCTCATACATGGCAATACTTCAAAATTCTCTATCTCAGTACCGCCAAATTAAATGGCAATCTGTGTTCATCATGAGAATTCTAAAAATATGTAATTCCGCGCATTAGTTCTAGAGGTATGACTGTCGTTGAAACCGTGTAAATCCAGCAAAATGCAGCATAGCAGCGCCACCTATTGGGTTATTTACACCACAACCTTATTATCACCAACTTATGTCAACCTCTACCTGAATATGAAGTTTGAGGAAAATTCGTGCATTTTTTCTTGAGATAGAGGTATTGCGCAAATCATGACAAATGCAGCATAGAAGCGCCACCTGTTGAGTGATTTGCAACAACACATAATCAGCAGCAATATTAATCAAGTTATACTTAAATCTGAAGTTTGATGAAAAATCGTGCATTAGTTCGTGAGATAGAGCTATTGAGGAAATAGTTCAAAATTCAGCACAGCAGCGCCACCTATTGGGTGATGTACACCAACACGTAGTCAGCATCATTTCATATGAAGGACTAACTAAATCCGAAGTTTGATGAAAATGTGTTCATTGCTTCTTGAAATAGAGCAACTGAGAAAATAGTGTAAATCCTGCAAAATACAGCATAGCAGCGCTACCTGTTGGCCGATTTACACCAAAACGTAAACAGCATCTATTCATGTCAAGGACTAACGGAATCTGAAGTTTTATAAAAATCCGTCCATTAGTTCTTGAGATAGAGCTTTAGGGGAAATCCTGCAAACTGCTACATAGCAGCGCCACCTGTAGGGCGATTTACACCAAAAACTAATCAGCACCAATCTATATAAGGGACTACCTGAATATAAATTTTTATTAAATTCCGTGCAATAGTTCTTGAGATAGAGCGCTCAAAAAATTTAAGTCACATACAGACAGACAGACGGACGGACAGACAGACAGACTCACAGACAGACACTTTGTAAAAACATGTTTTTTGGAATCTCTGACCCATAAAACGTGTAAATTCGTCGAAAACTGGAATTCGAAAATTTTCATGAAACCAATACTTTCTTCTTGTAAAGATAGAAGAAAGTAAAAATCAGATGTAAAATATTTGACATTGAAGTGCCTTTTTTTCGGGAACTACGGAAGGGATTTCTATACACTTTTTTTCAGTTTTGCCATTATATAAATTACACATAGATCGTTCGAAGATCAATAAATATAATTTATACAATAGTTAGGAGATTTCCCACACCTACACACCCACACATAAAAATACATGCAAAACATCTGACATTGGTGTACCTTTTTATGAGGAAGTACGGGGGGAATTTCGATATACTTATAATTTTGTCATTAGATAAATTACCCACTGACCGTTTGATGAGAAAAAAAAAGTAATAAATACAACAGTCACGCAATTTCACACTCGCGCGAAAAAAATCACACTGACATTGATGTACTTTTTTCTCAGAAACTATAGAAATGAATTTAATAATTCTGTCATAAGCTAATTTATTCATTTATCATCTGGTGAAAAATATAAGTAATAAATATAATAGCTACGTTATTTAACAAACAAAATCACATGCAAATTATTTAGCATAAATCCAGCAGTTTCTGAAAATATTGAGATAAAGCTCTTTTATTATTTTTAGGTAATTATGTCTTAGTACCTTTCGTATGAAGTAGATTTTTAATATTTTTAGAGAATATAAATATTAAATTTGTTTATTAAGATATTTTTAAATTTGAAATATATAAGAATTTACTCAAAAATTATGAAATAAGCTTTAGAAAGCTTTAGGTATTTTTTTATGTTATTAACATTTTCCTTGACTATAACGAACTCATTTTTTAAACGAAGAAAAGACAAATTATTATCAAAAGCTACATGATCAATCAAAGCCACCCCAATATTGAGTATAGGTAAAAATATTATGTACTTAACTAATATAACATTACTAGCATATTTATGTGTATGCATGTAATAAAGCATGCAAATTTATTTTTTAAATATTTTTCCACAAAAGCTTCATTGTAAGAAGAAAAATTAGGAACAAGAAGTTTTACGATATCATTGATCTATGGTTACACGTTTTGGCTTTTGAATAATTTCTGCTTTCATAAAAATGATATTTTAAAGATTTCCTTTTGTGAGAGAACATTAATATTTATTTTGATGTTAAGTTAGCACTTTTCACGCGGTGCAAATCAGCCACTGAAACTATCGTTCATAACACCTCTCAACAATTATTTAGCAAACATGGAACCTGATTCCATATTTATTGAAGCATTAATTTTAAAACTATAGTTTTAAGTGAAAATCGTTAAAATCAAATGATTTAAAACAGGTAGCGAATCATTAACAATTGAAACAAATATACAATTATTTTCTCTCGGGTATAAAACGAACTGTTCGAAGAGCAAAAACAAATTAATTATTTCAAATATCATAACTAAAACAATTGAATCCAGTGGCTACTGGCAATTCTTGTAGATTTATTCAATAACTTTGTTTCGTTAAAATTAAAAATTTTATTTAAATGTAGAATTATAATAGAAAGCCAATAGTTTCTGAAAATAAATTAATAAACTCTTTTGTCATCTTTAAGCAATTAAATTTTATTATATATCTTATTAAAGTAGGTTAGAGCATTATTAAATACATAAATTCTGCGAAAATTTATTAAACATTGTTCAACTAAAACGAAATGTTTAACATTTGTGCATTATTTTAAAATAAGCTTTAAACAATTCTTTTAAAATATTCTCATTTTTCTTCTTCATGGAGATACCTTTTTTAAATTAAAATTTTATAAAAATATTTATTAATAATAAAATGCTTAAATTTTTTTTAAATGAATAAATTGCATTAAAACATGGAAATTATTCCAAAGAGAAACATTCGCCTTACATACAATATTTCAAATGAAAACCAAATTTCAAAGTAAATGCTTAAGAGGCGCAAAGGCCAACATAGTGAAAAAGATTCCATGCCGGGACTCGAACCCGGGCCATGGGTATAACGCACTGACGTTCTACCGACTAAACCACATGGAACGATACCCAGCCTGGAAAATTTCTCACTATTATACGTTGGCAAGGCTACAAACGCAGCACAAGATGGAATATTTATCGTGAGCCACCGACATGGGGCGAACACGAAACGTAATTAAATCCAGCATCGATAGAAACTCTATTAATACATGGAAATTATTCCAGAGAGAAACATTCGCCTTACATACAATATTTCAAAGGAAAACCAAATTTCAAAATAATTACTTAAGAGGCGCAAAGACCAACATAGTGAAAAAGATTCCATGCCGGGACTTGAACCCGGGCCATCAGTATAGCGCACTGACGTTCTACCGACTAAACCACATGGAACGATACCCAGCCTGGAAAATTTCTCACTATTATATGTTGGCAAGGCTACAAACGCAGCACAAAATGGAATATTTATCGTGAGCCACCGACCTGGGGCGAACACGAAACGTAATTAAATCCAGCATCAATAGAAACTGTATTAATACATGAATAAATTGCTATAATAAGATATTTAGTCATCATTTCAAACGCTCAGTTAAATAAGTAAAAACAATACGGAATACACAATATGAACTTTAAAATGGACCGCGGACCTTTATTTGAGTAGAATTCGACTAAAAAATCGAAAATTATTTTTGTGCATATTATTATTCTCAGTTTCTTCTGAACCATTTGTAAAAAACCGCATGCAAATGCGATTATTTTTCGCAAAGTTTCAATTTTGTACAAGAACAATTTTTTTGGCTCTTCAATGTACAGTCGTGGAAAAAAAAGTAAACACCCCCTACTAACTCCTCAACAAATTATCGTAGAAGAAAGTTACTTGTACCGAACGATTGGAAATAAAGTCTACTTTTAAATGATCTACAAAAAATTGTCTTAGGGAGCCCTCTAAATATTAAAACGAACCATAACTTTGTTTTCTTCAATTGCAGTATTACACAATTCTGACAGCATAAATGAACTCTACACCCTTCAATTAACCTAAAATGAAATTTTTATGCAATTCGCACCCATTAGTTTCCGAGAAATTAATTATTTTTAAACGAGCGTAATTTTAAGGGCTGTATCCAAATTGAAGTTCGGTACTCGATTGTTAACCGAGAGAGGCCCCTTCTTGATCAAGTCACCTTAAGCACCACTCAGGCAGACAAAGAAGCCGGTTAGATTACAGGACAGCAGAAGAAATTTCAAATTATCTACTCACTTTTATCATAGACCATCATTTTGCCGTTTTGTAAGCATAATTTGAAAACTACTTGGAAGAAAATGTGAAATTTCGGATTTCCATAAAGCAAGACTTAATAAATCTAAATCCATCAAAAAAATTGTAGGTTGAAATTCATAATTTTTTCGAATATTAATTTCATAATTCATAATTCATATCATAAAATAATAAAAATTTCAAATTCAGCGTATGTATGTTTGAGTAAATTAGAATTATTGCTACACAAAAAATTAGCCCATTAGAAGCGTAATTTCAGGAGATATAAATAAAAATATGAAAATGTAATTGAACATTAGAAGCACTAAATTTTGTTTATTGAATTTGAATGTTTATAATTCAAAAACTTATCTTTCAAATGACTTGAAATTTGGTGTCTAGGCATGGTTTGAACCGAAGATTTGAAATATCTCGCTAAAATTGGGTATTGCTATTGAAAAAAATAAAGTTTGGATTCGTTTTAATATGTAGATGGCTCCCTAAGCAAATTTTATATACATCATTTAAAAGTAGACTTTATTTCAAACCGTTCGGTACCAGTAACTTTCGTTTTATGATAATTTGTTGAGGAGTTAGTAGGGGTGTTTACTTTTTTTTTTTTTCCCACGACTGTACTTTAAATCTGTTTTTCTCAAATCTGATTTTTCAACGTTTTTTAGATTCCTGAAATGTTCCATGCGTCATAATTTTTTATCAAAATTCATAAAATTGAATGAAGAATCCTGATATTGCTTACAAAGAAACGGTACATGCATTTTAAAATTCGAATTCATGAGGATAGTTAAATTTGATTTTTAACTTATTAAAAAGCAAAATTTTGATGAAAATCGGTATTGAATTTTAAAAAAAAATCCCTAAAATATTAACTATTCAAGGGATTGAAAAATCGATGCACTGATTTATTCTTTACAGTGTATTAAGTGATTAAAATGCAAAATCGAGGGAATATCTAAAAAAAAATGACGCATGGATTTAAAGTTTTAAAAAAATCGTAAAATTATAATAAGATTGGAAAATCCTTTTAAGGTGTTCTATATACTTATAGTAAAATGTATATGTCCACAAAATTTCATATCTCTATGATGAAAAAAAAATTAACGTCCACAATCCTCTTAAAAAGCTCTCCGTTTTACTTAAAAGGCGGCAAAGATAATAATAATATAGGTGTTACAAGTTAAAAATATACATTTCATTTATTTTCCTAGTACATTCAACTTTCAATCCCGTGGCCATCATCGTACAGTATTTTAAAATAAGCTTTAAACAATTCATTTAAAATATTATTGTTTTTTTTTTCTTCATACATATACCATTTTTTTATTTTAATTTTATAAAAACATTTACTTACTATAAAATAGTTACAAGTTTTTTTTTAATCACTAAATTACTATAATAAGATATTTGGTCATCATTTTCAATGCTCAGTTAAATAAATAAAAACAGTACGGAGTACGCAATATGAACTTTAAAAAACTCACTGTTTTGTTTAAAAGGCGACAACAGTAATAATAATAGTATAGGTGTTACAAGTTAAAAATATACATTTCATTTAAAGGAGGTGAATTGATAAGGATTATTTTTCGCCCATCTTACACGCGGAAAATAAAGTTTCCGATGTTGAATTATGTATTCACGCTCAACCTGCCTTTTAAATGTTTATTTGAATTTCATTGTTTCGACAACTGTCTTAATTCTGTTTTCTGTAGTTTATATTTTGAGATGTAATATGTAGGTTATTTTAGATTGTATTACTATTAAATATATTTTCCTATTCAACTGCGCTTACTATTATGCCTTTGCTACACATTTAAGTAGTATATTTAACAATTTAGGTTTAACAGGTTGTGTTGCCCAGAAGCTTATTTTATTTTGAATTGGGAATATTTATTTAACAGTTCAAATTACATTTTTGTGAACATGTACGATTTAACATATGAAATATGGCTGAGCAGCAAGTGAACTTTACGATGTTAAATAACCGTAATTACGATGTACGGAAATTTAAAATGGAAATATTTCTAACCGATAAAGGGATATGGGATGTTATTACATCAACCTACTGAAGCGGGAGCTGATCGAGAAGCTTGGAATAAAGCAAACAAGTCTGCTAAAGCGAAAATTGAATTAAATGTAGAGAATAATAAATTAATACATATCAAGCATCAGGAAACAGCAAAAGGTATGTGGAATGTTTTACATAAAGTTTATGAAAAAAGACATTTAAATACAAAACTTTTCTTGCAAAGAAAGTTATACAGTATGAAATATAATGAAAATTTAAACATGAAAGATTACATTCAAAATGTATTAGACGATGTTGATCAAGAAAAAAATCTAGATAAAATAATTCCAGATGATGATATTGTTGCAATTTTACTATGTGGTGTTCCCGATAGTTATGATTCTTTAATTACAAGTTTAGAAGCTCGTCCTTCCGGGGAATTATCATTAGAATACATAAAAAGTAAACTTATTGCAACGTATGAGCGTCGCTTAGAAACATCTAAATTAAATGATGAAACAGCAATGAAAATATTTCAAGGCTCAAAGAAAAAGGGGGAATTTAGGGTTAACGCTAAGAACAAATCAAAACAACTTTGCCATTACTGTAAAAGACCAGGGCATATTAAGAAATTTTCTTAAGTATGGGAAGCCGAGCAGCAGAAAACAAGAGAAACACAAAGTTAAAAGGATTACAGATAGTGAGAACGTTAAAACGGAAAGTGAGATTTTTCAATGTTTTAAAGCTTCCTATAAATTTTCCGACATTGATTGGTATATTGATGCTGCTGCGACAACTTACATGACAAACGGTAAAAATATTTATTGTACTAAAATAAAACCAAAACAAGGCCAAGTAAAAGTTGCTAGTAGTCAGTTTACTCGATATTAAAGGTATTGGTGATGGTTTAATTAAATACAGAGGACCAGACAATGGAGTTAGAAATATAAAACTTTGTGATGTTTTATATATTCCAATTTTGATAGCGGATTATTATCAGTAAAGCGACTTGATGAATACGATTGTCTTGTACACTTTGGAAACAGGAAATTTACAATAATGAAAAATGATAACATTATAACTAAAGGAAAATTATAAAATGATCTATACAAATTAAACTGCAATGAAAAGACTAACAAAGCTTTTGAAGAACTGCATAAAAATTGTATGTATATGTGGCATAGAACATTTGGACATCACGATCTTTGAGCAATTAAGGAATTACAAGATAATCATCTAGTCCATGGTTTAAAAATGAAGGACTGTAAAGAGAAAATGAAATGTTTATGTTGTACAAAGGTTAGATAGTTCAGAATGCTTATCCCAAGAGAAGTGACCATCGAGCATGAAAAGATGGAGACTTATTCCATGCTGATATTTGTGGAAATTTTCAAAATGTAACTTCCAAGGAAAGCGCTCTTTCTTATCACTTATAGATGACAAATCCAGATTTCGAATTGTTTATTAACTGAAACAGAAAAGTGAAGTAGCTACAAAAAATGAAGAATTTTTCCGTATGTGAAAACTAAATCTGAACGTACGCCAAAGATTTGAAAACACATTTTGAAATATGGCATGGACATAAACCAACTCAAAAATTTAAATTAAATAAAGCACTTAAAAATTTTGGTTGCAAAGTTATATATTATATTGCACCTGTATTGAGAAGAAAATTAGACAACAGAGGTAAAAAAAAAAGGAATTTATTTGGTTATGCAGAAGAGTCTAATGGTTATATTACCCTTGATAAAGAAACAAAGTCTTTATGTAATTAAACAAAGTATTATTAAACAAAGTATATATAAAGAAACAAAGTAAATTTCATGAAATGCAATTTGTATCAACGATGGAGAAAGTGAAATATTAACTAATGTTCGTAAATCATGAGACTGTAATAAACAAACAAACAAAAAAAAAACTTCTTTAAACTTAAATGATGAACATGAAATCAAACCTTTAGAGGAAGGTGAAGATTTCGAGAAAAGGGAAGATGTAATAATAAGACGTCCAAAACGGCCCAATAAAGGTGTACTTCCCATGAGCTATATTACAGCTTATAAAACATTAGTTAAAAGTGATGATGAACCTATGTCATGGGTTGAAATGAAAAAGTTAGCTGAAGACGAACAAAATAAATTGATTAAAGCTGCGGATGACGAAATTAAATCAATTGAAGAAAGAAATGTTTGGGAACTTACAGATTTACCTCAAAACCGAAATGCAATTAGTACCAAATGGGTTTTTGAGCTTAAACAAGATCAAACCGGAAATGTTTCACGCTATAAAGCTCGACTTGTAACTAAAGGATTTACTCAAAAGCCCGGAGAATATTTTAAAGAAACATATACTCCTGTTGCAAACAATGTAATCTTTTGTGTCCTTTTAACAGTGGCAAGTGCCAAAATATGAAGATTAAATTTAATAACGTGTGTGATAAAATTATTTTTAATGCGGCAGCTTGAGGAGGGGTGTTGAACTATGTATTCATGTGCAACCTGCCTTTTAAATGTTTATTTCAATTTTATTATTTTGGCAACTGTCTTTAAAATTCTGTTTTCTGTAGTTTATATTTTGACATGTAATATGTAGGTTGTTCATTTTAAATCATATTTCTGTTAACTATATTTTCCTATTCAACTGCGCTTATTACTCTGCCTTTGCTACACATTTAAGTAGTGTATTTTACAATTTAGATTTAACAATACAACACAATTTTTCAATGTCTTTGTATACTTAAAGATATGTAATTTTTTTAAATATAATATTTATGTGATAAATAAAAAAGTACGTCATAGAAATTATAGCCCGAAAATAGAGTGTTTCAGCTTTTTCCTGCATTTTTGTCGCTTTTTTTAATCGTCGAATTATTTTTGTTTAAGAAGCGTTTCATGAACTAAATTAATTTTCACTTAAATACTACTCTTTATAAGCTTTTATATGAGCATTATTTTATTTTTGTTTCAGTATGCGCTTCTACTTATTAGAGAAAAAAATAATTCGTTCCAGTATCAGTCGTGCTATCGGAGCGTGTTCAAATTTTTTTGCCGTGCTCAAAAAGTATTTACGTTGTTTAGATGTCAATGACGTGTTCTAAAACTGTTGTTGTAAATATTTATTGAAGAACTTAATAATGAATAATTCCTGGAAGTCGATGTTATTGTTGGAAAAACTAGCGAAAAACAAATAGTGATTTTCGTACCTGTTCTAACAGAAAAGTGATATCGATACTTAGAAGTTCTAAAAACTGTGATCTTCATAGTGGTTCTAAGTTGTGCTCTAAATGCAGATCATATGCATGTCGTGCGCTTCGGTCTCGAAATACCCCTATTTCTTCTTATGTGGTAACAATAAGACATCGTGCGTCAACGAGTACTTTCGATGACACCACAAATAAGAAACTTAAGATACATTTATCAATATCTCGTTGTCACAACTCTAACGCTTGTTGTATTATATGTGAGTCCAAGAGCTGCCTCGCGGCTGTACTAAAAGCATCTCAAACTGAAGCCTTTATAGAAACTGGAATCTTTATTTCATAGTATAAATCGATGCTGTAAAAACTCAATATCAGAAAGCAGGATATCGAATTTAAAACACCGGGGCAACTTGCAGAGTCTGACGTTTATACTCTCATGAGTATATCCACGTCTGATTTTAACTATTTATTGTCCAAAATAAATATCTATCTATAAGTCCAAATTGTCTCCTCCAAAATGTTCCTCGAAAAAGAAGTAATCTTGTACTTGCATGGCTGTGTGACTTATAAAGCTTAGAATTGGTCTCTCTAATGGTGTTCTGTCCACATTAATCAATAAAATAAAAATATCATCTTTTGTGCAATGTGCACGCCAGGCATTGATTGAGAACTTTGTTTCACTACACATTTGAATGAAGGACGTCACCTGAAAATTAAAGTATTTTTATCTGCGCTCTAATTTAGAGTCGATGTTAAGTGTTAATTACTTGTTTTTAACTTTACATTTTAAAAACTTTTCCAAGTTGAATAATACATGCTTCAGTACTTCGACAATCAAAATTTATGTAGCTGCCACTAAATGGATTTATTAAATAGCCCTTTTTCCCCACTGATAAGTAACAAAAATCTGTTGCTTAGAAATTAATTAATGACTTACCATGTACAAAAGTGAAACTTTTAATAGGTTTATTCTTGTTTACAAAGGAAAGGCATTAAAACCCATGTAAACATCATTTAATAGGAAGAAAGACGCAATATTTATATTGATTGAATGAATTTATGAATTTAATTATGTCTGCTAAAGTGATTGAAAATCCTAATATAGACATTAATCTCCTTAGATGGAATTGTGTGACATTTGTACGGATGAAGTAACATATGGCGTAATGGTTGAATATTTATCTAAACTTAATTGAATTATTGATTTATTGAAAAAATATATTTATGGTGAAGTACATAATTTCCAATGAACTTCCGGTATTCTTTATAATAATGTTGCTAAAATTGATGAACGCAAAGTCATTCTAGTGGGTACACAAAGGCGTTCTATCAAGTATGCGGTAAAGAAGTAGGGCAAGGGTTTCTCACATTCCTGGTACCAAATTAAAATCTCTCTCACTCTCTCGGTATATATATATATATATATATACCGAGTATATATATATATGTATATATATATATATATATATATATATGCAGGGTGTTTTAAAATTATGTATCAGAAATGTAAAGGCAGGTAGAGGGAACATAATTAAGTGGATTTCGTAAAGGAATATTTGTGCGGAAATGCAGCGTTGAGGCAGTAGGGGGCACTGTTGAGTTCAGTGGGTAAAAGCAATTTGGTTGCTTCAATCGCTTGAATCTAATTTTTTTACTTTTTACAAGGGATTTTCCGAATGAAACGCTTTCGGAAAAAAGGTGCCGATTAATCAGGAAAAGAACTGCACGTTGGCGATCGCGGCAGCCTCAACGGATTTCTGAGATTAACCAAGAAACCCAGTCGAATGCACAAACAGAGTTACACATCGATAAGCACAATTTTTTGTTTATTTTTTATTTATTTAAACTACGCACATTTTAAGTTGATGTTCATTCAGATTTTTAAAAGCATTTATCATTCACAGGGTCGTTTCATTACAATAAAGATTTCAAAATAAAAATTACATTTTTTTTTCACTAAAGTTTTGTACCGTTAAAAAACATAGCTTTATGCATGTGTATTATTTTGAATAATGCACATAATGATGTTTTAGTTTTGGGTATATAGAGGGTGTCCCAGAAGTAATGGAAAAACTTTAAGAGGAGGTAGGGGACATCACAAGGATTCAGTTTTGCATAGCAACCCTGGGTCGGAAACGCTTTCCTGGCGCGGTAGTGACGACACAAAACACAAGAAAGACAGGATACGAATAAGAGGAGAAAACATGTTTATTATCCTTAGTACATCAAAAAACTAAGAAGAAAGAACATTAAAGGGACAACGATCGTAATCAAAGTAGGTGTTCGAAATTACGACCCCGGGCCGTGATGCAAGGAAGCGCATCTCCGGCGTATGGAAGATTTAATGTTCTCGAAAATACTAGGAGTGCCCCAGACTTCCCCAGCAGCTGCCACGATGAGTGCAACAAGTTCCTCAACACTTTCCAGCATCGTCCCGGCATTTTTGCAGTACTAAGAATAATAAACATGTTTTCTCTCCCTGTTCGTGTCCTTTCTTTCCTGTGTTTTGTGTCGTCACTACCGCGACAGGAAAGCGTTTCTGACCCTGGGTTGCTATGCAAATCTGAATCCTTGTGATGTCCCCTACTTCCCCTTAAAGTTTGTCCTATTACTTCTGGGACACCCTATATGCATCAAATTTTAGAGTTTCATCTAAAACAACATCTAACAGCGTTTTAAAATAATTAATTTCTCAGAAATTTATCCTACTAATTGTATAAAGATTTATTTTTAAGAAATGTAGGAAACTAAAGGCTGTAGAGTTCATTTATGCTGTCAGAATTGTGTACTGCTATTGAAAAAAGCAAAGTTATGGTTCATTTTAATATGTAGATGGCCCCCTGAGCAAATTTTATATACATCATTTAAAAGTAGACTTTATTACCAATCATGTGGTACCAGTAACTTTCTTCTATTGTAATTAATTGCAGAGTTGGTAGAGAGCGTTTACTTTTTTTTTTTTTTTCCACGACTGTAAAATCAAGTTCTGTTTTTACACATATAAATTTCATGGATCTTTATTATTTTATATGTATCAGTATGGATAGTCTATGGTAAATTTGCATGCTAGTTTCTATGCATTTTAACAGAACATCGGTTTTCAGCTACCTGAAAATTTACATAAGATTTACAATTACCTTAAAACTATCCATTTTAGAGGAAAATTGCTTACAGTATAAAAATAACTGTAAAACTACTCAAAATATACGCTGGAATTCTTTAGTTATGTATTTATCCGAACACAACAGATTTTAAATGAAAACATGACAAATGCGAGTAGGACTTGCACCCCGAGTGTTTCGTACCGTTATCCCATAGTACCGTAAAGCTGAGTTAAGTTCTTAGTTTCTTTACAAATATACACAAATTAGAGCTTCCAACTTATACTTTGATGCTTCTTGTAATTGTTACATCGTAAAGTTTTAATTTATTTAATCATCTATTAAATCAACAACCGTATTTGTTTGCGATGTCTGGAGGAAAAATGGATTACTCTACGTCGTATGCCATAATAAGAAAAGCTATTTTCTACACTGTAAAAAATATTGGTGTTACTTTACACCAAAAATGGCAGCAACTGCTCTAGGGAAACACCACAATTAAATCGGTGAAATGAAACACCACTTTTTGTGTCAATTTACTTGCCGTAATTTTTGGTATAAGAAAATATTAAGCTTCCATACAATTGAGATAATTTATTATATATATTTTAAACATTTTAGCTGGTAAATAACCAAATTTACTGTATTAACATGTTTCAAAATATGATTTCCATGTGTTCTATATAGGGGGGGGGGGGGGGGGAGGGAGACAAATGAAGCTAACCCTACATTTTGGTATAAACATATTTTTTATACATTTTTGTATTAAAATTAAGCTTTTCTTTATGTATCTGAAAAATAATTACCTAATTAACATCTACCCCAACTCTCCTGAAAGTGCTGAGCTTTCCCACTAATCAAATGGAAACTCGTGATCATTTTAAGTGTGTTTCACCCATTTAATAAACATAGGAATAGGAATATGATAATCTAAACATTTAACCCTTTCAGTACCAACATATAAAAAATAAAATAAAAATTACGAAGCTTTCACAGATGTTAATAATGCTCCCAATAAGCCAAATAACCATTTAATAAATAATTCTTGATATATATATATATATATATATATATATATATATATATATATTTGGAGAACGGGCACATGTTCTAAAATAATTCTATAAAAATAGTATAATTATTTATAACTATCGTGGTAAATTTAAATCACTAGTTTTCTTAACAAAATAACAAATATAAGCTACACCTAATATTAAATTAAATAAGAATTACACGATTTTAATAACTCGTGCTTGCATGAGAGCATCTATTTTGTTTCAAAAAATTTCCGAAGAAGATTTTCTTAAAAAATATTCTTTCGTATATTCGTTTGATTTCGAAATACTTGTGCTTTTGATAGGAAAATTTTTAAAAATATATATAAAATTCGTAAAATAATTTTCAATTAAATTAAACATCTTAAAATTTATTCTGAAAACTATGTCCTCAATCAACGACGACAGTAGCAAAAGTCCTAAAAAATGAAAATGAACTAAATTAAACATACAATACACCCGAGTAAATTAGTATAGTTTTAATTCATCATAATTCTTAAGGAAATGTAAATTGTAGTAATTTCAAGGGAAGCTTTCACATTTGGATCAATAAAATCAATTTAATGCATAATATAAAGTGTTTAAACTATAGCAATTAACAAATAAATAAAGCTGAAGTCGAAAAAATTCACTGCAATCCTATATTAAAGGTCTCACATTATATGTAGATTGTCAGTTAGTTTTTTGAAAGCATGGCCATATTTTAAAAAACATATATACACACTGTTTAGATTTATCTTTTAAATCTCTAAAGAATGATAACTTTGCTTACCTTATGTTTATGTCTTTACCATCTGTTTGTTCATTTAACAGCAATTCGAAAGTTAAAAAGGATGAGTAAATAGCGAGAATTTAAAATGGCGTCGTCTGCTGACGTAACCGATTCGTTTTCCTAACACGACGAAGATTTCGACTACACCGCATTTCGTGTCTGGCTTCCAAAATTTGTATTAAAGAGTAAAATGACTCCATTTTGGAAGAATGCTAGCACTTAAACCAAAAGACCAGCTTATTTAAACTTTATTTGGCACTTCATAAACCGAAATTAAGTGTAATAATACTCCTTTCTTTTTACAGTGTATAACTGTATTGCTCTCAGCTCAGTAGTACTTTGATAGGCTACATGCTTATCGACGAGAAATCTAAACAAATTCAGCATGCAATACTTTAATTTGGCGTGCATTCTGATACAAAAAATTCTAATATTGCAAAACGTTGTTTTAAGACCGGAACTTTTTATTCCATTGAGTTAAAAGCTCAAACATTTGACCGAATAATGAGGCCGTAGACTTTAGTACTTGATATTATTTCAGTTTGATACCTTCAGCCGTTTTTGACAGACAGACAACATACATACTAAATCTCAACACCTATTGGGTACTTCCTTTTGACGGAAAATCTTGAAATTTGACGGGAAGGAAGCTGTTATATCACACGTAAAGGAAAAACTCCAAAACGTCTTAATTTATAATTCTATGCAGTGGTCGGAAAAAGTCTTTATTTTTGTGGAGAACAAAAACTAGAACGACAACTAATACTATTTTATTGGAAATGTAGTTAACTACATGTTTCGAAAAGTAGTGACTACAAACTACTTTTAAAAAAGTCTCTATTTCGCTAATTTCCGATTTTGTCAAAGGATTCAATCTACATTTGAAACTATGCGGACACGTATTAAGTAATACAATGACCCCTCATTTTATCGCATTTGTCGGCGGTCAATCAAATAAATGCAATAAACGACAAGTAGAAAGACTAGTAGATGTAGACTCTCAAAAAAGGTATTTTAAGCACATATTACTCGTTATATGCTGATCAGATCAATTCAAAATTAATTTTTTCTGCCTTAGTTACTAAAATAAATAAATCTGTGAATAAAGCGATTCCAAAAGAAGAAGCGCGACATAAAACATGAAGATCTAATAATTAATAAACAGACACTTTTTTTTCAGCAAGAAAATTAATTAAATTATTTTATTTGTATTTTGTCTCTTGAATTTATCAACACGTGTCAACCAGTTTTAAATTTAGGAATACTTCTCGGGGAGAAATTTCTGCAGTTTCGCGGGAGGTGGAGACATTATCAACTACCGAAAACATTTTTACTTCTAGGCCATTAACATGCATAAAATTCTAAATCTTCTAGGGTGCATTACAATATTATGGAAGATTTTCATTTAGTCCCAGATCATCCACAAAATTTAACATTGATGTCAATTGTAAAATCCACAAAGTCTTACGATGCGTTGCGAAATGCTGCAGCTGTATTACTGACGTTCGCAAATTGTTGCGCAGAATTCATTTTTCACAAAAAAGCAAGTTAGGTTCACGTGACTGGTTCAGACCGAGCAGGAAGAACCAATCGGAATGGCTCAATCTCGAAAAGCTTCACCAGAACACCACGTGAATAGAAGTATCTTATTTTCCGGATGTAAACGTTTTAAGTAGCGTCAGTTTTCACTAACTACTGATTTTTTCTATCACGCTATTCAAGCATTTATTCTAAATGTGTCGCCCTGCACTACAAGCTACACTGTAAAAAATATCGTGAAAAATTACCTCTGTTTGTAAAGGCTATCTATTTTCTGACCAATGAGAACGTTCAATAGGTATTTATGTAGCGTTCTCATTGGTCGAAAAATAGATAGCCTTTAAAAACAGCGGTAATTTTTAACGATATTTTTAACAGTGTACCGGAAAAAGTAGCGACTACTGTTGTTTCACTATTTGTAGCGCGCTGCTACCAAGCATTGATTCTATGTCGACATATTACATGGCTTTTGTTAAAAAAGATGTTTTAAGGCTGTAATTTTTTATTGCGTTAAGTTAGGGGTTCGAAATTTATACAAAACCATGGGACTGTGGACCTTATTATTTGACATCAGTTTTACTCTGATATCTTCTGCCGTTCTTGAAACACAAAACTGTCTTGATGGACAGGCGGGCGATGAAGCTATTCTGAAAGTTTTCCATTTTAATTGTTTTAGGTACACAACCGTTAAACTGACTTTCACAGGCAAAACAAAGAAGTATTAACTTCTCAGTATATAGAAAAAAATGTGGATTTAGGTTTTACATGGATATCATTATGGATATTCTTCCTATTAATCAACGTTGCAAAGACAGATTAAAAAAAACTTTTATAATGTGTTACTTGTATGTACTAAAATGTCAAGAATAAAAAAAAATGTATGTGTCTGTTTCTTTGTTCAATTGCGTTATTTTCAGTCAAGTACTTAGATATATTCATTCGACACTGTCCGAGACTAAAATGCTTGTATGGCACATTAATCATTATTTTACGGCAATTAATTTAAAGATTTATTTTAAAATATCTTTAGTATACCTATTATAAAGCATTCTAATAAATAGCTTGACTAATTATGAAAGTTTAGTTCTAATGAAAAGCTTGAAATAAACTAATTAAAGATGTTTTCTAAAATTATATAATAGACTAGTGTTTTGTATGGTAATTATTCATGACAAATACAGAGGCTTGTCTAATAAACATTAAAAACGTAAAATGCAAAACCCATCACAATATAAATGTTTAATAAAAATGACTTTAAAGAATTTAATTATAATTCTCTCCTTAGATAGATAAAGCTTCCTGTAAAATTATTTTAAATTTTTGAAATATGAATTCATTAGCATTATTGAAATCAAATGCATTGTAAATAAATACTTTTTCGAATTGGTATGAATATTTAAAATGTTAGAGTACGTCAAAACATTTGTTTTCAATTATTATAATAAATTATGTATTATAGTTTGGCTCTATGTTATTTCTGTTCGAATAACAAATTTGTTTTATTTTTTAAAAACTGACAACTGTTGAATTAATTAAATTGTATTTTACTTTAATTTATGGAAATTTCCTACATAATGCTGTTACTCAGCAACTTAGAACGATATATTTTATACTAATTCCTTCAGTGAAAGATTATCTAACTAACAATGCAAGTCCCATCAAAATCTGCAGAACTCAAGTTGTAAGTAGCCGAAACAAAATTTCCATTTGCATTTTATATATACAGTAGATCTGTATACAATCCGCAATAAAAAAAAAAGGTTTTTGTTTTTTTCGTGCGATCATTCAAAGAGTATAGCCGTGGCTGTTTTTCTTTGAACTCTCAAATTAGACGTCTATATTTAACGAACCGAAAGTTGCTGTTTAAAAGGCTTCAAGAAAGGAAAGAGCATTTGATATCAAGATTAAGAAATATTATATATAACAAATTAATCTGGAGAGTTTTAAGAACAGTAGATAAATATTTGTTATACATTTTAAGAAATTAAAACATTGAATGCATTTTCAAAAAGTCCTTCCGGCCAGTGCCGGGAGGAAGAGGTAGCTTTCATAATCCTTATTTAAAAAAAGCCAACTTATATCATGCAAACACACGAAGCTCAATTTAGTGGAAACCGAATATAGGAGATTCAATACTAATTTTTATCAATATAATGAATCAGAATTTCGCGAAATTAGTCAGCTTTATCCAAGCTGCTTTTCTTTAAAGTAACTTATATTTGGCTGCCAAATTCGGCAATTTCTTAAAGTGCCTCTGTCATTTTAAGACAACATGGTGAATGAGGCTAAGCAGTGAACTTGGTCGAGACCTTAGTAATTGCTGTGCACATGCTCACTCACATCGGAATCGGTTAATATATAGGAGTGCTGTCGCATGCAAAAAATCAGATTTTTCAAAATGTCACCCACAATAGAAATTGAAACTGCTATATCTGAGCCATTTTTTAAGGTAAAGACAAACAAAAAATGCTCCTGAATCCTTATATCAAGATCAAATACTTAAGAAAGAAACCTTTTTCAATTTCTAATTTTTTTGCACCTCACTTTAAATATATATACTTTTTTTTTTTAATTTAATGGCCGCCATTTTGAAACAAGATGGCTGATGAATCTGGCCAGCGAACTTGGTCGAGGTGTTGATGTATACTATCCACATGCCTTCTTACATCGAAATAGGTGAATACGTGTGTTATCGCGTGACAAATACAAGATCGTTTCAAAATGTTAGCCATGCTAGAAATTCAAAGTGCTATAAATCAACCATTTTTTAAGATATCAACAAAAGAACAAAGTTTCAGAAACAAAAACTGCTCCGGAATCTTTGTATCAAGGCCAAACACATAAAAAAAATCTTTTTCATTTTCCAATTTTTAATACCTCATTTTGAATTTTAAATTTAATTTTTTTAAATGGCAACCCTTTTGAAACAAGAGGGCGAATGAAGCTGGCCAACGAACTCGGTCGAGACATTGGTATGTACTATGTACAGACCAAGTTACATCCAAATAGGTTCATAAATACGCCTGTTATCGCGTGACAAAAATCAGGTAGTTTTAAAATGTCAGCCACAAGAGAAATTCAAAATGCTATTACTCAGCCCTTTTTTTTAGATATAGATGAAAGAAAAACTGTTCCGGAATCTTTGTATTAAGGTCAAACACATACAAAAAAAATCTTTTTCATTTTCCAATTTTTTGGTATCTCATTTAAATTTTTTTATTTTTTTATTTTTTTAAATGGCCGCCATTTTGAAACAAGATGGCGGATGAAGCTGGCCAACGAACTCGGTCGAGATATTTGTATGTACTATGTACACACCAAGGTACATCCAAGTCGGTTCATAAATACGCCTGTTATCGCGTGACAAAATTCAGGACGTTTCAAAATGTCAGCCACGCTAGAAATTCAAAATGCTATAACTCAGCCATTTTTTAAGATATAGACGAAACAAAAACTGCTCCCGAATCTTTTTATCAAGGTCAAACACATAAGAAGAAAATATTTTTTCAATTTTCAATTTTTGGTACCACATTTCAAATTTAATTTTTTCTTAAAAATTTAAATGGCCGCCATTTTTAAACAAGATGGCGGGTGAAGCTGGCCAACGAACCCGGTCGAGACATTGGTATGTACTATGTATAAACGGAGTTACATCCAAATCGGTTCATAAATACGCCTTTTATCGCGTGACAAAATTCAGGACGTTTCAAAATGTCAGCCACGCTAGAAATTCAAAATGCTATAACTCAGCCATTTTTTAAGATATAGACAAAACAAAAACTGCTCCGAAATCTTTGTATAAAGGTCAAATACATAAGAAAAAAATATTTTTCCATTTTCAATTTTTTGGTACTACATTTCAAATTTTAAATTTTTAAAAGAATTTTAAATGGCCGCCATTTTGAAACAAAATGGCGGATGAAGCTGGCCATCGAACTCGGTCGAGAGATTGGTATGTACTATGTACACACCGAATTACATCTAAATCGGTTCATAAATACGCCTTTTATCGCTTGACAAAATTCAAGGCGTTTCAAAATGTCAGCCACTCTAGAAATTCAAAATGCTATAACTCAGCCATTTTTAAAGATATAGACGAAACAAAAACTGCTCCGGAATATTTGTATAAAGGTCAAATACATAAGAAAAAAATATTTTTCCATTTTTAATTTTTTGGTAGCACATTTCAAGTTTTAATTTTTTTTTTAAATTTTAAATGGCCGCCATTTTGAAACAAAACGGCGGATGAAGCTGGCCAACGAACTCGGTCGAGACATTGGTATGTACTATGTACACACCGAATTACATCGAAATCGGTTCATAATTACGGGAGTTACAGTGTGACATAGGTCAGATATATATATATATATATATATATAGATATATATATATATATATATATATATATATATATATATATATATATATATATATATATATATATATCAATTTTGAACGGAGGGTGGTTTCGGGGTCTGGGGGTCATGATCGATGAAAATATACCAAAATTTTTTGAAATCGCTTTCCTCCGAACGGCTGCAATAGGTAGCTTTTTTGTAAAGAAAGCTACCTAAAAGAAACATGATTTTCATGAACAGTAAGTCACAAAAAACATCCAACCTCGCAAACTCATTGTCTCCAATTTATATGTGATATTGTGAGCCTTGTGAAATATCAATTTATATATCTGAGAATCACCTCCAATTTTACAGCTGTTTTAATAGATTAACTTATAAAAAATTATATCAAAGGTTATCTAAGAGACACTTTGAACGGGAATAACTTTGACAGTTTTTATTTTATGTGTTACGTTTTACTTAATTATATTCTAAATAATGAAACTTATATGGGGCATTCTCACAATCTTTTGACATTCGAGAAAAAAATCTGGTGAAATTAAAGTTGCTAAAATAACGTTTTAATCTGATAGACGAATGCCTTAATAACTCAAAATGAAGAAAAAATGGTCGCAGCGAAAAATTATTTAACTGAGGTTTAAGTTAAACTTGTGAGTTTAATTTTCCTTAACCTTTTACCACTATAACTTTTAAATTTTCTTCTAAATTTTTACTTTTAATGAATTTGCATAGTACCCACAGGACATTCAAATAAGAAATAATACCAATGTAGTATTTTTAGTACAAAATTTTGGTATAACATTGTCTTAAAAGGGTGTTAACGAAGGGACGGCAGATGAAAAAAGGGGATGGTATAGGAAAAAAGGGACGGTAATGGAAAAAAAGGGATGGTAAGTATGGGACGGTAAGGAAAATTACCACTATTTTTAGGCAAATCATGTTAAGACTAAGTGATAGCCACAATGTTCATTGATTTTTAGAAACAATTATTCACATTGGATTAAATTAAAAAAAATAATAATAATTTACCTGGAAAAGTGCAGGAATAAAGGACGGTAAGACTACCAATAAAGCCATGAAGCTTGAAATTGATATTTAACAGGTTCACGCCAGCGCGGTGGGTCACACTCGACTGTCTCAGAGCTGGCAAGTCTACAGCCTTTTGGATACCAGTATTTCAATACAGAAAATGTTTTATTTAATAAGAACAATTGGGAAATTTAAAGGAACAACATTTTCTCTAAAATAATAGTGGTGTGTCAAAGCCGGAGATCTTACAACTCTGAGACAGTGGAGTGTGACCGACCGCGCCGGCGTGAACGTGTTAAATGCTGATTTAAATTCTGCAGTAAATTTTCTGTCAAAGAATTTTAGACATTCTTTCTCTAGCATACTTCTGCATGAGAAAAAACTTGAAAAAAATTCTGTGGCTGTATCTGAAGTGATTTTCTGTTAAGTTTAGCAAGAGGGATGGTAAGGAATCTATAACCCAGGGACAGAGTTCAAAAAAGAATATCAACCGTAAAAATGTGTGCAGGTTAAATTTTTGCTACATATTTATATAAAACAATTGTCCCAGTTAAATAAATAATGTGAACATTAAGAATGTCCACAATCTTACTTAAAAGGCGACTAATGTAACGAAAAAGATGTTACGAGTTTAAAATATACATTTTATTTAAAATTTCTTAGTACTTTCAAACCTTCCAGGCTCATCATCAGAGAATATCTTAATAACTAAATTTTGTTTATTTATACAAATACGTCACGAGCCAATAATTACTAGAGTTGAAATTAGAAGTAGCTGTAGAAATTTCTTGGATTGAATTTAATTAGAGGAAATATATGTTATTATTAATTGCAGTTTCGTTTATTTTATGACATCACTTTGTTTCTCATACGTCACTTTCCATGGGTAGAAGAAGACATGGGTAGACGTCACTTTTCTCAGCTTTTCAGGATTTATTTTCAGGATATGGAACCACAAACTGGGGATAATTTACGATAGGGCGTCTTTACATACTTGATTGCTTTTAGACAGGATTTCTATTGATTCTCTTATAATGGATGCGTAATAATTGGATGTTGGGAATAAGATTTTTGCCTGATCAAAATCTATTGCGATATTCTGATTGAAACTTAAACGAGAGAGAGCTGTGGATTGACGACAAAATTTTATGTCTGCTTTATGTTCTTTTATTCTTTCTTTGCGTTTTCTTTTGGTCATTCCGATGTACTCCATTAGTCTGTTGCTGTCAGTTCTAAAAAGAATGGTACATATACACCAGCTAATTCATCTTTCGGTGTAGGATCTATTTTCGTACAAATTAAATCTTTTAATTTTCTTGGTGGACAGGCTATTAAATTTATATTGAGTTTCAATAGAGCATAATTAATTATTCGTACAGACCAGGGAAATAATTAAACCTTTTGTATATCCTTTCTTTATGGTTTTCTTTTTTGACATTGTCATGAAAACTGAATTCATAGATAAGGTTATTGATGAGATTGTTGAAAAGCCGTTTTCCTCAGAGATATCTCTAATGGTATTAAGCTCGTTTTGTAAATATTTTTCTGAACATACTTTAAAGGCTCGTCTAATATAAAATTTGTAAGCTACAATTTTATATAAAAATGGTGGTGAAGTATTATATGGGGTCGTATTATTTGATCTGATCGGTTTTCTATATACATTTCTGTTAATGTTGATGTTTTCGTTGTTTTTAATTAAATTAACGTCGAGAAAATGTAAACTTCCATCTTTCTCAATTTCAAGAGTGGATTGAATATTATCATCAAATTTATTTTATTTTATGTAGAAAATAGTATAATTCATTCAAACTATGTTCGCAAATAATAAAAATATCATCTACGAAACTGTACCATACTCTTGGCTTTAAATCAAGGCCCAAATAATAAAAATATCGTCTACGAACCTGTACCATACTCTTGGCTTTAACCAAATAATAAAAATATCGTCTACGAACCCTACATTATTTATTTTATGTTGAATCAAGGGAAAAATTGCGTTTCGTCTTATAATATTATTTGTAACAACTGTTCCAGTTTCGAAAAAAAAAATTACATTGAATTACTTTTATTTAAACAATTTTATACAGATAGCTCTAAACTAAAAATCAGCATCAGGGGCACGGGGTGGTATAGGAGTTTTCCTGGTATTTGGAACCCCAGCATCGTCCAAAACTTATTTATCTCGTTAATATTGTTATGAAATCATGCGATGAAATGTTCTGCATATGTGAAATAAAAAACACACAAGAATATGTACTAAAATAAAAATTATTATTCAGGGACATAAAAGTCAAAAGATTGTGAGAATACCACATATATTTATTTTAAAACATCGTAAATTATCATTATTTTTGTCATTAGAACATTTTTACCGAGTATGATATACTACATCCCCCCCCCCTTAAAATTAAAAAAAGAATTAAAATGCATCAAAATATTTTTTTTTTTAAATAATTTTTTTATATACTAATTTATTAGAAACAATTAATAGCATGCTCGTTTTTCTAGTGTAAAGTATAATTTCATACCTTAAAGCATTTATTTTTTTCTGATTTGTGAGAAAAATATTTAAAATATTTTGCATAAAAATTACATAAACTAACTGATAATGAACTACATCGTAAATAAATGCTTCTCGAAATAATATGAATATTTAAATTGTCAACGTGTGCCAGAATGTCTGGTTTCAAATTATTCTAATACATTATTTAATTTATTTAAATAGCTTGTATGTTAGCTCTGCAAACAAGGACTTCATTTGCTCTAATTTTTATGAATTGTGTTACATTTGGTCGATGAATTTTTGATTTACTTAATTATATGAAGTAATAGTCAAATATATTTTTATGAAATATCATCTAGTAATTTCTGTGATAAAAATAATTAAATAAATACATAAAATGTACGCACTGCATTGTAATAAACCTCATAATTTAAAATCGCTAAATATCTTAGAATTTTCTGAAATTTTTAGCTGCTTTAATAAATTTACTTACAAAAAATTTATGCGAAGTCATCGAAGTGACAGTTTGAATGGGAATATCTTTGGAAGATTTTATCTTATGCCTTTGATTGTAGTTAAGTATATTCTAAGTAATGCAATATACATATTTATTGTAAAACACTGTAAATCATCATTATTTTTGCCGGGGGGTCATTTTTAGTGAATATGAAATATTGCATTTTTTTCATTTAAAAAATAAATAAACAAAATGCAATAAAATAATTTGTCAACGAATAAATTACCTTTTTATGTACTGATTTATTTAAAAAAAATTAATGTATTCATTTTTTTTTTCTGTATTCTATAAAAAAATATTTTTCAAACACAATTTGATGATTAAAACATTTAATTTTTTCTACTTTGGGAAAAAATTATTTCAAATCTTTTGCATAAAAATTACACAAAACCAGAAAGAAGGTTAATAAAATGTCTTAAAGAGCATTATTGAGTTTAACTGCATCGTAAATAAATGATTTTCGAAACTGTATAAATATTTAAATTTGTGCCAGAATGCTTGTTTTCAAATTTTTGTATACATTATTTAATTTAATTTATTTACTTATCCATTAGTTCTGCAAACAAGAAATTTATTGACACCAATTTTTATAAATTGCTTAATATATGATCGACAAATTGTTGTTTTACTGTAACCCTTTCAGCATCTGAGAGTTTTTCTGCATTTTTCTAAGGATGCTTGTAAATCCCAGAATGTATATATATATATATATATATATAATTGCAGTTTAATTCTATTACATCTTAAATTCTGAATTTATAATATATAAAATTGCCTTCATTCTATACACGGTCCAAAATTTACATGAAGTAGCAGAAAAATAATTTTACGGAAATATCATTTAAAAGTTTTCGTTACAAAAAAAATAAATAAGTAAATTGTACGCGTGACTTTATAATAATATATACTATTTTTGTTGTGAAGATCTCTTTATCTTATTTAATATGTAACATACAATGATGAATGAGATGTCATTGGATCAGATTTTTTGCCGGCATTTTATATCGCTTATTTTACTGAATTTAACTAATATGTAGCGTACAACGATGAATGAGGCATCCTTAGATAGAATGTTTTCCCCACATCTGATCTTGCATACTGAAGTTTCATTAAAAACTTTATTGATTTGTTTGAAATTTCACTTAAATTAAAAATTGGGGATATGCAGGGATGCTTGAGGGGTTAATAGAGGCGATAACGGAGCAGCTAATTGCGAATTTTTCTCACGGGTCTATTAGTATCAGTTCATCATTGAAGAAAAGAGAATTGAATTATTTAAACGCTGTAAGAAAATAACCACATATTCCTGCTTGTAATTCCTGCGCTCCGTCGCATAACGTTCATCTATGATTAGAGACTGTATTTTTCAGTTATTAGAGATATTCGGGGATATTTAGAGATATGCGTTCGTTCTTTTTCTTGCAAAGAAACCTTCATGATGCAAGCATAAAAATACAGTAAAGAGCATTAAAAGTATGATAATCAATATGAACACAAAGAATGCTAAGTGTAACACTTGTGCTATTGCCATCCTAGCTTCCTGAATCCTCATAAAGTGTTTGAAGTCATAGTCTGGTTCACTCAAATACTCGCGTCTGCTTCTTTAGTGATTAATCTTAAAATCCGAACCTTAACTGGTGTATTCAAATCCAAACTGCTTATTTTCTGATTCATTTTTGTCCTGAAACGCATACAATTGGCAGATTTCCTTATTCAGAAACTATATAATGAGCCGTGCTTGTCGATTTTCTGATAAAGGCAGAATATGTTGCAAAAAAATCTGTCAAAGTTGTCGTTTTGAACCGAATTTTCCGAAGCGATAGAGCTGGGAACAAAAATAATGGTCATACTGAGAAAATAATTTTTTATAAATCAAGTTCTAATTAATTGAGAGAAAAATGAAAACACACGGCCGCTTGTACATCTCTTCAAAAATCACGTCAGCAAGTTTCAATATTTACTTTAAAAAATTAGTCTAAAAATGTTTCAGAAAATTTTGAGCTATTAAAGGTGAAAAAATATTTTTTTGAGTACACCCTTAAGCTAATTTTTATTTTTTTTTTACCCAGCGTACAAACCTCGCCTGTAGATTTTGACGAATTTCTTGTTTTAAAAGTGTTTCTTGTTTTAAAATTATATACCGTAATATGCAGCAATTAAAAAAAAATCTGATCTCGTGAGTATTATAACCTTTAGTATTTTCTGTTTTTTGTAAGAAAAATGCTTAAAATAATTGTAATAAAAATTCAGAAGCATGAATAAATTGAAATGCGTTGTAAAATAATGCTTTCAGAAATGACATAAATATTTAAAATGTCAGATTGTTTCAGAGTGCCTGTTTTCAGATGACTGCAATAAATTATTTCATTAGCTTGTACATTAGTTCGGAAAAATAACAGTTTTTCTTTTAATTAGTGAATATTTTGTCAATAAATATTTATTTCATGTTAACCAAATGATTCAACCCGGTCTACGCGAGTTAAAGATGCCTGATGTGGTGTAGAGATCTGTGTGTGATAGTGTACTGGTGTGGTGTAGAGATCTTTAACTCTTTTCGAGATAAATTTTTAAAAATGAATTATTTAAAATTATTTTTAAAACCTTAAAAAAAAATTTAGATACAGTTTTAAAAAAAGTGTTTGAAATTACATTTGTTTTTCTATCGGACTGTTTAAAAGTTGAAATTGTGCGATATTTAGAATTCAAAAATGTATACGATAAAAGAAAAGTTTTTTGTTAAGGTTTTTTATTGTTCAGGTTGTTTCTATCGTCGATATTGTTATAACGTTACTGTCGGATACGTTTTTGATTTATTCGGTTTAATATAGATTACATGAATTAAAATGCATATATATTTTAGTATGAGATTATTTAGAATTTTCAATTTATCAAGGTGAATCTCTAAAATGAACGATATGTACGGTTGGTTTTATATTGAATTTAATAAATAGAAGAAAATTATGTAATTTATTAAATGACCAGGCATTTATTAAAGACGTGCGAGGGTATCACATTGAAATCTTTGGTATTATTTGCAAGTACGTTTTTTCATAAATTTTTAATAAACTGCAATTTTTAGTCTAATCATTTGATTGAAATGTGAGTGCACTAAGTCAAAATCTCATTCCAAATCCTTTCGCATGGTACCTCATTCATCGTTGTGCATTTTGTATGTGCATAGAAAAAAGGATGATGACATTAGAGATAATTTATTTGATTTTAGATTAAACTATAAAACTGACCACTTGTATTATTAAAACTTTTATTGTTTCTGTTTCGTGTAATGAAAAAAAAATTGTATAAACTTTGTGTCATACAGAGAGACATTTAAAAAATATTCAATGCGACCGTGTACATATTTACGTTTCACTGGAATCGTTTCCCTTATCTTTAGACGTCTGTAGGTGCAGAAGCACAAAAATATCAGAATGTAATAAATTTTCGAAATTAAAAGAAATGATTTTTCTAAATTTATGAGCAGAAAAGGGGACATTTTATTTCGGAAAAATTTCGATAAAACATAGAAATCAATTGTTTTCTAAGGAGTCTGTTTACAAATTCTCCAAATATTTTCTGAAACTAATAGAACGAGTTCCTAAATTATGGTTAACTATGAGATTACACTGAATTTATATATACTGGTATATATAAATATATATATATATATATATATATATATATATATATTTATATTATGTACTTTAAATAAAAGTATCTAAAAAGAAACATGTCTTAAATTTAATTAATTTTAACGCAATTCTTCTTATGGGAAAATAAATCACACGAGGTGTACTTTTCCAAATGAGTGAAAAATGTCAAAGCCAGGGGTCGAACCAGGGACCATTTATATTAAGCTACCAATGTTCTGCCAACTGAGCTATCCTGGACAAATTTGACGGACCCAGTTCACTAAGAGAGCCTTAATGATTATGACATGTGATCTGATATCTAAATCAGCTAAACAGAGTAAATCACAGTTAATGGAACTCCAAAAAACGTCGTATATGTAATTACACTTCTATAAATTTAATACAATTAATAATCATTAATAATATTCAATAAGGCTCTCTGGGTGAATTCTGTTCGCCAAATATCTATAGAATAGTTCAGAATAGATTGAAAGTCACTCACAGCTTACGCCAAAAGGTCCCTGGTTCGAACCCTGACCTGGACACTTTTTCACTCAGTTGGAAATTTACAACTCATGTTATCTCTAAAACTATTGATGATACAAATATACTCTTAAGTACGATAGTATATAACTCTAGTGTGGCTTCCAGAAATGACATTTATTTTACAAAGGGCTGTAAATCTAAGTATTAAAAAATATATAATGCTAATATGGTTTCCAGAAATGACATTTATTTTACAGAGGGCTGTACATCTATTAAAATATAAAATTTATTTTTTTATGCTGTCCCTGGGTCCCACAAGTTATATAAGTATTATCCATACTCTAATAGATAAAACACTAACAATTTTTAATTTTTACACGACCCCAACTTTTCGTGGTACTATACTTTCAATCTGATAAATTTTAGACTTTTCTGGCAATAAAAGCGCGTCTTCCTTTACATCATACGTACTCTGAGTTCGTACGTTTAAAAGGCTTTCAAGGACCTTTTACCAGAATTTTTGCAAAGTAATATTTACCTTATTTAACGAAAAAAACTGTATCCACATACATAACGACCAGTACTTTATGAAATTTCTGATACTAAAGCACCTAAAATCCCATGAATCCCTTAATGCTTACGAATCCTGATACTTATATAAAATTTCTTAAAATGCATACAATACAAACAAATTGCTTTTTTACAACAAATGAAAGTAATACCGACCCCTATGTTATTAATAAAGAATATCCGAGTTCAATTTAAAGTTAATATATTTTAAATTGAGGAAATTTTCTGAATTCTGTATGTTCTATAAATTTAGATAGCAACTATTTTTCTACACATTAAAATAACAGCTCTTCGGTCTGTAAAAATCAACAGTATTAATTAAAAAGCTAGCATAGAGAAAGATTATTTCTCACAAAAAATATTTTTAATGTTAATTTTAAAAACGTTCTTTGCTAATCACAAAATATTTATAATATTGGATTAAGTGCTATTTCAACAAGCTTAACTCTGATATTTAATCCCTATTCCCAGAGGTGATTGGGAAGAAGAATTACAAGGGTGAGTTTAAAAATTTTAAAGTGATTATTAACGCAATTTGAAAAAAAAAAATCAGCTGAATAATGAAGTTTACACGTTGCTAGGTGTGAACTAAGATGGGTGGAATTATTATAAAAATACTTTGCAAAAATAATTAAAAATTAAATTCACGACGATAGCGTTTTTTTTTCTTCAGTTTTTTTATTACATTATTACTGAATTCACATAAAATTGTCCATGAGTGGAGAGAATATGTATAGTTAAACAAGAAAGAAAAACCATGCATTAAGCATAGATTATGAAACGCATTCCAACACTTCCTGAATTCTTTGACAAAACTTCGTTATTTAGTGAAATAATGTGGATAAGTAAACATTTTATAAAACGCATAAAACATTTGAAAAACTGATTTCAGTAGTTTTTGTCCATAGCCAAATATGTATCCCAATTCTTTTGAACAGCCTTGTATTTGATCTGTATGTTGATATATATACTATATAATGCGGGAATTTAGTTTAGCAAGAAAACGCGTAACAGGGTGAAATTTCTCTTTCAGCACTTTATACTAGTAGATGGAAACATACTTGAATACTTTTGCACAGCCCTGTAGTTTACCTAGTACCTTTATTACACGCCACTATTTAGCTAAAACTTAATTCAAACCAAAACCCTCTTAAAACTACTGAAATGACATTTCCAGAAATTATCATCCTTTTACGGCCATGTATCCAATTCTTTGCGTGGCCCTGTATATCATTTTATATATATTCTACAAACATTTCTTAGTAAACTAAATTCAGTTCAGCGTAAAAATGCATAACTCATTTAAACCCCATCTTTGAGCAATTTACGCTCATACTCAGTAACCCTTACGAATTCTTTTCTATAGCCCTGTATATAAAGTATCGCATTTGTACACACTATATAGCATGCATAAATATAGTGAAATTTAAAGCGCGTATGACAATTAAAAATGCATCTCGAGCAACCATTGCTGTTATACAGTAATTCGGATACAATATAGTATCTGAAACCTATTGTGAGTCCCTGTAAATGCTACGCACTTCGTATTATACATGAAATAACTTATACTAAAGCTCAGCGATGTATGTAAATTTTATTATACACGAATTAGTTTTACGTAATTCAAATACGCCGCAAACAATTCGCCCCTATACCATTATGAATTCTTTTGTGTGGCCCTGTAAAGGAATAATAACTATTCTTTGCACCACATATTCTATGGGATGCATATTTTAGTGGACTTGATAAATGCATATAAAATTTACTATGTTTGAAAGAGTGTAATACCATTAAAAATCATTTGAAACGATTTTTTCCTATTGGCCGTAATGTAACGGAATACTTTTGACTGTCCCTGTAAAGGAACTAAGCACGCTACAAACTTCATTTGAAATAGGGATCGTGTTGTGGTAGAGCTCACTAAAATCCAAATATTTCAGAACTATCCGAGTATATTTACGAGAGTTAAAGCGTGGACAGACGGCCAGACGTACAGACAAACCAAAGTCATAAACACTTTTCAAATTTGTTGAAAGTGTTAAAAATGGAATCAAATGTAATTGTAATTCTCAGAAATATGTTAAATGGGGATGCTGGCTTTTAAATAGCTAAAAAAAGAAATCACCATTTTTAAAAAATGAAAACTTGTACTCTTATTAACATAGATATAAAACTGAGTAAATTTGTATTCATTTATAATAGTACTAAATTAATTAACGAGTTTTTGTATAACGAAAACTTAAAAATAGATTGCCAAATAACAATATCGGTTTCTCACAAAAATATCCTCCAAGTTAATTTTAACGAAATTCTTAGCAATCGCAGAATATCAATATTATTGGATTACTACTACATAACCACCATCAAAAAAGACGGAATTCTGATCTACGTTTGATTTTCATAACACCTCATACAAGAAACTTAATGAATATTTTAGCAATCATTGTTGAAAAGTTTGTATTGTAGAAAAAAAGCTTTAAAAATGACAAATGATTTCTACAAATATAGGTAATGAGGATAATTTTTTCACCCAGTATTCAATTTCTGAAATATTCAACGATCAATAAAACCTCCGATTCTAATCTTTAAAACTAAAAAATGAAAAATCAATGAAAATTACGCCATGTTGACACAATCGTATAAATTTTTCTCCTTAGTTTTATTAATCTAAAAATACATTTCAAGGTAAGCATAACATCACCGACGCGGTGCAAACTTTTCACACATACTTAATATGAGTACTGTTATGCTTAACCACAGTATATTCAAATAAAAAAATATTTTTTATTCCATTGTAATGAAAATACTAATAAAGTCATAATGCATAAAGATAAAAGAAACCCAACAGACATTGTTCTCTTGGTGTCGCAATACATATGATTTTTTATTCGCTTATAAAATAAAGTTCCCAATCATTTTTTTTAACCAAAAATAACTTGCAAAGGAAAAACATACATCCAAAAAGCCATGTGTCTGAATATTTTTCAATATTTGTTGTTTTATCTGAAACAATGTAAGTAATCCTATTGCCGCTATTTTCAAGAAATTTGATAAAAAACTTTTAAAATTAAAATAAAAATAAAAATTGGAAATATTATTAAAAATAACTAATGCGGGCACATATACAAATGAACAACTTTTACCTATGTTATTCACGTTATGTTATTCAAGTTTGTGCTTATGTTGTCTCAACACGCGGTGCATTTCCAGCTCATTTACACAAAATTGGAAGACGGTGTTCCGATAAATGCAAATGTGGAATACGTGGCGATGTTTGTCACTTTCTATTTGATAAATGCCTAGTTGTCCCATTTTCTTTTTTTTATATTAAAAATCGCTCGCTTGAATGGAACATCAGAAACATAGTCCCGATCGAACTACAGTAAATTTTGTGACATTTACAACGAACTTAACTGGAACTTTTCTTTTATTAAATACTCTTTTTGATTGTTATTTTCATCGACTGAAGTCATTTTCCTACATAGCACAGAACAGAACTACATTGAACTACACGATGTACTGACTCTTATCATCTTGGACAGTTATTCTACTTTTTCAGACTTTATTTTAATGATTTGTACGTTCTTTAGTAATAGACTTCGGACATTATAGATATTTTCAAATTTATATATATATATACTCATAGTTGCTTATTACTTACATATAGAATTCCATTTATAGTTTCGCATTGTTTATATCATAGTCTGTTCTTATAATTTAGTTACCAGACAATTGTATTCTGTAAATTGTCTTTAAATAACTGTATATACGTTCATCTAGTTTACTGACATTTGTGTATGAAAAAAAAAAGTGTACAATATTTTTAAGTTACATATAATTTATCATGCGTGCTAGGGCACTTGTTTTGTATTATTTTGATTTGTTATTAGTTAGGGCCAGTTGATTCCGGACCTGTTGTCTTGATTTTGGTTTGGCTGATGCTGTCCATGGGTTTTTGTTCATGTTTTTCCCCCGAAGGGGATATCGCCTATGTCATATTCTGGTTAATGCCTTGGATGTGATGGACTGTTGAGGATGATATGCACTACGGTGACCACAGGCTGATAACCTTGTATATGGATATCCAAACCCCGAAGCTTCCAAAGCGTAGATATCGGACAAAGAATGTCTCATTGAAAAAATTCAATAGAAAACTATCTAAATCATTGCAAGAAAATAATATAACTTTCCAGGATATAAAAACGACGGGGGCATTCGAAAAAGAGTACGACAACTTTATAAATATAATAACACAAACCTGTGACCATACTTTAAAGAAAAAAAACTCCACATTTAAACCAACAGTTTCTTGGTGGACAGCGGAACTTAGGAAAATGAGAAGCTTTGTTAAAGCACTTTATAGGAAAACAAAACTTTTGTCTGCATCAGAGGAAGACATGATCAAATTAAAAAAGTATAGAGCACTCTAGAAAATTCTGGAAGCAAAGAAAACAGCGTGGAGTTCTTTTTGCTCAAATACCAAAGACCCCTTTGGGAAACTAAAAAAGACGGCATTTAGAGATTTTTACAGACAGGAAGTCTACGCTCTTTCTGATTCCACTACAGCAACCCACTCAAGACAATCTTTTTATGCAGAAATTGCCAATTCAATATTTGGTCCTTCGGACTTGCAACCGCATCAAATTCATCCGCGCGCCAGCCAGTTAATCATTAACCCAGCCAGTTAATCCATTTATACTCCAAGAACTAAAAGCTGCCATCTTCTCGTTCAATCGGAATAAAGCACCAGGTCCTGATAATGTTGACCATCTGATTGTACGAAATATTTACCACTCACATTCATCTCTATTACTGAATCTTTACAATACTCTATTAAACTTAAATTACTTCCCAAAAAGTTGGAAAATTGGAGAACTAGTCTTTTTTCTAAAGGCAGGTAAGGACCCACAATCTGCTCAGTCATACAGACCAATAACTCTACTCCCAATTCTGGGGAAAATTTTTGAAAAATTATTATTAAAACGAATAAATTATCATTTTCGAAATTCGACAGTTCTACAGAGTTCTCAACACGGATTCTTAGAGGGTAAATCGGCTGAATCAGAAGTTCTCTCAACAATTGACTTACTTCAACAAGAAAACAACTACATTTCATTAATATCATTAGACATCCAAAATGCTTTTGACAACTTACCTTGGGACGCAACAATCCAAGAACTGGAATTTTTGGGGTTGGAGGAGCCATATGTTAATATCCTGAAATCCTTTTTATCTCACAGAGGAGCGAAACCAAATTGGCTAGCACAAGAAATTCATTGGTTTAGGAAGGGGTGCCCACAAGGTTCATGCTTTGGGCCCTTCCTATGGAGAATCTTCCTAAACGCTCTCTTACGCCATTTAAAATCGTTAGGTTACATAATAATAGCTTATGCAGATGACATTTTAATTATATTAAATGGTAAAACAAGGCGAGAATTAGAAAAATTAGGAAAGGACATCTTAGATTATATTAGTAGGTGGATGTCAAATCACAACATGAAAATATCTTACAATAAATGTAAAGTTCTCCACCTTAGAAGACCAAAATTTTTGAAAAGAGCTCCAACACTCAAAATTGACAACCATTCATTAAAACGTGAGCCAACTTTAGAATACTTAGGTATCGTTCTGGATAGTACGTTGTCGTTTCTCCCCCATTTACGAAAGAAGAAGCAGGAAATTACACAACTTTCGCAAGACCTATTGAAGTTTGCCTCAGCTTACGGAGGGGTAAACAAATTAATTCTGAAGATTTGGTACAATAGTATCTTGGAGAAGAAAATCACGTATGCTGCAGCAACTTGGTTTCACCGGATAAGCAAAGCCCATGGGCTTCGTCTGATCTCATCAATACAATACCAATGCCTGTTATTAGTTTCACGTGCCTGCAGAAAAACTTCGGCGGATGCCCTTTGGGTTTTAACAGGTATTCCGCCCTTGGCACTTCAACTTGAATATATAGCAACAACAGGAAGAATCTTACGTCTTGGAATCCCGACAGGAAATCAAGAACCAATATTTTACCAACCAAAAATGAAGTCAGATCAAGTTGAACCATTTAAAGAATATTTCTTTCAAATAGATCCAGAAAATACTCCACATGTAGAAATAAACATTTATACGGATGGTTCCAAGATGGAAGATGAAACGGCATATGCCTTCTGTGTGTATCAGAGAGGAGAGTTAATCCACGAGGATCAAACTAAGTTAAGTAAAGAAAATACTGTTTTTCAGGCAGAACTCCTGGCCATAGAAGAGGCTGTGCTGTGGATTAGGAACTCCCCTCATAAAGAAGTATTAATACACTCGGACAGTCTCTCAAGTCTCTTAGCAATAGAAGATGTTTTTTCAAAAAATCTCATCGCAGTACAAATTATCAAACTACTCCAAGAAACAAGAAAAAAGATCTTCTTTAAATGGGTCCGTGGACATGTGGGTAATGTGGGGAATGAGCATGCAGATTCTTTGGCAAAAGAAGCAACCAAAGCCACATCACATGCCAAATACAAATTCTTTCCCAACCCTCCTTCTTACTTGAAGAAGCTTCTAAAATCATCTCTACACGAACAATGGCAGACTCGCTGGGACTATGGTACCACAGGACGGTACACATACGCTTTAGCCCCAAAAAGTCTCGGAAAAGAGAATCCTGTGGAATAGAAATCTTTTTCTGTTTGCCACTAACCACGGCCCATTTTCATCATATCTTTATAAATTTGACAGGGTTCCTTCTCCATTATGTGTATGCGGTCAGCGAGCTACATCAGTGCATTATATCTTTAACTGTACCCTTACATCATATTACCATATAAGAAAATCTCCAAAAATTTCATTGTCTCAGTGGTTCTCAGTGGTTTTGTCAAATCCATCATTTTGTCAAAAGATAATTGAATGTATGAAAGTTTTAGAAAACAACCATTATTTGTTTCAAAATGTTTTGCCATTTATAGATGATGATGAGAACGTATCTTAACAAATAGACAGATACCACCAATTCAAAATAAACTCTTAGCCACAAACAACACGATTGAACTATAATTGAACTGTTGCAAGAATAATAGACTTTTGAACTTTTGTGTGTGTATATAATTATATAATATTCATCATAATTATTCACTATTTTACCTATTTTTTATATTCTACATTATTTTTAAAATTATGAATCTCTTTCTAATTTAGTATACATATACGTAGCTTTTATTGTATTTTTGCAGAACGCCCAGCTTTGCAGAGTAATTGAGCTTTTGCCGCTCCAACAAGTTTAAAAATCTTATTATCTATTATCTCATGATCTTATTAATTACAAATATCTAAATTTCTCTCTTAAACGCCCAGTAAAAATTGGGCTTTCCATCGTGTATATATTGTACTTATATTGTATTTAATCTTAATATTCTCAATTGGCCTTCCTGTAAGTCCCTTCGGGCCTTTTATTTATTTTTTTATTTTTTTTTTATTTATTTTTTTGTGTGTGTGTGTGTGTGTGGTGACGGCGGTAGTAGATGGAAACCGCTGGGTGGGGCTTGTGAGTGCTTAAGCCATATTTGGTAGGCCTCCCCACCTAGCTGACCCTTGTGTTCAAGTACGCGATCAAGTAATAGTCAAATATATTTTTATGAAATATCATCTAGAAATTTCTGTGACAAACATAAATAAATAAATAAATAAAATGTATGCGCTCCGTTGTAATAAAGCTCATAATTTAAGAATCGGTAAATTTCTGTTTTATCTGAAACAATGGAAGCAATCCGATTGTCACCATTTTCAAGAAACTTGATAAAAAGCTCTTAAAATTAAAATTAAAATATAAAAATTGGAATATTTTTAAAAATAACTAATGCGGGCACATATGCAAATGAACAACTTTTATTTAAATAAACACTTACCAAAATCGGTTCTGTACAAAGCTCAGGGGAAATTACTAGAAAAACAGCCTTGTGTTTTAATGGCACGGTTCACCTCGGAATGATTATCTACACGTTCATACACTTGGATTTTATATAAATAGATATGCTATTCCAACAGCACGTTTAACTGTGATATTCAATCCCTATTGCCAAAAATGATCATGTAACTCTATGGCAGAATAATAAGGAGGTGAAAGTAAAAAATTACAATAATCCATAGTAAAACTCGGTAAAAAAAAAACTGTCATCTTAATTACAATTAATTAGCAAGTAAGTTTACGAGTTGATAGGTGTAAACTAAAGAAAGGTGTTAATTTAAAACAGATTTTCAAAAATAAAATAAAGTGATATCGCAGACGCTAACGGTTCTTTACATTTTTTTATTTAACACAAACTAAAGTTTTTGTATGCAAAGATGGAAATTTACAATCCGTTTTAACCCATTTTCTGATATGCTAGAATTATATAAATTATATACAAAGGTGTGTTTCCAATACAACAGTTTAAGATAACATAATTTTAACAATTTTAATTTAATTATAAATTAATAAATTATTTTTAAGGCATTTTTAATTAGCACTCAACATGGGATAAATTGCCAAATATTCTCTGTAAATCGCACAAATGTATGGGTGTTGAAAAAACAATTGATTTAACTATGCACTAATAAACGCTCGCCAAAATAGGCCAAATTGCTGTGAAAATGCAACAATGAAACACTTTAAAGAGAAAAATGTAAAAATTAATAATAAATAAAAATGAAGAGTGTAATATTTTTTAAATACGCTTTTATCATTTAATAGTATATATTAATTAAATTATACGCTGTGAAATCCATTTAAAAATCTTTTTATAGTTATTTTGATTCGAAATGCTTTAAAACAGAATTCATATAAAAATATGTTGTTGAACGGATCGGTTATGTACCTTTATTTAAAAAATAAATAAATAAAAAATAAAAAAGCAATCACTTTCTGTTTAAGCTTATACTAACCACACTGGGCTATGCTAGACTAGCTTATACTAGCTATAATTTCTTTGAAAAAATAAAAATAGAAATAACTCTTTGTGATCTAAACTCAATTTTTATTAATATGTACAGCTATAAATTTGAAAATATGTGCCTTTCTAAACATAAAACTATCACACTACATATGTATATTTATATAAAGTAGTACGGTAAGTATTGTATAAAGTCGCTTTTGAATAGCAAAACATCTCAAATGTTTGTACAGTTAGAACAAAATATGTTCATTTTACGAGATTTAAGATGAGAAAAAAACTTATAACTATATTAAAATTCGTCTAGACATGTTTTATTTTAAAACAAGAGTTTAATCTTTGCATGAAACTAAAAATACGAAATATAGATTTTGTGACATACAAAAAATTCAGTTTCATATTTCAATTTCGTTTTCGTTATACATTTTAAACTGGGTTATCTAACTTATAACAAAAAAATAATATTGAAAATACATAAGTTAAAAAACCAAATATTTATTGTTATATAAAGGTATTTTATTTCCGTAGAATAAAAAACAAATATATAGTCCTCGAAAAGAAAAAGTAAACACCCCATTTTAACTCTGCAACAAATTAAAGAAGAAAGTTGCTGCCACCAAACGATTGTAAATAAAGTATACTTTTGAATAATGTACACAAAATTTGCTTAGAGGGCTATATACAAATCAAAACCAGACCAAATTTCGTTTTTTTTTCAATGGCAACACTCAATTTTGACAACAATATTTAGTTCAAACTATGCTCAGAAACGAAATTTCAAGTCATTTGGATGATGAATTTTTGAATTATAAACATTCAAAATTTAGAGTTTCCAATGTTAAATTATATTTCGATATTTTTATTAATATTTCATGAAATTATAATCCTAATGTGATAATTTTTTGTGTAGTTATAATACTAAAAAGCCCAAACATAAACATATTGAATTTGTAAGTTTAAAAGTTTTATAACATGAATTATGAAACTAATATTCGAAAAAAAAAATGAATTGCAACCTACAATTTTTTAGATAGCTTTATAATTATTATATCCTGCTTTATGCGAATTCTCAATTAAAAAAATTTTCTTCCAAGTAGTTTTCGAATTATGATTAAAAACGTCAAAATGATGGCTTAAGGGGCGTGAAGAAAAGCATAATTTGAAATATATATATATATATATATATATATATATATAATCGGTATGTTGTGTATTATTTCTATTTTATATCCTATAAATATTTAAACAGGCTTTATTGATTTTTCCATTTCATATTATTTGTTTCTATTCTGTTTTCATTTTTAATCTATTCACTTGATTATAATGGTTGTTCGGGCACAGAGAAAAATAATTTTTAGCTTTAGCTTATTTTTCTCACAGAAAACTACCATATTGCTTATATCATTGAATTCTGTGCCCTTGAAAACGTAATTCAATATATAAGCTTTTCCATTATTTGTCGGTCTCCACTTTCTTATTTTTTCTTCCATAATAATTCCTATAATAAATTATTTGGCACTTTTTTTATACTTACAGCTTTAATTCATAATATTACGGGTTTTGATGGTGGTAGGTTATGTTTAATTAATGGTTATATATATATATATATATATATATATATATATATTACTGATTTTATTGAAACATTTGTGCTGGCAATAGTCGAAACATATTAAGCGAATGAAATGGTAATATTAGCAAGAAATAATACATTAATAGAAGTGACATATTCATTCTTAGCATTTCAGCCATCTTCAATTACAGAACTTCAATTTGGATACAGCCCTCAATAGGTGCTCATTTTAAAATAATTAATTTGTGAAACTAATTGTACGAGTTTCGTGAAAATTTGTATTTAATTTAATTGAACGGTGCTGAATCAATTTATAATGTCAAACTTGAGTATTGCTTGCGAAAAAAACAAAGGTTTGCTTCGTTTTGATATGTTTATGGCCCTTTCAGCAAATTTTATATACATCCTTTAAAAGTACGCTTGATTTCCAATCGTTTCGTACCCTAACTTTCTTCTACAATGTTTGTTGCAGAGCTAGTAGGGGTGTTTCCATTTTTTCCATAAAGTGCACATTCTGTTAAAAAAAAAAAAAAAAAACTAAGTAAAAAATAAAATAATCTTATGATGTAAATTTCAAAAATCAAAAAACCCGACTGCGTAAAAAGCGAACTAATTAATTATTTCTCATCAATGTGAAATTATTTCTTATATTACTTAATTTTTTTTAATTATTTAATATTTACTTGTATTGATAACTTTTAAGTTGTCTTTAATTGGAATTTCCTATCTATAAATACTGTTTTGATGAGGCCTACATATATCTATGAAGGTTAGAGTTTGCAGTAAAGCTAGATATTCTACCCACACAACTTCCAGGTAGTGTAATAATTAAACGTAGCTTCTGACTGCAAGATAATCAATAAAACATCGTCTTCATTTTGAAAGACCTATCCAATGATATGCCATTCAATATGGTGCGTAATTTTCTTTTACGTTTCTATCGCCATTTTGTATTTTACGGCCGCCATTTTGAATTTATAAAAACAAAACCTAGCCTATAACCATCGGACGTTTAAGACAAATCGATATAGACCTCATTCATTAAAATCTACCCAGCCGTAGGGATGTTTCAAGGGTATAAAAGAATCCACATATACCCAGATACGCGTGAAACACATAACCCTTCTTGGCAGTCAGGTAAAATGTAATCACTTGATGTTTAAGCTTATAGTAAACGATGTAATTAGTTTAAAAAAATAGAAATAACACTTTTGTGGTCTAAACTTCAATTTTTATTGGTATGTACAAATATAAATTTGAAAGTATGCCTTTTTTAATATAAACCTTTCAAACTCTCTCTATATATATATTTATTTATGTACGGGAACTATAATATAAAGTCACTTTTGAATAACAAAACATCTGAAATGTTTGTACAGTTAGAACAAAATATATTCATTTTGCTGAGATTTAAGATGAGAAATTTTCTAACACATAACTAAATTTGAAATTTCGTCTAGACATGTTTTATTTTAAAACAACAGTTTTACTCTTAGGCTCAAACTAGAAATACGAAATATAGATTTTGTAATTGTAACATACAAAAAATTCATATTTCAATTTCGTTGTCGCTATGCATTTTAAACTGTAATCTCTAACTTATAATTAATATATATATATATATATATATATATATATATATATATATATATATATATATATATATATATTTAAAATATACATGTAAAGAACAAAACAAATATTTATAGTTATATAGAGATGTTTTATTCCTTGGAATAAAAAAAGAAATATACAAGGGTTTTGTATACAAACTTTTGGTATAACTATGCAAATAAGTGTGCTTTACATAGAAATGAAATTTAAGCTAAATAAAAAAATATTAATAAATTATCTAAATTAAAGAAATCACATATGTAAATAAACATTGTTCATAATTTATCGTTTGATTATTGCTTATTTTCGAATGAAAACTTATAGATAAAATAAGGAGAAAAAGCCTAATAAGTAACTTAGTAATTTATATAATACACAACATAATTTTTGTAGTAATTTTAATTTTTATAACTGTAACTCTTTGACAATTTCTTATATTTCATATATATTACATATGTGCTATATATGTTTAGTTTACTTTGGTAGTTTTATGTTAGCTTAGCACCGGTGATAAATCGCAAAATATTATTCCCATGGCCATCATTTCTGTTACGTTTATTTCATTTAAAATATAAACCTTTTACTCATTTCGTTTAAAAAACATACATTTAAAATGCATGCCTCTCACTCATTTCCTTTAAAATACAAAATAATAATAATAATAATAATAATAATAATAATAATAATAATAATAACAATAATAACAATAATAATAATAATAATAATAATAATAAGCAGCATAAATAATGGAACAAATCAAATTATTTTATTTCTTTTCAAGAGAATTTTTTCCAATTCATACACGCGAACAATAAAAAAGAAAAAAGCTATTGGCGAGATTTGTACCAGCCTAACATAAAAGTACCAGTAATTTATATATGTTTATGTTTCTATGATATTAGATAATAATTCTTATGTTTTTATGTTTCTATGACATTGTATAATATTTCTTAGCTATTTATGTTTTTAGCTTTAACTACTTTATTGATGTATTTGCTACATATTAAAGTCAGTTTATCGAAATAGTTTTAAGGTTATAAAATACAGTATATAGTTAAGAAATTTTCAAAATTTATTTCTCTATTAACATAAAAAAAGAAGAAAAGTTACTGACGTTTCCTCAACCGTAATTGAAAATTTTGTGACACATTCTCAGTTTATCCTGGAAAAAACTATAGCATATAAAAACTTGAAAAATAGTAGTTTTATTTAGAAATACATATGTGATAAATACGCTGAAGAAGACAGTTTTTAAATAAAGTAATTATTTTAAGTGTTTTTTAAGCTTGAAATGGGTCAAGATATTTCAGTTAGATATGCTCTATAGAATCAAAAACTATGCATAGGAATTTAACCATAATTTTCAGGAATATCATGGCCTCGATTACGGTGAGCCAAGTCCAATCCTTTGTTTACTTTTTTTAAAGCTTTTTTTAATTTTTTTATTTTAATTTCACTGTTTGAATAGAAATTTAATTCATATTTTGAAACAGCCAAATTATCTACAGTTGCCAGATTTTTAAAAAGCCCATATAACCTTTTTAAACACCTTATTTTCCAATGAAATATACATTTATACGTTTTTATTTAAAAAGAAAGAAAAATTAAAAAAAATAATAATTTATTACGTAAAAAGCATTGAATAGTGAAAATTACGTCAGATTTAAACCTTTATATTTAAAACGTAATATTTAAAACTACTTTCTCATAGCTTCTAAAAGAAAACATTTCTTCTTGACATTATAATAGTCTGGGAAGAAGTGATATTTTTTAGTTAAATATTCTTTACAAACTGATTTTTACCCGACTGAAAAGAAGGGTGGTGTGTTTCACGCGTATCTGGGTATGTGGATTTCTTTATACCCTCGAAACATCCCAACGGCAGGATGGATTTTAATGAAGAGGTATCTATCAATTCGTCTTTACCGTCCGATGGTTATAGTCTAGGTTTTGTTTTTATAAATTCATAATGACGGCCGTAAATTACAAAATGGCGGTAGAGACGAAAAACATTACGCACCCTGTTGAGTGACATATCATTGGATAGGTCTTTCAAAATGAAGACGATGTTTCATTGACTATTTTACAGTCAGAAGCTCTGTTTAAATATTACACAACCTGGAAGTTGTATAGGTAAGATCTCTAGCTTTACTGCAACTCTAACTATCATAGACATCTATAGGCCTCATCAAAACAGTGTTTATAGATAGGAACTAACAATTAAACGCAACTTAAAAGTTATTCAATACAAGTAAATAAAAAAAATACAGGTATGTAATTAAAAAAAATAGTTGCACATTGATGATAAATAATTAATTAGTTCGCTTTTTACGCAGTCGGGTTTTTTGATTTTTTAAATTTAATTTTTTATTAAATATGTAATTGATCTTACTTAATCACAAAAATAGCCGTCAGCCATTGGGACATCGGTGATTACGGGCTTAGTAACCGAAAAATCTTCCAGTCAAACGGAAATGAATGACAACCCGAATATAAAAGATCGGCATATGTCGTGATAATATCATTCAATCTTCGGTGATCGGGTAATCTTTTTAAAACAGAGCAAACTTGTTTATAGAGCCTGGGGGGTTAACGAGCGTCGCTCGTAGGAGGATGAACTAGTAATGGGCGATTCTGGAAAATTTGAGAATCGATTAAAATCGACATCGTATAAAACAGAATCGATCCCAATAAGAATCGATGCCCAAATTCTAGAATCGATAGTTGAATCGATATTTCGATGTTCACAGATTCACACAGATAAACTGAAAAATAGTACAGTAAACTCTGTCTAAGGCGGAATCGGTCGGGACTGAGAAAAATTTCCGTGGTAGACAATATTCCGGCTTATGCAAAAAAAATCCCCCCCCCCCCAAACAAAAAAAAAATCCCTCGAAGATGACGATCTTTTATTGATTCTCCTGACTAGAAAATCGGTTGAAAACTGAAATTCTGAAAGATCTTTTGTCTTTTTAAAGATAAATAAGAAACTTTATTCAATTTCTTAATACTGCTGTAATACATTCATATTGGAAGTTTATACACACCAAAAAAAAAAAAAAAAAAAAAAAAAAAAAACTTCGAGAATGAGGAAGAATGCTATAATTTTGAATTTGAGTACAATCTTAAAGTATAATATATTGTACTTTCGAAAATACGTAATCATTTTCATAAATGTTCATTTTACTAGAAATATTAACTTTTAGATGCAATTTTGCATATGAAAAAATGGCATAAGCATAAATTCCTTAAAATTTAAAGTTTCTGTTCTTTTGAATTAACTTTTTTAAAAGTTTATGGAATTTTAGCTAACATGCTCGACATTGAGTTATTTGACTTATCAGTTGTAAAGTTTAATAAACAAAACGCTTTTCATTTTTAAATTATCCTTTTTCCGCCTTATGCAAAATTTTGGTTTCGGTGGGTCCTTAAAATCCTTTCCGTTTCCGCGTCAGGCAGATTCCGCCTTATGCAGCATGAATTAATGTAATTTTCTATGGGTTCGCCGGGACTTGAATAAATTTCCGCGGTAGACAGATTTCCGGCCTATACAGAGTCTTAGACAGAATTTACTGTAATTCCAAAACGTAGCGAATCAACAGGGCCGTAACGACTATCCCTCACCTCCATTTATGTAGGCCATAGACAATGTTAGCGGCCCAGAAGTAAGCTACTACAGACCTTTGAGTATAAAAATAAGGTTTTTTAATTTTTAAAATTATTATTTTTAAGGTGTAATTTCGATAATAATTTATATTATATTTAAATTTATCTTTAAAAAAAGATCTCGGTCAGATAAAAAAAAGGAAAGAAATGATTTTTTTTTTCATCCGGAAAAGATGTACTTTCTACTCTTAACTCTTATTTCCTTCAACCAAACAGATGGGGACTTTCTTCCTATAAACGTCATTCTTAAAAATGCGCAAATGAGCGAAATTTTGAAGGCTCTAAATTTATTTAAAAACTTAAATGGTTTTTCAGTCTTTTTAGGGTCTTCTATAAATGTGGGGGAAATGCAAATATTGCAAATCTTCTTTTAAAATAGCTGTGATGAATGTAATTAACCAAGTATCACATACTAATTATCCCCCAATTAATAATCAAAATTGTCCTTTTAATAATATATTTAACTAAAATTTCTTTCCCTTTTTAAAACATATATCTCCTTATCTCATTTACAGTTTATAAATCTTTCTTTTTAATGTTTACCAAATATTTAGCTGTTAAGAAAAAAAGAAAAAAAAGTTCTCATCCTAGAGCCATTAAGAATGAAATAACATACTTTTCTCTGGTTAACAAATAAATAAAAGTACATTCCTTGATTATATGTTTTTTTTCTTTTTTTCCCCCCAGCAGTAATCTAAAAACCAAAAACAGTTATTGACTCATTTGCTGACATGCAGAGTGCACTCACTGGAACAATAATAAATAAAAAAGAAAAGTATCGAGTTAAACTGATGGCATTGAGCTCACAGTCTATTCATACTAATTGTATTTTATACTCTTACTTCAAAGAATGCCTTTCGAAAAATAAATTAAGGGGAATCGCCTCCCCCCCTGTCACATCCCTATACTTAAACAATAAGCATCTTAATCACATCTTATCAGGGAAGCGCGTTATCAGAATAAACTAGTTACCAAATTTGAAGCAAATCAGATAGAAAAACCCATATATCTAAATTAAGGGGTGTTAGCCCCTGTTTCTCCCTTTATACTTAAATAATGAACCTCCAAATTTAATCAGGGAAGCGTCTTATCAGAATTAATCGGTATACCAAAATTGAAGCAAATGTGATAATTCTGCATGAAAAACACATTTATCTAAGTGGGGGGGGAATAGCCCCCGTACCCCCCTCCTTTATGCTTAACCAATGAACCCCCAAAACTAATCAGGGAAGCGCCTTATGAGAATGAACCTAGAAAAAAAAAAATGAAGCAAATCGGATATTTCTATCGAGAGTTATCGCGTTACGTATGTACGTACATACATACATACAGAAACTGCGGGCACATTAGCTCTCAGGCTTTGATAGCCTGTGAGTTAAAAAGAAAAGTGCCCAGTTAAACTGATAGCATTGAGCTCACAGGCTATTCACACTAACTGTATATTATGCTCTTATTTCAAAGAATAATGCCCCTCGAAAAATAAACTAAGGGGAGGAGGGGCATGCCCCTCCCCGTTTCCACTCTTTATATTTAACCAATGACCCTCTAAATGTCATCAGGGAAGCGCCTTATCGAAATAAATCTGTATACCAAATTTGAAGCAAATTGGATACAAAAACCCATTTATCTAAATTAAGGGAGTATTAGCCCCCGTTTTCCCTTTTATATTTAACCAATGAACAAATCTAATTAGGGAAGTGCCTTATCAGAATAAACTGGTATACCAAATTTGAAGTAAATCGGATAGCAAAACCCATCTATCTAAATTAAGGAGAGTATTATCCTCTCGTTCCCCCCTCCCCCCTTTAGACTATAACAATGAACCTTCAAATATAATCAGAGAATCTCGTTATCAAAATTAACCGGTATACCAAAATTTGAAGAAAATCTGATAATTCTGCATGAAAAACCCATTTATCTAAGTTAAGGGGGGGGGGGGGACTAGCCCCCGTTCCCCCCTTTATACTTAACCAATGAACCCCCAAAACTAATCAGGTAAGCGCTTTAGCAGAATGAACATAGAAAAAAAATTGAAGCAAATCGGATATTTCTATCAAGAGTTATCGCGTTACGTACATACATACATACAATACCGACGGGCGCATTAAATCTCAGGCTTTGATAGCCTGTGAGCTAAAAAGTGCCAAGAACGTGTAACTAGGGAGGGGGGAGGAAGGACAGAAAATAAAAGAGGACGTTAAAAGCTTTCCATGTTACACGAGATGGTTTGGAAGAAACAATAAATATGCCCCCCGGGGGGCAGGTAAGTCTCAAACGGTGGGAGGAGCGACCTCAAATGTATCTTTGTTCGAGGTTTCAAAATGTGGATTTATAATAAAATAGAACGAGAATTGGGCATTTTTAAAATAGCATGCATATTTTGAACGGCCCTGTAAATTAAGATTGGCGAGGAAGGGGGGGGGGGGCGGAAAGGATTAGAGGGGATGAACTTGAAAAATACAACATAATAAACTAGTAAACCGAATAACTAGGCTTCGAAACAAAAGTATAACGATTTAACCTAGTATTGAATTCAGGGGGTGACCCGGGGGAACATTGGAATGTCCCTCCCGAAAGTTTTGAGATTTTATGCTTTTTAATGGAAAAATGTGCATCCCCCCTTACGGAACTCTAAAATCTCCCCCCCCCCCCTCATTCCGACCGGAGCAGTCAAGAAATCAACCCGCCATTCAACACTGAACCTAGAAAGAAAAAAAAAAAAGGCTCTTATACAAAATTTTACAGCAATTCTGCCACTAAAACAGTAAAATTGGAGGAATTTATTCAACCCAAATCGTGGATCAATGCGCGATGCGATTTGAATTGAAGTAAATCAAAATCTAACGATTTCAGCCGCATCTAAAAATCGGCATCGAATCTGAACTGAATCGATTCGCCCGAATCTAAAAAATTGAAGTAAATCAAAATATAGCGATTCTGCCCGCATCTAAAGATCGACATCGGCATCGAATCTGAACTGAATCGATTCGCCATTTCTAATCTTAATTTACGGGCAGAATCGATGCGGTCATTTTTTCTTGCTTTCTTTTGTCTTTAGAAAAAGAAAGCGTTGGATTCGTGAAAAATTTCGACTTCCGGTTTTCGAAGGATTTATAGTTTTAGAAGATGTTGTCTGGAATACGATTTGGCTATTTTTATACATTGTCTGTCTGTCAGTCTGTCTATTTGTTTGTCTCTGACAAAAAAATTGTGGGCGGGCTATTTCAAGAACTAATGCATCTGGAATAATGGAATCTGTTGAAACTTTAGATTCAATTAGACTTTCATATAAATTGGTGCTGATTACTTTTTGATGTAAATCTACCGACAGGTGGCGCTGCTATGCTGCATTTTTCCGATTTTCGCAATAGCTCTATCTCAAGAACTAATGCACGGGTTTTCATCAAACTTCACATTCAGTTAAAGTTGGCATAAATTGTTGCATATTAGATTTCGGTGTAAATCGCCCAACAGGGGGCGTTGTTATGCAGATTTTATGAGCAGTATTGAATTCAGACAATTTTCTCCGGGAGGGATTTCTGCGGATCCAAAGAGGGACACAGTTCAGAGGAGAAGGGGATTGGACTTTTGTACATTAAGCATAAAATCTCAAACCTTCTGGGGGGACATTTGAATGTTGCACAGGGGGGGGGGGGGCGCATGTCCCTCCGGACTATCTCCGGAATTCAACACGTTTTTCTGGATTTAAACGATTTTAGGGATCATATCTCAAGAACTAATGAACGGAATTTCATCAAACTTAATATTCTGTCATAAGTTGTTCATGATTAGGTTTTCGGGTAAATGATATAACAGGTTGTGCTGCCATGCTGCTTTTTTTTTTAGCAGTGTTGAATTCTGACATTTTTCTCCGGGAGGGATTTCTATGGTTCTGGAGAGGGACATTCTAGAGTTTCGGGGGGGGGGGGGGAAATTGGACTTTTGTCCCTTAAGCATAAAATCTGAAATCTTCATGAGGGAAATTTCAATGTTCCGTGGGGGGGGGGGGGGTGTCCAGCCCCTGAATTTAACACTGTTTTTCAGAATTTACAAGATATTAGCGATAATATCTCAAGAAGTAATGACCGGAATTTCATCAAACTTAATATTATGTGTCATTGACATAAGTTGTTCGTGAGTTTTTCGTGTTAATCATGTAACAGGCTGCGCTGCTATACTGTTTTTTTGCATGATATTCGTGATAGCCATATCTCAAAACTAATGCACGGAATTTAATCAAACTTCATATTCTGTTACACTTTCAGATAAATAGATCCTTATTAGGCTTGGGTGTATACTGCCCAACAGCTGTCACTTTTATGCTCTTTGAATTGGGATTTTCCGTTGCGGACATCTAGGCTAATATCAGACGAATGTCTTTTTGCACGCTTTTTTTTCGCTCTTACACCGTCCCTACGCATGCTAGCGAAGGTGTAGGGATGGCGTAAGAGCGAAAAAAGCGTGCAAAAAGACGTTCGTCTGACATTAGCCTAAGAGGGTGTGAGCCGAAATTCAATGACTTGTTAGGAAAATGCAATGCTTATATTTTCTTTTAAAAGGCACATACTTCAACGAACATATGCTTTTTGAATCCTCATGATGCGCATATGTTATCATTTAAATTTGACACCGTGATAGCGAATTTTGAAGTTTTAACATTTATGAGGCAGATGAAAGTTTTGAGATTGGCACATCCAACTACTTTATCTTCAATTTTTAAAGGAAAATGAAAATGATATTACCTTATTTTGTCTTAGAGACATCGATTAAAAAATTCATAGTATCGATTAAATCGAGTTGGCCATAGTATCGATTAAATCGATTAAAAAAATCGAAATCGCCCATCACTAGGATGAACCCACTAGTGAAGTAAAAGAAAGCATTTTTTTTTTTTTAAATAAAGCTATATACATATTTCAACAACATAACTTAAGAGTTTCAAATAATTGAAATGTTAAGATTATCTTTTTTTTTTTTTCATTTAACACTGATATCCACACTGTAAATTTTACCTTTCAAAGTTACATGCAAAGCATTTAAGAAACAGGTGGTTTTGAAGGAAAAAAAAAAAACATAATTTGTATTTTTTTTTCTTTTTTTTTTCATTTTAAAGGCTATGCCAGTTTAAATACATAGCAATTTAAAAGGCGTAGTACATATTTTCAAGAAAATGTCAAATGATTTTTTTGTGTTTTACATAAGTCAGACTTTATGAATATTTAATCTCTTCACTCTTGTTTATATATTTTTGCAAGGAAACGTGTATTTTTAGTTTAAATACTATTAAGCAATATTTGTGTCTGTAAGGTTGAAAAATTTTCATGCACAATTTTAACGAGTTTTTTTCACAAATATAGCAAGAAAAAGAGAAAAAAATCCTTACATATATGTAATAGTTAATTTCATTTGCTATTGCTGGAATATGAAATTTATTTCTGAAGACTTCTAAAAATTTATTCTCTGTAAATTAGATTATTGTACAAGTGAAAGAAACTGACCAATTGCTACTATTTTTTCCAGAAATAATCATTTAAAAATGTGACTGTCAGCAACAGAATATTATTTACGCCTATTAATTAACTCTATACATAAAATTAGAGATCGATCAAAAATTCGGTTTCATTTTCATTTCGGTCCGAAATCTGAGTTCCGCCGATGCTGCCGAAAATTTGGTCGGGCCGAAACTCGACCGAAGCTATCTACATTCCATAAATCTCGCTTATCTTTCTTCGAAAATTTTCAACATTACTCATTGATTTCCGCTGTATCGGTTCAAATGAGACACTCTTTATTTGTTGCTATGAATTTCACTCTTTATAATTATCAGTCATGACTGACTCAAGACGTGAATGCAAATTATAAAGAAAGCAATGCATGTATGACTAAACTTTGAAGACGCGTTTCAAGTTTTCATTAAAAGCTACAAACTTAAGAGTAATAGAAAATTTTTAGTTTGAAATCACAAGAGTGTTTACAGTACACTTTGAGAAAATTCTAGTATAACAGATGATCTTAAAAAAAAATCATTATAAAAGACATATCGAGGTATGTATATCGAAAACCTTTCTTAATTACATGAATTCGTATCATTAGAAAATCATTCTGTGTCTAAGATAATTTAGCTACATTGTTTTTTTTATGAAAGTAAAAAGCTTTGGTCAGATACACAGAGAGTCAACTTGGGTCACACATATAATGAATTAATAATTCTATATATTTATGTATGTGCTAATTACTTAAAAAAGAATTTAAGATATTTTCGTTTTCGTAAAATTTCGTAAAATATCTTTCCTGGGTAGTCAGAATACGTTATTTAAAAATATGAATAAGTTTTAAAATTTTAAAAACTAGCACTTTTTTTTAACATCGTATGTGGATTCGTCGGTAAAATTTACCTTTGGATACCAAAAAGAACGTCATTCGGTCAAGGAAATTAGCAATTATTTAATGCCTAAGTTTGGAATTCCTAATATTAAATACACTTTTAATCATTGCAAAACAGGTTGCATAGCATGCAATTTTTTAAGCATAACTTAAAAGCAAGTTGGAGGCATGATCTGTAATTTAAGATTTCTGTGTTTGAAACTTCTAGAATTGATTTTGTTGAAACATTGTAGGTAGAGGTCTGCACAGGTCGGAATTTCCATGCCCTAGCTCGGCCCGATCCATAAAAAATCAGTGAAAACACCCCAGGCCCCTGGAAAAATCAATTAAATGAGGCCCGACTCAATTTCTACAAAAAATTCAGGTTTTTCTAAACACACAGTTAAGATTCTTTTAAACAATAATACTGCATACATATTAATGCGATAATTTTACAGTATATTTAAAAATTACTACGTGTTGCTAAGACAGAAAATACACAATAGCAACATTAATGATTACTTAGAGTCTTACACATTTCAACATTCAAATAAGGATTCATTAAAAAAATAATGTAGTTTAGAATAAAAGAAAAAAAAAGGAGGGTTCAAAACATAACTTTTGAAGCTGTATAATAAAAAGCAGATTTGTAAAAATATTTCCTGCCATTTAATAAAGCTTTTCTCAAATTCAAAGGAGCCTGTTCCTGATACATTTCTGAATTCATTTCTTTTCAGAAAGGCATAAGATTGTTTTTATCCAGAAAATATGTAATCGAATAACTTTATCCATTTTTTCCATTTTTTGATAAAGTGAATATATCTTTGAGAAAATACTGTCAAATTTAAAGTTTTGAATCGAGTTTTCAGAAGCGATAGGATGGGAAAGAGAAAAAACTGCAGTAACGTGACAAGAATCTCTTATATCTCGATAAGTAATTTATTTATCAAAAATGAAAAAGTTGTTCGATTACAAATCCCTCTAATAGTCAGACCTGTTAATTTTATGCCTTTACAGTTAAAATAATCAGAAAATGTGTCAGAAAATTTCTCATTATTGAGCAGGAAATTTGAGAACCACCTTAAGGTATATTTCCAAAGATTCCGTTAACAGAAGTTCGTTGTCCCTATTAATATTTTCACAAAACATATTGCCTTCCCTAAACATCCTGAGAACAATATTGTTCAGTTCCGGACTTGCTCGACTATGTAGAAAAAAAAATGCAAGCCTGATCTCGGTCCGGCACGAGACTGCTGAAAAAATTAAGCCCTGGCTCAGACACCATTTAACTTTCCGATGCTGATATCTCCGCTGGACGTCTTACATTTCTGTATTGATGATTTCAAACTAGCATCGGCTCGTGACGGACATTTATACTTATTCTCGCGAAAGTCACCTTTATTGAAAAAGGATCGTACTTTATCGGCTTCGATTAAGTTTCTATAGCGGACCGGCAAGCCTGCTTTTTTTTTTTTTTTTTATCTACATGATCCGGCCCGGTAGGTCCGTTCAATTTTTTTGCCGGCCGGCCCAGCCCGTTTATTTTGTTTCTCGGCTCGGCTTTACTCGGCCCAGCAAGTTTGAAAATTTACCTTCAATTTACCGCCAAGCCCGGTCCCGTGCAGACCTCTAATTGTAGGTTGCAATTCGTATTTCTTTGAAAATTTATTTTCAAAACATCTTTGTCTTTTAATTAACTTTCTAGCAAATATAAATTGTAACCTATGAATTTTATAGCAGAAATAAGTTCCTAGAAGCTTCAAATTACAGCTCATTCCGCCATGTAGTTTTTGAGTTATGCTTAAAAAATCAACCGCATTCAAATATGTTTTGCGATGATTAAAAAGGAATTTGGCATCAGGAGTTTTAAAATTTAAACCTTCATTTTTCCTAAACTATTTAAGTGAATCACTTCTGCGGTTTTTTTCTTTCCGTGTCTGCACAATTTTTGAAGTAAAGAGAAATGTTGCAAAAATGATCAGGCAATTTTTTTATCATAAACTTTTCTAGTTTATTGGTGATTTTTTTCACTGATATTTTCCCCTTGTATTTTACATTGTGTAAGATTGACACTGCATGCTCTGAATTGAAGTTTACATTTTCAAAAATTTAGTTCAAAATTTGACAAGATGTTAACAAGATTTTATTAATTTAAAGAAAAACATTCAAGATGCTTCTAAACTTGGCAGTGATTTGGGTAACGGATGATTGGTTGGTTCTTTTCACAGTTTGTTATGTATGTGAATATTTTAAAATCATTTTAAAAGCATGAATGTACGATTTTTATCATCGCTCATTGCGAGAGAAATTTCTTACATGTAAATTTCTTTCCTTTAAAAAACAAAATATCCCTTTAAAGTAGATACATTCTGAGAAATAAATTACAGTATAAATGAGAACTTCTCAAAAATATATAAGATTTTACTTCTTATATTGATGCCCGATGCCATATCTAAAACTTTTATTTCTTAAAAATCTGTTATATGATTAATAATTCCGAGATATTAAGAAAAATTCAGAAACATAAACTGATAAAAACAGAAAAGTCCTTTATTAACTTAGATTTTACTGAATTGCAACAGAAAAAATTTCTAAATAAAAATGAAAAGCTAAAGTAAACCCACATTTGATGCTAATGATTTTGCCAGTGAATATAATATATTTAAATAAATGGATTTTAAAATGAGTATAATATATTTAAATCCATGAATTGTAAACATATAAAATCACAAAAGGGTGCTTTTGGTCTAGTAATTAAAAAATAGTACAATGAATAATCTTATGAATAGATTATCTAATAGATTGTCTTATCTAAAGCTAAAATGATAAACAATATCAAACATATTTTATCAGAAGAAAAGTACAAAACAAAATAAGTGTAAAATGGAAGTAAAGTTTAGAAAAACAAATTCTAAAGCCAAATTGTTTAATTCGTGAATTTTAATTTACATTACTAGCAAGGAGTAGAACCAACAGGGTGAAAAATTATCCCGACCAGGGTTCGAACTTGGGTCATTGGTTCAGAACACCAACTCTGGGCCAACTGAGCTACCAGGATATACCTAGCCTGGAACATCTCACACTTATGTTGATAAGGCTGCAACTGCAGCACAATATGGAATAACTACATGAACCACAACCCTGCGGAAAACATGTATCTAAATTGATCTAGAATCATTAATTATATACATTTGAATTTTTAAATGATCATTTAAAAATTCTAATAAACATGATTTTTTTTCCACACAGAGGGTTTTTTTTTTCAAATTTTTTTGTTCATCGACCAAATGTTTGAAAAATGTACACTGCTGTTTTAGACGATTGAAGTCTAAGTATTCAATTCCCAGATGTAAACATGTAGTTAGTTTTTGCACGCAAAATGTCCAAATACATGACATACATGACATAAAAATATACACTACTAGTCTATAAGCATATATGTCATCATAGATTATTTTTTTAGTAATTTCTTGAAATAATATATGTTTCCTCAATATATTCGCTCATTAATGAAGAGTTTCTATGGACAACTTATATTAAACTTTATTGTTTTCATCCACAACACACAAAAAAGTGAAATGTTGTATCAGTATAAAAAATCTGCATAATCCCTAATATCAATATATTTTCCTTTATTCTGTTTTCTTTTCCTGATACATTATCTCTTCGACGGGAAAATATTGCGATCCAGGTAATAATTTTCTCTTAAATCGAGCAACTTTCAATAGCTTAGTACAGAAAAGAACAAATAATAAATACCATAAAAGTGATAAATTTTTCGCCTGTAGTATATTAGGTATTGAAACAACATTTTTAGAAGAAAGACTAGATAGCTTAACATAAAATCAGCTATCACAGAGAAAATTATGTAGCTTTTTTTTCTATTTCTTGTTTGGTTTGTATGTTATATAAAAATTGGAAATTTTAAGTAGTTTTCTTCTTCTTTTTCTACGCATGCATTTAATTAACATGTATTCCAGAAAACACATTCCATTTCTAATACTAAAAGATTTATTCTTATTAAATATTTTATTTACCTACTTAAAAATAAATGATGATTTTAAGTTTCATAAAGAAAATTAAGCCCCATTGGTAAAGAAGTGCTTAAAACCATCGTTATATGATAAAGTATCACCTACTTACGGAATCGAATTAAAGGTAAATAAACAGACGATTATGATCATGAAATTTCACACTGCAATATTAAAAAAACACTTCTGACATTTATACATTTAAAATTTTGTTAGAAAGGTGCATTGTAAAAAAATTTCACAGAAACACGTTTTACCTATGTTTGAGAGAGGAAGACAGTTTATGATATTTGAGCTTTCCAGTTTTATTGAATCTAAAACTATTGTAGCCTGAAAGCTCCTCTGATGATTCTGTGGGTTATACATAGTTTCTTATTTTACATACTAGTTTCCTGTGTTCATTTCTTGTTCATCTTTAGAATTTTACCAATTTGTTCATATATTTGTGATTTTATCTTTATCATTGCAGCATTCTGATAGCATTGCTGCAAATGCGCATGTTATTAAGTATGTTATTTTTTGTTTAGTCTTACAACCTTATTATTCTGGCATTTTTAATGGTACTCTCTTTATCGAGTAAAAGGTAACTTTAACTTGGTAATTAATATAGCTTATTTTTAGTTGTTCAATTCCACTATGTTTATTTTAATACAATTAATATACGCCGTTTAATAACATTAGAACACATTAAAGATATTGTTAACTCTTCTATAAGCGTATGACGTACATTAAAAAAATACTCCTTAAAAATTGACCATGCTTATTTCCATACATTGAAAATAAGAAAGAATGACCGGTTAACCCTTTAAGCCCTGACCCACACAATTATGCGGGTATTCTAAAGTAAAAAAAGAATAACTATTTCATGTTTTTGTGAGATTTAAAACCAAATCTGCTCATTTATATGAGTTAATTGGCTTCAGATGTTTTGATAAGACACAACTAGGGGACACCAACTACAATACAGGGTTAGATTTTCAGATTTTAAAAAGACTATATCATGTGACTGCAATAGACAAAAAAGCTTATGTTTAAACTTATGTTTTTAGCAATTTATTTTTTATTAATAACATTTTTAAACCGGATTAATTTTAAATAGGGTTGTACTATTCATGATTTCAATTTAAAATATTCATGATTTCTTTTTAAAATTGATAGTATTAGATATATAATATGCACTTGTAACGAACTGTATGTTTCTGCTCTGAGTTATAGATGTCATATACGATTTATAAGTTTTATATGAGTTATATGCATATCACGAGATAGATTTTTAAGTTTGATAATTTCATTCCATTTTGTCGACACAGGAAGTAAACCACCAGGAATAAATAGTAAATTATGGAAATTTCACCTAATGCTCGACAGATTTCGTAAAGTCTGATTGAATTTACCAGGCGATCAGGGAAAATTTTCCATAGATGAGCAGACAATTCCTTTTTTTAGAACGTGCTTCAGTAAAGCAGTATACAAAACACAAACCACACTCTGTTGTAGCAGTATCACCTGGGATAGTTTTAAATTTTGTAGTATACCAGTGGGAAAGTACAGACCTGGCCCAGAAGGATCTGGGCAGGACCTGCTGTAGTTCTCACTCTGGTTCAAACCTACTTTTATGTACTTCGATCGGTATTTCAACAAAATACCGCAGCTGGAAAAACTAAAAAAAAAGAAAGTTGAAGGATCCGGCACAATCCAAATGGAGTGAAGGGCATACCATTTTTCAACGGCTCTTAAGAGGGGCGCGAGCATTGAGCACGTCTCAGAAAATGAAACTGTACTCGTCTGTCCAAAAACAAAAATTTTTTCAAACATTTTCATTGTGGATGATGAAAATTATCCAATAAACAATTTTTTTTTAAGTTTTGTCTTTAGATATTTGCACACATAATCCCAAACTACACAATTGTGCAGATTTAGCCCAAAAACGGCTGCATTAAGACCGCACACGCACAATTGTGCAAGTCCTCCCTTGGTATAATCTGACATCGGGTATTATTTTAATTTTTTTTTCAATCAAATACGGTCCTATCGATAAGGGGAAACCACCCAAACTTTCAATTTCTACCAATAAAACTCTCGGTCTTAAAGGGTTAAACTTCGAATAATTTTGCCTAGTATAATTGTTTCAATATGTTTTCCAGTTGATGAATTTAACTACCCCCTCCTATTCGTTTTTCTACTTTTTATAACACTAAATTCACGCCTCCAAATTAATTCAAGGAATATTTTTTTCGCTTTGTAAAGAATTTGCAAAATTCGCTTCATTCTCAACCAAATATCATCAACTGCATTAAATTATAAAGTAACATAAATTAAAAGAAATGTTGATTCATAAAACTGACGTTTTATCTTTACATATACGAGGCAATCAAACCCGGTTTAACCCGTTTAAAAAGTGCTCGATGTAACGCCAGATGTATAGAACCGTAGGTGAAAACCATTTTTAATTGAAAACTCTAATAGTATAACTTTAATAGTATTTAGTATATTTTCTTAGCTTGTCTATCCACTAAGCACCAAAAAGCATGTTTGGGTGTTTTCTTATTACTAGTAGGACAATGGTTAAGTGCAAAAGATTGCTGTATGTATAGACACCTTTTTATTTTAATTGTTCAATGTTTAGGCACGTAGTTCCATTACATATCTGTTAAATATATGTTCCTTTTCATTATTTATTTATTTGTGAAGTATTAACTTAGTTTGTCAATTTAATTATGGAATACCTCATGAAAAACAACAAATGCTGAATTATTGTTTTAAGTGGAGATTGGTTAATCTGCCGTAATCGGGCTACATGCAATAGAAATAGATTTTTTTTAAAATCATATTTGAAAATTATTTTAAAAACAACAAAAAATGATTAAATTGCAAAAGCTTTAAAGCAAATTGAATTTCAAACAACGTATTCCTTCTGTTCAGCGGCGTAAAAAATGAAAATGTTCTATGTTTAGAGATTTAAAAAATATATACAGTATAAAAAAAAATATATAAGCGAAATTTACTGAGCAGGTGTTGCCACCGCCAGTATGATGTCAGCATTACTCATTGAAAAGCTTTTTTTTATATAATATAGATGAGAAAATTGTTTGTTATTTTTACTCTGCAGAGCAGAGTCTTAAGAACGATTGTATTGTTGTTTAAAATAAATGAAATATATTTAAATAACACATACTGAACAATTGCACCATAAAATATTATAAATAAAGACACAGTCTTGCTTAATGGTACACAAAACACGAACTTTAATAAGCTAAAAGTTAACTTCTACATTTCGAGCTGTTTCTACAGCCGTCTTCAGGAAAATATGGTAAAAAGGCTCAAAGTTCAGAGACGAAAGCTACCTGTGGAAGAGAAAGTAGCTTTCACAGGAAGCTTTCGTCTCTGAACTTTGAACCTCACTGTTAAAAATTTGCAGCATTCTGGCAGGTCATTTGACCGTTTTTTTTTTCGAAAACGGTTACACAACAGTAATTTTAACGCTATTCTGACCATATTATTGGCCATTTTATGGTCAGAATATAGTTAAATTATGGTTATGAAACCGTTTTTTCAAAAAACGGTCGAATGACTTGCCAGAATGCTGCAAAATTTTTAACAGTGCTTTTTACCATCATATTTTCTTGAAGACGGCTGTAGAAACAGCTCGAAACGTAGAAGTTAAGTTTTAGCTTATTAAAGTTCGTGTTTTGTGTACCATTAAGCAAGATTGTGTCTTTATTTATGAAATATATTTTTTTGTTAGCGCACAAAGGTAATTCGTACTATTCCATCTAAAAAAACATTACGGGTATATGTAAAAAGATTCGTATTTAAAAGCTAACTTTTCAGGAATAAGTCCTTTCTTATAAAGATAGACACAACAAAGGTCTTGCGTAATAAACGAGGGAAATGATAAAGGTTACATATACACATTTTACCTAAATTCACATGAAATTGTGCGAAATAAGGTTATGTTTAGCAGTAATTAAGCAGCTTGATTATTTATAAAAATAGCTTGATTATTGTTGCGAACATAGCAGAGGATAAGATGAGATTTTAGCTTAAAGGAACAATTATAAACTTACAATGATTAGAATTAAGAGAAAAGGTTGTTTAAAAAGAGAAAATTTCTGAACTTAAACTTTGATTTTTTTTTTTTTTTTTTTTTTTTTTGTAACGAATTCTAATAGATTCGTAACTACAATAAAAACACATAATGATAATAAAAAAAAAATCCTTCTCAATGAATATTATTTAAAATGAAATAAATAAAGTTCAAGTTTAAAAATTAAGAGTTTATAAATAAGTGTTGTCTTGCTTAACAACACAGAAATTTACGTAAAATTTTCAACTAGTGGAAGGATAAAGAGACATAAAAACTTTTAATGAGATGAAACTCATAAAACGCTATACAAAAACTCTTTAGACAAACTTTTAAAAATTATACAAAATAGGATATATTATACGTGTTTACAATTATTTTAGAAGATTAGATGCTGTTGTGAGTTTTTTAGTTGAAATAAAAAAAGTATTGTTTAAAAATCTATCATGTCTAAAATTAAGTGAAAAATGTTCATTCATAAGAAGATTTCAAAACGAAACACTGAGCAATAACACCACTAAGCAATAAACCATTATTTCAACCACTAAAGCAATCTTTGTGTCTTTATTTTACAACTTGCAATGTAAAAAAAAAAAAAAAAAAAAAAAAAAAAAAAAAAAAAAAAAAAAAAGATGTAATTCTACAGATGTAAAGTTGCAGAAATCTGTATTCTTACTAAAAGTTTACCTGTACACTGTACAGAATAGATTTAAATCTACAAAATTTGTTTTTGTAAAGTTACAGATTTCTGTAGCTTTACAAAATAATCTACTAAAATTACACTAATCTTACTAAAATGTTATATGTAACCAGTTACATAAAAAGTTCTAGGCGTCCTAGTTTCCTAAAAAATCCTTAGTAACCTTACAGGTTTTTTGATTTACAGTTGAAAGCTGTATCTGTTACAAAGTATTCTGAAGTATTCAGTGTATTCTGAATAGTTTTATAGATTTTTTTTTACACAGTGAAATTTGTTTTCTTACACTCGAAATTACTTATCAATATTTTGTGTCCAGATTGTTTTTACAAACCAATCATATAATACTGCCCTTTCACAACATTTAAATACCAAGGACTTGCTTTAAAACACTGCAAACACGTGGATCTTTGACGGAGAGATTACATAATAAACTTATCATAATGCTTTTACGTATGATATTTAAATTACTCTTGTCTTTTAGATTTTAATACATATAACTCACTACAAAATAGCAACTGTTATCTTGTAATTAAATTAAACATGGACTGTGATGATAAACTGTAATAATTATAATTAGTTTGTTCAAACATGTGAATTGAAAATTTTATAGTAATTTAAATTAAGATAATATTATATAAATTATAATTTTCATGAAATAAATGATATATTCGAAAGACTTTCTCTAAGAGAACATTTAAAAAATATATTTTTAACATACGAAAGAAAATTATGCAATTAAATTACTGGAAAAATATTAACATTACTTAAATAAAAGGTAAAAATAACAAAGCTTTTTTTTTATTATTATTTGTTATGACCATCATATTTTAATCTTGTAACTATTCATTCGATATATTTATATTAATTCTGTGATAAAAAATTATTAAGTTAAATTTCTGAAACATACGAATGTTATAACAGGCAAACATAAATACGAATACATTTTTAGATATGCATGCGTCACTATGTTTGTGAAAATACTTTGAGAGGCATCAGAAAGTGTAGAGGTAATTTATTAACCTGGAAATTTTTATCCTTTTTAAAACATCGAGCAATTTTGTTAAAAGCTTACATTTCTCATATTGATATGTATATATATATTAACTGTCTTGAGGATCTCATTTTTCGGTTAACAATTCTTCATTATGTAATTAGTTTAGCATTTTATAATTTTGAAATCCCTACATAAGATTTTTTTTAATGTTTTTTTTTTAATCATTTAATTATTATTTTGTGATCTTCAAACATTTTTATGTAAATAAAGTAAGACTTCGAGAAACTATCAACTAATCTGTAATATGATTTCGCCAAGCATTTCTCCTCACTTTATCTATTATCATAATAATAATAAATTTTATTTTTCATTTGATACACTTATATTTCAAAAAACATTTTTCAGATTGATATATATCAATATATTAACTCTTTTGATGACATTATTTTTCAGATAAGAATTATTAATTAGGTAATAAGTATTTCATGCTTTTGATATCTAGATATAAGCATTGTTTTTAATGGTTTTTTTTTACCTTTCATTATTTAATTATTTATATATGTAAATTTCAAACATTTTTCAAACACAAGATTTTCAAACATTTTTATGTAAACAAGGCAAGCCTTTAACAAACTATCAACTCATCTGCAATCTGATTTCGCCTCGTATTTTACCTTAGTTTATCAATTATCATATTATTATGACTTTTCATTTTTAAACTTCTTTAACCCCTTAATTCCCACTCACTTGATATTCACGGGCTGTGTCCTTTATTCAGATTGTTTGATTCCTACCAGTTTTATAAAATAGTATAATTGGCTTATTATGGTATCATTTTACCTGTCATTAAATAAGGGGAATATTTCTTTTAAAAAAAGTGGTGCCAATAAGCAATTTGAATTTTAAACTTTAATTTAATACGACCATTAAGGGGTTAATAATAACACCGTTGTGAGCGAAGCCATTTTTTCTGAATTATTCGTAATTGAATATTTTCATATTAATAATTAAAAAATATCAATTATCAAAACATTTTTCATAAAAAAATATTAGTTTGAGACTTTGTCTAATTCGAATAATTTAAAGTTATTTTTTTATATTCTGATTGTCATTAAAATATTTAAGTTTTTGTTTCAATGAAGCGGCCCGTACTTTTACATTAAAGTAATATTAAATTTTCTCAATTTGTCTAAAAGGTTTTTTAAAAAGACTATACTTATATGAGTATACAATAAGATACAAATGAGTGTAATAGGATAAGTATAACATAAAATAGGTAAATATAATTTTCATATTTGTTTCCTAAAATTGGCTTTTTTAAAATTAGGAAGGAAACAGCGCATAGGCTTACATTATACCGATTTTAATATGTATATATTTCTTTTTAAGACCAAACCATATATAATTTTTATTGTTTTCTAAAGATGACTTTTCCAAAATTATCTAATACAAATTCAGAGAAAACGTACTAAAATGTCTGTAACAAGGTAAAAGGGAAAAAAGAGAAATCGATTTAAAAAAATAGGGGTTTTTAATCATTTTTTAAAATCATCTTTTAAAGATTATCATGATTTTATCAAGAAATCCGCCTAAATGTTCACAATATATCGACATTAAATTTCGAAACTATGTGTAAAACATTTTCACGAAATGAGTAAATTTATGTTAAACAGCAACTGTTTTCTATGAATGACTATTTAAAAATATGTTATTAAAAAAAAAACACTCATAAAAACATAACGTATATGTTTGAAAATAAGTCTTTTGTGGGCGGAGGACATTACTTTCGAATAATTATTTTATAAGACTTGCTTTCTTTTCTCCTAAGAAATTTCTTTTTTTTAATATTCATAATCAAAAAATATCATGCTCAAAAAGACATATATTTTAAATATTATTTGGAGAGAATATCTACTTTCAATAATTTAAAGTCAATTTTTTTATATTCTGATTTTTATTTCAATATTTTAAATTTTTCTTTCAATGAAATGCCTTACATTCTTACAAAATAGTGATATTAAATTTTCAAAATTTATCTAAAAGGTTTTTTTAAGATCATACTTAAATGAATATACAATAAAATACATATGTATGTAATTTAATGAGTATACTATAAAATAGGTAAATATAATTTTGATATCTGTTTCCTATAAATAACTTTTAAAAATTAGGAAGGAAACAGCGTATAGGTTTACTTTATACCGATTTTAATATGTATATATTTCTTTTTAAGACCAAACCATATATAATTTTTATTGTTTTCTATAGATGACTTTTCTATAATTATCTAATACAAATTCAGAGAAAACGTACTAAAATGTCTGTAACAAGGTAAAAGGGAAAAAAGAGAAATATATTTAAAAAAATAGGGGTTTTCAATCATTTTTTTCAAATCATCTTTTAAAGATTACCATGATTTTATCAAGAAATCCGCTTAAATGTTCGCAATATATCGACATTAAATTTCGAAACTATGTGTAAAACATTTTCACAAAATGAGTAAATTTATGTTAAACAGCAACTGTTTTCTATGAATGACTATTTAAAAGTAAGTTATTTAAAAAAAAACACATAAAAACATAACGTATAACTTTGAAAATAAGTCTTGTGTGGGCGGAGGATATTTCTTTCGAATAATTATTTTATAAGACTGGCTTTCTTTTCTCCTAAGAAATTTATTTTTTTTAATATTCATAATCAAAAAATATCATGCTCAAAAAGATATATATTTTAAATATTATTTGGAGAGAATATCTACTTTCAATAATTTAAAGTCACTTTTTTATATTCTGATTTTTATTTCAATATTTTAAGTTTTTCTTTCAATGAAATGCCTTACATTCTTACAACATACTGATATTAAATTTTCAAAATTTATCTAAAAGGTTTTTTTAAGATGATACTTAAATGAATATACAATAAAATGCATATGTATGTAATTTAATATAATTTTGATATATGTTTCCTATAAATAACTTTTAAAAAATTAGGAAGGAAACAACACATATCCTTACAATATACCGATTTTTAAAAAAGAATAAAAGAGTTTTAAAAGATCATGCTTAGTACAATGTGCATTCTTTATTGTAGGTTAGATAATTTTCATGAGTTTTTCCTATGAATGACTTTTAAAAAAATAGGAAGGAAACAGCACATATTCTTACAATATACGATTTCCCAAAATGTGTAAGAGATTTTTACAAGATCATGCTTAGTATAATGAGCATTCTTTATTGTGGGTTAAAGGTAATTTTCATAATTATTTCCTATAAAAAACTTTTAAAAAATTTGGAAGGATATATTCTTACGATATACTGATTTCAAAATATGTATAAAAGATTTTTTTAAAGATCAAACTTAGTATAATGAGCGTTCATTATTGTAGGTTAAAGATAATTTTCATAATTATTTCCTATGAATGAATTTTTATAAATTAGCTAATACAAAGCCAGAGAAAATGTATCAAAAAATTTGTAACAAGGAAAAAGGAGAAGAGAGATAGTTAAAAAAAAAGATTTTTAATCATTTTTCAAAATATACGGATTTCATATACTGATTTCAGAATATGTAAAAAAGAATTTTAGAAAAACCGTACATAGTGTAGTGAGTATACTTTATTATAGGTTTATGATAATTTTGATAATTGTTTTCTACGAAAGATTTTTTTATAAAGTAACTAATACAACGGAAAATAAAATGTTCTAAAAAATCTGTAACACGGGAAAAAGGGAAGAAAAAAGTTTTCAATCATTTTTTAAATTAAACCGATTTCAAAACATGCATAAATCATGTTTAAAAAGATAATACTTAGTATAATGAGTATACTTTATTATAGGTTTATAATAGTTTTCATAATTGTTTCCTAAGAATGACTTTTTATAAATTGGCTACTACAAAATAAGAAAAAATATACTAAAAAATCTGTAAAACGGACTAAGAAAGATAGTTAAAAAAAAGATTTCCCCTCATTTTTCTAAATCATCTCTTAAAGATTATCATGATTTTATAAAGAAATCGGCTCATATTTTCATAATACATTGATATTAAATTTCCAATCTAGTTAAATGTAAAATATTTTCAAAAAGTGAACAAATATACGGTAAGTAAATGTAATTTTCATGACAGTTTTCAATGGATGACAATTTAAAAATTATTTATTAGAAAAAAAAGACATAACATATTAAAATATAAAAAAAGAGAAAGGGAAAAAGAATAAATGTGAATATAAGTGTTTTTTCATATCTATTTTCAGATCCCAGTACTTAAAATTCTTTATGATATTATTAGCTTGACTTTTAGTTAGAAATAAAATTATATGACTTTTATAGAAATATTTGTATTACTTTGAAATTATATGACCCTTTTACGCAAATATTGATTAACAGGTATTCGCTTTAAAACGTTTATTAAGGTCTTAGAATAAATAAAATTAGAAATGTATTAGAACAAGAACTGCGAAACTGCGTGCCATAAGAGCAATTGTCACTACTTTTCTAAATAGTTTTCTTCTGCGTATTTAAACTGAAAATTTCTTTCATTAAACAAGTCTAAGAATATTTTACCGATACAGTGCTGGTAATTTCCTTTATGACAAGCCGTTTCACCGTCCCTGTATTAAAGCTTTATCACTTCTTCATTGCATACTTTTTTATTTGTTGTAATTTTTCTTAAGTTAAAATTAATATATTAATGGAATATAATAAAAAAAATGGGCATCCACCTGTGGAATATATTAAACATGAGACGAAATTTACTTTGTTCTAAAAATGCTCGGTAGATTCGTTATATACAATCGCAGTATCTTTTTGACTTAGATTTTAAGTTAAATAAATTAAATACATAGTATACGGTAGAGAAATATATTAGCCCAGCGCTTTAAGCTTGTTGAAGATGACTAGTTTTTCTGAATCAGGTAAAAAATTATTACATTTTCAAACTCACCCAAATAACTGAGAAAATCTAAGAGGTATCCAATAAGGAAACAATTCATGGTTAATTTGCTACTACAAAGTATCCTTTTTTTTCACGTCCCTATGTGCATACATTAAGTATTGCCATGATATCAGCCTCTTATTTGTACTATAAAAAAAGTCTTGTTAAATGAAAATTAATTTATTAACCGAATATAATGAAACAATGGTCACGCACCTGTGGAATATGTTAGACATTACTTGAAATGTGATTAAAAAAATTAATTGTTATATCCTTTATAAATAATCACTTTTCAGGATTTAAGTTAAACAAATGAAATGCATAGCGAAACGACGGGGAAATATATTAGCATGGCGGCGCTTTAAGCTTTTTGAAAAAGACGGGTTTTCGTGAATTAGGTAAAAAAGTATTAAATTTTTAAACTCACCCAAATAACTTAGAAAAACAATGAGGTATCCAACAAGGAAACAGTTCATGGTTAATTTGCTACTACAAAGTATCTTCAGTTTTTTACGTGCCTATGTACATACATAAAGTATTGCCATGACATTAGACACTTGTTTGTACTGTAAGAAAATACAATTAAAAATTCATTTTACGGCACGTTATAAAATATTTCAACTCTTTTCGGTAATGTTTACTGATAGGGCTTTGTCTTAGAGCGGCGAAAGCTAAACGAAGACAGGAATAGGATTATAAACAGCCGCTTAGTAGCATTCATGCTTGTGGCGCGCGACCGCGGCGCATGGGCGGTGCGCTGCGCCCTACCATGCGCAGCCGCGCGCACGTGGTCGGAGAGCCGGAGAATTGTATATCATGAGTGATTATTTTTCGGGAGAACGGGAGAAGGAGAAAGGTCGTATATTCCGAGAGCGCATTCAAAATTAAACGTGAAACGGCTCGCAGTATTTTATGAATTATTTTTAATTTGAGGTTCGATAGTAAAACGATTTTCGAAAGCAGTCGGGGAAATTAAAAAAGTAATTAATATTGATATAAAAGTGCTATAAAATTTGTAATTTAAAACATTTTTACGATTTTTTCTGATCAGATAGGTCAGAAGCAAAAATAATTCTTGATATATACAACAGCACTTGTAATTAATCTGCAATTGTAAGCGGTATGTAGATAAAGGGAAAGGTGCACAATTATAAGCGGCAATGTGTACTATATTTTCGATGTCAAACAAATAATGTTTGGAAGTTTAGCCCTTAACTTAATCTTTCAAGCAAAAAATATTATCGAGGTTGGAGATTGAGATTTGATTAGCAACATGATTTAATAACTTCTCTTAAGGTTTATTTATTTATTTATTTATTTTAATCTCCTCTACGTTTTACAATAAAGAACACGATAGAAAGAAATGGAGAAATTTTAATTTTAACGATAAAGAATATTTATATGAACTTTTGTAAGCACAACTATGAAATAAGTAAACCGATTTTGATGATCTACTTTTAATTTAAAAGTGCGGTTTCCAGGTGTATTGTGTTTGTCTTACTTAGGTATCGCATAAAAATAATTTTCATTCTTTAACTAATATAAATGAATAGTTACTTATTTTTTCTCTTTAAATAATCTGAAAATAAAATAAAAAATCTCTATAATAATATAAAAAATAAGGTACATCTAGTGACACTCATTTTCTTGTAGTAAGAGTACGTGGATCTAAAAAGTCAGAATTAGTCATTTAGTATTTGACAATTTTTATTTTACAGGTATGTCATTGTTTAGTATTTCTTTTTCCTGAAAAAAGGTAGAGAATGATCAGGAACTATGCACAAGTTATATTCTTTAAATTAATATACTATTCAAAATGATTAAAAAAATGGTTTTGAGAGTGAGACTGTCAAAAATTAGCTTACATTAATACATAAAGTTCATACATCAAGTATTGCAATTAAGATTTAGATTTTTTTCTGTAACGATAACAGTATACATTATTTACGTGCAATATCCGAATAATTTTAAATAAGTAAGTGCAGCGCAATCAAAATGTATAGATTTATCATTACATGCAGATATTATTATTTTTTTTAATGCTTTAGTTTTAGGAATAAAAATATAGCTAAAATCGTAATACAGCTGAGTATAAAGCAATTGTTTTCGCCTTTATCTAGTACGTACACACTGAGGTCTGCCAATCATTATAACCGATTTCGTATATAGGAACTATGAAGTAAACAACAAAAAATATATGTAATAATTAAAATTTTATTGTAATTCGCAAATTTCTTTGATTTTTCAAGTATTCTAAGTTGTAAAGAGAATTCACTCTGCAAACACACTAAGTACTTGCATATAAATGCTCCCCAGATTCCTTCTTTCCCTTACTGTTAAATCAATTACTTAACATAAATAAGATTGATTACTTTGCACTAAATGTTACGAAAATCCGTAATACCACTTATGGATTATTTCATATAAGTTATGAGAGAAGCATGAAAGTCCACTAACTATAAAACAGGAATTCTGCTTTTTCAGAATTTAGTGTCGTTCCCGGAGGTAAAAAAAATGTATATAAATATAGATAGTTCAGTTTTAAGACTCCAAACACGCGCTCTTATTTTATATAAAATGACGTCATCCGCATCCGCTAAAGAATTCCTCATTTACGATCCAGTCTTAAACAAAATCTACAGTAAAACATTCATAGGATGTGACTATCGCTGAATAGTACACAAATCCGAGAAAAGAGATTTCGTTTTATTCAAGAAACAGTACAAAAAAATGGGCTATCTAATAATTCATATGCCTTCATTTGTTTGTAATATTAATATAGATATTTAAAACTAAATTTAATTTATAATAGCTCCATGTTTTATCAGAAATCATTCATCTATATTTTTCAAAATAGTACGTATTTTAATTAAATTTTTTTAATAATTTTTATGAGAAAATGGCAACAAAAAGATATAATTGCTATTTTTCAACAATTTTCCCTTTACTTTCTACAGAAATTGAGTACTTGAATTGTCAAAATTAAACAAATAGTGCGAAAAACTACAATATATATATATATATGTATATATGTATATATGTATATATAAAATAAATGGAGATGCAGTTTTCAAACAAATTGCATTTAAAAGTACTTTTTTTCCAATACGACGGTATAAAAATTGAAAATGTACTATGCTTAGAAGTTAAAAAAAATTGCAGTAGAGATTATTCCGTACAATGATACATCTGCTTTGTTTTACGGCTGGCTAATACAACCTAACGTTATTTTTTGGAGCCGACACATTAATAGGTGGGAGAAAGAAATAGCATACCGGGGGCTAAAAACAGTTTTAAATTAGTTATGCTAGACCAGGAAAAAAATAAATCTGGTCATCTCCTGAAAACATGAAAACGAACAATATTACTGATGATTTGCTTTCTTTGAAATATCTCTTCTTCCTTATAAAGAAGATCCAAAATATTAAGCATTTTGAAGAAAACAGATGCATCTGTTATTTCCATTGCTAGAGTTACACATTTGCTGTGTCGGGCATGAAATTCCGCATTGGCTCCGTCGAAAATTTCCGTGATTTTTCAATTTAATCTCAAATTCCGATAATAATCAGGAAACTGGTGCAAATATGGAATGAAATATATTTCTTTTTAAGTATATAAATACAGTTTTTAATATTTTAATGGGAATTTTTATTTAGAAAAGAAAATAACGGTCTTCGAATTCAGATTTGCAATTACATGAAGTCAATAACAGTAACAGAAATAAAGTAATACAGGATGTTTTAACCCTTAAATGCCTGACTTTTCAAAAATCATTCTAATAATGTTTTTCGGCTTTCATTTTTTGAATAAATCATGGGAAAAATACTTTAAAAAATCATATTTTGTTTTAAGTATGGTTTACGGCTAAAAAACAGTTTGTTACTAATCGGCAATACTGGTCTTTAATTAAAAAAATAATTTTCCTTGATAAAATTCTATAATGTTAAACACTCAAGAATTTTAGGAACTATAATAATAAATAAATTTTACTTGCTCACTGCAGAACAAAATAGGGTATTTCGCATGCTTCCAAACAAAACAAAAAGAACAAGTAGCAAGAATTGAAAAAATAAATCTATCTTTATTCTTAAACAGCACAAGTGTTGCCATCTACATGTTTAAAATCGATTTAATAATATTTTCAGAATGTATTTTATTGGCAATATTAGGCATTATAGCTTCGATATTATTTTAATAGTATTTTAGAGCCTAAATTGGGTATGTTGCCGAAAAGCAACACCCGGCATTTAAGGGTTAAGTATTAAAGATTACTTCTTACAATCAAGGAAACTGATTACTTATGCTCATCTTATAATAGTTATGCTAATTTTCTACAAAGTATACATGAAGAAGTACGATAAAATTATATATATATATATATATATATATATATATATATATATATATAATACCTATAGGTATTATATAGAAATATGTTTCTGAAATGGTTTATAGTTCAAATAAACTTGAATAATTGAAGTGATATCTTCTACATCATTTTACTTTTCTTATATAAATGTGCTTCTACATTTAATGACAGTTCACAGTAGCAGCAGGTCAATTTCAGTATTTAGCGCAAAAAATAAGAACTTCAAATAACTTTTTCCTGTTTAATATTTAGTTATTTTCATTAAAAAAGCATCAAACACTTATGATATATACGTTTTTTTCTTAAAATAATAATGTATGTAAACAAACTTTGCTTATCAGACGTGTCATTTAATTTCTAATTTAATGTCGTTGCTTTTCGCCCAATTAGTATTATAAAAATATTTTAAATTGGTGAATTGTTTATTAAAAAATGTTTTAAAACAGAAAACCTATTAATAAACTGGTAATTTTTTATACTGTCTTTTAGATGACTATCTTTGAAATTGTATAATTGTAAATTTGTACGTTTAGGTTACAGTATAAAACTTTACACGTATTTCCACATATTGTCAGTATATATTTTATTATTCAGAATATAAATAGTTCAAATTTAAATTGGGCTGTGCGTGGTATTTCTACTTGATGAATAAATGTATAAATTTAAAGAATATAAACGTTAAATTTGCCCCTTTACTTTACTAGGATGTGTCAATGAAAATCAGATAACTACCTGTTATTTCATTATTTCGACTAGCAAAAATCTCTTCTATTGCTTTTTACATCAATCAGATATCATTATGCCACAAAGTTATCGTAACAGCGTAGTAAGGATAAAAATGTACTTTCAATAATTTTAATTATTCTTTCGTCCTACACTGTAAAAAGAAGAAAAAAAATCTTTAATTCTGCAGATGTAAAGTTACAGAAATCTGTATGCTTACTAAAATTCCATCTGTACAATGCACAAAAAAAGATGTAAATCTACAAAACTATTTCTTGCAAAGCTACAGAAATCTGCAGCTTTACAAAAGAATCTACTAAAATTACAGGAATCGTACTAAAATTTTATCTGTAACTCGGGTTGCAGTTACATGAAAAGTTCTAGGCATCCAGTTTCCTATAAAAACCTTCGTAATCTTACAGAATTTTTGATTTACGGTGCAAAAGTGTAACTTGTTACATGAATTTTTGTAGTTGCCGTCACATAAAAAGTTCTAGGAATCCCAGTTTCCAATAAAACTTTTAGTAGCCTTAGAGATTTTTTTTTTTTTTTTTTTTACAGTGTACCAACGCAATCCGAACCGCAGTGCAGTGATACAACAGCCAGAACTGATTTTCACTAAAAAGATGCATTCCTTTATTTATCAAAAAAAAAAATTTGTTTTAAAATGTGAACGTTGAAAACATGGGTAGAGGGGATGAGTCTCTACATAAGTGAATGTTATTAACTGTTTACCTTTGTCAGAAAATTTTAAACATTTGCGCGAATTTTGGCCCATTTTTCCCGTGACGATCTTTTAATCCTACATATAAGTTTCCCAGTTCTCAGGAAATACAGTCTAACCGGTTAATACCAGAAGCAAGGGTATTATAACAGTCTTCGTATTAACCGTTACTCGTAATACCCGTGGAGATTATAAAAATCTTAAAAACACACACATAATTAAACTAATTATTACTATTAACTACTTTAATTATTGATATTTCCAAAGGACATGAAAGAAGTAGGTACTAACTCTAATGGTAAGAATGCAACTAATCAGTTAACCTTTTTCCCGGGGGGGTGGGGGGGGGGGGGAATCAGGCAACATTGCAATAGTCACTGCAAGTTTTAAGCTAAGGATTTCAAATATCTTTTTCATCTTAACAGTGAAACAAGAGACATGAAAAGGCTGGTTAATATAGCTTATCGGACGGATTTAATAGTTTTTTATATGCTCCTTCTTTTCCATGGCTTAGTTGTAAATCCTACATATGGACAGTGTTTGAAACAGCTTTGATTTTCTCTTTTTTTCTATCATTCTTTCAAAAATTCGGGAATTTCTTTACATTTTCTTGGGTGGAGGATCTCTTTGAAGGTTGACATTCTACAAAGTAAAACCGATAAATTACTAGATTTTGAGAGAGAGTTGTAATGCAGAAATATTATCTCTCAGCAGCAAGTGTTTGATAACAAAGGGATTTTTTTCCTAATTCTACCCTATATTAAACCGCAAGTCACATTGAAATGAGCAGTTGTTTTCTCCGTATTAGCCGTGATACATTAGACTTTTGTAGCTTCTACAGCGGGGACGAAATGATAGAAACAACACAAAAACAAAGAAATCAGTTAGCGTTTGCTATGCAAATGCCCAAATCTTTATGTTAAAATTAAATACATGTTATTCCAATTAATATTAAAGTAATAATTTACAAAAATTGTATACTATATATATATTAATCTATTTTAAAACACGTATTTTGCTAAATTTACGCAGGAGTAAAATGATAAGAACGCAGTAAATATTTCGAAACGGCGGAACGTGATTGGCTGATGTTTTCGCATGCCATTTAAAACGTTTTCAAAAAGGATTCTGAGCATATTCGTTTAGTTTTTTAAACATTTGGACTTCAGGGTGAGGCAAAATGCTTTCTGACTTCGAAAGAGGGCAAATTCTTGTTTATAATAAGTTCGAAATGTCACTTCAAGGACTTGCTGATAAAATCAAACATTCAAAAATTGTCATTTTTAATTTCTTACATAATTCAACTATTTGTGTTACTGCAAAACCTGTAAGGATACCGAAAATTCTTTCGAAAAGATCCGAAAGGTTAATTGTTCGCACGGTTTTGAAAGTGAAAGAATGACATCAAAGGAAATTGGAAGCCAGATAAAGATGTCAGCAGCAGTACCGGCTGTAAGAATAACAATAACAATGTCGGCTGTTTTCAAAAATGTAAAACCATGTAAGTATCCACGTTTAACATCTAGCAATAAACTATCAAAGTTTTCAATTATAAAAAAGAAAATAAATATGTTCTTTTGACCTGGGATGTAGTGGAGGGTATACGCCGTATACCTTCTGGAATTTTTTAAGGAGCACCGTATATCATCTGTTTCTCAAAAAAGCTATAGTATATACACACCCTCTGCCTTGAGCGTATACCCTCTGCTTACAACGTATGCCCTCTGCTTTTTTTTTACCACCACTGCTTTTGACCTATATTCTATAACCCAGAAAGCCCGGGTTTGAACTCCTTGTATTTTTTATTTCCAAATGTATGGAATCAGCTTTGTTTTCCTTGACTATACACTAGGGTGGGTCGAAAAAACCGAAATATTTACAATCGAAATGTAATAGAGCGGAAAAGTTGCCTTTTGTAATAAAGAATAAATTTGTAAAATATTATACCGATCGGTTAATATCTTTTACCGCCGCAAGGGGGGCTAAGTTTCAAAAAATCGCAAAAAACATGCTTTTTTCAATATTTTTTTTTAAATTATCGAAACGTACGAATACAATTTCTAGTAGGACGCAATAGCTACATGAAGATATAAGAAATGTCCCGGTAAATGTTCATTATGATAAAATAATATATTTTACTGCCGCAAAGGGACCATATTTAAAAACAAATTGTAAAAATTTCAATTTTTAATTTTTTCTATATTTTTATAATTTCTATATGTCAAGAAGTAAATAAATGTACTTTATATCTATTAATATGTCATAAATTTCGTTAACTATTTGTCATAGACTGGAAAATAAAAAAGGTAATCATTCATTGTCCTTTAAGATCGCTTCATGTACTGTTGCTCATATCAGCAGTTCATATACCACAAATCACAAAAATGATATAAAACGAACAAAATCTTTTAGTATTTTATTAACTAAAATACAGAAATATTTAACCGAAACGGATTAAAATAACTTAAAATGAAGAAGTATTTAAAGTAAATGAATTTATAATATGACTTGCTTTCAAATAAAGCCATTGTACCTCGAGATGCCGAAATTGATCGGATGTGATCCTCACTATGTCCTGGTCCACAAACTTTACCAGCACTTCAGTGACTAATTTCACGCATCTTTCTACTGATTGAGTGGGACAAGTTATAATAGCTGATATCTTTAATCGAACATTCTAAACTCACCAGCGTTGTTAGATCGTCAGTCGAAATCGATAGACAACCCGTAACAGGTGGTTTCGTTAGTTTACAGTTTTGCCTTTCGACTAAAGCCATACAATTTTAAGCTTCAAAGGTCAAATCTGGAATGACAAAATAACGGATGGCATTATACGTGTCCACAGAACTTCGTGTTTCGCCAATTTTCAATTTTGGCAATAGGCTGATCAGGATGTACTATTGTATTCAGTCATCCTGAAAGTGTACTGCATCAGTTGATTCACAATTAAAATGAATGTATCATGGGTTTTTTTTTCAGATTCTGTGGACTATAATTAGTAACCCTCGTTACTTGCCATATCATCAACGAAAGGTTATAGTTCCTGTAATTTCACGAAATGCCTGTATCACAAATCATGAAAATAGCCTGATTGGAATGATAGCATATGAAGGATAGGACATCAGGACCCCAGCCATAAAGAAAATTGCCAAATCACGAAGTTCTGTGGACACGAATAGTGCGATCCGTCACTTCGTCATTCCAGACTTGAACTTTGAAGCTTAAAATTGTATGGATTTAGTCGAGTGGCAAAACTGTAAACTAACGAAACAGAAGGAAGATCACATATGATCAATTTCGGCCTCTCGAGGAACAATGGATTTATTGGCAGCAAGTCATATTATAAAATTCAATTACTTTAAATACTTCTCCATTTTAAGTTTATTTAATCCGTTTCGGTTAATCATCTCTGTATTGTAATTAATAAAATACTAAAATATTTTCTTCATTTTATATCATTTTTGTGATTTATGGTATATGAACTGCTGATATGCAGTAAAACAGCAGTAGATGGAGCGATCGTCAAGAATAATGAATGATTACCGTTTTTTTTTCCAGTCTGTAACAAATAGTTAACAAAATTTACGACATATTAATATATATGAAGTAAATTTATTTATTTCTAGACATATTATAAAAATTTAGAAAAAAATAAAAATTTGAAATTTTTACAACTTTTTTTTTAAAAATATGGTCCCTTTACGACAGTAAAAGGTATTACTTTATCATAATGAATATTTACCGGGACATTTCTCATATCTTCATGTAGCTATTGCTTCCTATTAGAAATTGCATTCGTACGTTTGGATAATTAAAAAGAAAATACTGAAAAAACATGTTTTTTGCGATTTTTGGAAACTTTGCCCACCTTGCGGCGGTAAAAGATATTAACTGATTGCTGTAATATTTTACTAATTTATTCTTTATTACAAAAGGCAACGTTTCCACTCTATTACATTTCAATTATAAATATTTCGGTTTTTTCGACCCACCCTACTATACACTTCAATCTTCCACCCAAACACGTTATGCACGCTACATCCAGGAAAATAAGCCCATTGCTTTTTGAAGAACAATTATTTTCTTTAGCTAACAATTCTGGGATAGTGAAAACGCTTAAGCTGATGAAACGCCGTTTTTAAACTTTTTTGCAATCTAATTCCACATATTCTGTAAACTTGAAAGTACACACACACACACACACACACACACACACACACACACACATATATATATATATGTATATATGTATTTTCACATATTCCAAAACTGCTTAATTTATAATTTTACCATTAATGACAAAACCTTGAATGTTTTTACTAATTCACATTTAAATTAAACTCTCTTAACTTGGTTTTAATTTTAGCATTATAAAACTAATATAGAAAACTCTACTACGTTTACGAAATCTTTTTCATTTATATGCATTTATAGAAAATTAAGCCGAAATATACAAATGTATATGCGCTTATGCAATTGCACATAATCCAAATTCTATTAATCGGGTATTTCAAAAGTTCACATTAACGGGGATTTTTTCAATAATTAATTAAATTTAGAAGAATGTAAAACAAAAAATATTATCTACTACAGCATAGCATGAGAAAATCCTCAGTTACCTAGGTTATTTTAAGTATTTCAAACATGAAGTAGTATTGATATTAAATACTAAAAAAAAAAAAAAAAAACCACATGAAACTTAGAGTTATACTAATTATAAATTAATACTTGTTGACATACAATAAACTTTTATAAAAAAAATAAACTTTTTAAAAAAGGATATTTTTGATACATTTCTTGATCCTAAACGTTTTAACATGTACCACTGTTTGAAATAAATTTAAAACTACTGTCGTGCATGAAAATGCGCAGCTAAATTCGACTATAGTAACCTTTTTGCTCTAATTACTCAATTAATTAATTGTTATTTAAGCAGTGTGTAAATAATAATAATAATAATAATAATAATAATAATAATTTATATTGCTATTTTTCAGTATTACTCCAAAAATATTGTAATAAACTCATTTTTTTTCAAGTTTAAATTATTTTTCAAGAATTATATACGAGAGTTATTATTTTATTAATGACTAAATATAATTAAAAATACAAGTATATATTCCTTTAGTATATCTACTGCTGCAAAATTCTAGTTGAATACTACATTAATTTTAAAGATATTTCGTTTAAATAATAATAGTAGTAGTGCTTTTAAACATTTCTAAAGTAATATTAAATTTTAATAATTCTAATTATATTAAACTTTCTAGGTGGGTTTTGTAATATGTAACTTTTAAGCTCATAGCTCACTGGTTCATTGTTGCGTAAATAGTATCAGTGGAATATCCTAACTCACTTTTTGAATTAATTTACATAAATACGAGTACATGCAAACAGATGCGCCATACTCCGAGTATTTTTTTAGCAAATTTTTAGAATTAATTGTAAGGAAATACATTTAAAACTATGCTCGTTAAATCTTTCAAATAAACAAAAAAGTAAGCGAAATTGGAAAGGGAATTTTATGTTGTACTGTCTGCAGTAACTGGTCAATTTTCCACGATTAAAGCAGCACTTTCACCTCAGAATGTATTTCTTCAAGGTTTGTCATATTTAAATTGATGTACATAAATTTCTAAGATAAAGTTATGACACTTTGTACCTTTTAGGTAGCTTTCTTTACAAAAAAGCTACCTATTGCAGCCGTTCGGAGGAAAGCGATTTCAAAAAATTTTGGTATATTTTCATCGATCATGACCCCCAGACCCCGAAACCACCCTCCGTTCAAAATTGATATATATATATATATATATATATCTGACCTATGTCACACTGTAACTCCCGTAATTATGAACCGATTTCGATGTAATTCGGTGTGTATATAGTACATACCAATGTCTCGACCGAGTTCGTTGGCCAGCTTCATCCGCCGTTTTGTTTCAAAATGGCGGCCATTTAAAATTTTTAAAAAATTTTAAAACTCGAAATGTGGTACCAAAAAATTAAAAATGGAAACATATTTTTTTCTTATGTATTTGACCTTTATACAAAGATTCCGGAGCAGTTTTTGTTTCGTCTATATCTTAAAAAATGGCTGAGATACAGCATTTTGAATTTCTAGCGTGGCTGATATTTTGAAACGTCCTGAATTTTGTCACGCGATAAAAGGCGTATTTATGAACCGATTTCGATGTAATTCGGTGTGTACATAGTACATATCAATCTCTCGACCGAGTTCGTTGGCCAGCTTCATCCGCCATTTTGTTTCAAAATGGCGGCCATTTAAAAATTTTTTAAAAATTTAAAATTTGAAATGTGGTACCAAAAAATTGAAAATGGAAAAATATTTTTTTCTTATGTATTTGATCTTTATACAAAAATTTCGGAGCAGTTTTTGTTTCGTCTATATCTTAAAAAATGGCTGAGTTATAGCATTTTGAATTTCTAGCGTGGCTGACATTTTGAAACGTCCGAAATTTTGTCACGCGATAAAAGACGTATTTATGAACCGATTTGGATGTAACTTTGTTTATTCATAGTACATACCAATGTCTCGACCGGGTTCGTTGGCCAGCTTCACCCGCCATCTTGTTTAAAAATGGCGGCCATTTAAATTTTTAAGAAAAATTTAAATTTGAAATGTGGTACCAAAAATTGAAAATTGAAAAAATATTTTCTTCTTATGTGTTTGACCTTGATAAAAAGATTCGGGAGCAGTTTTTGTTTCGTCTATATCTTAAGAAAGGGCTGAGTTATAGCATTTTTAATTTCTAGCGTGGCTGACATTTTGAAACGTCCTGATTTTTCTCACGTAATAACAGGCGTATTTATGAACCGACTTGGATGTACCTTGGTGTGTACATAGTACATACAAATATCTCGACCGAGTTCGTTGGCCAGCTTCATCCGCCATCTTGTTTCAAAATGGCGGCCATTTAAAAAAATTAAAAAATAAAAAAATTTAAATGAGATACCAAAAAATTGGAAAATGAAAAAGATTTTTTTTTGTATGTGTTTGACCTTAAAACAAAGTTTCCGGAACAGTTTTTCTTTTGTCTATATCTAAAAAAAAATGGCTGAGTAATGGCATTTTGAATTTCTCTTGTGGCTGACATATTAAAACGACCTGATTTTTGTCACGCGATAACAGGCGTATTTATGAACCTATTTGGATGTAACTTGGTCTGTACATAGTACATACCAATGTCTCGACCGAGTTCGCTGGCCAGCTTCATTCGCCATCTTGTTTCAAAAGGGTTGCCATTTAAAAAAAATTAAATTTAAAATTCAAAATGAGGTATTAAAAAATTGTAAAATGAAAAAGATTTTTTTTATGTGTTTGGCCTTGATACAAAGATTCCGGAGCAGTTTTTGTTTCTGAAAATTTGTTCTTTTGTTGATATCTTAAAAAATGGTTGATTTATAGCACTTTGAATTTCTAGCATGGCTAACATTTTGAAACGATCTTGTATTTGTCACGCGATAACACACTTATTCGCCTATTTCGATGTAAGAATTCCTGTGGATAGTATACATCAACACCTCGACCAAGTTCGCTGGTCAGATTCATCAGCCATCTTGTTTCAAAATGGCGGCCATTAAATTAAAAAATATATATATATTTAAAGTGAGGTGCAAAAAAATTAGAAATTGAAAAAGGTTTCTTTCTTAAGTATTTTATCTTGATATAAGGATTCAGGAGCATTTTTTGTTTGTCTTTACCTTAAAAAATGGCTCAGATATAGCAGTTTCAATTTCTATTGTGGGTGACATTTTGAAAAATCTGATTGTTTGCATGCGACAGCACTCCTATATATTAACCGATTACGATGTGAGTGAGCATGTGCACAGCAATTACTAAGGTCTCGACCAAGTTCACTGCTTAGCCTCATCCAGCATGTTGTCTTAAAATGACAGGCACTTTTAGAAATTGCCGAATTTGGCAGCCAAATATAAGTTACTTTAAAGAAAAGCAGCTTGAATAAAGCTGACTAATTTCGCGAAATTCTCATTCATTATATTGATAAAAATTAGTATTGAATCTCCTATATTCGGTTTCCACTAAATTGAGCTTCGTGTGTTTGCATGATATAAGTTGGCTTTTTTTAAATAAGGATTATGAAAGCTACCTCTTCCTCCCGGCACTGGCCGGAAGGACTTTTATATATATATATATATATATGTTCTTAAAATTGTCTGGGAAGCTATTTGCGTCTACTTCAATGGTAACTTTGTGACGTAACACCATCAAAACTGTTTGGCAGATGGCCGTATAATTCATCACAGTGATAACTATCATAGCCGGCATTATTTGCACAAAAGGAAAAAAATCTCAATAGATCATTTGTGCCATAGATGTATATTAAAACGCGCGTGATTTTAATTTAAGCATTATTTGCGTTTTAAATATCATAAGAGCCGTATTACTTATTGTTAAATTCGCACAAGCTCCAATTTTAAAAAAATTAATTCTTTCAATATTATAAAATAAAGCATGAAAAATTTCATATAAATGTTAAAATGGTACCAATTTAAGCTTTTTTCTCGCTTTTATATTTCAGTTTTTTTGAACAACTCTCGAAGATTCAGCACGAAAGATGGAGGCCATGAATGGTACCGGTTTTCCTACTGTCTGTAGCAGTATTTCACACCAGAGCCATTGAATATGCAGTGGTGGCCAAATTTGTGGACACTTTTGCGAAGCTTTCGTTACAAAAAGTAAAAAGCTACCTCTTGCAGCCATCCGAAGAAATGCGCTTCGGGAAATTTTGCTATATTTTCGCCGATCATGACCCCCAGATACCAAAAAACACTCCGTTGAAATGCTGAGTTATATATATATACATAACTACATATATGGATACATAATATATCCATATATATATATATATATATATATATATATATATGTATATATATTATTTATTTATTTATATCTGAAATTTGTCGTGCTGTAACTTTTGAATTTTTGAACCGATTTGGATAAAATTTTTCATATGCATAGTACATACTAATGTCTTGACCGAGTTCTTTGCCCACCTTCATCCGCCATCTTGTTTCAAAATGGCGGCCACTTGAATTTTTTAATTTTTTTATGTTTTTTTCATTGTACACTTATAGAAAATGTTACGTTTCACAAAATGAAAACTCTTATGTATCATTTTAAACAGAATGTTAGAAACATTAAAATATATTTTAAGGAGTCTTCACAGTGTAAGTTAACAACATAGGTCATTTTAAAGAGGGACCTAAAATTTTCCAAAAGTGTCCACAAAATTCAAATGGCCGCCAGTTTGAAACAAGAGGGTGGATGAAGCTTGCCAATGAACTCAGTCGAGACATTAGTATGTACTATGCATATGAAAAAATTTCATCCAAATCGGTTCAAAAATTACAGCATGACAAAATTCAGATATAAATATGATATATATATAGTATATATATATGTAAGTCAGCATTTCAACGGAGGGTGGTTTTGGTATTTGGGAACCATGATCGGGGAAAATACAGCAAAATTTTCGAAATGTTTTCCTTCGGACGGCTGCAATAACTAGCTTTTTCCTTTTTGTAATGAAAGCTGCCTAAAAGTGTCCACAATTTTGGCCACCGCTGTATGCCGTTGCTACGACGAACAAAAAAGGTAATGACAGTAACTACAACTCGACTTTCTCACTGAAGTTGAAACTTGGAGAAGTTCACCGCCCACCAAACACTTCAATAGTTTTTTTCTTCCTTTTTTTTTTTTTTTTGATCTAGTGTTTCATTGTCAATACGGTGAAACTAAAACTGATTAGTGCCAAACGCAGCATTTTCCATCACAAGAGGTCAAATTTTGAGATGTAAGAACGAAAAACATTCAAGGCCGCTTTAGGAATCGAATTTGAAACGTGTCAACATGAGAAAAATATAAAAAGTCAAGTTTTTGAGATGTTCGAAGAGCAAATATTGTTTTTATAACTAAAATAACCTTATTGATCTTTTCAAAATGAAAAATTATCAATGCCTCCTGGACAACACCAAATAAATGTATGCAAAATAACTTGATTTTTTGTAGACCCCATATACTTCCCTGGTAGTTTTATAAGAAAATTTTGCAAACATGAGTTTCTTACTAAAATGTTTAATGATTTGTGTACTACGAAAAATTGAAGTTTGCAAAGATAGTTGTTCTTTCAGAATATATATCAAATATTTAACATGGCTAAAATTTGAATTTTTTTATTTTAAAAATTAAACCCTATGTTTTGTTGAAGAATTTATATTCGAATAAAATTATGCAAATAAATACATATTTATATTTAAAAAAATAATAGGAAATTTACAAATAAAAAAGTAAACATTTGTGTCCCGGATCATCATAAATAAATAAATAAATAAATAATAAAAGAACTTTTTAAAAGCTTTAAATTTTCATGTTTTCTTACAATACTGCGAAGAATTTATCCAGAATTAATATATATGATGTAAAGAAAAGGTTTGCTGATATTTTTAATTTGTGTTTGTGTGTAGGATATGACATCTTTTTTAATAAACAAACAGCTGACAAAAAAATTAAATAAAAGAAAAACATGCTTGTCTGTAACAAATGATGATTTTGAAAATTTAATAACTAGATAAATTCTGTTTTAAAATAAAAAGTTTAATCACAAATCTTAAAGACTTTTTAATTTAAAACATTACCGCCATCTCTTTTAAAATTTACAAAAACGCATTTTCTTTACGCAATGATATGAAGATAAATTTGCATTCTGCAGCGGATATTTAAAGATAATTAGATTTTGAAATGGCTTGCAAATAATCAAGAGTATTGTTGCTTTGGATATATGTGAAATTGTAGGTAATTCGATAGTATAATATTTCATCATCGGAAAATTAAAGTATATTGAGTTCTACACGGGAACATAAATCATAATGAAGTTTTAACAGGAGTTGAGGACGATCCCGCGTTTCCAAAATATTTCTAAATTAATTGCAAGCAAAATAAATACAGAATATTATAAATTGTGAAAAAAAATGAATTATGCAAGCAGAGCGAAAAAACAAAAAGATATAACTGATAGGAATGATGATTTATAATTGATACGATGTCATGAAAGTTTGTTTGTCTTGATAATCCCATTAAAACGTCATATAAACTAATATTATATTTTATTAGTACTTTATGTATATTAACTTCATATTAACTCTAATTATGTATATTTATTTATTGGATATTTTATATACAGTGAAACATCCCTGTGAGACCACCTCCATTAAGCGACCACCTCCATGAACGACCATTTTTTCATGGAACGAAGTTTATTCCCATAGGCTCAATACTAATTTTACCTCCATTCAGAGACCATCCTAGTTGAATTCCTTCCATGAGCGACCAGTTTCTTTGAATAAAATGAAACAAATTCCGTTTTTTCCTGGTCGCTTGAAGAAGGTTTTATTAGAGAAATAATTCCGCATTATTCAGCAAACTTTTAAGCTAAGTTTTGAATTTTTTTTCAGTAACTTTTAAGTGTTTAAACAAATGTGTGCCTTTTTAGGCATGGAATTTAACGCTGACCACAAATTAAGAATGGCGGTCAATAAACTCCCCTGCCCTATTCTGTCACGAAACTCTCAAAGAAATAAATAAGTTAATGAAATCCTCATTATTTGTTCCCGTTCAATAAAAATTGCATATATTTACTGAACTTCGAAATAAAAGTTATAAAAGATAAAACCGTAAAATCAAAGAAATCGTCAATTTATTCATTTTTTAAACTCTGCAGTAATTAACTTATGTAATTAACTTTTGTTTTGATGCTTAAATTTTCATATTTTTTCCTAATGTGAAAAATAAATTTTAGTAACATTAATTGTTACCTTTTTCAACAATTAAAATCTAGATTTAAACATGACCTCCACTGAGAGACGACCTCTCGGAGCGGCCAATTTTTGTTAGAACGCAATTTGGTCGCTTTAGGGAGGTTTTACTTCATTATTATTATAAGTTTAAAAGTAAAATCTCGTACCGAAACAATACATATTTTTTATTTTTAAGAAATATATTTATTTTTAAATGTTCATTAACAAATGTGATGCTGTAACTCTTAAGTTGAATATCCGAAAGTCATATGATATCATGAAACCATATTAATGTAAAATATTATCATCGAATCAATATAAAAAAATCAAAACAAATGAACAAATGCATTACAAAAATAAGTTTGGTGTCTGTATATCTGTATAATGAAGAATAAAAGAAAATTTGATAAATTGATAAAAAAATATTATTTTGTGTATTTTGTTAATCTATGGATTAAATTTTAAAACGCAAATTTAAGCATATTATAAAATTGTTTTAATTACAAAATTTAATTTAATTTATTTATTAATATGTTTTATCTATTTATATAAATAATCTAAAGAGGCTTCATTTGTTTATAACCATATTATAAAAGAAAAATCTATATTGACTTCATTTTTTTTGGCTACATTCTAAATAGATTTATGAATATTTTATGAAGAGTGTTTCTTTGACATTTAAAAAGACTTATTTCCTCATTTCAAAATACATGTTTTCTGTACTTTTAAGAAACTGGAAAAGTCAAAGATATTTTATACGGTTAGGTATTCTTTATAGTGGGTACTTTGAAATGTTATACTTGTCATGATCCATGATCTTGAGCGTCGAATCCTACTTAAAAGTGTGAGAATATCCATTTGAGAATTGGAGTTAAAAAGTTATTATAAGTATGTTTAGCGAATAAAAAAATAGGAATTAAAAGAAGGATATTTTAGTGAGGAAAATTCTAAAAAAAATAATTACACAAAGATCATCAGTCCTTGAAAAAAAGGCAAACCCTTTTACATGTGTCCGCTCAAGCCGGTTAGGAAAATTCAAAATTTTATTTTAATACGAATTGATTTGTTTAATATTCGATTTTTTTTTACATGAAGGTCGAATCCAGTACGCTCACCTTTACGCATTGAAACAAATAATTATCAATTCTTTATTACTGTTCTAAATATAAGTTGTAAAAGAAATATTGATATTTGTAAAAGGAAATCTGGTGACGTAGATAAGATGTTAAACACATAAGTAAAAAAAAAAAAAAAAAAAAAAAAAAAAACTGTGAATACTGCTGCTTATTTAAAAAAAAGAAACATTCTTTATAAAAAAAAAACAATATCTTTATAAATGAATTCAATTCACCTTAAACTAATGCGATTATTAAAAACTCATTTTTTTTTCTTTTAGGGTTCCGTACTTAAAAAGTAACAAGTTGGAAATTGCTCGTCAAACGTGGCAAATGAGGTGCGTTCGTACTATAACAAGTTTTATAATTATTTTTTGCACCCCATATTGTACTAAATGTATAATTTTTTGCACTTCATAAAGTACATAGTCTTTAACATCATTAAAATGCACTCCCAATAATTTTTTTTCCATTCCCCGAACACTTTTGTCTGTCCCTGTAATTAAACTATACATCCGATTTTCCTAAAATTTGAAATGGCTCGACAAAATTTTGCAACAATTATATCTTTAAACTTTCAGACCATTCGGAAGGCTGCAACATCATTAAAATGCATTTGCAATAATTTTTCCCATTGGCCGTAATGTAAAGAAAAACTTTTGACTGTCCCTGTAATTAAACTATACATCCGATTTTCATAAAATTTGAAATGGCTCGACAAAATTTTACAACAATCTTATATTTCAAATTTCAGACCATTCGGTTGGGTAGTTTTTGCTCTGTTATATGCGGACAGGCAGACGGACGGACAGACGGACGGACTGAACGACGACTATAGGTGCTACGTATTTATATAATTACGAACGCACCTAAAAACGGATCCATTATAAGATCACTCCTGTGTCTGTCTGTCTGTCACAGTCATTTTACTTGTAAACTACGGAACACGGAAAATTCAAATTTGGGGAAATAATAAAGATTACTGACCCACATATTTCCAGATTATTAAACATTCATAAATATATTTAGTAAAAATGTAGATGGGCTAATTAAATTACTTAAAAAAAAAAAAAAAAAAACTATTTTCTTTGTATATCGTGTCGGATATCCTGCGAAAGCTTTCGTAAACCTGAACTCAAAAATGCATTTTTTTTTTCATTTTATGTATTATATTTCAAAGATATCGTGGGAAATGTAGTGCAAAAATATGCTCCCTCCCCATATAATTCCAAATCTACAGAATCTAAAATTATGAAAAAATTAGAGGTAGTAGACATTAATTTAAACCTTGCAGGATAATTACAGCGATTACCCTAGATCACATAGTTTTTGATAAAATCGCATTATTCCGATACACACAAATTTCGATTTACGGTCATTTAGCAAAAATGTTGAGCAGCGCTCGATGTACTAGCGTAGCAGAAGTATAAAAGCATTGTTGATAATGATTTTCGAAAAAAATCATCAGTAATAAACCGAGGTATTTACCCTTAAATATGCGAACGTTTTGAACATACATAATGACAGGGGCGACGTACTGTATGTACCATAGGCTTTTAAAGCCTAGTTAACAACTTTTAAGAATATATATGTGGAATGCAATGCCCAGTAGCAGTATAAAAGCAATAAATGTCAAATTGTTAAAAACAGACTAATTTAATTAGAATGAATCACATAAATACCATGGGATTCACGACTAGTTTGCATTGAGTGGATCTCTCAATACGTCTCGAGTGACATTAAAAGTTAATTAAAAACCTATCTGGAAAAACGCAGCACAGATCAAGGCGGCGTTGCAACTTTGCGACCTCCTTTTGAAGCGCGCTTAGCACAATGTAAAATTTAAACTTTTAACAAAGGTTTTGTTTTAGCTACACTATAGAAAGAAAGGTTATTACTACGCTGAATTTAGTTTTATGAAATGCAAATGAAATTTATATATGCACTGATTTTATTGTCTGTACTGAATTATGTTCATCAGAAACAGATTAGGATAAGATTTTAAAAAATCCCTGCCGGCTCTGGCCTACAGACGGAGGTAGATTTCGAAGTTAAGTACTAAATTCACCAACAAAACTTAAATCAAGATTAGAGATAAACCCACTTCCTTCACTAAGAATGAACTCTAGAGAGCTAAAGATTTTGTGAAAATTCTAATATACACGAATACACACACGCATGTATTTCGGATAGGTTTAAAAATGGCTAAAACAAATTCAGAGAACCTCAAAGTGTTAAAATATGTTAATATTTCCATAGTCGGGTTTTTATCATGTTTAATACGTTTCTTCAAACTCGCATGACGTTACATATTCACCTGCTGAGGTCCATTATATTTCTAATATGATGCAATATATATATATATATTTCTTTAATTCGTCAAACTATTTATTTCCTTTTGAGTTTCCATGCTGAAATCTTGCTCTAGAAAACTTATGACGTAATATTCAATTTGTTTTCAATTCGTCAAACTATTTATTAAATTTATTTTTTCACGTGAAATTCTTGCAATAGAAAAGCAATTGTTGTGGTGAAAATTTTATTGTTTTTTTTTAATTGTTGGCAACTGCTATAACGAAAAATATTTATTTTTTCCTGTCATTGTTGTGTAAGAGCTGGTTTTATCAGAATCCTGTTAAGACGGTATTCAAAATTTTTAACCCCACCCTCCATTTCCATTATCTTGGGCCGATTTTGCCCATTTTCAATCCCCGCCGAGATATTAACCATCTCAAAGTTGTTGGCGAGTTTGAAAACGATCCGTGCATAATTGCGACTTTTTATCGTGCGGACAAAATTTAGTACATATATATATATATATGTGTATATATATATGTATAAACTTTTTAAGTGAGGGTGGTTTTGGGTTCCTAGGGTCATATAATGAAAAGTTATGAAGGAATTTTTTAAAAGTCGCACCATGGTAACGACTGCAATAGGTAGTATTTCTTACGAAACTACCTAAAAAGAGCTATACAGAATAGCAATATTTGATATTATTTAGGCTTCATATCTGCTTGAAATTTTATGTTATACACATCCATACTTTTCTAGTGTATACAACCCTACGTACCCAACCCTACGTTTTATAGTTTTATACAAAATCTTATTATTCTTTTAGCAACGATTTCTTTTAATAATACAGTTAATAATTCGTATATTTATTGTACGGAATCCTCTGAGTACGAGTAATACTTGCACTTGACCGTGTATTTTTAAGGGGTCTCAGGATTCTTAAACCTTTAAAATTTTCGAAATTTTAATATTTTTTTTAGATATTAAACTCCTATCTTTACTGAACATTTTGGTATAAATGTTTCCTTGAAATTCCTATTAGAACAGAAGTTATGGCTTTTAGAATTATACACGCTCTATAGCTGAAGCGGCGTTTCGGAAACTTTGAAGTCAATTTTTTCCAAATGACGTTTTTGGGGATAACGCGCACGATATCTCGAAAACTTCTGAATTTTTTTTCATGAAATTTTCAAAACATATGTTTCATCTTAGTCTGTATAATCTGAACCTAAAATTTCCTTCTTTATAGGTGATTATTCTGTTGAAAATTTCTAAATTTTGCATTAATTAAATACAACTTTGTATTAAAAATAGAAAAATGCTTTAAATACAAATTTATTTAGGTTCAGAGTAATTATTATAATGTGAAGCATAAGTAGGACCCAAAATTTTCCTTCTACTTGCAAAATTTATTTTGTAATCGTGAGCATAATCTGTTGCGCCGATTTTCCGCTCGTCAAATGTCTGACATTTTGGAGCCCACTGTAAATTCTAATTCTGCATCTTGTAATTTTTCAAATACTTGAAATGAAATAACATACTTATATCTTTCATCCCAATATAAAATTTTGTCTTAAAAACTATCACATTTTACGATATTATATGTTGAAAATGGTCTTTATTTTTTCGATTTTTCCAATTTTAAGTGTCTTGAGACCCCTTAAGATCAACAGCTTCGTTACGGGTGATGAGATGTGGGCTGACAACTGTAACAAGCTGGCTCCATTCCCAGTGGGTACACTTCTATGACACTGGAATACAAAAACCTATCTCACGCTATGAGAAGTGTTACAACTCCGGCAGTTTTTATATTGAGATGTAGCTTAAACATTCTTGTATCTTTTGCAAAAAACCTTTCCAGGTAATTATGTTTTGATTCTTATTTCGTTGATGACCTTCGTATTTTGATTTTTCGCAATTTTTACCTTAGGGTACCAAATGGGAAGTCATTCAGAAGATTTATGCACGATTACAATTTTGACCTCCTAATGTTACATTCATTATTAACAGTTGCATGACAAGTTGCAATGTTTGAAATATTTTAAGAATAACTTTAAAACACTTTGGCGAAATGAGGTGATATTTTTGATTGGCATCTTTGAAGCTTCTAGATATAGATTTCTGTTACATTTATTTTTAGAGTGCAATGCGTATAATTTCCGAATATTAATTTCATAATTTATAAATAATTTAACCAACAGTATAAAGAAATGCGCATTGTAAACTATAAAAAAAATCGAAATAGATTTTTAGAAGTTTGTACGCACTTAATGTATCACCCCCATCTCAGCAAGCAGCAACACTTTCGCGTAGAAATTTGTTTTGCAACTATTAATAACGATCTAGCCGTACTTGTCGATCAGTTTGATCTACCTTATATTTATGCTGAGCTTTGTATTATGTTACTTTTATTCACAATTTAATTTACTTTTTACAAAATTGGAAGATTCTGATAGAGAAATCAAGAGCCCGATATATTTATGTTAGTCGGGTGCAGTTGATAAATCGCAAAGACAAAGAAAAGGATAAAGAAAAAAAAAAGAAAAAGAATAAATAATACCATAAACCATGATATTTAATTTGAATATCAAAACATTGTTTTAATTTAACACGCGAAAAATAAAAAGTGCTAATTGCCGAGTTAAAAAATGCTATTGGCTAGATTTGCACCCAGCTAACATAAAAGTACCGAGAGTTCGTTACGAGAATGGCAACTTTTATATGTAGCTTTATTCGAAAAAATAATTTTGATTAAAAATGGCCACATTTGATATGAAAAGAGAAAAGATGAGACCGTAATCGTTTATGACAGTCACATGACTTTGACTACTATAATATGGATGAAATGATGGCGACTGAACAATATTTGGGCGATTTATCAACTGCGCCTGGCTAACGTTAAATTACCAAAATTGTTACGTGGCATATAAAAAGCGAAGCGGCCAGCCCGATTTTTTGATATGATTTAGGGCATTACTACACAGATTAAACACTAAGAGCTCAAATTTTAAATGTGCAAAATTCCTAAACTTCTTCATCGAATGATTTTCCGTTAAAAAACCTCAGGTACATTTTACATAAGAATCTAATATGATGTCAAAATTAGATGTTCATAATAAAAAATTCTCTGTTCGTTTCAATTTCAGTATCGAGACGATCCAAAAGATTTTTTTTCTTTTTTACATTCATCCAAAGAAGACACAATTTCCAGTCGAATGGCCGTTTTTTCTAAACTAATTTGTGGATTAAGGGGACAGTTTACCCCGAAATTGGTCAAAATGACGATTTTTTTTATATTAAATGGAAGCTTGTTTAGTTGTGAATATTTTGACACCTCATATTTAGCAATAGAGCAATTAAATTGCGAGATATTGTAAAGTTTGTTAATACATCCATCGCAATTACCCATGCAACTTAAAATTTTAAATGCCTTTTTCTTCATGTTCATATTTACGTCACTTTACTGTTTTAAAAATGCTAAGGGTTTTTTTTTTTTTTTTGTATTTTAGATAGTGATTTAAACTTTTTTATGTATGTTCTTTATTATTATGTGATAAATGTACGTATGGAATTAGCCTACAGGTTTTTTGTTATTTTTTTTTTTAATGAAAGTATATGAAAATGAGTTAGATTTAATCGTTTTGAACTGTATACCAGGTGTTTCAAATGTTCGGTGTGAAGGTAAAACGCGATAAAAAAAAATCTACAGATCGGATAGACATGTGGTTTCCAGATAAATATTCAGCGTGATAATGGATTTTGTATGTCATCAGAAAAAAATTACTTCAAAATCTCGCGAACAGAGTGTGTATAACTCCATAGAATAATTCAATATTTCTCACACAACGCAAGATTTGGTTACAGAAACATCAGAGAATATTGCATGTACACATTTTGTACCCAAATCTTGCGTTGTATAAGCTAATGTAGAATTATTTCATGGAATTATCTGCAATAGCGCCGTCTATTGTCGATATTTTGAACAATGTTTTGTTGGTGGCATACAGCTCACGTACCACGCTGAATATTTATCTGCAATCCGCATGTCTCTCCGGCCCATAGATCTTTTTTTTGCATCTTTTACTTTCGCACCGAATGTTTGAAAAACCCAGTATATCAGTAAAATTTATATTAATTGTAATATCTGATGCATCTAAAAATCCATACGCAGCCTTGTGTAATACACATTTGGGAAAAGTGTTGAAACATTGCTTTGTGGGGCCATCTGTCTGTCTAGCCGTACTCTGACTTACTGGGATTGCCATGGAATTTATGTATAGTTTTGAAGTTTAGAGTGGAATTTTTTCTATTAAAAAAAAGTGTAATATTTATTGATTGTTTATATGGATATCCAAAAGAATTCCGTTACGTTATGGTGTATGGGGAAAAATCGATTTCAATGCATATTAATGTTGCTATACTATTTCAAACATATTGAAATTAACATACCTCCCTAAGATACACTGTAAGATACTTACTGTAGTATACAATTACATAATAATTGTCGTTGAAGAATATTTGGTTCTGCTCCTTTTTATGAGCGATAGTGACTGGAAATGCGTTGTCAGTTGTGATATGGTCTTTAAAATGAACTACATTTTTTGCATATTATTTTTTATGTATAAATAATGTCGATCATATATAAAGTTGCACAAAAAAAGATCGAGTATATCCATATATTTAAAACGCTAGGCATTTTCTTTCGACAATCCGTGAGAAGAAACTACTGCATCAAATTACACCAATCTTTTGTTAAATGAAAAATATTTGGACACAGATTTGTTATCGTACATTCGTTTATTCAAATATATTATTAATGAACCGTAATTTTTAATTAAAATTCTAGTTTGTGCATGCGCAGTATATAAATACAAGTCTGCTTTTGTAGTAATGCACTACACATGCGCGACGATGCTCGCTCATTTGAACTATCACATCACAGGTAGAAGTTGTTTCAAGTTCATCTGCTATTCGATCTTACTGTAAACAAGTTTTTCTTTATTTCACTAAGTTAATATTATTTGGCTCTTTCTGCATTATTAACAATTAAAAATTTATTTTGCCGATACGGTATTTTGCTAGATACGGTTTATTTCGGGAGTTTCATATTGTTTTGGTCATATTACACATAAAAGATAAAGACAGTGATTTAAGGCTAAAAATTATGGCTGGTGATCCGTCTTATGAATTGCCAATAGTTACACACGAAGATTGGGAAACTAGCATGCTAAGTTTTAGCTTCTTCTTTGTAAAAATAAGGTATAAATATTAAAACGCAAAACTACACTGCTCAAAACAATTAGGGGAGCACATGGTTTTAACAAAATTGCGCAAATATTTACACCGATAAGTAAAATAAAACATCCATAATTTAAAGCGTAGTAGAAAACAGATGAAAAAATCTTCAAATGCAAATCAAAGTTTATGACGTCAAAAACTAGAAAAGGGAGATAATTACAGAAATCGGGATTTTGCAGAAACGTCTGTTTCACTGTCTCAGTTGTAAAATTCAATTGTTCAGCTTGTGTTTTGAGAACAAGGTGACTTGTAAATATCACAACAATGTTATTTACCGTAATCCATGGCTTGGCGCCCTATCGGGTCAGTTGAAACTGGGGAAACACAACGATGTGTAGCGGACGGTGTTGGAGTCGGACGAAGTGTCAACGGAAGGCTGTGGAATCGATTCCAAGACACATGTAATGATAGACATCGACAAGGGCAAGGTCGGCCATGTGCTAACACAGAAACCGATGTCCGATATATCCTGTTAACAGCTCGTCGACACAGAACAGGCTGTGCTACTCAGCCGAAAACACAGTTGTTATTGACCACAGGACGAAGGGTGTCCAGCCAAACAGTCCGAAATAGGCTTCATCAGGGTGGTCTCTATGCACGTAAGCCAATGGTCTGTATTCCGTTGACTCAAGCAACTGTGCGGCAAAAAGAAGGTGGCCAACTGAACATCGAGTTTGGAATCAAAGTTGTCGGAGTCGAATTCTGTTTGCACACGAGTCTCAATTTATTCTGGATGTGACATCCGATGTATTTTAGCATTGAGAGAAGGGGGCACTCAAAATAATCCTACATTCATTCGTGAAAGATCACATTGCAGACGAGGTGGGTTGATGCTGTGGGCTAGAATCAGCATAGATGGACGTACGGTCCTGCATATTTTTTGGAATGACACTTTAACTGCCGGAAGTTAAACAGACGAGATACCGAGATGTCATTTCGTATTTAAAGTCGTAGCACTTGGTGATTCCTCTTTTTCCACGCATGATAATGCCAGATTGTATTCAGTCCGTCTGGTTGAGAACATGCTTAAAGTTGAAATAATACGACATATGGAATAGCCAACATGCTCTCCTGACCTGAATCCGATCGAGCACGTTTGAGACACACTCGTACGATGCATTGCAGCGAGACTGAGGTTTCCTTTTATTGTCCTAGACTTCGAAATTGCGAATCTTGAGGAGTGGAACAGTACTCCCCGAAAACGTATCGATAATGTCATCGAATCCATGGAAAACAGCTATGCGACAGTTTTATCTATTCGAAGGGACCGCACGCTATATTAAATATTTTACATCATTTCTAAACAGTACTTTTTTTTGTCATTTACATGCAACCAAATTGTTGCCCTAAACCATGTTTTCACGTTCTATTCTATTCTATCACGTTCTTCAAAGAATTAAAGCTCTCTTGCAAATTTTTTTGCGTCTTTTTTTCTGTATTGCTCATTGATACACATGTTACTCTCAATTTTATGCTCATGCACGGCTGACTGACACCGTTGTCTTTACTTTTTTGGTTGCTCCCCTAATTTGTTTGAGCAGTGTATTTCTGTAAGATCAGAACTCAAATTCGAGACAATTGCGTATGCGTTAACTGTTTTTTGAACCTCTTTAATTTAGGAGGAAGAAAAACGAGTTCCTGCTAGCATAGCGGGTTAAAGCAGCAGTTTAAAGATTTGACTTTTTGTAGAGGATTAAGGTATGAGCTCAAGCGTGTCAAAATGTGTAGTATTGTTGCCGATAATTCATTTTATCAATAATGACATATTTTATTAGGAAGAGAAATTATAGGATGTTTATTTTATTATTATTATTATTTGAATGCTTTATAATTAAATAAAATTTAACACTCAATAATATTTTGAAAAAAAATAATGACTTTATATTTAAAATATTTAATCTAAAATATTTTACATGCGATTATCAATTAACTAAATTGAACTGATCTACAATTTTCTTTATATATATATATATATTTTTTTTTTTTTTACCTTTATCAAGAATGTGTGTGTTTCTCATTCATTTGCGTAAAATTTAAAACGGAAAGAAAGAAATAAAAAAGAGTTATAAAAGAAATTACTTTGATATCCAGGTTTAAAATTTAAAAAAAAAATGTATAAAAATATAAATTAAATTCAAGTAATGAAATATATATATATTATAAATCGGTAGCTGCATCCAGGTTCAAATTTAGGTTTTTAGAGAATGAGACAGATAAAAATAAAACTCACGGCAGCTTCTAATGGTTGTGTAGGTTTAATAAATAAATAAATAAAAGTAAAAATTGCCATAAAAAAAAGGCCGTAGTAAGTAAAAATAAATTGTCTACCTGGTATTTTTAGTTGAATTTCTGATAAAAAAACAAGCGAAATTGGTTGTAAATTATAAACTTAAAATTCTTCCACTTCATTGAATAGGTTAGACTGACAGCACCATCTATTGCCCTAAACAATAGCAATCACTTATGCAACATAGAAATTCGTCATTCAATAATTAATTTAAAAGCAACTAATTAAAAATTCAAGAATTTTTCTAATGAAACATTCAAGTTATTTACCGTCAAATCTTGACGGGCACTAGTTTCTATTTAAATATATAACAAATTCACACCTTGTAATAATGTATTACTTTAAATTGCTAAAAAGTGTAAGATTAAAACATTAAAAACAGTAAAAATAGATTTATTCGATTGTATACCTATTTCAATTCTACCCGAGTGATTTTCAAAACTGAGGAATTAAAATATTCCAAAAAAGTACGATCCATGATTAAATGATTTGAAACGCAATCCTTCTATTCAATACGTATGCTTTCATATTACACACGTTATTATTATTTTTTTTTACTTGAATATTTATTTCTATTTTCGTAATCATGGAGTAACTCGAGCTATAATTTTGATAGGTTAAATGACGCTACATCGGTACATACTGTTCATCCATTATAAGAGAATCCATAGGGATTCTAACACGTAAAATTGCCATATGTAACGATGCAAACTTCTCTCCGCTAGCGTTCCAACCATACATTCTATGACGAAATTTGCTCGTATAGCTGCGTTCTATCATCTCGTATAGATTTGCGCACTTTTTCAGATACTATCTGTATATACAACTGCATAAATATATAGACGGTTGCACAAAATCTGATTATAGATGATAACTGCTGAAAGTTGTTTTTTAAATGTGTTATGCATTTTCAAAATTGTTTACTTTCATATCATATTCCACCTTATTAAGTGGAGATTTTTTTTCAATATACTGAATGCGTCGGGAAATGTTTCATGATCAATGTTTGACGCATGCTTTTGTTAACCGTGTATCCAGGATTCACGATTAATATAAACGGATAGCGTGGATACCATACAACAGAACTTCATGACTATTTTCCAGAAAATTTTAACAAGATCTACTTATCATAAAATTCATTTAAATATAGAATTTGTTGAAGCGTACCTCTTAAGACACATTTCTTTTTATATTTTACATATTATTAATATATTATAATTATTCTACTCCATGTATGTATGCCGATAAAAGAAGAAACTTTTCACATATCTTAGTAACATAAGCATTCAGTTAGTTATAAGTGCTAGCATTCAGAGACCACTATACTGATGTTGAGTCACCAGGCATACATACTTTTTGGATATTTGCTAGAATATTTTATATACATAATTTTTTTTATTAAGCCTATTTTAGAATTTTAGGGCAGGATTGTGAGTCTTTGAGATTGGGGGCAGAGGGTATTTTCTCCATAACGGAAACCAATCCATGTTAGCGCACTTTTGTTGTATGGTTGTAATGAAAAAGTATAAATTTTGAATTAGTGATACGCCATTCTAAAATGTCGTTATTTATTATTCGATGGCTTACGAACATAATCAGTAACATTCCCTGGCTTACACGCATAATACAATAGTTTAAAATTTTACATAAGTATGTATGCAATATTCGTTTAAAATAATTTTAGTTGTATTATAAAGTTGGTTTCAGGAATATGGAATAGGGGCAGGGCGGCCAGGTATAAATGTTTACATTTGGTGACGGCTAAGATATCTTTTATTCAGTCCTCAAAATCTCGACTTCTTTAAAACTGTTATGCATATGCAACGGGCCCACCGTGGCTAGGTGGATAAGACACCACGTCGCTAATTGCTTGAGACTGTAGATGAGGGCGGGTTCGAATCTCGCCGGTTTCGTTGCACACTCTTTGTGGAGCTTTGTGTAATTCTCTGGTGTTGTAAATTTCCTTGTGCTATCTCGTCCCTGTATACTGACGCTGACTTATAAGCGGTCCCTGGTGTCAAGGAAACAAGTCTGATGTATGTATTCAATAAACATATGCAATGAACAGACAAATTACGAAGAATAGAACTTAAATATCACATGAAAACAGAAAAACGTTTTTTTTTTTTTTTTTTTTTTTTTTTTTTGTCAAGAAGAATAGAAAATTCCTAAAATTCAATGTTTCATATTTTAGTAAGTTTTCATTATAAAATAATGGAGCTTTTAAAAATGCTTTTTATAGACTCAGAGAACCACTTTTTTAAGTTGGATTTATTGGAAAAAGTTGCAGCAGAAAATTAAATTTCTTTTTTTAATGTGTATCACAGCTTTCTAAAGCATTTGCCCTATATAATACTTGATTTGTACACTTTGAAAGTATGTTTTTTGATCAGAAGTTTAAGAAATAATTACCATTACATCAATTTTAAAACATATGTTTTGAATGCATCGCACAAATGTATTTGTTTTTGAGATTATGTTTCTCTTTAACTCACATTAAAAGTAGACTCAAGCTATTGGAGAACACACAGATGGAAATAGTTCAATTAAATTACGTAAACATGGAAATTTTTAAATAATAATTTTAACTACTAATTTTAACTGCTAATAATTTTAACTATCTAAACTTTTCACATCATATCAATGTCATGTTTTTTTGAGCAGTTTTTTGGAAATTTAATTTTTTTAAGCAGTGGAATATCTTTGGTAAAAAAATCTTTAAATCTCGGCATTTTAGCATGAAGGAATATATATAAAAAAGGACAAAGCTTTCCGATGCTTGCAGCGCAAGCTATTATCCTGGAATTATCTTAGATTTTAGATTCAAATATGATGATACCATCATCTCAGCATAGTAAATGTCTCAAAAATCGCCAAGAAAGAGGAAGACGTGCCAATTTGTAAAGAGCTCACGAAAGGCCAGATATTGGATATGAAAGAATATAACAAGAACCAAATGTGAACATTGGCCGTATCTGAATTTTAAGCTGGCGAATAAGTTCCTTAAAATTCTAGCCACGTCGTGTGAATAGACTCATGGAATGCTGAGCGGGAATTGGTTATGTATGTGTATGATAGGCTATTTGAAAATTCTCAATTTGTTTTGGCAACATCCGGCACACTATCAAACGGAATAGCTTGTTTTGTTTCACATGAATATATATATATATATATATATATATATATATCGGTTGAGCTATATTTGAGATTCTGAATATATTTTTCTCATAAATGTTTTGTGCCATAATATGCTGAGAATAAGGTTTTGTCTTAACAGAAAAATGGAAGTTTTGTGTTTCTATACGGAAGATTGTATTACTAAAACCGTCTGACTATTAGCCGCTATATATCACTTATTTATTGAAAAACAAATAAAATTACTTGTTAGTGGATTATTTCTTTAAGAAAGAAGCTGTATGCCAGTTGAATTTTTATTGTTTTCCTCAAAAGATTTATTTTCTTTTTCTTTTTTTTTCTTTTTTGGTAGATTGTTATAATTATGTAATCTATTTCTGATTTACAACAAAATGCTAAATTTAACATGAGAGTAGTCGTGATTTTCTTCAAAACGTTATTAGTCACGCTCGATCTTTTTACCGCCGGCCCCCCGTATACAGATAAACAATTAAATTAAAAAAAATAATAAAAAAACGGACTGCGTAAAAGCGAACTAAATAATTATTTCTTATCAACGTGAAACTATTTTTTTTCAATTCCTACTATTAGCAAACACTCTCGCTATATATATCTCGTTCAAATTGTCAATCGTTAATAAAATACTTATTATTCATCCAATCAAGCTCAAATATTTTTTTAAACTGGTAGTGGATGACATTTGATATTAATCCAGTTTTTTTTCAAATATTAATTCATCAATTAAATTAAATTAATTAATTTTCAATAATTGAGAGAGCCCTCTTCTTGATCAAGGTATTTTAACAGCGAGAGAGCCCTCTTCTTCATCAAGGCATTTTAAGCGCCACTCAAGACAAAAAAAGAATGGGAGAAAAAAAAATTCTCTTATTGACCTAAGTGGGAATTGACTTAAAATATTTTTTTTAACTTGTTTATATTACTTACCAATTTTTTTTTATTTACTTGTATTGATGACTTTTAAGTTGTGTTTAATTGTTAGTTCCTATCCATAAACACTGTTTCGATGAGGTCTATAAATGTCTATGATGGTTATAAAGCTAGAGATCCTACCTGCACAACTTCCAGGTTGTATAATATTTTAACGGAGCTTCTAACTGTAAAATAGTCAATGAAACATCGTCTTCATTTTAAAGACGTATCCAATGATATGCCGCTCAATATGGTGAGTAAGTTTTTTTTTCGTCTCAACCGCCATTTTATATCTTACGGCAGTCATTTTGAATTTATAAAAACAAAACCTAGCCTATAACCATCGGGCCGTTAAGACGAATTGATAGAGACCTCATTCATTAAAATTCATCCAGACGTTGAGATGTTTCGAAGGTATAAAGAAATCCATATACACAGATACGCGTGAAACACATAACCCTTCTCTTCAGTTGAGTAAAAATTTAAAATGAGAAACATTTTTCGCTTAATATTCGAAAAATACATTTCGATGAAGTTATAAATTTGCACTTTACTTAAATTATACATTTTCTAAATGAGATTTGAAATGGGAAAAGGTAAAAATGAACTGATATCAGGGATCGTTCCGGAGACGTTTCCACCAATTTCAACTTTACTTGTAAAAATGTACCTGAAGGAAAAATAGTTATGTCTTGTTACTCCACTATGGTAATGAAGAAACATTTAAAGTCAGCTACATGGTGTTTCTCCATTGTATTTGGAAGGAGATATGAGTTAGGTGAAGATGGATTATATGGGCGGCAAAAAAACCGACACGCGACTACTGCTGGGTTAACTGAAAATAACTTGCTACTAAAAGTAATTTGTTCTCAAATGTTGAATAAAAAACTATTCATTTACTTCTGGTATATGTATTAACCTCTTTGCTACCTGGGTCCACATGTGTGGACGGCTATTCTTTTTCTCATAAAAACTAAACTGTTTTTTTTTTGTTTTTTTTTTGTTTTTTTTTTATACTTTATTTTTTAATATCTGAATGTTTTCTGCTTTAAAAGCAAACCAATAACTGCCAACATCTATTTTGATTTCCTCATAAAACAAATGCTATTTTCATCTGAGTTTGAAAAATTCCTTCAAGAGAATGTGGCCAAGAAATTGAGAAATTGTTATAATTATTTAATTTAAATGCTTTAGAATAAAATGTTTTGAGGATTTTTATATCATTCACTTGTTTAAAAGCCTTAAATTTGTGATTGTTTTAATTTAGGTTAGTGATAATTAAATTGATATTTTAAGGGGATTTGTAATTTTTTATCCCTATTTCAGTTATGGAACAGTGGCTAAGCAGAGAATCAATTGACACCACTAAATTTAAATAATATTCTTCATAATATTCTTAAACAATATTCTTCATAATATTATTAAATAATATTATTAAATAATATTCTTTAAATAATATTCTACATATTTAAGTAGGGAATTTCTGATACTTTTTAAGGCGAAAAACATTATTAAAATTTAGTGGTGGCAATCCCCCAACTGCTGCGCCACTGTTCCATTATTGCTATTTATGAACCTAAATTATTATCCGAAAAGTTCTTTTTTCCGTCATCTGTGATGCCATTTTGTTTGTTTAAAACCAATGAATGAGTATTTGTAGCATTATTTTAACTTAGGGAACGAAGAAATAATTTGTATTTATATGAGTATGTGTGTCGGTGTAATACAGGCTAAATTATGGATAAAATTAGGTTTAAAAAAACTATTTCAGATTTCGTGGTGGATGATTGAATTTTATCCTATGCTCTTGCAGGTACGCCCTAAATGAGATTTTTCCGATTACAATAAAAATACAATAAAAGACTATTATAGAATTTTGATATTGTTTATTATTTTTATTATGTGGGGGTTTTTTAATATTTATATATAATTAAACGCATTATATTGACAATTTAATTAGGTTTTTAAAGCTGGTTGACTTCGGCAATTTAATGCATGTAGTTGATGAGTTTTGAGAAGATATGGAATGTTAAGTTCGATATGAGTGAGTTTTAATGTTAAATACCAACAAAACTCAATATTTTTTATTGTTTTTTGCTTTATTGGAGAACAACTTATCTGAAAAAAAATCAACCATATACGAGTTTAGAAATATATGCAGAGATTCTTAATTTTAGTCGATTGTGAAAGCAGCCATTATTCGTTATCTTAACTCATTAAAGACTGATGTTGGGTTTTCGCAACATTATGTTTGTGATTCTTTTATTTTATTGTGAATATTTTTCGCAACAAATTAATCATCACATATTGTGTATATGACTTTTATTTTCAAAATAAAAAATTGTTAATTTATCCGAGTTGTAAAAAAATTAGAAATATGAATGAAACAATACGAAATGTTTTGAAATGTTTTATCGATAATCTTCGGATTGGGTTCATAGAAGCACTTAAAGAATAAAATAAAATTCAGCAATTCAAAATACGGATATTGTAGCTACCTATGAGTAGTAACTGTAATGTACCGCTACGTAGTAAATGATTTAAAACATTTCATATAACAAAAATGTAATTGATTCGTACTGATATTGCTTTTTTGAAACATCATCATATCTCTTATAAAAATTAAAAATAAATTGTAATATAATAATATATAATATATATATATATATATATATATATATATATATATATATATATATATATATATATATATATATATATATATAATATATATAATATAAATATATATAATAATATATGTAATATAATATTTCTTTCCCTTAATTAGTCATTAATATATATAAAATAAAGTTTGATTTCATTTATGTCAAGTATAAGAAGAAGCGGTCTTTAATGGATTAAATAATTCTTTCTATAGAAGACCGTGCTTCAAAAATTGCCATTTTAAACATTTTCCACGCAAAATGCTTTTGGAAGTATAAAATATGCCTGTAATGGAGAAGAAAAATGCAAAAGTAGACAGGCTTGAATTCTTCCAGAAAACGTCAAATAGAAAACGGAATAGCTGGAAATATACATTTTATTAAGAAAAAGTATTTGTTATTTTTGTATTAATGAGTTAATACTTGTACAATAAAAAAAAAAGATACATTTGTATCAAAAGCTGAAGAAAACAGTCTCTAAAAAATGTAACTAAATAAACTTTGTATCGTGGCACATTTCAATAACAGAATCTTAATCACAGCATTTATTGCAATTAAGTCTTACATCTGCCCACATTAAATATGCCTACATTAAATATACATACATTAAAATGGCCGTTTTGTTGAAAATTTGGGAAATTTTTTTTTATTGTTTACTTTGTAAGAGTTTTATTTTACTATTCCAAATCTGTTTCAATTTCATTCCTACAATTACTAGAAGAGGAGCTGTGGCCAATTTAATAAACAGGGAAAAAAGAGTAAAATACTGGAAGTGGGCATAGAACGCCAAGAGTAATGTAAACGATGTTTCTATCATGATGATTTTCTTACATTTTTTTACATAAAAACACAAACAAAACTTAACTGACACTTCTAGATTAATTTTGTTACCTTAAATTTATGCCCCACCAGTAGCTGAAAGGTTCTGTTCTCGAAGCTGGTAGACCGGAGATGTTGGGTCGGAACCCAATCGCGCGGTCGGCCTAACCGTTCGGAGTTTTCGCGGTTTTCTTCGAACCTTGTGAAACCTTGCGTAAGTACAAGTTAGGTTCCCTTAGAAAGACCCCCCATGGAGGCCCACTCACCCTAGGACCTATATCACTCGAGTAGATAATCGGACGTCAAAAATCAACCCAACCCAACCCTTAAAATTACCCCATAACAAAACTTTAAATGCAATTTCTGGTAAATCAAATTTTTTGTCAATTCCATGTTCGATAAATTTCCTTAAATAAAATGTTTTAAACACATTTCATTGAAATTTTCTCGGAATGCTTTCCATGTTATTCTCTAAGTTCACAATTAGAATCTAAGCTCTATGTGATGATTTTTAATTTTTTAATTTCTAATTTTTAATTTTAAAAATGCAATTTTTTCTCATATTTTGATGTATTTCAGTTAATTTTGAAGATATCATTGTAAAATTCCTACTTCAGTGTACATGTAAGTGTAATAGTGGTATCTAGTACGAGGGGGGGGGGGGGAATTGAAATATATTTATTTTAATTGAGTGTACGCTGTCTAACGTAAGCATGAAATTTTGCTAAAATAAAATGGTTAAAAACTCCAATTTTTAATACTTTCCAACAAAGTTGAAAAGTGTTTATGCATCTCGTTTGTCTGTCCGTCTGTCCACGCTCTAACCTCCGTGAATAGACTCGGATTTTCATGCAAGGGATAAAGGTTATTTAGGATCACTAAAGCATGTTTGGTATTATATATGGACTATGTAGGATTGATACTTCATTTACAGGGGCACTCAAAAGTATTCCATTACATTCTGGTATAAGGGGAAAAATCGTTTGCAGAGTATTTTAATGACATGACGCTATTTGAAATGTACTGAAACTGTGTAAATTGCTAAATTTTACTACGATAACGTTAGAACAGGGCGTTCATAGCATTTTTTATTCATTTAAAGGGACATACAAAAGAAATCGGTTACAGTATACTGTCATTGAGTGATAATTGCTGGAGTGTACCGTTTAAAATTCGGTATGCGCTTTTAAATTTAATAAATTTTTTGCATGTTTCTCGTTACATATAAATTCTATACCTCATATACAGGGCTTCACAAAACTATTCACGTACCATTCTCCTTATTAAAGGAAATTGCTAAAGGCGAAGTTTCAACCGAAGTAGTTTTGTTACATTATTCTAAATGTGCTGGAAAGTGTTTCATAATCTATGCTAGACGAAAGTTTTTTTTTCTTTTTTGATAAATATGTTATGAAGATATCGCTAGTATTTTATGTTTTTTGATCACTCTGTATTACAACTGAACTAAAAATATGTGTATTTATACAGTATTGTGTCTTTTCCTTTAAAGCGCTCGAACGTAGGCAGACACCTTAATGCGTAAACGGAATTTTAATTATGGAATTGTGTAGTACACTTAAAAAGTCCTACCCTAATCTCAGGTCCCTGCATACCTAGCCTATGTTCTAACTCGGAATAATACTCGGAATTATTTTTATCATCATAGCTGTCTTTTACATTTAGCTCTATTTTACATCAGATATGCTATTACTATTTTTTGATACAATTACTATTTGATACTACTATTTGATACTACTATTTGATACTGCTATTTTTATATACTACTAGGGGGCTCGGCCCCCTACGAGCTACGCTCGCCAACCCCCGTTCAGACACTGCAGTCTCTAAAAGCACGCTAATTTGATCGGCTTTAAAAAGATTTTGGAAGATTGAATTATAATTAAAAAAACAAAAGTGATCTCCCTATAAACGGGTTTTTATTCATTTCTCTTTGATTGGGGAATTTTACGAAAAAATCAGCTGCTGTTAAAAGATACAATGGCATTTCAAAATCATCTAATATCAAATGAATTAAGTAAACAGAGTCTTTGTCTCCCGGTATTTTTTAACAAAGCGAAAAGAAAGTCCTTTTAAATAAGACATTTTAAACATATCGTTTTTAATCTGACGTAATTTTCACCAAACTTTTCTTTCCCTTTTTAATGTTCACGTGAAAATGCTTTTATTAGAAATGAAATATTATTTGCGCTGTCCAAAAAAAAAATTGTTGAAATGATCATCTCAAAATATCAAGTAAATGTCTCGCGCTATTTTTAAATTTATACTGTTTTGCAATATTATTTTGTGTTCATTTTATGTAATAACTGTAATGTGACGTAAATGTGATGTAATTTCTCCTATTTAAGACTTCTAACGCATGTTAATAAATTTATTATTTTACAATATCCTTTCTCTGTTAAAATTCATGTGTAATTATAGATGAAGTAATTTTCAATAAGTTCCTGCTTTTTATACGTAATTATTTAATTCTAATTTGAAAGTTTTTTTTCTGTTTATAATAGTCACGTGTAAATAAATTTTTAATTTGAAGCAAACATTATTGTTTCCGTTGTTTATACAGTTGGCAACAGGTTAAATTAGTACAATTTTCTGAAATAAGTAAAAAATATCTCTCGAAATGCTGAAAATTTGAATTTAAAATAGAAATGAAACCTTGAAAAATGAATCAAATTAAAAAAATAAATTAATTCTGCACACCGGGAAATTATAACGTATAAAATGATCTAAAATTATTAAATTCCGATGTATAGTTTTTGCTCCTATAAAACTTTTTTAGTGGAAAGATTTTGTCCAACTTTAGGATTAAATATCTCTTAAAATAATTCTGCGATTTGAAAACTGTCTGCATCAGCGTGTTTATCAAACATTTTTGTATAATACTACCAATTTTCATATTTTTGTATGCATTATTTTTCTTAATACTAACCAAGAAAGACCTCCGGTCGCAAAAAATTCAAAACCGGCGGCGGCGGCGGCGACAGCGGTAGTTACTTTTTTTTAGAGTAGAGAGATTCTTTAGGACATTCTACTATAATTTTATCAAAATAACATAATTTATTTAATTTTTCCTAATTTTATATAATCTATATATTTAAAACACAAGTGTGTTCTTTAGTCATCTGCCCTGATCTTTCTGCTGAACCCATTTTACTAATATATTTTTTAGACTGAAAGCTCTTCCTTTGTAGATGTGATCGTATATATATATATATATATATATATATATATATATATATATTTAAATATCTCCACTTTTACATTTTAATTTTAAAAACACTTTATGAAATTTCTTCAAAATGATGAAAATTAGATAGCTTTCGCTATTGCAGACAAGAGAGAAATAATGATGTATTACTAACTTTATTCATACTATTTTCTGATAAAAATTCAAAATTGTTGATAAAAATTGTATTATAGGGTTTAGAGGCTCAAAATCCCAGTAGGAGGGGAATATTATATTAGGAGCATAATAAAGGAAAATGACTTTATGTTATAATGACTTATGTTATAATGACTTAATATTTTGAACGGAAATTGACGTACTGCTTTTGAAAACACGTATTTTCCCTCATAAATTTTCTATATTGCTTTTCCTTTTGCATGTGTACTGATACTAAGTTTCAGGCACTAGGCGAAATGCTTATTTAAGTGAAAATGAAGATATCTCAAAGAAATCGATCATTTTCTTAGATAAAACTGAACATTTTAACACAAATGCGTCTAAAAAACTTAAATTACGGAAATTTTGACTCCCCGGAATTGAGATTAGAATCTCAAGTAAAGAGTGCGTCTGTTCACATAAAAGATGTTGCTGACAATCGTGACTTCAAGTTTTGAGTTAAAATGATTTTTAAATGATCAAACAAAATAAATTTTTTTTTTAATGATGAATATGAATATGAGAAGTGCGTATTCAAATTTTGAGAAGGTGAAAATTGCTGTTTTCATTCCGGAAATCCAAGTGTAAGAGCCTCAGTAGATAACCACATCCTAATAACTGATCTTTATTATATTTTACTGATTAAGTATCTATCTATATTATAAAGAACAAACGTATCTGTGCGTAACACTGACGTAATTTTGCGAATGGCAACACTTCACGATCAAATTTCGGTCTTGAAATTTTCGCTACTACAATTTTTTAATCTTCTGACCATGGTACATTTTCAATTTTCGTCGCATTTATTTTCTGAAATAATTTTTAAGCATGATTTTTTTAAAGTTTATCTTATCACGTGCCGGCTTCAATACGTAATAATAATAAACATTTTGCACATAAAGCAACAAACACTTTTCAGCCTTTGTTTCTGAATATTTTTGCATAACGAAATTAATACTGCCTTTAAAAACAAATAGAAGAATAATATTTAAAAAAAAACCACCAATCTAACATATTTGTGAAAAACAAATTAACGAAATTAATACTTCTTTTATAAACAAATAAAAGAATAATATTGAAAAAACACAAATCTAACATATTTGTAATTGTACAATTTAAATTTTTAGATCACCAAATATGATTTTTTTTCAAATGGAATTTGTTTGCAAAGTTCATCTCATTTTACTCATTGTCTATGGCTTTAAAAACAATTTTAAAGCATGAAATATTTTTTTAATTTATCTATTTTAATTTATCGATCGGAGTTCGATTACGAAAGATTAATCCGTTTGCCCTTAAAACAAAATAAAGTGTTTATTATTTTCTTACGGCTAATATCCATTAAAAAAACTTCCATATGAATAAATAAATAAAATAATATAAATAAAACACAAATTTACCAGACATGTATAAGCTCTGAAATTATCAGAATATAAAAAAATGCCATAAGTAGTAAAATCTTGACAAATAACTCTTATCATGAAGCTAATAAGAAAATATCGCTTTTGAGAAATTTCAAAAATTTATTTGATTGTATAATTCGTCGTTTATACTTTTTTAATGTAAATAATGCAATTTACATAAAATTGTAATTTAATAATGATTTTTTAATGCAAGTGGTCAATCTAAAAAATTAATTGCTTATAAAAAAATTATTAGTTTTCAATTTAAAAAAATGTTTTAACCTATATTTTTTAACCCGGGAAGCCCGGGTACGATCCCCTAGTATATATAAAATCCTAATGAAACGAATATATGAAACGACTGAAATTTAACGAATTTATGAAACGATTCTATGAAACGACTGATTAAACAACTGATTATGTTTCGCGGCAATTTCTCTTAAAATACGGAATAATTTGCGATGAAATTAACACCAAAAATAGGTATTAATCCGCAGATCTCAAAACTTGTATTAGAAATTTTTAATTCGAAATAGTTTTCGAAGTATTAATTTTTTTCTTTTCTAACGATGGCAACTCAAATTTTAATCATAACAGATATTTTTTTTCATATTTTAGTAAAGGTTATTATTTTAAACTAATTTGGTGACCAGATTGGCCTCCCTTTAATATATGCTAAGAATACTGCTTTTTTTTTTTTTTTTTCATTATCAGTTTATTTAATACAAAACATTCATTTAAAACTGAAAAGTTTAAAATTAATGACTTTCACTTCTTTCATTTATTTTAAACGAAACGAAAAGAAAAATATTAGGCGCAGATGTCACATATGCACCGGGATACCTAAATGGTGCCAAAATGGCGTTATTTTGCCTGACATGGTAACCCGGCTATTGTTGCTTATTTATTAATAAATGTTTTTTTTTTTACATTTATTTTCTTTTATTTAAAAAAAGTTATAAATTGTTTTGTTCTATAGTTATTAATTATTTTTATTTTATTATTATTTAATGTTATTTCATTTTAAACTAGGGCGCTCGGCCCCCTACGAGCTACGCTCGCCAACCCCCGTCCAGACACCGCAGACTCTAAATGCACGCTAATTTGATCGGCTTTAAAAAGATTTCGAAAGATTAAATTATAATTAAAAAAACAGTGGCGATCTCCCTATAAACGAATTTCTATTCATTTCTCTTTGATTGGGGAATTTTAACGCCAAATCCGCTGCGGTACTACTTGATTATCCTGTCGACCAATTTCGCCAAATTATATAAATCACCAAACCACTCGCCAAATTATACAAATTGATATAATTTTTATTTTAAATAACGAAAGAACAAATAAATCCGTACAACATTAATAAAAACACAAATAAAACGTCGAAATAAAAATAACTTGATGACGTATACACGTGTAACAACATTTCAAAATAAGCTAATATAAAAGGAATTAAGTAAAGAGAGTCTTTGTCTCCTGGTATTTTTTAACAAAGCGAAAAGAAAGTTCTTTTAAATGAGACATTTTAAATTAATTCTCAAAATATCAAATAAATGTCTAGCGCAATTTCTAAATTTAAACTTTTTTGCAATATTATTTTGTGTTCATTTTATGTAATAACTATAATGTGACGTAAATATAACGTAATTTCTCCTAAGACGCATGTTAATGAATTTATTATTTTACAATATCCTTTCTCTTTTAAAATTCACGTGTATACTTTTTATGACGTAATTTTTAATAAGTTCCTGCTTTTTATGCGTAATTATTTAATTCTAATTTGAAAGTTTTTTTTCCTGTTTATAATAGTCTTGTGTAAATAAATTTTTAAATTGAAGCAAACATTATTGCTTACGCTTTTTATACAGTTGGCAACAGTTTAAATTAGTACAATTTTCTGAAATCTGTAAAAAATATCTCTAGAAGTGCTGAAAATTTGAATTTAAAATAGAAATAAAACCTGAAAAAATGAGTCAAAATAAAAATAATTACTGCAATCTGCACTCCGGCAAATTCTAACGCATAAAATGATCTAAAAATGATTACACTGCTATGTATAGTTTTCTGCTATAAAACTTTTTTAGTGGAACGATTTTGTCCAACTTTAGCATTAAATAACTCTTAAAATAATTCTTAGATTTGAAAACTGTCTGTATCAGCGTGTTTATCAAACATTTCTGTATAAAACCACCGATTTTCATATTTTTGTATGCATTATTTTTGTTAATATTAACGAAGAAAGGCCTCCGGTCACAAAAAAATCAAAACCGGCGGCGGCGGCGGCGGCGGCGGTGACAGCGGTAGTTACTTTTTTTTAGAATAGAGAGATTTTTTGACTTAAACTTTAAATTTTACGATTTGCGAAAAATCCTGACGTGATGGTTAAAACTGAAGGTGGATTGAAAAATCAATTATCAAAAACTAAAGAATATGTCACAACCCAAATTAGCTGGCTACTGGCTAATATTATCCGAAAAACAGATTATTCCCATCCTCTTTCGTCCTCAGTAATCAAATATTACTTAAATTGTAGTTCGCGATTACGATTGATAACTTTACTAATTTTTTAGATCAGATATGTCTGCGCATAGCTAAAAGGGGAGATGATCAATATTAAGAAGAAATATGTGCTTATAGATAAATTTCGAAAACAAATAATGCAATCAATCTTGGTTATTTGTTTTCTTTCTTTTCTATGGAATATTTAGCAATCAGTCTTATATGACTAAAGTATCTAATACTGATATACAGGGTATTCAAAATTATGTGCGGTAATTTAAATACTATAATAAACTCCTTTTGTAATATACATTTACCAAAACGGGTTTTAAAGGAAAGAAACTTGAATCATTTTCATTTTATTTTATTGTAAATGTTTTGTGTGACATCCTTCAGTCACTCGGACAATGCCCAACTATAGTCTAATCAATGCCAAATTCGTTTAAGCAGTCTGGAGTTATTAATTTCAGAACATAAGCGTGTACGTGTGCCCCTTTCTAGGTCATCCAAGATGCATGGTAGTGGTACCACATACAAGTTTTCTTTCACAAAGGCACAGAAGTCACATGGTGTTATTTTTGCAAAGACACAAGAAAATGTCACGGGAATGCAAAAGCAACCTGTTTCTTCAAATTGGTGATATCAAGTTACGAATGCTTTTGTCATTAGGACTATATTTTCCAAACCGTCTAGGAAACTCACGTTGGACTAAAAATACAGATTGCGTTTTCGCTACTACAGAACGCAATACGCGTTTTCTTACTGAGACGCCATTTTACATTATAGCGATATAGTAGTGGCATCACAACTTCCGTAGCGCTACTAGCCGAAGGAATGTGGAAATGTTTGAGCTTCCCTTAATTTAAAACCCGTTCTGGTAAGTGTGTGACTGAACATAAGGTTGTTATAGTATTTTAAAATACTGTATATCATTTTGAATAACCTTGTCATTAAAAGCTAATCTTGTGGGGGAAAATATGATAAAGAATAAAGCTTTAAAAATGTAAATGATTTTAAATAATTCATAAAAGTAAGGCAAGAATACTGTGCTAAATATAATTTTATTATGAATTTAAGCGAATGTTTTAAAAGAGCGTAGCTGAAAACAGTGCACTAAACGTTCGTTTAATTAATTTATATGCGATCTTTTTTCCCCAATTTCACATATTTAGCAATTTTTTTCCGTTGTAGTGCTAGAAAAGAAACACAAATTTCTGTTCAAATCGCACTTGAAATTATCGTAAAGTAATATGTTGCGCAAAAATGGTACTATAGGGAGTTGCTATGTTGAACTCTTTAAATTAACCAGAATTCTGCCTTCCAGTTTCGCAACTGAGCAGTTCTCAACTTCAGAAGAAGGGGTTTATATTTTAAAAAGAAGAATGAGGTTGAAATAGAGAATAAAGTAAAAAAGTCAAGCCGATAAAATTTCTCGTAGACTGAAATCTTCTGACTGCCCGCTGACAGTATATTAGTTGATTAAGATGCTGTTTTGACTGCTTTTTATAAATAATTTAAATTCTTATAATTCTATAGATTTTACCCAGTTTCAAACTATTATACTCTCCGCTATTATCTTTATATACAAAATTCACTTTTTAATGCTTTTTTATAATAACCTTCTGTTTAGCATTTCGTTGTTGTTTTTTTATGTCATGTGTGATTAGCAATATATTTTTTTAACAAATAAACAAATTTCAGAGAAAACATTATTGCACTTTTTCCCTTTTCCTAGACAACGGAGGGATTACTTTTTTAATATCCTTAATATCCTACTGATATAAATATATTCATAAAAGCAAAGATAAGAATATGACAATAATTTATTATGAATTTGAGTGAATGTTTTAAAAGCGTAAAGCTAATTATAAAGGACAAACGTGTCTGTGCGTAACGCTGACTTCATTTTGACGGTGGCATAACCAATCGATTAAATTCAACTTTTACTACAATTTTAACTTACTAATTTTACTAATTTAAACTTCTAAATATCGCACATTTGAAATTTTTACACCGTCGAATAGAGATAAAAATGTACTTTCAAGTGAAATTTGTTTGGAAACTGTATCGCAATTCGTTTGAAAAAAGCAACGTTATTTGTTAAATTTTTATTGTTTTTAAAATAATTTTCAGGCATGATTCTTTTATTCAATCTATTCCTATTCGTGCAGACGATTATGTATAATAAATCTGTTTGTACTTAAATTAATATAAATAGCTCGGCAATTGTTTCCAGCTAATGTGACACAATGGAATTAAAACATTCATCAATCAATAATTAAAACCATACAAATAAAATACAAATTTAAGAACCACTAAAATGACCAGAATAAAAAAGGCTGATTTTAAATAATGATCTTTGGCGATTTCTTCTGCTGTTAACTCCCGGCGTGAGACCAACACAAAACTTTTAATAAATTCCAAAATTTTATTTAAACTAATGACTACTTTCCATATAAATAGGATTTTTGGTTTTGTTAGTGCGTATAAAAAAAAAATAACTGCAAAAAATCTAATATAGTTATCAATTAAATAAACGGTTTTCATCTATACTCCGTAACCCGAGAAGCCTGGTATATCCCCTTGTTTATTATTAATAATAACTACCATTAACTGCATAGATATTTTTATTGCGCTCACATTTATTCAGCACAAAAAATAAATGATAAAACTTCTTGAAAAGAGCTAGTAAAAAGCTAATAATAATCTATCTATCTATATATATATATATATATATATAATTTTTTTTTCATTTTCTTTTTATTGATTAAATGTAAAACTCAAGGAGTCTATGCCTTTTTTAACTGCAAGCGATGCATATAATATATGTTTTAAAATAGAATTAGTTAACGGTTAAATTTAATCTTATTTTTAGTAGCACACTGTAAAAAAAAAAATCGGAATCGGAAAAATAGTTGCCCTTATCGTAACAGAAAATTTTCCGACCCAGCTCGGAATAAAATTCGTAAAAAAAAGGAAATAGTCAATAAAACGGTATTTTACGGATTTTATTCCGAGCTGGGTCGGAAATTTTTCCGGTACCATAAGGGCAAATATTTTTCCGATTCCTACAGGAAAACGGATCTTATTTTTTTTACAGTGCAGATATTGAACATGCGCAAAGGGAAGGGGGGAATAAACGTGTGTAATTTTATAAGGTAAGGGGTATTTTAATACTTTTTATCATATATATAATATTAAATGTGTTACTAGAATAAAAAAATAGTTTTCTTTTTAAATTTATTTATTTATTACATTCCATGTTAAGCCTTTTCTTGATTCAGTGTTCAGTTTTCTTTTATTATTCTAGTTCAATAATCGTTCGGGCATAGAGAGAAATCATTGTTTAGCTTATAGCTTGATTCCCTACAGAAAACGACTATTTTGCTTACATATGTAAATTCTGTGCCCCTGAAAACGTAATTTATTATATAAGCATTATTCTGTATCCTTTTTCGTGAATTTGTTTTGTTTCTTTCCCCTCACTTTTAATTTTCATAAGGTATTTTATTGGACTATACCGTTTAACTCGTACGTGGTTTCTGATGTGTTTAATATTGATTTCATAACACTGTACAACAGTGGTTTAGTTCTAAAACTAAAATTAGTTGATTCTAGATCTTTTTTTGGCGCTGATTCCGAATATGCTTTCCGTTTATCTCTAGGTGGTCCAGGTTTTGAGAAATATGGATATTTAAATTTATGCAAATTTAAGCTTTTTTGTGCTATTTTATGCAAATTTTAGATACAATATATGTCACATCTAATTACGTTTTCTAGATAATGATTACTTGACTATTTGCTTCAGATAACTGTCACGATTTGCATATTCTTAACATTTATTTATCAGTTATTAAGCCTAATTTGCCTATTTTTCAATGGTGTAATGTTTATACATCACTATTAACTTTAAAATAGCTGCCACAGAATTCACGTAATGTTTTTCTAGACTAGATTTTTAAGCTGATTTCAAATCTTTATTCTGTTTTCTTATGTCATGTCTAGTTTTTGAGTAAAATAAATTTCTACTTTTGCGCGACATTAACACAGGTTTGATATAAGATGCTTTTTAGGGGTGTGTAATTTATTGACAAGAGGGTGAACAGGGTCAGATTCATATCAGATACATAAACAAAAATTTATATAATTAAAAAAAATAATAAGTAGTAGAATCTATCCTAACTAGTTGAAGTTTATCATAAAAAGCTATTTCTGGCTTTTTTGACCAAAAACTAAAATTTCACTTTTTCAAAAACTAGACGTGATAGAAGAAAACAGATACAAGATTTGAAATTAGCTCAAAAAACTGGTTTAGAAACATATTAGCGTACTCGTGGGGAAGAAATATTTAAACGTCAAGAAACATTATTAGAAAAACATAAAAAATATGCAAATTAAGTACAATATTTCACAGTCACATGCCAGTATAATCTCAGAAACAACATTTTTGTGAAGTAAATTAGATAGTAATCATAACATAAAACAAAAAACCCTATATGATATTGCTTTATACCTTAAATTTGCAAATAATTGTATAAAATTTACTAAATTTGCATAAATTGAAATATGCAAATATCTCTCAAACTTGACGTGAAAGTGTAAAACTAAAACTAGATTCGGAATCAGCACAAAAAACCGCCTAAAAAACAACTAATTTCTGTTTTAGGACAGAGCAAAAGTTCAAATTTGTTGACCAGTGTTATTGGTCAATTTTATTTGTTTTAATGGTATAACTGGACAGAAAGTTTATATATATATATATATAACCATTAATTAAACATCACCGACCATCATCAAAAACTGCAATATTGTGAATGATTGACAACACGCCATAAACCAACAATATAGAACTGCATGTGTAAAATAAAGTACCGTATACCTAATTACAAGAATTAAATTGGAAGAAAAAAAGAAGAATGTGGATTCTGAAAAAACTGAAAAACTTATATATTGAATTACGTTTTCAAGAGTACAGAATTCAATGATATAAGCAAATCGGTTGTTTTCTGTGTGGAAAAAGCTATAAGCTGAAAATTTTTTTTCCCCTGTACTCAAACAACCAATATAATCAAAATACTAATTTCATGATGAATAGAGAACATTATCAAATGGCATGAAATGGAAGAAAAAAACTACAACTCATTAAATATCTAATTTATAGCAATAGAAATCCCGCAAAACATACCGTATTAATTCCCAGTAGATTTTCAAAATATATTCCCGCACATGCAATCCAAAAAGCATGATAAGATCAAGGTGAATAAAACACTTAAATTAACACAGAAATTAAAAGCTATGGAGTCAGTTAATTCATGTTGAAATATTGTGATAAATATAACTAATATAATATAAATAAAAAATAATTACATTATTTATAATACCTAAAAACAATTTTAAATTGTATAATAATTTTACAACATTGCTAATATAATACGTTAATTTCCACCTAGTGTAAAAAATTAAAATTATGACTTTAAAGAGGCTATTTAAAAATACAAAATTTATGGTGCTGCCATCTATTATTATTTTATTCAAATGTCACAGTAAGTAGAACCTAATACATGCTAATGAAATAAAATGTATCAACTGCATTCCTACACACATCCTAATATAAACAATACCATACTGTATTTCATTATTCAGAAATTTTTTTAAATAAATTAAATGTTAATACAATATATTCTATTACCATACCATTAAATCTATACTGAGAAATTAAAAAACTTTTTTAACTTGATAATATATAGAATATAGGCTATATGCTATAAAATATAATAAATTATATATTATAAAAATATAATAGTCGTAATATTTAGCTTTACATATAAAAAATGAACAGGAAAGAAAAAAAAATAATTAAATAATTAAATTATAAAATAAATGAATAAAAATGGATGTTTATATAAGATTGTCAGATACTAAAATTCCAAATAGCCTAAAGATCACATATATAGTGTGTGAATTATCCTTATATTAGTCATAAAAAAGCTAAAAAAAATATGATTGTGCCAATCAAACATATAAACCAATAATTAATCATGGAATACAATGTTGAAAATAAAACGTTATTAAATAGTAAGGAATAATAATAATAAAAACTATTTACCCAATTTTAATACATACAGTATAACATTAGTTAATCAAATAAACCAATATGCATAATAATCACTAAAAAGTTGGTATACTATTATTAATTTATATGACATTGTCCTGAGTAGACTAAATTAAAAATAAGTTAATATTGAGTTTGATTAAATAAGTTAAATTTAATATGAAATTAAAAAAGAGTAAAAATCACCAATTACATATAAAACATCAAATCAACATCCATATAAAATGCGTATTAGAAATGTAGTTATAATACAAAAGCCCCATTTTATATATATATATATATATCAGACGTAGATCTACATTATTTGTCCAGTACATTGTCTATTAAAAAAATCCTGATTTTTTTCGAGCTGAGACTTTTTCGAGTACTTTTTATGGTTCAACTTTCTCAAACCGGTTTTTAGGATGGTAATCCATTCTCAAGTAAACATTTTCAGCTGCGTAATTGAATTTAAGCATTCATAATAAAAATAATATTAAATTTAATGTTAATGGTTTTTAATTTATAATGTTTGTTTGGAAAACGTGAATTTGATTTATTGAGAACAAAGTTTCTTTGGTTACAGCTGATTTCCGGAGACTTTTTCGAGTGCTTTTTATGGTTCAACTTTCTCAAACCGGTTTTTAGGATGGTAATCTGTTCTCAAGTAAACATTTTCAGCTGCGTAATTGAAGCATTTATAATAAAAATAATATTAATTTTAATGTTAATGATTTTAATTTATAATGTTTGTTTGTAAAACATGAAAATGATTTAATGAGAATAGATAGCATCTGAAAAACCTACATTCCGGATTGAGAAAACTGATTAAAGTGCTGTAAAAAATTTACAGAAACGTTTCTGGAAATCCGCGGCAGCAGAGGAGATTTTGTATTTAGAAATGCTTCTGCAAATCTTGAAAGTATTATATTAGTTTCAGAATTTTCCAAAGATAAAGAACGCCTTTCGGAATCTGGGGTAACTCGGAAGAGGTGAATGTATACTTTTTCGTAGTTACATTATATTTTCCTAGTTTAACAAATATGTGTCTTTTTTTGCAGTGTATGAGGTGTTTAATGCAAGCAATGTAGCTATCCCTGTAAAAGCTATGTTAAAAAAATATATATATGAACTAAACCATCGAACGCGACTTTTTTTTTTATTGTAATGATGTAATAATATTAAAAATATATTACTTGCATCATAACATCCACCCTATTTCAACAATGAAATTTAGTTACCATACACCTTCTGAATTATATCTATTAAAATAATCCTATAAATTTTGTCAGGCCGTTGTAAGACGATCATTGGCCATTATTGTAAAAGCGACCTTAGCTTGTGACTTTTGAGCCTGACATTAGATTTATCCCTTAGCATATTAACGTTTATATTCATATAATTGTGGATCAGTTGAAATTCTACCATATTATTAATATAAGTTTAAAATCAAGCAATCAACGATTTAAAATTATGTATACATAAAGTTTTTTAAATATTTTTATACACATTAAACAATGTCTTTTTTCAGTTGCGAACATTCTGTAATAAATTTCTACAGTCATACATTACTTTCGTTACGTTTGAATTTATTAACCATCATTATAAAGTACTTCAAAGTCGTAGATTTCATTGATCATAATATTTCGTTAGTATATTTATTAACACTATTGTATATCATACTTTGTTGAACTATTATGCAACTATTTCTTTATACTTTAGCACATATAATTTTTTTCAATAAGAAACATACTTAATAATACTTATAATACTAAAAAGAACTCTTTAAAAATAATTCTGAAAATGTAACGGAATTCTTTAAGAATAAATCATAATGAATTATGAGATAAATCAATATTGACTGTTATAATACTTGAATAAAAAACCTCATTATTGATCTAGTCTTTAAAAAAAATCACTTCGCTTAATACTTTATACATGAAAACACTTTTCAAAATATTATTGTATAAAAGACTAATTGTTAATAACTTCAATATATCATAAAAAACTTTTCTTACATTTGAAAAATTGGATTTTTTCATGAAATTAATCATTAAATAACGATTTTCCAATTAATTAATTCTATAAAAATACATACGCTTAATTAATGAAATTACTTTCCAGTACCATAAAATTTTAAAACTCGTTCATATTGTTTTTCAAAGTACTTTAATTTGATATGTGAAATTTCACCCACTTTGCTTCCTGTAAGACTGGTTTTTTTCTAATACAGTTATTTTTTTAATCACATTTACTTATTACAATAAGTAAAGAGAGGAAATATTGAAAATTAATTGTGTTGTTATTCTACAGGTATATTTCATTGTTTTTCCAGTAATTACATTAAATAAATCTTATTAATGAAATAGTATGACAAACTCTGTTTATTTTAGTTAATTCAAGAATACGTTAAAGTGCAGTTTGTTGTTTCATGTGTATTTTGTATTGTAATTTTAAAATTGTAAGCATGTATAAGTCTAGGCTTACATTAAGTATATTTCTCAAATTAAACACTTACTTCTTTTGTCATGGAAAATAATTACAAATAAAACAATGTGATAAACAACTTTATTTAAGCACACGTCTCTATCCAAACGTGATAACAATGATTTTAAAGAAACTTTTTTTTTATAAAGTAGATTCGGCTTTTGTTTTTTGTCTGTCTGTTTATTTTTTAAGCCTAAAATTCTGTACATAAATTAATTTGATCTTTCAGATCACTGCACAGAATCTACAAATAGCTATATTATTGAGAATGATTTTCCGTATTAATCTTTTAAACAAATGTATTATCTATATATTTTTTTAATTAACAGTTTTAGCACTTGTAAAAGAATTGTTAATGTAAAGTTTCTAAGAAAATTAGTTTATCTAAAAGTTATTAAAAATTCATTTAAATATGTCATATTGGTCTAAAGAAGGTGTCTGAATTTTACAACTTTCGACAACCGAAATTAATTGTTAAATTAAAAAAGTCCTTCCGGCCACTGCCGGGAGGAAGAGGTAGCTTTCATATTCCTTATTTTAAAAAAGCCAACTTATATCATTCAAACACAGGAAGCTCAATTTAGTGGAAACCGAATATAGGAGATTCAATACTAATTTTTATCAATATAATGAATGAGAATTTAGCGAAATTAGTCAGCTTTATCCAATCTTCTTTTCTTTAAAGTAACTTATATTTGGCTGCCAAATTCGGCGATTTCTTAAAGTGCCTGCCATTTTAAGACAACGTGGTGGATGAGGCTAACCAGTGAACTTGGTCGAGACCTTAGTAATTGCTGTGCACATGCTCACTCACATCGGAATCGATTGATATATACGAGTGCTGTCGCATGCAAAAAATCAGATTTTTCAAAATGTCACCCACAATAGAAATTGAAACTGCTATATCTGAGCCATTTTTTAAGGTAAAGACAAACAAAAAATGCTCCTGAATCCTTATATCAAGGTCAAATACTTAAGAAAGAAACCTTTTTCAATTTCTAATTTTTTTGCACCTCACTTTAAATATATATATATATTTTTAATTTAATGGCCGCCATTTTGAAACAAGATGGCTGATGAATCTGGCCAGCGAACTTGGTCGAGGTATTGATGTATACTATGCACATGCCTTCTTACATCAAAATAGGCGAATACGTGTGTTATCGCGTGACAAATACAAGATCGTTTCAAAATGTTAGCCATGCTAGAAATTCAAAGTGCTATAATTCAAACATTTTTTAAGATATAAACAAAAGAACAAATTTTCAGAAACAAAAACTGCTCCGGAATCTTTGTATCAAGGCCAAACACATAAAAAAAATCTTTTTCATGTTTCAATTTTTTAATACCTAATTTTTAATTTTAAATTTAATTTATTTTTAAATGGCAACCCTTTTGAAACAAGATGGCGAATGAAGCTGTCCAACGAACTCGGTCGAGACATTGGTATGTACTATGTACAGACCAAGTTACATCCAAATCGGTTCATAAATACGCCTGTTATCGCATGACAAAAATCAGGTCGTTTTAAAATATCAGCCACAATAGAAATTCAAAATGCTATTATTCAGCCATTTTTTTAGATATAGACGAAACAAAAACTGTTCCGAAATCTTTGTATTAAGGTCAAACACATACGAAAAAAATCTTATTCATTTTCCAATTTTTTGGTATCTCATTTTAATTTTTTTATCTTTTAAATTTTTTTAAATGGCCGCCATTTTTAAACAAGATGGCGGATGAAGCTGGCCAACGAACTCGGTCGAGATATTTGTATGTACTATGTACACACCAAGGTACATCCAAATCGGTTCATAAATACGCCTTTTATCGAGTGACAAAATTCAGGACGTTTCAAAATGTCAGCCACGCTAGAAATTCAAAATACTGCAACTCAGCCATTTTTTAAGATATAGACGAAACAAAAACTGCTCCGAAATCTTTGTATAAAGGTCAAATACATAAGAAAAAAATATCTTTCCATTTTCAATTTTTTGGTACCACATTTTAAATTTTAATTTAAAAAAAAAATTTAAATGGCCGCCATTTTGAAACAAAATGGCGGATGAAGCTGGCCAGCGAACTCGGTCGAGACATTGGTGTGTACTATGTACACACAGAATTACATTGAAATCGATTCATAAATACGCCTTTTATCGCGTGACAAAATTCAGGACGTTTAAAAATGCCAGCCACGCTAGAAATTCAAAATGCTATAACTCAGCCATTTTTTAAGATATAGACGAAACAAAAACTGCTCCGGAATCTTTGTATAAAGGTTAAATACATAAGAAAGAAATATTTTTCCATTTTTAATTTTTTGGTACCACATTTCAAACTTTAATTTTTTTTTTAAATTTTAAATGGTCGCCATTTTGAAACAAAACGGCGGATGAAGCTGGCCAACGAACTCGGTCGAGACATTGGTATGTACTCTGTACACACCGAATTACATCGAAATCGGTTCATAATTACGAGAATTAGAGTGTGACATAGGTCAGATATATATATATATAGATATAGATATAGATATATATCAATTTTGAACGGAGGGTGGTTTCGGGGTCTGGGGGTCATGATCGATGAAAATATACCAAAATTTTTTTAAATCGCTTTCCTCCGAACGGCTGCAATAAGTAGCTTTTTGTAATGAAAGCTACCTAAAATAATGTAGTACAGTTATACTATTATACACTGTAAAAAATTCTGTAAAGTTACTAAAGTTTTTCTAGGAAACTGGGATTCCTAGAACTTTTTATGTAACGACAACAACAAAAATTCTTGTAACAGACACACTTTTCAGCCGAAAATCAAAAAATCTGTAAGGTTACTAAGAATTTTTTAGGAAACTGGGATGCTAGAAATTTTCATGTTCATCAAGGTTACAGACAAAATTTTAATAAGATTACTGTAATTTTAGCAGATTCATTTGTAAAGTTGCAGTTTTCTGTAGCTTTACAAAAGCTAATTTTGTAGATTTTCAGCTTTTTTTGTACAGCTAAGATGAAAGATTAGTAAGCATGTAATTTACATCTGTAGAACTGCAGATTTTCTTTTACAGTGTAGTATAAATAATTGATGATGTCTTTGTAGTTGCTGAACACCATAACCTTCCTATTATTTTAAATCATGCAAATTCATTATGTTTTTCTATTCAGTTTACAATTGAACATGAAACTGACCAGCAAATTCCGTTTTTGGATATTCTGATTCATAGATGCATGGGCTCCACTTCGCAAACCCTTGAAATTTTAGGTTACAGAAAAACAACGTTCTCTGGTCAATATCTCAATTTTAATTCCGAATCTCCTAAATCCCATAAGACGGCAGTTGTGAAGACTTTATTTACCAGAGCTATACGACATTGCAGCACAGAAAAGCTTTTTAATATAGAAAAAAAAAAAAAAAAAACGATTTAAAGTTGAATAGTTATTCTGAAATGTTTTGTTTTAGCATTTTTATGGAACTTCTTCGTGCGCACATGGATACTCCTCCACCCTTCCAACGAATGAAAGTTAATAGAAAGAAATTCGCAAGCATTCCGTATTACAAAGGTATTTCAGAGAAGATTTCTCATTTTTTGAAACCACTTGGCATTCACACGCCCGTCATCCCACAAAAACCACTTAAGCATCTTTTAAGCAATTTTAAGCATAGATATCCAAGCTCACAGTTTAAAGATGTTTTTTTATGGAATTACGTGCAAACAGTGTAATGCAGTCTACATAGGTGAAACCAGCCGTACACTTGAAACAAGACTTAAGGAGCTTAAACATGCTTTTAGGTTTTAGCAATAAAAATTTAAATTTTAAAATTGTTGACCACGCCATGGATCATTTTCCGAGTTTTGAGAATGCTTATATAATTAGATCAGGCTGCAGCATTTATGTAAGTCGCATTTTTTTTTTTTTTTTTTTTTGGAAGCTGGGTACACGAGAACTGCCGATTTAGCAGTTAATGAGGCTGCATCTCTTCCAATACAATATTCAGTTTTGTTTTAACTATAATTTTTTGGCAACTTGTCTTTTCTACTTGTTGAACTTTAAAACGTAGTATGACTTTTACGTTAAGAATTAGCTGATGAGGGATTCAAAATGAATCCGAAACGTCCTTTTAAATTAGTTTTAGAGCTTTTATCATTTAATGTAATGTAATGTAATGTAATGTCTGTTATTTTGAAAAGTTTTTATAATTAGTATAAATAATATAGTAAATCGTATATCGGACTTATTTTTATACAGCAGATACGGCTTTTGTTTTTTTATCTGTCTATTTGTTTTTTGAGCAGAAAATTCTGTACATAAATGAATTTAATCTATCAGATTATTACACAAAATCTAGAAATATCTATATTATTGAGACTGATTTTCCGTAGTAAGCTTTAAAAAATATATATTATATAAGTAGGATTTAGTCGGAAAATTACTTAAAGATTCATTTGGCTTATAATTACCAATAAATGCATGTATTAGCGTATCAATTTTATACGGAATTTAATATTCACTCGAACAAATAATATTCTTAGTAGATCACAGCAGTTCATCCACATCAATAATGTAATACATTTGTAAACATAAATACTCGAATTCACCTAGAATTCTTGTCCATATCTTTTATTTGGCATTTAACGAATCTTGGACCTTCATGTTGAGATAAAAACTATTGAACTTCTAAACATAAACATATCTTGAATTTTCTTATTTTTCCATCAAACCGTTGCCACACATTTTTTAGCTTTTTTCCACGATCCTCGTGCTGTACTTTTTATTTTATATAAGATTGCATATTCATTAAATAAACCCTTGAGTTAGTCACGTTGCATTGTTGAGATTATGTACAATCCCGCATATATATATATTTTAATTTAACGCTTTTAGACACTTGTAAAAGAATTGTTAATGTAAAGTTTCTAAAAAAATTAGTTTATCTAAAAGTAATTAAGAAATTCATTTAAATATAACATATTGGTCTAAAAAAGGTGTTTGAATTTTATAACTTTTGGCAATCGGAAATTCTGACTTAAAATATATAATCCTCATAATATGGTAAATGCACAAGTGTGAGTGAATGTTTGAGTCACGTCAACGTCTAAAATGATGAATAAATGCTTTTGCATATTTGCATATAGACGGATTATAACCCATAAGTGAACATAGACTATACTATATTTTATTTATTTTATTCAAATATTTTTCTTGATAATTCAAAATTTCTTTATTTTTCATACAGAATCAATTGACATTTTTCCAATAAAATTTTACAATATTTCTTTTTTTCGTTGTCAAAAAAAGAAAAACTTGAATAATAAATTTTCAATTGAAATATTTTCACATGAAAAAAAGTAAATTAAATAAAAAAATAAAAATTTTAAAAAAGATGACTATGATGTCATATTGTAATTAAAATAAAAATTTTCAAGTATTTCTTAATAATAACCCTCTAAGCGGTTTCCCATATTTTTTCGTTTCCCTAAAACAAAATAAATCGGTTGCAGACAAAAATATTTTTAACAAATGTGTATTTTAAGAAGTATGTCAGACAAAGAGGCATGAAAAGTATATTATAAACAAACAAGGAAATAAAATTTAAATTAACGATACAAAATGCATTAATATGAGTGAGTACGGAATGCAGGCGAATATGGCGATATATATATATATATGGAAAATAAAACGGATATGCTTTGATTTTGTAAGAAAATAGTATTGGTCATGACATTAATTCTTATTATTTAGAGAAGATTATTATCAATACTTGATTTATCGTCTGTGCACGGTTAATACAATGAGTTAATTTTTAATTTAAAATTGAAAAAGTTTTGAAAACGTTTGGAAAGAAAATTGATAGTAAATGCCAACACTATGCACCGTAAAATGATCCTTGTCGAAAATTATGTCATGATTAACATCAAAACCTTGAACAATAATCCCTCCTCAACAATTAATTTTCAAATGAACGATTTTCATTTCAAAAAGGAATATGAAATTAAAAAAAATTAAGAATTAAAAAACAAATGAATATATCGTCACACTGCAAATAAAACGGAAATGTTCTAGTGTTGCTTCATAATACAAGGTGCATGAATTTTAGTAACGACCGAGGGATCGCAGGTGAATATGACGTCATATAAGGAAAAGAAAACGGATGTTCCTTGTTAGAAGAAAATGGTCTTGGGTTATAGTAGTACATTTAATTTTTTAAAGAAAATTATGAACAATACTTGATGGTTTACCGTCTGCACATGGCTAATATAAAAAACGAATTGTAAATGTCAACAATATGCCCCTTAAAATAATCCATGTCAAAAATGACGTCGTGATTAGCGAGAAAAGTTACTTCCATTGTTAGAAACAAAAAAAAAATTAATAATTATGATGTATTAATTATGATGTATTTATTATGATGAATTAATAATAATAATGTTAATTCTTAAAGTTATTCATTTCAGTAAATGTGAATACAAATTTCTTTATTTTTTTAAGAAAGTTCTATTTATGTTCATAAAACCTAAAGATCAACATCAGTATACAATTTAGACTCGGAAGCTGGAAATATATTGAAAGTTGTAATAGCTGACACACCTCACTTCAAGCCCGGAAATACAGGGTGTTTCATAAAATATGGACAAAACTTTAAGAGGTGATAGTACATATCCAAACAAACAATTTTCATCAAAGAATGCATAGCTCGAAATAAAAAGCAAATGTGCTAGAGGCCACCAAAGGTGATGTTGTTATACGACAGGATTATCAGCGTGATCTCCATTTTTATTCAGAAAATCCGAATTCGTTCCAGAAATTAAAAATATTTTTTTCTACTTTATTTAATGACAGAAATTTTGCGATTACATATAGTACACATTTTTTTTTTTTTAATTTTCTGGTATGAATGTGAAATTCCGGGATAAAAATGGAGATTAAACTGGCAAGCCTGTTATACGAGACAAAAATACAGAAAGAACGATTAAGTGGCAAAAGCAAGTTTGGAAACCGCTCTCCGTACAATTGTTGAGCCTCTGAGTGATTTTCATTTGTAGTCGGAAATAAAACGCAAATGTTCTGGCGCATTTGGATACTTGGTCGATGCAAACGTAAAAGCTCCATTCCTGTTGCAAGTTATCGGGAGAAGAACGACACTAATAGCATGCAAATGTGATATGGGGAAGAAGAACGCGTATAAAAAATTTCGCCTCGATTAATACATAACAGCGACTGATCCGACTGTCCAACCGTCAATCGCGGTAGGAACGTAAAGATGTTGCCCTTCACTAATAGGAAAAAGTCTGATTTACATTTTATCTACAAAGGAAAATGGCTCAGAGGCTCCACGATTGTACATAGAGCGGTTTCCCACTTTGTTTTTGCCTTGTATAACAGGGTTGCTAGCTTGGTCTCAATTTTTATTTCGAAATCGCATTCATACCGGAAAATTAAAAAAAAAGAATCTGAACTATATGTAATCACAAAATTTTTGTCATTAAATAAAGCAAAAAATACTATTTTTAATTTATGACACGAATTCCGATTTTCTGAATAAAATGGAGGTTTAACAACAGCATCACCGTTGATGCCCTCTAGCACATTTGCGTTTTATTTCCGACCATGCATTCTTTGATGTAAGTTGTTTGTTTGGATAAGTACTATCACCTCTTAAAGTTTTCCCATCTCTTATGAAACACCCTGTATATTTATTAATCAGATATTGCACGTTAAAATATGTCAAATTGTTAAAATGAATTTGAGACAGTAAAAATGACGATGGGTTTAGATTTCAAAGGGAAAAATATTCCATGATTATGTCAAAGTGAAATCCTTTTCACTGAATTTTCATTCCGTAATACTAAGCACAAGAGCCCCATTATATAACTTTATCATAATTATTTATGTTGATTATATGTTACAGATTACTTAAACCAATAATGTTGATTTTTTTCAATAATTTTAAGAGTTGAAGTTTATGAAAATAGTGTTTTGTTAGCTTTAGATTAAAATATGTGTTTGGAGAGTTAGAATACCCAGTGTGCGATGCATTTTTATTGTAATTATTTTTGTAGGTTTATTATAAATTTAATGCAACATTTCCTTTGTAAACATTTTCTTTCGTCGAAATTCAACGGGTTCCACCTCGTTTATATTATTTGCCACAAGATGTCGCTATTTTATGACCGAGTTATGTCAAGGCCTCTATAAATAAGATATACCATATCGTCTCCTATAAAATGTGATAAAGAGGTTGGTAATTATATTTGTTTTAAATTATCGTGCGTTAAATGTTTTGCTTAATTAATGCATTTATCTTTCTTTTAATGCTACGTGAACGACGTCACGGGTGACTTGCTAGTACATGAATATGCCCAACTCTACACTTTCATAAAGAATAATTAGCAAATTAAATTTACAAAAAATAAAATAGTGTTGTAAAAATACCTTTACTTAAGGATAGTTTTATCTCCAGATGTGATTTTTTTTTTTTTTTTTTTTTTTTTTTTTAAGCATATAGGTCAGGGTTGTCGAACCTATGGCACGCATGCCAAAGTTGGCACGTAAGACAATTCCTCAGGCACGTGAAAAAATTAAATTTGATAATCAATATACAGATTAAATTAATTTTTTATTTCTGTTTTGATTAATAATAGTTTTCACAATATGGACAGACTATCACGAATAGTGCAATTATTTTTGCACAACTTGACAGATCAACGGAATTTTCTTTTTCCGTTTAATGGTTAAATCCAATATACAGAGATATTATAGTTTGATTTTAAATATTTTTTAACTATTAATATTAGTGCATGAAAGCAACTGACATTCTAACCAGTGTACTGTATAAATATCGTGTGCTGCAAAATTATTTTATATAAAATTTTGGCACGTTACACTGCTGACAGAAATTGTTTGTGAATTTTTGGCACGTGCTCGTAGAAAGTTTCACCATGCCTGATATAGGTTCTTTTATGAAGACTTAGGTGTTCTTCTGTTTCATTGTTTGATTTTTAAGTTTAAAACTGTATAGCAGATATGAATGAACATTGTCATATTATTTTATTGATATAATAACAAAAACAATAATAATAACGTATCTTGTGATCGTAGGACACTATTATATTAATAGTAATTTAACAATGTTTCAAATTGCTACAAATAAATAGTTAGGTTACTAAGAATGATTTTCTGCAATAATCTCTGAAATAAATCTTTTATAAGTATTATAATTTTACTTTTTACGTGTTCGTGATTAATGATTAATATAATATCTCCAAATAAGTTTGTTTATCGAAACTTTACTTTAAAAATCAATCGTTTACTGCATGATAAATAGGCCTAACATAGGTATCTGAACTTAATAAATTATGACAACCATGATTTCTGTAATATTTATTGTACATTTATACGTCTAAGAAAATTAACATATGCGCATCTAAGCTTGATGAAATATTGCATTAATATTCATTCAGTCATTTATAACTACATATATACTAATTTTAACATTTTCCATTAATCTTTGTTATTAAACGTTAGCCTAAGTGTTGTTTTTCAAGATAATATAAAAAAGTTATACTTCCTGGAATGTCCTTTGCTTATGCAAATCAGCCAAAACAAATTATTACAATTTCTAAAACCTCACAATCTGTGGATGTAAGATTTAAATCTCATACATCCATACCTTCTGACAACTTGTTTTCCAGACATTCTGCAAACTATTTTAAATCGTAAATCTTTAACTAACTGCCAATTATTAACTCCAAACTTAAGTGCACAAACATTCTATAATTCACAATCGGTACGAATTAAATCAATTTTGCGTACCACTATTCTGCCAATTCTCCTTTTCAGAAAGCTGACTTACTTCTTAATTCCTCATCCATTTATCTCTAGTAATCCTAATTAACTTAGAGTAAGCAGCAACAATAACACGTGTTTAACTCCCTTGGCGGAAGTCAATCAGTAATGAAAAGTGATTACTCTTGCTGTGGCGGTGCATTATGGACCCTTTTAGTGGAGGGCATTAATATATCATTCTGCTTGTATGGATTTCGGCTCCGGTTCCACTTGTTTGAGGGGATAGATAGATAAAATAATTTCCGTGTGGCACAACACCTAATTTCATTTGTGCATAAGGAAGCTATTCAGAGAGACGAATCTGAAGAACAGTGGTGTAATGTAGTGTCAGTGGACGGATGTATTTATTATTCTTTATTTCTTCCTTTTTTATGTATACAAGTGCTTTTTGTACTATTTTATAACTTAAGGGGACAAGAGATCTTCAAACGCATTTTTTTTATTATTATTATTCCGCTTTAAATAATATTCAAGGGCACACTATATGCATTATGGCATATACTATTTATCACACATGAAATTTAAAAAAAAATGGATAAAAATAAGGAATTTTCCTGAATATTTTAAACGTTATGAAGAACTTTTCATAATACTTATGCGCATTTCATATCAATTGCAATCCCAAATATTTTTTTATGCAAGTTTGGTTTTTATATACAAATAAAATGTGCATCGCATTTTCTATATTTGAACATACAGGTAATAAAAAAATATATTTTCTAAGTTTTAAGAAAATTTCAGTATTTTTGCATGGCATTTCTGCAATTAACTACCTTTAACTGTTCCAATTATATTTAGTTTAAAAAAAATAATGCACAGTTTATTTGTATATATAAACTAAACTTGTATAAAAAATATTGGAGATTTCAAATGATATGTAATGCACATGGGGAATTTTGAAAAGTTCTTCATTACGCTTAAAATATTCTCGAAAATTCCTTATTTTTATCCTCCTTTTTTTTGTTGTTGTTGTTGTTGTGGGATAAATATATGCCGTAATCAATATAGTGTGTGTCCTTGAATAGTACTTAAAGTGAAAAAAGTGAGTTTGAATGTCCATTGTCCCCTTAAAATAACTGATATTAATTCTTTAAGAAGAATTTTTAGCATTCATTTACTCAGAATTATAAACTGAAATTCATAAGAACATTACGCTAAAATGTATACGATTTGACAAGATTATGAAATTTTTGAAATATTTCACCTTTCATAGTTTATAATTTTATGTATTTACTAGGATTCTCTAATTAAATACATAGATAAATCTGAACTATCTAAACTTGTATATATTTAGCAATGGTAGTACGAAGTACATGTGAAGATTATTTAATAGTACTTTCTTAATAGTAGTTTAATTTTTAAGTAGATTAAGCGGAAATAGGTGGTTAAACTAGAAATGAAAAATGATTACTTTTGCTAAGGAAGTGTTTTATGGAGCCTTTTAGAAGAAGGCATTGATGTATCATTCTGATTTTAAGGATTTCTGCTCCAATTTCACTTCTGAGATAGGAATGAATAAAATAATTTTCGTATGATACAACAAAATAATTTGATTTGTACATATGGAAGCTATTCAGAAAGATGCGAAACTGCACTACCGTGGTACACTGTAAAAAAAAATCTGTAAAGTTACTAAAATATTTCAAGGAAACTGGGATTCCAGGAACTTTTTATGTAACGGCAACAGCAAAAATTTCTGTAACAGCATCTGTTACAGGAATTTTTCTTGTTGCCGTTACATAAAAAGTTCCTGGAATCCCAGTTTCCTAGAAAAATTTTAGTAACTTTACAATTTTTTTTTTACAGTGTATAATATATGTCATGGTTTAATATAGTACCAGTAGACGGGTGTATTCATTTTTGTGTATTCTTTCTTTCCTTTTCGTGTATGAGTGGTTTTTGTACTTGTTTTATAATTAAAACTAGTAAATCTGCAGATCAAGAGCCTCACCATCAGCTCTGCAAAAATTTTTTAAACCTTATTTTGCTTAAAAAGCTAATATTTTAAGATCAGCAATTTATTATTAATTTTTATAAAGTCATGTACATAGTTAACCATATAAGATTTTACAAATACTCAGAAACCTTTCATAACTGTTTCATTAAATACGACTTCATCCAAGGACTTCATGTTTTGGAACTGCTTCTTCTGCTTTTTTTTTTAAATAAAAATTTTTTTTCACATTAATTTTACGCTTGGAGTTTTCAAACATTTGCCATTTTAGGATTTCAGTATAACTACGGATGCGTTCTATACTGCAATTTCATTAACATAAACATCAATTTTGACGAGAAATTTTATATTATCGGAATAAGAATTCTCACTTACATTTCAACAACAAATCATTAGTATCTTTTGCATAAGTTTGATAAAATCTCAAATAACAAAGATATTAATGCAAATGTAAGCTCCTGTTACGTGACATACATAATATAGAAGTTAAAAGGTTTCATAACTTTATTTGAGAGAAAACAAATTGGTGATCGTAAGAAATTTATTTTTACAAGCTTTTATTTAACTTCGTTTGTTATGTGTCTGTCTGAGCGTCTGAGTGGGCAAATCCTGCAGTCGATTTTTTAACCAGTTCTGTCGAAACGATTTTCTGAGCTGTTTCAAACAAATTCTCTGACACTTATAATGAAGTCTTCAAGTATTTTCAGTACAATAACTGATCAAGGGCAAGCCCAGTACCAAAAACCCGCTCTTCGCGCAAGCGGAAATGTTACATAAATAAATAAAAAAAAAGAGTTATGACGATCCGAAATAGAATTCCAACAATCGAATCACACCAATATTTACAACAATAAAATTGTGCCAAACTACACCTGCTAAAATACAGTATCAATATAGTTTTAACTGTATGAGAGTGTAGTTATAAAAAAAATTAATTTAGCAGCAGAAGCAAGCTTCTTAAAATTTCAAAATATATTTCTTGTTTATCTTGGATGTTTATGCGTATTCACGAGTTCTTGAAATTAATTAATTACGAAATTTTGATTTCAGTCTATTTACTATAAATTTGTAAATTTGTAAATGTTATATCTTCTTGACGAAAAGAACTTATCAATTAATTTTTTTAATATTCAATCATATTTATTCTATTGCGATTTTTAAGTGGCTGATTACTTTACTAATTATCTTAGAAAGATTAAAAAAAAATATTTAATATATTTTTTGGATTTTTAGATGAAAAACTATACGAAAGCATAATATACTACAAAAAATAAATTTTTATTATCATATTATTTGAAGATTTCAGTTATTTCTAATAAACAGTGCTTAACGGGTCATAACTTTTTAATTTTTCATTCTTTTCAGTGTGTAATTTATTGGAAATAATAAGTGAACCACGATTAATTTTTGAAAAAAGAATTTTTTTTTTTATATGCTATTGTAAGTATGAAAATAAAGCAGAAGTACAAAGGTAGCATGGCAGGGAGTTTCAGGCAGATATTTACCTAGGCAATTTGTAATTAATTGTAAAAAATCGAATCAAATGGAACTGTTCAGGATACTACGTTCCGGACAATGTTCCAGAAGACCAAGAGCAAGAACGAGCTTCATCATCCAAAAAATATTACTGGAAAGTTAACGCAAAACATCGAAAAAATCTGTAAGACAAATAAGTCACCAGATTGGCAATTTAAGTGTCCATCGCAATGAAGATGGTTCGAACCGAAGAAAATAATTTTGCAAATAGTGTGTAAGCAGTTTTTGGGGACACTTTTTATTTTAGTAAAATTTGGACAAAACAGCTAATATAATCAAATAAATTCAAATACAGCCATCACAAGCTTATTTTTAATACACAGGTTAGGAGAGATTGGGGATGGCTGACCCATTTTTTACCAATTGACTTTTTATTTTTGAAATACTGAACCTAGAATAAAGTTTCATATATCATTTTATTCGTAGCTTTTATCCTTTCTAGTCCTTTCCATTCTTTCTGTTTACCTACTTGGATGCGATTTAAATGAAATAAAACGCCCTGTCAACTTTCTAATTTATGCTTCATTAAATTTTGACAAGCAAATCGCTGTCAAAGCAGTAATAAAAGAAAGCAAACTCCACGGAGCTGGTGAATTATTTCATTTCACATACCAGATTTTGGACTTTCGTGTACCAGTAAACAGAGCTTCACGTGCCAGTACTGGTACGCGTATCACAATTGGAGAACCCCTGGTTTGGTTCATTTCATTTGCAATAACATCTAAAACATTATCTGGAAATTTCTGGAATTAAATTCCCTTGATTATTGCTTGAGGTCTGATGATAATGGTTCAGCTTCGTTCGGAAAACAAAATTGTGATAATTCATTTAAAGAAGGTTACTAAACACATTGCAGACAATGTCTATTTAAAACGATGAAACCCTATATGTAATTTACATAAAAATAAAGTTGAAACAGCTGGAAACAGAAAATAATTAAAGCCAAACTGTTTGTTTCAGGTGAACAGAAATCTAAAAAAAGAAAAAAGCTGTTACATTACATTTAATCATCTAGGTTATTTCATTCACACATCTAAAACATTCCTTGGAGGTTTCAAAAAACTCTCTTCAGTGTTATTTGAGATGTCACGATAATGATTCGGTTTTTATTCGAAGACATAATTTGAAGAAAAATTCATTTAAAGTGTTAATTTATTGTAAAAACAATGCGGAAGGTGTCTTTTAGAAACTGCTTATCCCTATTTCTAACTGACGTAATAGCAAATTGAAATTTGTTTTGGATATAGAAATGTTTCAAAGCCCAGATTAATACATTAACAAGAAAGATAATGTGAAAAAGAAGGAAAGTATAAAATACTCAGGTAAAAAGGTGGAAAATGCTCTTTTCAATCGCAGACAGTTAACTTAAGATTGTTTTAAGGAATTTCTTGACTTACATACTTTTTTTTTTTAATCTTGATAGAAAATCATGATTTTTTTGCATACAATTTTTGGTCTTTAATAGGTTCAAATATTTATTTACATAGCAATAATACTACATTTGTTTAGTTTGATTAAAGTATGTTCATGTATCTTCAATCATTTTAAAAACTTTCCAGTCTCCATATAACAAAGCATAGTAATTTAAATTTTCTTTTATATGATTTTAATCTCATTATAAGATCACCATTTTTGCATACGGTGTTGGTTCCTTAATAGGTACTTTTGTTAACATATTTGTTTACATAACAATAATTTTAGTTAAATTAAAGTTATGTTCAAGTTTCTTTTATCGTTTTAAAAAGGTTTTTTTTTTTTAAACTACATACCATTCACTGAATAATTTCCAGCATTCCTGCATGAAATATAAACGCAAAATACCCACTATTATCTCTACTCTCCATATAACAAAACATAGTAATTTAAATTTTCTTTTAAAAGAGAAATAGAGCATAGAATTTTCATTTTCTTTGCCATTATTTTGCCCGTTCAAACGTATTTACACTACCAGCCGTTTAGCTACATCAAGAACATCAAAAGCATACATAAATTTCCACCCTCCTAAAATATGTTGGTCTCTTCTAATAGAGAATTTCTATGTTCTCTTAAACTTAGAAAGAGCAGAAATACTCTTAAACCTAAAACTCATCTCAACATACAATTCGATTTTTAACTTTCTTTTCAACCTTGATAAATTACCTGCTCATTCAAATAGCTGAGATGGAAATGAATAGCTGAATAAAGAGATGGAAGCTTACATAAAAGCAAGCGTAAATATTTTTTTAACCGCTAAAATAAAATAAAAAAATGACTCAGGTAAGATCATGAGGGGAAAAAAAACTTTGACAGAACAGTTATAAAAAAATACATTTATCGGGGGGGGTTTTCAGAATTTCTATCCTAAATTTATCTGACCATTTTTCTTAAGTTAAGTTTATTTAATATAATATCCTTTCGAAACTTTTATTTATATTTATATACTGGCTTATCCCAAAATCATGTATAAAATATCCAGGGCTACAATTTAATTGTCTGTTTTAACTTTTAATTTTGTTTTTATTTATTTCTATGCATTTAAATAATGCCATTATTGAATTATTTTATCTATGCCCAGTTTTTTTCATCCCTATTAAATAACACTGTTCAATTTATAACGCTTTAGAACATTAATATAATTTTAAAAAGAAATAAATTCAAAATCCTTACTATTTTTTTAAGTACTAGTCAAATAAGTGCTATTTTGGTAAAAACGGTTTAAGGAAAAAAAAAATCCCTAATATCATTAGCTTATTAATGTTTAGCACTAGTGATCTATATATGTTTTACTCTTACTGTTTACGATTTAGACATTTTAATCTGCCTCACTTACGGGGTCTCAAGACTCTTAAAATTGGAAGAAAAAAAAAAAGACCATTTTTAACATTTAATATCTTAAAATGTATATGATTTCAAAATAATTTTTAAGGGGATAGAAGATATAAGTATGTTCTTTCATTTCATGTACTTTAAAAATTGCAAGATGCAGAAATAACTTTTACAGGAGGCTCCAAACTGTCAGTCGTTTGACGAGCAGGTAATTCGTATAACAGTTTACACGCAGGATTAAAAAATAAATTTTGCAACTTAGAATGACATGTTAGGTTTCTACTTATACATTCGATTGTAAAAATGACCCTGAACTTAAATAAATTTGTATTTAAAGAATTTTAGATTTTTAATACAAAGTTGTATTTAGCTAATGCAAAATTTTGAAAATTTCAACAGTATAATTACATAAAAAAGTATTTTTTTTTTAACAGTAAAAAGGAAGTTTTAGATTCAGTTTATACAGACTAACATGAAACATATATTTTCAAAATTTCATGAAAAAATATTGAGAAGTTTTTGTGATATCGTGTGCGTTATGCCCAAAAACGTAATTTGGAGAAAAATGACTTCAAACTTTCGAAAACGCCGCATCAGCTATTGAGCTGGTATAGTTCTAAAAGCCACAACTTCTTTTCTAATGGGAATTTTAAGGAAACATTTATATCAAAATACTCAAAAACGATAGTAGTTTAATATCTAAGACAACTAAAATTTCAAATTTTTTGAAACTTTAAGAATCCTTAAAAAAAGAAGCGATTTTTTTTTAAAGATTAAGTTGATTTTAAGATAGTGTTACGTAATATTTTCATTTAGTTTAAATGTACCATTTTATTTAGAAAATTTATATTTTATTTATAAATTTTTGGCCCTTGAATAAGCTATGTTCTTACTGTTTACGAATTATACATCTTACACTGTCTCACTTAAAAGAATAATAAATATATATAATTTCGGCTTTTTGTTATTTTGTTTTAATATGCTTTTATATTAAAGTTCATTTTAAACTAGCAATATTTTGATTTAGTTTAAATGTTTTATCATTTTATTTAGAAAAATTATATTTCATATATAAATCTTTTGTTCTTCAATGGGATATTCTCTTACTGTTTACGAATTAGACATCTTACGCTGTCTCACTTAAAATAATGAAAAAGTATACATAATTTCGGTTTTTAGCCTTTTTTATTATTTTACATTAAAGTAGATTTTAAGATAATGTTAGGCAATACTTTGATTTAGTTTAAAATTATTATCATTTTATTTAGAAAATTTATATTTTATTTATAAATTTTTAGTCCTTGAATAGGGTATTTTCTTACTGTTTACGAATTAGACATCTTACACTATATCACTTAACGAAAATGAAAAATAATTTCGGTTTTTTAGCCTTTTCTTTTATTTACTTTTATATTAAAGTAGATTTTAAGCTAATGTTACGGAATATTTTAATTTAGTTTAAAAGTATTGTTATTATTATACTTATAAAATTTATATTTTATTTGTAAATCATTGGTCTAAAGATTTTAATTAGGTATTTTGTTACAGATAAATTAAACATTATATTTGTGTAATTAAATTTATATTAAAAAATTCTTTCATTTTGCTAAATTCTGTTGAAAATAAAAATCAGATGTTATGTTAATTTATTACTTTTAAAACCATGCTACATAAATTAACTAGTCGTTGGGGGCACCGTAATATGTACTTACCCATCATGGATATAATATAAAATATGAAAATAAAACATGTGTAAACTGTTTATAAAAGGCATTTCAAAATAAAATTTTAACGAATATTTAAATATTTTTAAAACATAGTAATGCTTTATCACTGAATTGCGGGTACTACTTGATTATCTCGCCGAACAATTTCGACAAATTATATAAATCGCCAAACTACTCGCAAAATTGTACAAATGGGCGTAATTTTTATTTTAAATAATGAAACAGCAAACAAATTTGTGAAAGATTAATAAAAATACAAATAAAACGTCGAATTTTAAAAAACACTTGATGACCCAACAAACACGTGTAGCGTGTTTAATGTCAACTGAGTGTGGCATTTACGACAAGCCATTATTGGCATTTAACCTTATTGTTTGGCGATAATTTTCTGGTCGACGGGAAAATCAAGTAGTACCGGATTCCGTAAAGGAAACATCCTTATAACTCCAAAAATGATAATCCTATTAACTGGCACATTACTGCGTCGAATTAAGCCTCTCATTTCCAAATAAAATATATCTTTGAATTGAAATTTGAATGAAATACAGAGTCATGAAAAATCGAAGAGTGTGAAAAATATGATTACAAATATATCGGCAACGAATTATCCGATTGACTTCATTCTTTATTCAAAACCAAACGCAAAATTTATATTTTTTTATTGTCTTTTATTTTCACTCTTTCAAATAAACAATTTCGAAAAATTTTCTTTACATTTCATCAGAAGGAATATTTCGAGAGTACGAAGAAATTAGTTCCAGATAATCAAAGTTACTGATATTCAGTAAGCTTCTTCCTATTATTAGTACATACTAAGTACACACTAAATTTCAACTCTCTATCACAACTTGTTCGGGAGATAGAGCATTTACACACACACAGACAGACGGACGGCATTTATATATATATATAAATATGTTTTTCGTAATCTTCAGTGTCTGAAACGTGTAAATCCGTCAAAAAAATTTTTCGATTTTTAAAACGATTACAAGATTTACTTTATGCTACGTATGATGGGTAAGGAAAAAGGCAACATGTACGCTACTTCCACCATTCAACGTCAACATATAAACAACAGTTTAATTTAAATTCTCTTTTACGATGTATAAAATGAAGCACAGGTCCTTTCATTTTCATTGTAATTGTTTCGCACTTTCAAACATATTTACACTAGCAGTACTTTAGCTACACCGAAAGAATCTATGTATACCTAATTTACTTTACCCTAAAAAATTAAGTATCTTTTAATATAAGTACTGGACATACTCTAAGCAAAAATCTCACCTCAACATACGATTTGATTTTTAGGTGCGTTTGTAATTTTATAAATACGTAGCACCTACAGTCGTCGTTCTGTCCGTCTGTCCGAATATAACAGGGCAAAAACTACCCAACCGAATGGTTTGAAATTTTAACTATATGATTTTGCAAAATTTTCTCGAGTCATTTCAAATTTTATGAAAGTCGGATGTATAGTTAAATTACAGGGACAGTCAAAATTTTTCCGTTACATTACGGCCAATGGAAAAAATTATTTCAAGTGCATTTTAATGATGTTACAGCCTTTCGAACATCATGAAATTGATATGCACTTATGAAGTGCACTAAAATATACATTCAGTACAATATACGGTTCAAAAAATATTTATAAAACTACTTATACTACGAACGCACCACATTTGCCACGTTTGGCGTACAATTTCCAACTTATTAACTTTCTTTTGAGGTTTAATATATTGCATGCTCATTCATATGGCGTGAATAAGAATGAATAATTTATTAAAGAAATTTAAAAATGTGATTAAATATAGCATCATGAAAACAAAATAAAACAATCACCATGTTTATATCTTTGAAACATCAGTTATATATGAAACGGAGAATACATTTCATACTTATATTCTGACATTTTACAAATTGCAAATTTTACATTGTTATACAAAAAAACGCAGCCATTTTTCTTTTTGACCAAAAAATTTGCAATAAAGTTCAAGAAATATTTAGTTTTTCTATTTATTTTGTTATTTTTTGAGAACATTTTTTTTTTTGCTATTTTTGGATATTTAAACAAACTATTTAAATACATTAAAAAACTTTACTTATATGATTTGAACGCATTAAAATACGTATCTTCTATTAAATGGCATGAAACTTACGATAAGTATAATTAAAATGTATTTAAATATTTTTGAATGCTCCTTGCTGCTTTAAGAGACCATTGTTATTAATTTTTGGCAATACGAGATAAATTGTAAATTCAAAATATACACTATTTTTAGATAGATTGATTAAAATTTATATGAATTAAATGTTTTATTGAATTATTGGGCTCACATTCATTTCTCCCCCTTATTAAAAAATCCTTATTCTATTCATGCGCTTGAAGTTCCATATTAGGTAATTTTGTTAAAGTAAACCAACAATGCTATTAGTTTAATTAAAATTATTTTTATGTTTTCTTTCATCGTGTTAAATGCTTTTTTAAAACCCTGATATTATTTACTCAATAAATTTTAGCGTTGTTACACAGTCTATAAAACAAAATACACACTATTCTCCCCAGTCTCCAAATAACACTCCATAGTAATTTAAATTCTCTTTTAAAGTAGAATGGAAGCATAGAACATTTCATTTTAACCATTATTTTATACTTTCAAACATATTTACACTCTTAGCCTTCTCCGAGAGTCTTTAAGTTTATTTAAATTTTCCCTTTTCTAAAAATGATGGTTTCTTTTAATAAAAGGTAGCTTTTCGCTGAAAATATTCTGCGCCAAAAACTCATCTTAACATACAGTTCGATTTTTGACTTTCTTTACCGCCTTGATAAATTGCACGCTCTTTCATATACCGGGGATGTAAATGACTGAGCTGAATAAAGAAACGAAAATTTACATTAACTCTTAACTGATGTTGTGATGCCATTTAGTTCCCATATATTTATTTTTCTTGTTTTTTCTTCATCAATCAGTAAAATTCAGATAAAATAATAAAGTATATAAGTGATATACTTACTGATATATTCAACTGATGAATACAGTTATGTAAAAATGCCATTGTTTTTATAAAAATTCATCATTTTTTTAATATAAGTTACAATACAAGTTTTGGACAAAATGGTGACGTGATACCAGATGCGCATAAAATACTTCCCGATTCCAATCACGAGGTAAAAGAAATTTAAAACAGTTAAGGTGAGGTCATAGACAGAAAAGTAAACAATCATTCATAGATTTAAGGGGGGGGGGGGTAAAAAGCGAAAAATTTCTTTCATTTTTCGAATTCAGTTAATAACAAGAATACTAATATAAAAAAGTTATAATTTCTTTCATTACGTTTATTATTAATAGTTTAATTGTAATGAGTAAATTTTAATATCTTATTTTTATTTTGTACTCTAAACACTTTTTTTAATTTTAATAGATTTATTTTGTCTTTCTAAAAAGAAGAAAATAATTAAATATTAAATTAAAATAAAATATTTTTCTGAATATTCAAAACTTTTTTTCTCTAATTCTAACCCGCATTTTATATCCACATTAAAAATTTCATTGAAATAAAGTAAGAATATTTCTCATTCGCTTCTTTTATGTAACATCCTTTGACAAAAATTTATAAATGTACCTAAATATAAACAAATAATTGAGTCAATCTTAGTAAGTAAAATTTCAAAGCTGTCAAATTATAAATATTTTCAATCATTAAAAATATTATTAATTCTTTACAAGATTTTCAGAATCCTTATTTGTTTTAGATTGTGCTTGTATAGCTTGTAATATTTAAATTATTATTATTATTTTTTTTTTTTTTTTTTTTTTTTTTTTTTAAGAATAGAGAATATGTCATTCGTAAACAGAAAGAAATTTTCAAAAATTAAAAATAGATTGAATTTTTCGTTTCTTGTCTAAATGCTTTGACAAGGTGATTGTTTTGTTTTCTTTTTATGACTTTACCTCAATCACACTCTTAACATTAAGTTTATTACAATAATTTACACTTGCCAACATGTTAGTTTATTGTTTTATACACAGATATTATTTTCCATTCCTGCTATATAAATGAACATGTAATTTATCAAGACTAAAAATCGAATTGCATGTTTTGAGATGATTTCTTGGTTTAGAGTATTTCTAGATAATAGTTCTCTTTTATTAAAACAGGTCATCATTTTTTCGGAAGAGGGAAATTTATGTCTACTATAGATGCTCTTAGAGCAGCTAAACGTCTGATAGTGTAAATATGTTTAGAAGTGCAAAATAATGTAAAATAAAACGAAGTGTTCCTCGCTTCTTTTCTGTTTAAAAAATAATTTAAATTAAAATGTTATGTTACATGTAGTCTAGTGAAAATAGTATGTGTGTTTTGACTTTATAATTACTCGACTGACGTTGAATCATTTAATTTATTTATTTAAAGTTCTAATGGTTCACGAAAATTTATCATTTTCGGTTAATCATAATGCGGTGTATCAATATTCGCTCATAATGCTTCCTTCTTTGCACAGTTTCTTGATCGTTAATTGCTTTTACGAATTGAAAAACTTAACAAAAATAAGTATGGTAGATAGGTTGGGGCAAGAGAGATGACTGCCCCATGGGCCGTTGCTAAATGATAAAAAATTAAGAATGCATTTTTTTGCCTGATCAGTTCTTTTATTCTTTTTGTTGATTTTATTAGTTTCTTTCATTAAAATTTTGGGCATATTTATTTTGCAATATACTATGCATCGATCTTGCTCTTCATTATTTAACTATCAGAACTGTCATGCAATATATCTGCAATTATAGTTGCGGTATACTATGTTTAAAAGACAATTCTCTTGACAATTCTCGTCGTTTATTAACTGAAATTATCTGCCTCTTTTTTAATTATTTATTTAATTATTTTGACAATAAATATGAATTGTTTCTTCGGTTATTTGCACAATCGTTTAATAAAACATTAAAAAATATCAGCTTTTAAAAATGAAGTATTTGGTGTTGAAATATTCATAAATGGTGATTTGATTCAATTTGACTAAAAAGAAAGGGTGGTAAAGTGTGTTTGACGAGACTCCATTTTCTTAATAAAAATGTTTGCTACTTGGTAATTTAAATCAACGTAAAAATCAAAATAACGACAACAAAACCATAATAAAAATGAGGATATTAATTTATGAGTGCTTATCATATTTAAAATGAAATTTCATCAGCGTGTCATATTCTCAAATTTTTAAATACAAATCACATAGTATCTTAAATTATTAAATTATGCCTCTCTAATAAAATATGTAATTAGTTGGTATAAACATGGGTTACATAGTTTATTATCTTTATCCAAAAGGCGCAGATTTTATAGAATGTAACTTTTTCGCTACTTCATGGTTCCCAAATGGTCTTCCAACTGAATACCAATATTTTTTAAAGGAAACTTTCATGGTAAATTTCTACAACATTTGCTCAAGAATTAACCTTCAAAGGCATTTTCTACAAAATTTGTCAGAAAAATGTTTAAAATAAAATTTTCGAAGTTATTACTGGTATTCAAAAAGCGGAAGGGGAGAATATAGGTCTTGCATGTGGTATCCTCGTAATAAAATATTGGTGAAATTTCTTGATTGGTGAATGAATACGGAATATTCAAAGCATCTCTATTTACAAAACCAACAAAAAAAAGTTACAACGTAGAGGTTGTACTTATACAACGTTATCAACTTTTTGGTAATTTTGGACCCCTCCCTCCCTTTCGATATCATACGTTATCATTCCTTGAACACCCCCCCCCCCCCATCCCCTACCGTAATGATATCGGTATGAATGTCTAAACATTCTTTTGATTTTTTTTTCTTTTATTTGGAGTGATATGCAAGTATGGCTACATTTACTTTTCGCATACTCTGTTGATTCAAATAAAGAGAAGTCAACAAAATATCACTTTATATATGAAATAACTTTATATCAAATAACACTTAAAAGAAATAGTTACTATTTAAAAGTATTTAATAATAGCTTTTCGTTACAGAATGCATTCAACAATAATAATGTCTTCTTATACTTGCCCCGCATTAGGAGTAGGGATCAGACAGAATTCCTTATCAACAAAACAGGTGAACAACATTCTTTCTCTGTTATTTACTAGTAAACACAAGTATAATTTTAAATATACTTGGCATATGGTTCTCGAACAGCGGATTAAAATGCATACACATATGGCAGAAAAATAGGAATGCGAAACGTTGGGGTATTCCACATTTTCGAATTAAATAATTTTATAATAATTTTACGATTTTAATAATAACTTTGTATTTTCATAAAAACAGATAACAGACTTAAAAAGGATAACATACTATTTTGATGTAAAGACCAAGTTAGAAATAAAAAGAGAAATTTTTTGTTGGATCAAAAATGGTAACGATGTTAAAAGACAAATCTCCCCTCTCCCTAGCGATATCTTACGATATCATGTGACAGATACCCTCCCCCCCTAAAATGATTACGTTATGTATGCACAGCCCCGAATGTGCACGAAACGGAAAATATCCGATGTCAAGAAACTTTCATCTAGACCTCGAAAATTCGAATTATGACTTGGCGAATAAATTGTACCTGTAACCACTAAACATAGTCTAATTGCTCTGGAACTCATACAGCACTTTATATAAGAAGGTGGGTAATTTTGCTTTATTTGTAAGCCTTGATTTAAAATAAAGAAATAAATTAGATAATAGTTCCATGTACTTGTTACTGAAACGTCAGTTGACGCTATTATGGAGATACGATTTTTTTTTTTTTTTATGTCTGTCTGTTTGCCTGTATGTTTCGCAAGAACTTCCGCGCAGAACATTCAATTAGCTTCCAATTAGGTTGACAAATTTGTGAGGTAACCGGAATTAGCTGTATAGTTTTTAGTTAAATTTAATTTATTTCTTCAAAAAGTATGGAACATTTTCTTTTATGTCATAAAGCTTTTAAGTGGGAATTCATATTTTATCATTCACTGCAATAAAAATGGCATATTTGAGTAGTTGATTTAAATGACACATAATGCATACTAAATTTTTGTCGTCTTTAAATTAACCAATCCAGTTTTAAATTTTATCAATGATTTTCTAGATAATTCGTATATTTTTTCCCTCATACTTTTTTATGAAATTTTGGGCCTATGATAAAAAATATAAAAAGATTTCTTTATCAGTTTACAATTTTGAAATAGTATGTATGATTCTTTTTTTCCTAATTTCGTTTAACAGTTTCTCAGTAACTGAATGCCACGGCATATCAGAAAAGAAAATTTAAAAGCAAGATTATTTGAGATTCATAAAACTTAGATTTTCTAAATCTTTAGGAAGTCTTATATACTTAGAAATATACAAGTAATCTAAGATTCTTAGTTGTGGAATTCAATATGTTAAATATTGTGTGAAGTGGGATGAAAATTAAAATGCCTTGCAAAACTAACATTGAGGCCTCTGATACGAAGATTTATTAGTATTTAAAATATTTTTACAATGCTTAATGAATGTACTGTTAATTAATATAACGACACAGAAAATCACGAAAGAGCAACAATTTGTAGCAATAGTAGTATTAAAAATATCCAAACCGGTGATTTGTCGAGGAATGGTAAACGACTTCAATAAAAACATTCCAAACATATCGTCCGCAATAAAAATTTAACAAAAGTGTCATTAGGCTCAAAATAATGTCTTCTTCAGAATATTAATGCAATTTTTCAAAATAGAAAATGCCTATATAATTAAAAATGCACACTTTTTTTTTTTTTTAAATGGTATCACCCACATTTGAATCTCTTGGACCAAGGCAATCCGGGAAGACGTTTATATACTCTTTCTTACGTATCGTTGGAGTTATAAAAGAAACCAAATTAGGGATTTATACATAAATTGAGAAAATTTAAACTTAACGTAGACACAACTTCCAAATTCATTCTTGTATTAACAAAAAATAATTGTACAGAAAAATCGTAGTACAAACAAACTAATTTTATTTAAAATAAACCTTCCTATAAATTTTCTAATTGATATTTTACGATTTTCTTTATATGTCGCTGAACATAAAATGGATACAGTTCCTTTGGTGTTGACAAGTACAACGTCGAAAAATAAAACTTTTCTGCATATCCAAAAATAATGATTGGAATTAACTGTAAAGTTACTCAGAAATACTTTTGTCGACGCTCATTCAGTTTTTGTAAAAAATAATGTGTGCCACATTTCATATTATAATGTAAAATCATTAATAATTTCCATAATTAAAAATAACTTTTTGATTCATAAAAATGATAAGATTATGTTTGGCGCCATCCATTATGTCTCTTTCTAAAAGAGTTTTAAGACACGAATTGCACATAAAAACTAACACAAATCATCATCATTGAATTATCTAGTTTATTATAATTATTAATATTATTTTCCCCTTGTATTTTCACAGTTAAAAGAAGAAATAAAATCATATCTAGTATTGAAATTAGGGGGGGAGAATATTTTTTTTTTCTTTTGAATCCCTTCTCTGTTTTTTAGCACATGCATCAAGTTTGCACTGACCATTCCTAAACTCTCATTTTAAGGTAAATTATCTAGCATACAGACAGCATACACTAGTATATATTACTTCCTCTTTAACTTTTGACATACAGTAGCGAGGGTTAGGTTCGCGAAAACCTCTGCGAATGTCAAAACTATTTTCCCGTGCATAAAAGAGGGTTAGGTTTCGAGATTTTTTTTTAAATGGAAAGAAGCAATTGAAACGTAGAAAGTATATTTATTAAGCAATAAAAAGTACATGCTGTAAATAATTTACAATAAATATGATGTGCAAACATATTGTACAAAGTTTATTTGCTAGTTGATACTGAAAAAAATTAGTGATGTGCTATTGTTTGCCAGAACAGATCTTTTGTTTATGAATTTCCATGTAAAGAAAAGTTGTTGCTCGATTTCTGTTTCAAATTTAAGACTCCTCACCAGTGACAGATCGCATTCTATTGCATTCTCAACAAGTTGTTGTTGAAGTTTTAAATTTTTCCAGACAATTTTTGAGCAAAATATTCAACCTACAATAAAAATTTTGAATTTTAGAAAATTTAGGAAATTTCGCAAATTATAAAATCATCTACATAAAAAAGAAAGAAAAGTATCTAGTGTCGCTTAGTTCATGGAATTGGTAAAAAAAAAAAATAGTTTACTTTGTAAACAAAATTCTTTATAAAAGAAAATTAGCGCATAATAGAGTTAAGTATTCGCGAACGTCAAAATGTTCTTCATTTTTTATTTCGTGAATAATTAAAACTCTCGAATGTTAAATCCGCGAAAGTTAATGGATTACTGTAAATTATTATATATAAAAAAGTTAAAGTTACCATACAAATAAAAATAAGTTTAAATAGCTTAAAAAAAATCCATTCAAAAGAGGAAAAATGATAATAGTACAGATTTTGTTTTCGGAAAAACGAAATTTTTATAAAGACATTTAAACTGTAACGTTACTTTAAAAATTTTGCGGCCACTTTCTATTTAAATAGATGTAACTTTATTTTTAATTTAAATATAAAGTTTTGGAACAATTTTACAGTGTCAGTTTTATACACAGAAAATTTTCACAGTCAAAGCTTCCCTTTTTGTTTCAATTAAATACACTCATAAAATGAAAAATATTACACCAAATAAAATCGTCTACTTTGTTTAATTCACGCATCTAAAACATTCCCTGAAATACTCAATAGGTTCTCTTCAATGTTACTTGAGAAACTATGATAATGATTAGGATTTCTTTCAAAAACATAATTTGAAGTTCAATTTATTGTAAAAACAATGCAGGAGGTGTCTATTTGATAGTACTTATTACTTTCTTCTACACTGTAAAAAAAAAAAATAATGCCAGTTTTCCGGTAGGAATCTGAAAAATAGTTGCCCTTATCCTACCGGTATAATTTCCAACCCAGCTCGGAATAAAAACCATAAAATCGGAATAAAATCCGTAAAATACCGTTTTACTGACTATTTCCTTATTTTTAGGGATTTTATTCCGAGCTGGATTATTCCGGAAATTATTCCGGTACGATAAGGGCAACTATTTTTCCGATTCCTACCGGAAAACTGGCAGTATTTTTTTACAGTGTATCTTCAATAGAAGAAAGTATTGTAATCGTAATTTTTTTTCGACTTACGGTTTTTGACGGATTTACACGTTTTAGGGGTCAGATATTACAAAAAAACAGGTTTATAAAAATGTCTGTCTATCCATCTGTCCGTTTGTCCGCATGTCCGTGTGTCACCATTGTACCGTCGAAAAGTGTATGAAGTTATGGATAGAATTGAGCCATTTTTTTAAGTTTCTGGCAATGGCAAGCAGGTCCTCCTTTAGTTTGAAAAAAATCCGCCGGAAGGGGGCTTTGTAATAGCGATTTTTGAGCGATTTTGAATATTGTGCCATCGAAAAGTGTATGAAGTTATGCATAGAATTGAATCAAATTTGTGTTTTAAGTTCTTGGCTATGGCGAGCAGGTCCTCCCTAAATTTGGAAAAAATCCGCCGGGACGGGTCACTGTAATAGCGATTTTTTGTGCGATTTTGGATATTTTGTGCCATCGGAAATGTATAAAGTTATGAATAGAATTTAACCAAATTTTTTGTGTATGTTTTTGGCCATGGCAAGAAGGCCCTCCCTGAATTTGGAAATATTCCACCGGAAGGGTGCATTATAATAGCGTTTCTGTGTCATTTTCTTGAATTTTAGTAGTTCTATTGTACACCGGAGGCTCGTGAATCGACAGGAACTTCCCATCCTGATAACCCGACAATTTGCGAATAGCTGATATACAACATAATAACAAAACACTCTTGATTTTAATAAATACCATGATCCAGATGAACTCGTTTTTATTCCGATTAATTGACTGAAGCAGAAATTTAAGATGAAAGTCAAAGTTGATATAGTATTGAACTAATAAAAATTAAATATTGACATCTGTAACAACATTTTGAAATATTAAAATATATGAGATAAAATAAAGTTTTGGTGTTGGCACATCCAACTTGTTTTTATTTATAATTGGCTTAAAGGAAGAGCAATTGATTTTAGAAAAAGAAATGTTTGAAAATCCAGATTAATGCGTAAAAATGAAGAAAAAACATGAAGACGAAGGAAAGTAAAAACAGACACAGGAAAGAAAAACTTGAAAATAGACTTTTCAATTGCAAACAGTTAACTTAAGATTATTTTAATGAATTTCTTGACTTACATACTGTTTTTTCATTCGAAAACCAGAATTTTTCACATACGGTTTTGGTTTCATAATAATTAATCTTGTTAAAATATTTGTTTACATAACAATAATATTAGTTTAATTAACGTTATATTTGAGTTTTTTCTATCATTTTAATATTTTTTTAAAAACTGCTCACTATTCACTGAATATTTTTTAGCATGGCTGTTTGAAATAGATCGGCAAAATACACACTATCATCTCCTGTCTCTATCCAACAAAGAATAATAATTTAACGTTTCTTTTAAAAGATATTAATCTCATTACAAAATCTTCGTTTTTGCAAATGGTTTTTTCCTTAATACGTGTTTTTGTTAACATATTTGTATGCATAGTTATGTTCAAGTTTTTTTCCATCATTTTAAAAGCTTTTTTTAATAACTACACACTATTCACTAAGTAATTTTTAGCATTGCTGCACAAAATATAAAGGCAAACTACACACTATTATCTCCAGTTTCCATATAACAAAGAATAGCAATTTAATATTTCTTTCGATGGATTTTAATCTCATCACAAAATCATCATTTTTGCATCCGATTTTCGTTACTTAATAGGTAATTTTATTAAAATGTTTGTTTACATAACTATAATATTAGATTAATTAAAGTTACATTCAAGATTCTTCCATCAGTTTAAAAGTTTTTTTTTTTTTTAACTACACACTATTCACTAGATATTTTTTAGCATTTCTACACAAAATATAAAGGCAAACTACGCACTATTATTTTAGACAAATATAATAATTCATAGTAATTGGAAGTTTCTTTTAAAAAATTTTAATCTCATTAGAAAGGCATCATTATTTGAATACGATTTTGGTTTCCTAAAAGATAATTTTGTCACAATTGTTTAAATAACAATAATATAAGTGTAATTAAATTTATATTCAAGTTCCTTTCATCATTTTAAAAGCTTAAAAAAAACTACAGACTATTCACTGAATAATTTTTAGAATTGCTGCATAAAATACAAAGGCAAAATAGGAATTATTATCTACTTTCTAATATAGCAAAGCGTTTAATTAAAATTATATTCAAATTTCTTCCATCATTTGAAAAGCTTTTTTTTTAAACTACACACTATTCACAGAATACTTTTTAGCATTGCTGCGTAAAATATAAATGCAAAATATTACAATTATCTCCAGTCTCCATATAAAAAAAATTATAGTAACTTAAATTTTCTGTTTAAGGATTATAATCTCATTAGAAAATCATTATTTTTTTGCATACTATTTTGATTCCGTAATAGGTACTTATGCTAAAATATGTGTTTACATAACATTAATATTAGTTTTATTAAAGTTATATTAAATTTTTTTTTCTTCATTTGAAAAGCTCTTTTTATAAACTACTGAATAATTTTTAGCATCGCTGCATAAAATATAAATGCAAATTAACACAATTATCTAGAGTCGCCATATAAAAAATTATAGTAATTTAAATTTTCTTTTAAATGTTCTTAATCGCATTAGAACATCATTTTGCATATGGTTTTGGCTCTTTAATAGGCACTTTTGTTAAAATATTTGTTTACATAACAATAATATTAGTTTGATTAAATTTATATTGAAGTTTTTTCATAATTTTAAAAGTTTTTTTAAAAAATAATTTACACATTATGAGCTGAATATTTTTCAGCATTGCTGCAGAAAATATAAAGGCAATATACACACTATTATCTCCAGTCTCCATATAACAAAAGGTAGTAATTTAATTTTTCTTTCTAAAAAGGAAAACGGAGCATAGAATTTTCATTTTCTTTGCCATTATTTTGCACTTTCAATCATATTTAAAGTAACAGCCTTTTCGCTACATCAAGAGCATTAAAAGTATACATAAATTTCCCCCTTTCCTAAAATATCTTGGCCCTTCTAATACAGGAGAGAATTTCCCTTCTCTGTTAAACCTAGAAAGAGCAGAAATACCCTTAAACCTAAAACTCATCTTAACATACAGTTAGATTTTTAACATTCTTTTCAACCTTGATAAATTGCATGCTCATTCAAAAAGCGGGGATGGAAATGAATAGCTGAATAAAGGGATAGAAACTTACACAAAAGCAAGGGTAAATATTTATTTAACAGATGAAATTTTAAAAATGACTCAGGTAAGATCATTGAAAAAAAAAATCACTTTGATAAAACAGTTCTACGAAAAACAAAGAATAGATTCTGTCCTCTTTTTTTCGTCTTCATCTTTTTTTTTTTTTTTTGAGAATTTCTAAAATTAATTTATCTGGCCATTTTTTTTAATATGATGAAGATAAATGAATATAATTTCCTTTCGAAAGATTTATTTATATTTGTATAATTGCTTCTCTCAAAATTATGTATAAAATATACAGAGCTACATTTTAATTCTCCGTTTTAACTTTTACTTCTGTTTTTTCTTTACTTTTATGCCTTTAAAGCAGTGATTATTGAATTCTTATATTTATGTTTAGCTTTTGTTTAATTTCTATAAATTAACATTGTTCAACTTATAAAGCTTTTGTTCACTAAAATAATTTTAAAAAGAAATAAATTAAACATTATTTTTTTTAATTTTTATTCAAATAACGCTTCATTTTGGTAAGGCGATTAAAAAATCTAATTTACTCATTCCTTTTTAGCACTAGTAATTTATTTCTGAACCCCGGTGACATAGTCGTGAAAACCCCTGTCTGCTGCGCTACTGGTCGCGAGTTCGATTCCCGGTTGGGCAAGGTCCACTCACCTTTCGTCCCTTCGGGTTCGATAAAATAAGTACCAATTTTGCTTGGGAACCAAACACCGAAGGTCTCGCGTTAAGCTGGCAATCTGACTGGGACTTATGCTGTATAGCATCTCGGGCACAGGGTCAATTAAAGAGGATTAGGCACTGTGGACCATGATCCTTCATAGATCTATATCCACTGGTTTAATTCTACTTTTTATTCGTACTTTTCACGACTGAGACACTTTACAACTATCGCACTTAACAGAGCGTAAAAATATAGGGTAAATCCGGGATTTATGCCGCATTTTTTTTTGAACTTGTGTATAAAGTACCATGATAGATATAAAATAAAAAAAAATCATGCTGTGATATTTAATGTTAAATTTACAACAAGTGTAGTGCGACAAAAAAATTCAAACCAAATGATTAATATTTTTTAACAATTTCTTTCTAAATCATTACATTGCGGCACGTCTCCCGTACATTCAGCCTGAGACGCCGCACTTATGCGGTAGTTATGCCGCGCTTATAATAAGAACAGAATGAAATTATAAATAAAAATATTTCAAAAAAATATTCATATCTGGACTATAATTAACGATGTAATAACAAAACGAAACTTAATGAGTACAATGAAACGTATTAGTAGATTCAAATCAATAATTGTTGTTTCACTATTAAAATTATCGACTTATTTTTTTACATTAAATTTTAATTATTATTTCAGCAACAACGTAACATCAATGTAATCGAAAGGGAAAAGAAAAAAAGTAAAATTGTGTTTACATAATTTATCTAAGAGACCTGTTTTTTGGACTACAATCTACAGAAAAAATGTCAAAAAGTACAGTCTTTATGTAACTACATTTAAACACATGATACAACGAAGCTAATTACACGTCCTCTTTTTTTGGAGTAGTTTGCAAAGAACGTCTGCGCTACGCGTAATCCAATTTCTCAGTATTATCATCGTGACTTGCATCTTTCTTGCCCTTTTTACTTTTTATTTTCCCCTTTTTCTCCTTTCGTATTAGTAAACTTGATAACATGCCTAACATGGTTAGTCTGTCCAAAAAGAAAAGGAAAAGTTAATAACACTTAATCATCCCGTACAAAAGAAACTGGGCATGTATACCGGAATAGCAGTGCGGCATGTATCCCATTTTACATGGTGCAGACGTCGGCCATCACAGTTACCTGCCATCGCTAAGGGGAATGTCGTAACCATACACACAGTACTCTATACAAAGGCTACACTTAGTTTTGACTTCGAAATCATGCATGCATTTAGCATTTAATGTATGAAAATCATTTAAACATAACGCGTTTAAAAGTTTGGACAGTGAAATCATGCACTTACGTCAAATTAAGGATTGTACTTCAACAAGTAAACATCGAAATGGGATTCACACTATACACTGGTTAAAGTAATCTCATTGCGCACCTATACTGCGCGTTTGAGGACCATCTATCAATAATTACAAGAAATACGAGGGGTGCGGCATCTATCCGTATGCGGCGACTCTCCCGGAGTTACCCTATATGATTTGGGTTTTTTAGCTTTTTTATTTACATTTGTTTTAAAGTAGATTTTAAGATAATGTTACATAATGTTTTGATTTACTTTAATTTTATTGCAATAATTGTTTTAGAAAATTTATATTTTATTTATAAATCTTAGATCTAAATCTTTTAAAAGGATTATATATATATATTAACAAATTAAACATAATATTAATGCAATTAAATTTCGTTTCAGAAAATCTTATTTTGTTAAATTCTGTTTAAAATGAAAACCAGATGTTATGTTCTCCTGGACCATAAATTAAAAAGTAAAATGCACGCTACTTTCACTACTCAACGTATAAAACAACAGTTTAATTTAAATTTTCTTTTATGATGTATACGTATAGAATGAAGCATAGAGCCTTTCATTTTCTTTGCCATTATTTCTCACTTTCAAACATATTTACACTATCAGTATTTTAGCTAGAAATAATCTAAATATACCTAATTTTTTTTTACTCTAAAAAATGATGGTTTCTTTTAATAAAACTAGTGGACATACTTAACGAAAAACTCATCTCAACAAACAATTTGATTTTTAACTTTGATTTGAGTTTTGGTACATGGCATGCTCGTTCATGTAGCAGGAATAAGACTGAATAATTGATTAAAGAAATTAAAAAAATATGATTAAATACAGCGTCATGAAAATAAAATAAAACAATCAAAATGTTTATATCTTTGAAAGATCAATAATATAAGAAATAGAGAATGCATTCCATATTTATATTTTGTCAGTTTACAAATCACAAATTTTAATTTTTTTATATTTAAAAAAAAAAGTAGCCTACCCCCCCCCCCCCCCCCCTAGAAAACTTGCAGTAAAGTTCAAGAAACATTTTGTTATTTTAGAACAGCATAAACATTTTTGTCCCGTTTTGGGATATTCAGCCAAACTATTTAAATACACAAAAATTCTAAAAAGCTTTATTTAAACGGTTTTAAATCCTTAAAATATCTTCTATTAAAACGGCATCAAACTTAACACTAGTCTAATTAAAATTTATTTAAATATTTGTAGAGTGTGTTTCATGCTGTTTTAAAAGCTCATTGTTACTAATTTTTGGCACTGCAAGGATACATTGTAAATTCAACATATACAATTTTTTCAATTAATATTATTTTATTGAATTATTTGGCTTGCATTCAGTTTTCTTTTTCACTTCATTAAAAAATCCTCGCTTTATTCATACGAGTTAGGTTAAATTCCTTATTATGTATTAGGGCTCTCGGGAGTCTTAAAATGGAAAAAAAATAATAATAAAAATGGACCATTTCCAACAATTAATATCATAACATGTATATGATTTTAAAACACATTTTTTATTGAGTTGAAAGATATAAGTACGTTCTTTCTTTTCATGAATTTGTAAAATTGCAAGATGCAGAATTATCATTTATAGGGCCCTCCAAACTGTCTGATATCTGATGTGCAGAAAATTGGTATAACAGCTTCCGCCCAGGATTACAATAGAAATTTTGAAACTAGAATGAAATTTTTTATGCCTACGTATACTGCAGATTATAATAATTGACCTGAATCTAAATAAATTTGTAATTAAAGAATTTTTATATTTTTAATACAAAGTGGTATTTAGCTAATACAAAAGTTTGAAAATTTCAACAGTATAACCACCTAAAAAAATTTTAACAATAAAAAGGAAACTTTATGTTCAGTTTAGATTGGGTTGAAATATATAAGTATGTTCTTTCTTTTCATGTATTTGTAAAATTGCAAGATGCAGAATTATCATTTATAGGGCCTCCAAACTGTCTGATATCTGACGTGCAGAAAATTGGTATAACAGCTTCCGCCCAGGATTACAATAGAAATTTTGAAACTAGAATGAAATTTTTATTGCCTACGTATACTACAGATTATAATAATTGACCTGAATCTAAATAAATTTGTAATTAAAGAATTTTTATATTTTTAATACAAAGTGGTATTTAGCTAATACAAAAGTTTGAAAATTTCAACAATATAACCACCTAAAAAAATTTTAACAATAAAAAGGAAACTTTATGTTCAGTTTAGACAGACTAACATGAAACATATCTTGTGAAAATTTCATGAAAAAATATTCAGAAGTTTTTGAGATTATCCTGCGCGTTATGCCCAAAAACGTCATTTGGAGAAAATTGACTTCAAAGTTCCGGAAACGCCACTTAAGCTATTGGGCGGGTATAATTCTAAAAGCCACAAGTTCTGTTCTAATGAAACTTTTAAGGAAACAAATATATCAAAAGGTTAAGAAAAGATAGGAGTTTAACGCGTAAAAAAATTAAAATTTCGAAAAGTTTAGAGTGTCCTGAGATCTCTTAAAATACTTATTAGGTACTTTTGTTAACGTAAACCAACATTAAAATTAGTTTAATTAAAATTAATTTTAAGCATTCTTTCACCGTGTTAAATATTGTTTTTATAAACTAGATACTATTCGTTCAATAAATTTTAGCATTTCTGTATAATGTATAAAACAAAATACACACTATTCTCCCCAGTCTCCACATAAAATTACGTAGTAATTTAAATTCTCCTTTAAAGTACAATGGATGATTACAACACTTCATTTTCACCGTTATTTTGCACTTTAAAACATATTTACACTCTCAACCTTTTCTGAGAGTCATTAAGTATATTTAAAATTTCCATTTTCAGTCGCTTTTTTTAACAAAAGTTAGCTTTTCGCTGAAAATACTCATCGCCAAAAACTCATCTGAACATACAATTCGATTTTTGACTTTCTTTTCTTCCTTGATAAATTGCACGGTTTTTCATGTACCGTTGATATAAATGAATGAGCTGAATAAAGAGATGGAAATTTACGTTAACCATTTGTTGTAATTTCTTCATCAATGAGTTAGATCCAGATAAAAATAGTAAAGTATTCATGTAATATACTTACTGATTTATTCAACTGACAAATACAAGCATGTAAAAATGACACAGTTTTTATAAAAATTCTTCCTATTTAGGTGCGTTCTTAATTATACAAATACAGTAAAACCTCTAAATAACGGACACCTCGGGAGCGCGGAAACTGTCCGCTATTCGGAGGTGTCCGCTATTGGGAAAACCTCAGAGATTCAAAAATTGCTAAGAAAAGCTTGCTCACTTAATGCTTCATTAAGTGACTTTTATATGTCCTACAACCTCTATTATATGATTAATCAGAAATTAAAATTGTTTGTGAAGCAATAAAACTAAAATAAAATTGTACATAACTTTATTCACTGTTAATAACATTCTTACAGAAAAAAAAAAAAAAAAAAATCTGTTACAAAAGTTTGCTTTTTCTTGCGATTACTTGCAATTTGTTTTTCGAAGTGAAGTTTTAACTCTGTCAGTAAGTTTTAATACTTCTGAACCATCTTTGGGTATAATAATAATAAATAAATAAATAAAAAAAATACTAGTCAACGTATTATCTGTCCTGAAGTTTCATGCCAATTGTAAACGAAGTTATCTTACATGCATTTAAAATGAAAGAGTAAATGATGTATGTAGGAATTCTGCGGATCAAGAAATTTGCACTTCTAGACATTAATCAACAGAAAATCCTAAATCTTTCAAGAAGTGACGTTTTCTTTCTCGGACATGGCGTGGTAGGGGGATTTTTCCCAACCCACCCGCTACATCTGTGGTCACAAAATTTGTGACATTAATAAATTCATAAATATCAATAATTCATAAATTTAGAGGCTTTTTACTTTTTTCCCATTTTTTTTCTCTTTAAAAAATAATTTTTCAGCCTTTATCGCCAAAATTATTGTCCGCTATTCGGAATGTCCGTTATTTAGAGGTTAAACATACAAAAAATTAGGTTTTGGGAGTGGGTATTGGAAAAGTGTCCGTTAAATAGAGGTGTCCGCTATTCGGGAGTGCCCATTATGGAGGTTTTACTGTACATAGCAGCTATAATTGTCGTTCCGCCTGTCTGTCTGCCCGTCCATCTTCATATAACAGAGCATAAACTACCCAACCGAATTGTCTTAAATTTTAAATATATAATTGGTGCAAAATTTTGTCGAGTCATTTCCAATTTTATGAAAATCGGATGTATAGTTTAATTACAGGGACAGTCAAAATTTTCCGTTACGTTACGGCCAGTGGGAAAAAATATTTAAAGTGCATTTTAATGTTATTACAGCCTTTCGAACAGAATGAAATTGATGTGGACTTATGAAGTTCACTAAAATACACATAGAGTACAATATGCGATGCAAAAATGTTTATAAAGCTAGTTATAGTACGAACGTATCTCTTTTGACACGTTTGACGTGCAATTTCCAAATTGTTTATGTAAGTTTTAATACAAGTTGGGACAAAATGGCATCCACAATACCAGACGGAGACACAAATTCCCAGTAACAGATTGAACTGAAAGTAAAAAAAAAAAAAAAAAAAAAAATGTTTACAGCTGAATTTAAAAAAAAACTGATTCAGGTCTTGGAAGAAAAAAACCCAATCATCTTATTTATATATTTTAAAAAGAAACGAAAAATTTAACCTATTTTTCTTATTGGGAATTTCTTTCATTATATCTGACGCAAATACTTTTTTTTTTTGCCGGTAAATTTGCACTAAAATTTAAGAAATATTTTAGATTTTATTTATTTTTTATTTTGTTACTTCATAAGGATTTTTGGGTTGTTTTCGGAAATTCAAAAAAGCCATTTAAATGCATAAAAATACATTAAATTAATTATACCATTTTAAATCCATAAAAAATACATTCTTTTTGAAGGCGTCATACATTAGTCTAATTAATTTCTTTTTTAATTTTCCCGGAATGCGCACAATGCCGTTTTAAAAGCACATTATTAATGCCTTTGAACAAAGCGCGGTAAATTGAAAGGGCAATATAAAAAATATTTTTACTTAAGATGGTTTTATTGAATTATTTGGCTTACATTCATTTTATTATTTTTCATCACATTAGAAAATCATCTTTTTACACATTATGTTTTAGTTCCATATTAGGCGCTTTTGTAAATAAACAATAATATTAATTTAATAAAACTAGCTGACCGCCCGGCGTTGCCCGGGCCCGTAATAATATTCTTAAATTAATCTGAAATTTTTATCGCAGATCCGTACAGAGGGGGCGGGTGGAGACGGTGCAAATTACCAGAGCCCGACTCTTGTTCAGTTCCAAAGTTGTGTAAAGTCAAAGGTTAAGATTTTTAATTTTTATATGTCTCATACTTTAAACTTTTTTATTCTAAATTAACTGATGAATTTAATTAAAATGTAATTATATTTTCAAAAATTTAATTTTTTATTTAAAATCTTTATATGAAAAAGCGATTACAAATACAACATAAAGTGTAATGCTGAAAAAGAAGTAATAAAATTGTAAGCAAATAGAGTAAAGCCTGTATAATAGAGTAAAACCTGTTTATAATGAAATCCTGCAATAAACGAAAAAAAAAAAGATCCAGCTCTCCCCCGTTTTCGTTTCCGTCTAAGCAGGTTTTATTGTATCTTACTTTTGGGAGGGGGAAGGGGCGAACCTGAAATTCGTATCGCAGGTCCGTACAAAATTACTTTTTACGTCATGACAACATTTTGTAAACTTCTTGCTGCTGTTTAATTCGCATTTTCAATACAGTGCTTTGCATAAATTGCACGTTTCACTCACAGTTATACATGCCCCGGAACGTTTAAATCAGTAATTTGGATTTCAGTAGCAACTCGTGCATGTTACAGTTATTAAGCCTATTTTGCCGATCGCTTAACGGCATTCTCGACAATTCTATTTGGATTTCGAATCTATTTCGACTCGGCTTCTTCTTCACTTTCAAGCATTCACCGAGATTTTTTTACGGGCATTTCAAATGATATTTTGAAGCTACATAATTGCAGCGAAAGATATTGCACCGAAAACGCGAAACGTAAACAACAACAAACCCGATCGCCCTAAATCCTGCCAAGGACTCTTACACAATAACCAATCAGATACGTTTCTCGGGCGTTGCCATTAAACAATAACAAATAATCGCGATTTCTGTGCCACGTACTTTAGCGTAATATATATATAGATATGCAATTAAGTATTCCTTCATCATGTTTAATGGTGTTTTTATTAGCCCTCGGTATGCTATTTCTTTCTCCCAGCAAATAAAGTGTCGTCTCCAAAAAATAACGTTAAGCTGTATAAGCTAGCCGTAAAACAAAGCAATTGTATCGTTGTACTGTTAAATACTCTAGTGCAATTTTTTAAACTTCTAAGCATCGCATATTTTCAATTTTTATACCGTGGTATTGGGAAAAAAATTATCAAGTGCAATTTGTTTGAAAACTGCATCTCCATTCATTTTTGAGATATTAATTTTTTTGTAGTTTTTAGCGTCATTTGTTTAATTTTGGCAACTCAAGTACTCCATTTCTGTAGAAAGTAAAGAAAAATAGTTAGAAAATAGCAATTATATCTTTTTGTTGCCATTTTCCCATAAATCTGAAATAAAAAATGTACTTAAAATACGTGCTATTTTGAAAAAAATATAAATGAATTATCTCTGATAAAACATGGAGCTATTATAAACTAAATTTAATTTTGAGTACCTATATTAATATTACAAACAAATAAAGGCATATAAATCATACGATGGCCGATTTTTTTTCGAGTTTCTTGATTGAGGATATCTATTTTTATATTTGTACATTATTCAGCGATAGTGACGTCATATGCGTACTTTACTGTAGATGTGGTTTAATACTGGATCGCAAATGAGGAATTCTTCAGCTGATGACGTCATTTTATATAAAATAAAAGCTACTGTTTTAAGTCTTAAAACTGAAATATGCTTTGTACTATCTATATTTATATATTTTCTTTCCATGGGAAGCGACACTAAATTATGAAAAAGCAAAATTCTTGTTTTCTAGTTTTTAAACCTTTATACACTCACTCAGTAATTCTTAGCAGTGTTACATGGTTTATAAAAACAAAATACATACTATTCTCCCCAGTCTTCAAAACACTCCACTGTAATTTAAATTCCCCTTCATACGAGAATGGAAGCATAGAACATTTTCTTTTCCATTATTTTGAACTTTTAAACATATTTACACTATCAGCCTTTTCCGAGAGTCCTTAAGTGTGTTTAAAATTTCCCTTTTCTAAAAATGGTGATTTCTTTAAAAGGTAGCTTTTCGCTAGAAATATTCTCAGCCAAAAGCTCATCTCAACATACTATTCGATTTTTGACTTCCTTTTCCGCCTTCATAAATTGCACCCCCTTTCATATACAGGGGATGTAAATGAATGAGCTGAATAAAGAGATGGAAATTTACACTAATAGTCCAGGCAACAGAGAGCGTATAGGGGCTCTACCTAGCAAAATTAATGGAAGTTCTGGAAATTGTCTTACTTTATGTTTTTTGAGTCGCTGAATACGAATTTGTAGCTTCCCACCAAAATTTCCCCCGGCAACCCCCCAAATTTTCGTAAAATGTCCCCCAACAAAGGTTTTTACTAAAAAAATCAATTTTTTTTTTTTTTTTTGGGGGGGGGGGGCAGTATCTAGAAATTCAGAAAGTAGCAAAAATTTGCAACAAATTAGATATATGACTTTATGACTTAGGATGAAGGGGAAGGAGGGATATGCCTCGGAACATGCGCCGCGGTGCTGCGTGGACTAAGTTGCACAATTCCACTTAATGACTCACACGTTTACATTCGCCCTCCCATCTCCCCTCCGAACTTTCTCTATAAGGTTTACTTTAAGTTTTTTGGGTCGCTGAATCCAAGTTTTTAACTTCCCCCCAAAATAGTTGTTTTTAACTTAAATTTCTTATTGTTTTAGGGGAAAAGCATTACGAAATTCAGAAACTAGACAAAATTTGCAACAAACAGGATACATGACATTATGACGTAGGATAAACGGGGAGAGAGGGGGCTGCCTCGGAACATTCCCCGCGCGCTTTTCTCAAAAACCAAACTTTTTCAAAAAATCAATTTTTTGAGGTGTTGTCGGGTGAAATTTTAGTGGGAAGTTACAAATTCGGATTCAGCGACCCAAAAAAGATAAGGTTAGTCGAAATCCAGAACTAATATTAATTTTGCCAGGTAAAATTCCCTATTGCCTGGACTTCATAACTTAGAGCACGTAGCGCTGCAGTGCATGTTCAGAGGGAGCCCCCCCCCCCCTACCCATTCGTCCTACGTCGTAATGGCATATATCCTATTTGTTGCAAATTTTGTCTAGTTTTTGAATTTCGTAATGCTTTTCCCCTAAAACAATAAGAAATAACAACTATTTTGGGAGTTTTTCGGGGGGGGGGGATCTTGGGGGGAAGTTAAAAATTCGGATTCAGCGACCCAAAAAACCTAAAGTAAATCTTATAGAGAAAGTTCGGAGGGGAGATGGGAGGACGAATGTAAACGTGCGAGTGATTCAGTGGAATAGCGCAACTTAGTCCGCGCAGCACTGCGGCGCATGTTCCGTGGCAGATCCCCCCTTCATCCTAAGTCATAATGTCATACATCTAATTTGTTGCAAATTTTGTCTACTTTCTGAATTTCTAGCTACTTTTTCCCTAAAGCAATAAAAAAAATTGATTTTTTTAATAAAAACCTTTTTTAGGGGGCATTTTACCAAAATTTGGGGGGGGGGGTTGCCCGGGGAAATTTTGGTGGGAAGTTACAAATTCGGATTCAGCGACTCAAAAAACAAAGTAAGCCAATTTCCAGGAATTCCATTAATTTTGCCAGGTAAAATCCCCAACTGCCTGGACTATAAGCCTTAACTGATGTTGTGACGCCATTTAGCCCCCATATATTTTTTCCACCCCTGCAATTTATTCATTAATCAGAAAGATTGAGATAAAAATAATAAAGAATATAAGTTACGTACTTACACAATTATTCTACTGAAAAAAATATAGTCACGTAAAAATGGCATTGTTTTTATAAAAATTCATCTTTTTCTTATATAAGTTATAATACAAGTTGGGGACAAAATGGTACCATGACCCCAGACGCGCACAAAAATTTCACGACTCCAGTTACAGGTTAAAGCAAAAAAAAAAAAAAATTAATAATGATAAATAAAAACAACAAAAAAAAAGTAATTTAACAAATTACAACGACCATTTGGAAAATGATTTTTTCAAAGACTAAAATTTAAGACATAAAATATCGCACGGAGTTGATCCTACATTACGTACGCCATGGATCAAACGATAACATTCCTGGACCCCATCATGAACAAATTTTAAAAGAAATTTCAGTTTTACAATTTCCGGTACTGTACATTTTTAAACTTCTGCGGAGCTGGTCATACATTACGTACGGCATGAATGAAAGATTAATAGTGTTATTACACGTAAAAATTGCAAGCAAGAGAAATCGCCTGCGACTCGTCAGATTTCCTATGAAACTTACGTAATAGCCAAGCATTTCATTGGCTGTTCGGGAAAAGGCTTTTCTATCATCAGATTTCCAAAAAACCTCACGACCAATTTTAAATAAAATTTCATTCTTAAACTTCTAAACATCCGTCAATATTACTTTTTATACAGTCGGATAGAGAAAACAAAATGTACTTTTAAATGCAATTTGTTTGAAAGCTGTATCTCAATTTGTTTCTGATTAATTAATTTTTTTTGTAGTTTTTATTATTTTTTTGTCATAGTGGCAACACTCTGTTGTCCATCGTTGTGGAAACCAAAAGGAAATACAGATTACTGTATATACCAATCAGATAACGAATAAATTGCGGATTAAACCAATGAAAACGTTCAGATATGCTTTTGATTTCCTACCCTGACGAGAACAATAACCATTTTTCCAAATGGTTAAAAATAATGTTAACAGCTGAAATTTAAAAAAAGTGATTTAGGTGGGGGTCTTGGGAGGAAAAAAAAAACAATTACCTTATTTATACATTTTGGGAAAAAAAAACGGAAAATTTAACCTATTTTTAATTTTTTAGAATTTCTTTCATTATATCTGACGCAAAAATGCTTTTTTTCCCAGTAAATTTGCTGTAAAGTTTAAGAAATATTTTATATTTATTTTTTTTATTTAAATATTATTATTATTTTTTACACCAGAAAGCTTTTTGTGTTGTTTTCGGAAATTCAAATAAATTATTTAAATATATAAAAATACAATAAAAGTTTTATTTATACTATTTTAAACATTTAAAAATACATTATATTATATGGCATCATACTTGTCCTAAGTCGAACTTAAATTTTATTTAAATATTCCCAGAACGTGTGCTATACTGTTTTAAAAATAAATTGTTATTAACTTTGGACAAAGTGAGATAAATTGAAATTGTGATATAAACAATATAGTCACTCAAGATTATTTTATGGAATTATTTTTGGCTTGCATTATATATTTTTTTCATCACATTAGAAAATCATCATTTACTCATGCGGTTTTAGTTCCATATTAGGTATTAGGTAGCTTTCATTACAAAAAGCTACCTATTGCAGCCGTTTGGAGGAAAGCTATTAAAAAAAAAAAATTGTATATTTTCATCGATCATGACCCCTAGACCCCGAAACCACCCTCCGTTCAAAATTTATATATATATATCTGACATTTGTCACACTGTAACTCTCGTATTTATGAACCGATTTGGATCTAATTCGGTGTGTACATAGTACATACAAATGTCTCAACCGAGTTCGTTGGCCAGCTTCATCCGCCATTTTGTTTCAATATGGCGGCCATTTAAAAATTTTTTAAAAAAATTAAATTTGAAATGTGGTACCAAAAAATTGAAAATGGAAAATATTTTTTCCTTATGTATTTGAGCTTTATACAAAGATTCCGGAGCAGTTTTTGTTTCGTCTATATCTTAAAAAATGACTGAGTTATGGTATTTTGAATTTCTAGCGTGGCTGACATTTTGAAACGTCCTGAATTTTATCACGCGATAAAAGGCGTATTTATGAACCGATTTGGATGTAACTTCGTTTATACATAGTACATACCAATGTCTCGAAAGAGTTCGTTGGCCAGCTTCCTCCGCATCCTTGTTTAAAAATGGCGGCCATTTAAATTTTTAAGAAAAATTTAAATTTAAAATGTGGTACCAAAAAATTGAAAATTGAAAAAGATTTTTTTCGTATGTGTTTGACCTTGATACAAAGATTCGGGAGCAGTTATTGTTTCGTCTATATCTTAAAAAATGGCTGAGTTATAGCATTTTGAATTTCTAGCGTGGCTGACATTTTGAAACGTCCTGATTTTTGTCACGTGATAAGAGGCGTATTTATGAACCGATTTGGATGTACCTTGGTGTGTACATAGTACATACAAATATCTCGACCGAGTTCGCTGCCCAGCTTCATCCGCCATCTTGTTTCAAAATGGCGGCCATTTAAAAAAAAAATTTTTATTTAAAATTTAAAATGAGATACCAAAAAATTGGAAAATGAAAAAGATTTTTTTATGTGTTTGTCCTTGATACAAAGATTCCGGAGCAGATTTTGTTTCTGAAAATTTGTTATTTTGTTTATATCTTAAAAAATGTTTGATTTATAGCACTTTGAATTTCTGGCATGGCTAACATTTTGAAACGATCTTGTATTTGTCACGCTATAACACACGTATTTGCCTATTTAGATTTAAGAAGGCATGTGGATAGTTACATCAATATCTCGACCAAGTTCGCTGGCCAGCTTCATCAGCTATCTTGTTTCAAAATGGCGGCCATTAAATTAAAAAAAATATATTTAACCCTTAAATGGGTGTTGCTTTTCGGAAACATACTCAATTCAGGATCTAAAATACTATTAGAATAATATTGAAGCTATAATGCCTAATGTTGCCAATAAAATACATTCTGAAAATATTATTAAATCGATTTTCAACATGTAGATGGCAACACTTGTGCTGTTTAAGAATAAAGATAAATTTATTTTTTCAATTGTTGCTACTTGTTCTTTTTGTTTTGTTTGGAAGCTTGCGAAATACCCTATTTTGTTCTGCAGTGAGCAAGTAAAATTTATTTATTATTATAGTTCCTAGCATTCTTGTGTGTTTAATACTATTATAGAATTTTATAAAGGTAAATTATTTTTTCAATTAAACACCAGTATTGCCGATTAGTAACAAACAGTTTTTTAGCCATAAACTATACTTAAAACAAAATATGATTTTTTAAATGTATTTTTCTCATGATTTATTTAAAAAATGAAAGCCGAAAAACATTATTACAATGATTTTTGAGAAATCCGGAATTTAAGGGTTAAAGTGAAGTGAAAAAAAAATTAGAATTTGAAAAAGGTTTCTTTCTTAAGTATTTGACCTTGATATAGTGATTCAGGAGCATTTTTTGTTTGCCTTTATCTTAAAAAATGGCTCAGACATAGCAGTTTCAATTTCTATTATGGGTGACATTTTGAAAAATCTGATTTTTTGCCTGCGACAGCTCTCGTATATATCAACCGACTCCGATGTGAGTGAACATGTGCACAGCAATTACTAAAGTCTCGACCAAGTTCACTGGTTAGCCTCATCCACCATGTTGTCTTAAAATAGGCACTTTAAGAAATCGCAGAATTTGGCAGTCAAATATAAGTTACTTTAAATAAAAGCGTCTTGGATAAAGCTGACTAATTTCGCAAAATTCTCATTCATAATGATTTAGTATTGATAAAAATTAGTATTGAATCTCCTATATTCGGTTTTCACTAAATTGAGCTTAGTGTGTTTGAATAATATAAGTTGGCTTTTTTAAAATAAGGAATATGAAAGTTACCTCTTCCTTCCGGCACTGGCCGGAAGGACATTTTTTAGTTATGTAAATCAACAATAATATTAGTTTAATTAAATATATATTTATGTAGTCTTTCATCAAGTTAAATGGTGCTATTTTAAGGGGTCTCAGTACTCTTAAAGCTTTGAAATTTACGAAATTTTAATTTTTTTAGATGTTAAACTCCTATCATTTCTGAACATGTTTATGTAATTATTTTCTTAAAATTCCCATTAGAATAGAATTTATGGCTTTTAGAGTTATACCCGCTCAATAGCTGAAGCGGCTTTTCCGAAACTTTATGGAGTCATTTTTCTCCAAATGGCATTTCTGGGCACAACGCGCATGATATCTCAAAAACTTCAGAATATTTTTTTATGAAATTTTCAAAACATATGTTTCATGTCAGTCTCTATAAACTGAACCTAAAATTCCCTTTATATTGTTAAAGTTTTTACACTGTTGAAATATTCTAAATTTTGCATTAGCTAAATACATTTTTGTATTAAAAATATGAAAATGTTTTAAATACAAATTTATTTAGCTTCAGGGTAATTATTACAATTCAAAGTATAGGCAGACATCAAAATTTTCATTCTAGTTCCAAAATTTATTTTGTAATCCTGCGCGTAATCTGTTATGCCAATTTTCTGCTCTTCAAAAGTCTGACAGTTTGAAGCCCCTTGTAAATGCTAATTCTGCATCTTGCAATTTTTTAAATACATAAAATGAAAGACCATACGTATATCATTATACTTATTCATCCATATTTATTCATCTGAATTCACATTGTGTTTTAAAATCACATACGTTTCAAGATATTAAATGTTGAAAATGGATTTTTTTTTTTTCATTTTTTCCAATTTTAAGAATTAACCTTAGACCCCTTAAAACTTTCCCCTTAGACGAGACCCCTTAAAACTTTCATACATTCACTCAATAAGATTTTGCATTCCTACATGGTTTATAAAAACAAAATACCCACTACTCTCCCAGTCACAGCATAACACTCCATATTAATTTAAATTCTCTTTTAAAGGAGAATGGAAGCATAGAACACTTCACTTTCACCATTATTTTATACTTCCAAACACATTTACACTCTTAGCCATTTCTGAGAGTTCTTAAGTGTATTTAAAGCTCTCTTTTTATATAAATGATGTTTTCTTTTAATAAAAGATAGCTTTTCGCTGAAAATATCCTGCACCAAAAACTCATCGTAACATATAATTCGATTTTTGACTTTCTTTTCCGCCTTGATAAATTACACGCTCTTTCATATACCGGGGATGTAAATGACTGAGCTGAATAAAGAGATGAAAATTTACATTAACCCTTAACTGATGTTGTGATGCCATTTTAGTCCCCATATATTTTCTTCTGCTGTTCTTTCATCATCAATCAGTAAAATTAAGGTAAAAATAATAAAGTACATATGTGATATACTTACTGATTTATTCAACTCGTAAATACAGTCATGTAAAAATGCCATTGTTTTTATAAAAGTTCATCATTTTTTTTAACTTTTTGTCCCAATTAAAAATTCTGAATACAATTTGTTGGCAATATAGCATAAAATCTCTGTTGAAAATTTCATACATATGGCTTGCAAGGAACTTTAGATATATTCTTTTAAAGTTGACAAATCGTGAAAAAATTCTTTCAGTGATAAATGAAGTTAAAATTCCCGGCAGAGGGCAGCCGATGCATCGCTTCTCAAAACATTATACCGGGTGTCCCAAAAAGGACTGACTGATTTTAAAATTCAATAACTTCCAAACGGTGACAGATATTAAAAAAATTCTTGCAGGAGGGTTATGCATAAGTCAAAAGTTTTTTTACAGTGATTTTCGATTTTAGTTCGAATTACAAACAATAGATGGCGCTGCGATCAATAGAGGCTAAATTCAGGCTCGATTTTTGGTACTTCGTGGCCCGGATAATACATTTCCATCGCCTTTTTCTGCATGGAACAACAGAAAGGACCAAAAATCGAGCCTGTATTTAGCGACTATTGCTTACAGCGCCATCTATTGTTTGTAATTCGAACTAAAATCGAAAATCACTGTAATAAAACTTTTGACTTTATGCATAACCCTCCTGCAAGAATTTTTTTAATATCTGTTACCGTTTGGAAGTTATTGAATTTTAAAATCAGTCAGTCCTTTTTGGGACACCGGTATCTCAGGATCTAATAAAGATAAGAGCATGCGGTTTGCGGTATTTAGCGCTAAAACACTCAGTATTTTTTTTAAGCAAATAATAAAAATAATTTAAAAAAATACATTTTTCTTGAGAATTTTTAACCCCGGACCTCCTTAAATTCTATTTTATAGGAGAATGGAGGCATAGAACACTTCACTTTCACCATTATTTTACACTTTCAAACACATTTATACTCTCGGCCATTTTCGTGAGTCCTTAAGTGTATTTAAATTTTTTCTATTCTAAAAATGATGTTTTCTTTCAATAAAAGGTAGTTTTTCGCTGAAAATATTCTGCGCCAAAACTCATCTAAACACGCAGTTCGTTTTTTGGCTTTCTTTTCATCCTTGATAAATTGATTCCCTTCTCATACACCGGGAATTTAAATGAATGAGCTGAATAAAGAGATGAAAACTTACATTAACCCTTAACGGGTGTTGTGATGTCATTAGTCCCCGTATATTCTTCTACTCCTGCAATTTCTTCATCGTTGAGTTAGATTCAGATAAAAACAATAAAGTATATAAGTGATATACTTACTGATTTAATCAACTGAAGAATACACTCATCTAAGAATGCCATTGTTTTTATAAAAATTCATCATTTTTTATATAAGTTATAATACAAGTCGGGGACAAAATTTCACCATAATACCAGTTGCTCACAAAAATTTCACAACTCCAGTTACGGGTAACGTGAAAGTAAAAATAATAATAATAATAATAATGTTAAGAGATGAAATTTAAAACAGTGATTCGGGTGGAGTCAGGAAAGGAAAAGAAAATATCTCCTTATTTATACATTTATTATTTGATCTGAAGATTTACTACCATTTTAAATGCTTAATAAATGTACCGTTGAATAATATAATGATACAGATAATTAGCTAAGTTCTGAATAAATAAATGCTCAGATTGTTTTTGGATCCACATCTTTCTAAAACAGCTTTTTTGACACGAATTGTAGTTTTAAATCAGCACAAATAATCGACAAATTATCTAGGATTATTTATTGTTTTCGCCGTAGCTTTTCCACAAATACAAAAATAAATAAATGAATAAATAATAAAAACCTTGCTTTAATGCAGGAAGTTAAACATTCGAATTCCTTCTTAAAAAATTACACTGCCAGAAAAACTAGTCAATACACACTAAATTATTCCTCATTTTTTAACAAATAATTTCCGTACTCCTACAAAACAAATTTATCAGTGAATTCTTCCCAAAAGTTTGAAAAAGATTGAGAAATTCTGTTCATTCCTAGCACGGATGCTACCTAGTAGTACTATAATCCGAATTTATTTAAAAAATGAAAAAACAAATATTCTAAAAATTAAGATTTCTAATTTAATTAAAAAAGAAAAAAAAAGTTTTCGAATTTAAAAATAAATAACAATTACTTTTTCTCATTCATTCAAAAGTACTCACAATTTATTATTTTTAAGTTGAATAAGTTGAATAAAGTTAAATTAAGTTGTATTTATAAAGTAGTTAATAAAAAAATATTCGCATTTAAAATATATTTTAAATGACCACATTTAAAAAAAAAATTAATTTAAATATTAAATGGAAACAATCGATTTTACTCCAAAAAGAAAAAAATTCTTATTGAATAAATATATAATATTCATATTTTACATCTAACAATCAACTTAAATGTATTTATACTTCATATTTTTATCATATAATAATACTAAAATATTAAAACCGCAGCCACAATGTCATTAAAGACGAAATCTTTCCTAAATTATTTTTAAAATCCAAAGTTTTTAAAGAAATTAATCAAGCCATAGCCATCTGAAGCAAACGTATTTACTTCAAAGTGTTTCGCTACTGCACATCGATAGCACAGTGGTTAGTGTACTCGTTTCGTAACGCTAAGACAGCTGGTTCGACTCCAAGGCAAAGCGTTATAAGTAAGCGAACAAACTTGATGCTGGAATCAGACGTAAATTAACATAGCTGCGCCACCTTGTGGACGGAGTGATAATTTAGTGTGGCGCATATTTTCTAAATCTTTAGTCAATCATGGAAATGAGTTTTGTTTGCCACATTTATTGCAAAATAATTGCGTAGCGAGAGGGGCATCCAGATGCACTTGACACCACGAAGTTTTCTTCGCCTTATCACAGTCACTCCAGTTATTAATCAAGTTGAAAAAAGCTTTAAAATTTTAGTGGTGTGAGTAAGAAAACAGTTAGGTATCTACCTGTAGTTCACACTCCATCCGCTACGTGGCGCATGACCTTGATTGATGTGACCTCGCTTTTAATCTTGCGGTTACTTCTCCCATTTAAGATAGGACGCTTACTTATATCGCTTTGCTCCAAGGTCTTAGCTTTTACTTTTCACCACTTTCCACTTTCTTCAATTGATGTACATTTTGCCTCGTGTAACGGAGAAAAAAGAAACGCATATTCGTCAATTAACGGGAAAATCCTGATAGCACTGCTGCCTGGAAAACTTCCGTGAAGTGAAAGTTAAATGTTATTATAAAACTTTTACAGGAAAAATTTCAGACAAAGCTCTTAAAAAAAAAAAAAACGCATTCAAACACATTTATAAAAAGAAAAATATTACGCTACATAAAATCATGTAGTTTATTTCATTCATTTATTTATTCATTATTTCTTCATTTTCATATCTAAAACTTCCTCTGAAAACCTCAATATATTTTTTTTTTTTTACTATTGCTTGAGATATGCTGATAGTGATTCGTTTTACTTTTCGAAACATAATTTGGCGAAGAATTTCTTTAAAGAGTTTTAAAAAACTATATTGTTAAAAGATATTGTAAAAACAATGCTGACGGTGTCTAACAGAAACCGTGTATCCGTGTATGCGTATTTTTATTTGACGTAAACAAACAAAAAAAAATGTTTCTGAAATACACATGTTTCAAAATACAGATTATAGCTTTAAAAAAAAATGAGGGAAGGAAAGCGAAAAAAAAAGAAAATAAGAATAAAAATAAAAACAAAAAGGGGAAGAAGAAGACGAAGTGGAGAAAAGAAAAATATACCGGTTAGTCGTAAACAAGTCGTTTCTAGTCGTAAACAGTCAACGTAATATTCTATTATTTAAGTATTTAAATTTCATTCAGTATTTTTTCATCTGATGAAAACAAAATTAGCATTTTATTCATAAGATTTTTAGTTTCTTTATAGGTATTTATTTCAAAGTAAATCAACAATGATATTTGTTTAATTAAAGTTATATTCAAGTATTCTTCCGTAATTTTAAAAGCGGTTTTTTGAAAACCTACACGCTATTCATTCAATAATAATTAGAATTGCTACATAAATAAAAAAGGTAAAATATACACTGTTCTTCCCAGCCTCCATATAACAAAGCATGTTACTTTAAATTATATTTCAAAGGAGAGATGGAGCAAAGAATTTTCACTTTCTTTGCCATTATTTTGCACTTTCAAACATATTTACACTCTCAGCCGTTTAGCTAGGTCGAGAGCATATAAAGTATACATAAATTTCCCTCCTCCTAAAAAATGATGCTCTCTTCTAATAGATGTGAGAATTTCCACCAAAAATAATCTTAAACCTAAAACTCATCTCAACATACAATTCGATTTTTAACTTTCTTTTCGGTGTCAATAAATTGCATGCTCATTCAAAAAGCGGGGATGGAAATGAATAGCTGAATAAAGAGATGAAAACTTACGTAAAATGAAGGTGCAAATAATATTTTAATAGTTGAAATTAAAAAAATGATCCAGGTAAAATCATGGAAAAGAAAAAAAATCAAAATCATTTTGATAGAACTTTCATATAATCACAGATCTGCACCCCGGAGCTCTCCCGGCCCAAACGACATATATCTTGGCTCGGCCCGATGTAGAAACTAAGGGCGCTACCCAGATCGTTTATATTTCCGCAGTTCATCGTCCGGACCGGAATAAATGCAGCCAGAGTTAATTTTTCTCTCGGCGACCCGGCCCGTTTATTTATTTTTTTTTATCGGTCCGTTGAAAAGTTATATTTATTCTGCTGGCTCGTCTCGGCTATTTGAAAATTGAAAACTTACCTGCATTTCCGGTACGGTTTTCGGTTCAAGCCTGTGCCGTGCAGACCCCCAACGGATATACAAGAGACAAGGAATGCATTCAGCCTGTCTTTTTTAGAATTTTTTGTCTTAAAATTTTCTGGGCATTTTTCTCAATGTGACAAAGTTAAATAAATGTAAATCCTGTTTGGAACTTTGACTCATAACCTTATTTTTGCCGAAATCCTGTATAAAAACACTCAATATTTAATTAAGAAAGTTACAATTTAATTGTCTGTTTTGCTTTTAATTATGTTTTTCATTGTTTTTATGCATTTAAAGAAGACATTATTGAATTATTTGGTTCATATTCTTTTTTTTTTTTTTTTTTTTACATCTTTATAAAAGAACTTTATTGAATTTATAAAGCTTTAGCTCATTAGTGGAATTTTCAAAAGAAATAAATTTAACATTATTACTGTTTTTTAGTTTTTATTAAAATATCACTTCATTTCCTTTATCAAAAAACTAATTTCATTTGCTCGTTAATTTTTAGCACTAGTGACCTAAATTTAAATCTTAATGTTTACTATTTAGACAATTACACAGTCAAACTTAAAAGAACGTAAAGAAATTATATATATATATACATATATACATATACATATACATACATATACATATACATACATATTGTTTTTTTTTTATTTATTTTTGAATTAAAATATATTTTAATATAATTTTATGCAAAATTTTGATTTAATTTAAAGATATTTTTGTCAATGATTTTTCTTTTTTTATAATTTCCAGTTCATTTAAATTTTTTGTCCTTTAATTAGATTTCTTGCTAAAAATATATTTTACATAAGATTCGTGTAATTAAATTTCGATTCAATAATGCTCTCATTTTGTTAAATGATGTTTAAAATAAAAATCAGATGTTATATCACCTAACTAATTTTTAATCCTACTGCATAAAGTTAAAAGCAAAATGCACAATAATTTATCCAGCCTCTATAGCATAGCAGTTTAATTTAAATTCTCTTTTATGAAGTATACAAGGAAACATAAGACTCTCCATTTTCTTTACCTTTGGAAGATATTTAGGCTATCAGCCTTTTAGCTATACTGAAAGAATCTAAGTGTACTTAAATTTCCTTTACTCTAAAAAATGTTCGTATCTTTTTTTTTATAAAAGAGAGAAAGTTATATTCTACCCAGAAAACAATCTTAACATACAATGTGCTTTTAAATTTTATTTTCAATTTGGATAAATTGTATGCTCATTCATGTAACATGAATGAAATGATAACCGATTGAAGACTTTTAAAAATATAGTTAAATATAAGAAAATTAAAATTAAAACAATTAACATTTTTGCATGTTTGAAAGATCAGTCGTATGGGAAACAGAGAATGCTATCCATATTTAATTTTTTAAATATTCTGAGTTTACGAATTATAAACTTTAAAGTCGTCTTTAAATTAAAAAAAACAGCAATTTTTTTTTTGTTTGTCCAGTATGTTTTCTGTAAACATTTCTTTAAGGTTAAGTTAAGAAATATTTTGTATTTTTAATTTCGTCTTTGTTTTTTTTATATAAAATAAACATTTTCGTGTTGTTTTTGAAAATTCAAAGAATTTATTTAAATTTAGAATATATTTTAAAAAGCTTTATTTTTACGCTTTAAATAATTAACAATACTTTTTATTTAAATGGCATCAAATACATCATTAATCTAATTAAGGGGTCTCAGGACTCTTAAAGCTTTAAAATTTTCGAAATTTTAATTTTTTTAGATGTCAAACTCCTATCTTTTCTGAACATTTTTATATAATTGTTGCCTTGAAATTCCTATTAGAACTGAAGTTATGGCTTTTACATTTATACACGTGCAATAGCCAAAGCGTCGTTTCGGAAACTTTGAAGCCATTTTTCTCCAAATGACATTTTTGGGCATAACGCGTACGATATCTCAAAAACTTATGAATATTTTTTCATGAAATGTTCAAAACATATGTTTCATGTTAGTCTGTATAAACTGAACCTAAATTTTCCTTTTTATAGTTCAAAACAATATTTTTTTAGGTGATTATATTGTTGAAATTTTCTTAATTTTGCATTAGCTAAATACAACTTTGTATTAAAAATATAAAAAAGCTTTAAATACAAATTTATTTAGGTTCAGGGTAATTATTACAATCTGAAGTATAAGTTGGCACCAAAATTTTCATTCTAATCGCAATACTTATTTTGTAATCGTGCGCGTAAGCTGTTATGCCGATTTTTTGCTCGTCAAATGTCTAACAGTTTGGAGCCCCCTGTAAATGCTAATTCTGCATCTTATAATTTTTTAAATACATGAAATGAAAGAACATACTTATATATTTTATTCCAATTAAAATTGTGTCTTAAAATGAAATACATTTTAAGATATTTAAAAAAAAGAGACCATTTTCAACATTTAATTTTTTCCAATTTTAAGAGTCCTGAGACCCCTTAAAAGTTTACTTAAATACTCATTGAATGTTTTGAATGCTGTTTTAAAACCCATTTTTTAATAACTTTTGGATCGGTGAGGTAAATTTTAAACACGCTATTTTCACCGGTCAACAAATAACACAGCATGGTAATTTAAATTCGCTTTTAAAGGAGAATGGAAGAATAGAACACTTCATTTTCTTTTCCATTATTTTGACTTTCGAGCGTTTTATAATCTACATTAAGTGTCTTTAACACGTTAAGCGCCACGTCTGACACTGAATTTTCCGTTTAGAAGGCATCATTCAACGATGACTGACGGTCTAAAATATGACATAAAACTAAAATATATATATATATATGTTTTAAGTAATCACGGAAAATTTATTTAAAATTTACTTACATTTTATTTATTACAGGATTATACTTTCTTAAAAATTACTTAAAACATTGTAAATTTTTCAGCTTCATTGTCAGTTACCGTGATACTAAATGTGTTAACTGTACTGAAATTTTCCGTTAGGAATTTTTTTTTTAAGTAAAAGGTAGCGCTTATCCAAAATCTCATTTTGAGATGCAATTCGATGTTTAAGTTTTTTACAGTCTTGATAAATTACAAGCTCATTCGTGTACCGAAGATGGTAATGAATGAGCTGAAAGAAGGTATGAAACAGTACGCCGCTCCTCAAATCCAGCCTGACTACTTTCGGATGCATTTTTTAATTCAATTTTGTTCCCAAATGCCTAAAAGTCGCAGGGATTCTTATTCAAAATCTGTGCATCGAAACACTTTTATTTAGTTTTTTGGAAGAGGCAGAAAATGTTTCAGATGATGCTGTTGAAGTTGGGCTTTTAAACTGAATTTCAGGTTGCGAGAACGCGAGAGGGGGAAAAACTACTGCCAGTAGACAGCGATCGCTTATAACTCAAGATATAATTAATTTGACAGAAAATGAAAAACACAGATTAATAATCGGTTTAATAATCGTGCCTGCAAGTGTAATGCTTTTACGTTTAAAAAATGAGGAAGAAAATGTGTCGGAAAGTTTAGCGTTATCGAGCATATAAACATTACAAAAATAACCGATTGTCTGTAGGTTTCTAGAAGGTATTATGTCATTTACATCCATTTTATCTTATACTATAATGCGAGCAAAAATTGTGTGTGTGTGTGTAAATTTTATCTTGAAAACGGCTCTAACGATTTTGATTGAATTTTGCACCCTACCGTTTTCGGGCACGAAAAGACCATTGGGATGGGTCACGTGTTCGAGAAAATTCGATTAGTGGGTCATTTTGGGTCATAATGGGTCAGCGTCAAGCTAATTCTATCTAAAGAACGGCTCAATCGATTTTGACTAAATTTTGTATCCAACCATTTTCGGGTATGAGAAGACTATTAGGCTAGGTCACATGTTCGAGAAATTTCGATTTGTGGGTCATTTTTGGGTCACTGTGGATCAAGATATTTTTATCTAAAAAACATTGCTCTAACGATTTTCGCTAAACTCTAAAGTCTACAGTTTTGGATTACGGGAAGATCATTGGGATAAGTCGCATGTTCGAGAAAATTCGATTAGTGGGTCGTTTTCGGGTCACCGTGGGTCAAGCTAAGTTTATCTAGATAACGTCTCTAACGATTTTGACGAAATTTTATAATCTAACGTTTTCGGGCACGAAAAGACATTGGAATGCGTCACGTGTTCGAGAAAATTCGATTAATGGTTCATTTTGGGTCATAATGGGTCAGGGTCAAGCTAATTATATCTAAAGAACGGCTCAATCGATTTTGACTAAATTTTGTATCCAACCATTTTCGGGTACGAGAAGACTATTGGGCTAGGTCATATGTTCGAGAAATTTCGATTTGTGGGTCATTTTTGGGTCAATGTGGGTCAAGCTATTTTTATCTAAAAAACATTGCTCTAACGATTTTCGCTAAACTCTAAAGTCTACAGTTTTGGATTACGGGAAGATCATTGGGATAAGTCGCATGTTCGAGAAAATACGATTAGTGGGTCTTTTTTGGGTCACCGTGGGTCAAGCTAAGTTTATCTAGATAACGGCTCGAACGATTTTGACGAAATTTTGTAATCTATCATTTTCGGGTACTAAAAGACTATTGGGATGAGTCACGTGTTCGAGAAAATTCGATTAGTGGGTCATTTTGGGTTATAAGGTGTCAAAATATCTAAATCTCTAAAGAACGGCTCAATCAATTTTGACTAAATTTTGTATCCAACCATTTTCTGGTACTAGAAGACTATTGGGCTAGGTCACGTGTTCGAGAAAATTCGATTAGTGGGCATTTGGTATCACAATGGGTCAGGGTCAAGCTAATTGCATTTAAAAAGTAGTACAAAACATTTTGACAAAATTTTGTATAATACCGTTTCCGGGCATGATAAGACCATTGGGCAGTGTCCCATGTTCAAGAAAATTCGATTAGTGGGTCATTTTGAGTCACAATGGGTCAGTGTCTAGCTAATTGAAGCCAAAAATCGGCTCAAGATATTTTCACAAAATTTTATAATATACCGTTTCTGGGCATGAGATGACCATTGGGCTAAGTCACATGTTCGAGAGAATTCGATTAGTGGGTCATTTTGGGTCACAATGGGTCACGGTCAAGCTAATTGAACCTAAAAAAATGCTCATAACATTTTGACCAAATTTTGCACTATACCGTTTCTGGGCATGAGAAGAGAATTGGGCTAAGTTACATGTTCGAAAAAATTTAATTAGTTGTTCATTTTGGGTCACAATGGGTCAGGGTAAAGCGAATTGTATCTAAAAAACGGTTTAAACAATTTTGACTAAATTTTGTATTCTATCGTTTTCGGGCACGAGAAGAACATTGGGCTAGGTCGCATGTTGAAGAAAATTCGATTAGTGGGTCACAATGGGTCAGGGTCAAGTTAATTGTATTTAAAAAGCAGTACAAAACATTTTGACAAAATTTTGCATAATACAGGGATGAAAGAGTTCCTCCTAAAGGAGGAATTCCACCTTTTTGAATACAAGTTTGGTCATTCTCTGGATTGATGCAAAAATGCAAAGAAAATTTTGAAAGCATATAGGGGAGGGGTGCTCCTGGTAAATTTACTCTTCAGACATTTTGACTGTTTAAACCCTTAGAATTTCTGAACTGCTGTGTACAAGAGCTATTAAATCAAAGGTCAGCTTATCCTATGACCATTTCAAAATTAGGTAAATGAAGTTGATTGAGATGTTGTCTCCGAGTGAATTTTTCTAAGATTTTAAAAGAGAAAGGAAATTTACATAAGGTTCTTTTTGAAATAGAATATTTTTTTCCATTTATACAACTTTTTGGGGTAGTTTTAGTGATGTATTTCTAGAGCAACAATAACTTTGATCTGCATATATTTAGCATGGAGAATTTTTTTCCCCTTAAAAAAAGAGAGAGAGAAAATCTTAAGCAACCAAACCACCCAGAATATATGTTTTTTAAAAAATAATCACTGCACTTCACATAAATTCATCAGATACCTTTTGATTTATACTTTTAGTACCTTCCATTCTCTTTTTTTGATTCAATGAACGTATATAATTTTTGTTAGTTTATTTATTAAGTAAATTCTAAGTTACAAAAAGAAAATAACAATCGTATGTACAATTATATTTCATTTTATTGTATAAATTCCTGTTAAAATATATCTAAATTACAAAAATTTGCTACCGTTGTATAGACGGAAAAAATTTCTACCTTTTTTTTCCATTTCCCGCTTTCATGCCTGATGATACCGTTTCCGGGAAAGATAAGACCATTGGGCAGTGTCCCATGTTCAAGAAAATTCAATCAGTGGGTAATTTTGTGTCTTAATGGATCAGGATCAAGCTAAGTGTATCTAAAAAACGGCTCAAACGATTTTGACAAAACTTTGTATTACACAGTTTCTGGACAAGATAAAACCATTGGACTGGGTCGCATGCTCAAGAAAATTCTATTAGAGAGTCATTTTAGTGATAATGGGTCGGGGTCAAGCTAACTGTATCTCAAAAAGGTTCAAATGATTTTGACAAAATTTTTTATTATACCGTTTCACAGTACAAAAAGACCATTGGAATAGGTCACATGTTCGATAAATTTCGATTAGTGGGTCATTTTTTAATAACGTGGGTCAAGCTTATTTTATCTAGAAAATGACTAACGATTTTCATTAAGTTTTGTATTCCATCGTTTTCTGGCTCGAGAAAAGCATTGTGTTAGGTCGCATGTTCGAAAAAATTCGATTAGTGGGTCATTTTGGGTGAATATGGCTCAGGGTCAAGCTAATTGCATCTAAAGCAGCAATAATGATTCAGTGGGAATAATATATCAAGATAGACACAAAGCTAATTTTGACCGAGCTTAGCTCGTTCATTCCTGCTAGTCGGAACTGGAGTGAGCTAATGCACATTTATAATTTTACAAATAAAGTATTTTAATTAGTTGACGGTTACTTTTTCAAACTTATGGCTCTTGTTCATTCCTGTGAAAAAGAAGAGAAACAAGCTGGTAAAAACACTTACAGAAGTAATGTTTCGCAACTATAACCTCTGCTTTATCCAAAATTTCTTGCGATCATTTGGATCACTTTGGTTTTGCTGTAAAAAGTTAAGACTATACTTACTGAGCAGTCCTCGTATGTATAAAAAATTGCCTTGTAGTAAAAATGAAAGTGATTTTAAAAGAAAATGCTATTGGATTTCAGGGGCTTCTTAAGATATAAAAAGAGACAGGATTTGGATTGATTATATAATTTTGAAAAAGTTAATATCCAATATTTCCAAGCCAAAATTTGAGAGCTCCAAATCTTGAAAAGAATAATGCAAAGCATAATACATGAAAATCATACTTATAAAAGGTTTTTATATCGCTTTAATTTTCTGCATTAAAGCGGAATTTAAATTATTTTTATATTACCTTAACAATATCTCAAAACAGCTACTCTATAAAAACATTGTCAATACAAATGTTGTAGAGATTAAAATTCTGAATACAATGAGTACCATCATTAACATTTTTGTACAACATTAAGGTCGCAATTGTATTTCAAAATTTTGCCTTAATCGCTAATCAAGAGCTTGAAGCCAGGAGAAACAAAGTTAACTTAACAATATCTCAAAACAGCCAACTCTATCAAAAACATTGTGAGCGCAAAAGTTGTAGAGCCTAAAATTCTGAATAAAATGAGTACCTACACTTAATATTTTTGTTCAATATTAAGATCGCAATTTTGAGATATTGTTAAGTTAACTTGGTATTTCCTGGCTTCAAGCTCTTGATTTGAAAAATATTGAAATAGAATTGCGACCTTAATGTTGAACAAAAATATTAATGATGGTACTCATTTTATTCAGAATTTTAAGCTCTATAACATTTGTATTGACAATATTTTTATAGAGTTAGTTGATTTGAGATATTGTTAAGGTAATTAAAAAAAGTGTTTTTCGAAAATGAATATGTACATATTTTCTAACATTCACCCAAGTACGAGGAAGAAAACATACTACGTTCATTTTAGACCTAAACTGAAGGGATTAAAATAATTTCCAGTTGTCTCCTAATTAATTCTGAGTTCAACCCCTTGACCACGGGTCTAAAATTTTAAGTAGAATTGCGACCTCAATGTTCAACAAAAATATTAAGTGTAGGTACTCATTTTACTCAGATTTCTAAGCTCTACAACATTTGTATTGACAATATTTTTGACAGAGTTAACTGTTTTGAGATATTGTTATGGTATGCAAAAAAACATTTTTTGACTATAAATCTGTACATATTTTCTAACGCTCACCTACTACGATGGGAAAAACTTAGCATATTCATTCTAGACCTAAACTAATGGATTAAAATAATTTCCAGCTTTCCCCTAATTAATTCCAAATTCGGCCTTTTTTCCTTCCCTACGACTGGGGTATGAGTGTAGTCTATTCCCTCAAAAGACATTTGTAAAAGCAGTACAGAAAATTCCGTGTCATCTCATGCATAATTTTTTCTTTTAGGATGTTTTATGCATAGTAAAAATCTGAAAAACTTCATTTTGAGAAAAAGCTAAAAATTACTTTTAAACATAATTCAAAAGCTGTAATAGCTGTAACTTTAAACGGCTGCAACTCGACTTCTATTTTAGATACAGACAAAATTTAAGTAGATTTCGATAGATAAAATTCAATTTTAATATTGAAAAAAATGGAAACTCGATATTTTGATTGAAAATTACGTTTTAAACGTGTTCGATACCTTTTAACGTCTTGAAAGGTGGAGACGGGAATTTCAGAAATCGATTACATCAATGCATATAGTACGACACCCACCACCTTCAAGATATTTTGTTTAAAACTACGTCATTTAAAACGTCAAATTATGTTCTTTTATTAGAAGGAAGAAATAAGTTTTGTACAATCAGTAACACTTTTTCTTTTATTTGCCTTGAAAGAAAGGAAATTTCTTGACTCACAGTCAACAAAATATTTACAAAATTAATTTTAATAGATACTAATTTGTAAGCAGGAAATCACATTTACAATGTAAATTAAGAGTTTTCTCTGTGAAAATTCACCTTTTCAATGGCGTATTTTTTTCAAAACCATTTCGTTCTTTCATAGTTTCCTTTTCTAATTTCGGAGCTGATTTAGTGAAAATGACTTCATTATGATGAACTTATAGTGAAGTATTTCCATTTTATGAATTAAAACAAGCGCTTACAAAATGAGATTTTTACCCTGTAAAACATTTTCGAGAATACTTTAATCGTATTTTCAAGAATAAGTGAAAATCTATTTTGAAAATCTATGGGGATTTTCTACAACTAAATACTTAAGAATAGTGCAAAAAATGCCGTTTTCAAAGGAAAAATGCGTTGGCTTAAACTTGTTGAATTTCTTTCTTTCTAAAAAATCTACAATGAAATTATTTCTAGATGAAAGTTTGTCAACAGTCGATTCAAGGTTTTGTAGAATTAAATTGATTCACAAAGCTTGAAAGTATAAAAATATGATTTCTTTCTTCGATTTTTTCTTCTTTTTTTTCAAAAATATTACTTAATTTAGATATTTCTTCACAATCTAGCCAATCTAGTAAATTGAAAATATATTTCCTTCCAAGTTTCAATACGAAAAAAGGTTTTAATAAAAATATAATAATCCTTATAATATTTCTATTTTCCTCCATTTTAGCTACAAAATTAGAATAATTCAGTTGCTACTACTACTAGTCCAGGCAATAGAGATCGTATAGGGACTCTACCTAGCAAAATTAATGGTAGTACTGGAAATCGGCTTTCTAGATGTTTCTTGAGTCGCTGAATCCGAATTTGTAACTTCCCACCAAAATGTCCCCCGGCAACCACCCCCCCCCCCAAATTTTGGTAAAAAGACCCCCAAAAAGGTTTTTATTAAAAAATTCGATTTTTTTATTCTTTTAAGGGAAAAGTAGCTAGAAATTCAGAAAGTAGACAAAATTTGAAACAAATTAGATACATGACATTATGACTTAGGATGAAGGGGAAGGGGGGGATCAGCCTCGGAACATGAGCCCCAGTGCTGCGTGGACTAAGTTGCGCAATTCCACTTAACCACTCACACGTTTACATTAGCCCTCCCATCTTCCCTCCGAACTTTCTCTATAAGGTTTACTTTAAGTTTTTTGTGTCGCTGAATCCGAATTTTTAACTTGCCCCCAAAATTTTCTCCCCCGAAAACCCCCGCAAACAGTTGTTTTTAACTTAAATTTCTTATTGTTTTAGGGGAAAAGCATTACAAAATTCAGAAACTAGACAAAATTTGAAACAAATAGGATATATGACATTATGACGTAGGATAAACGGGGAGAGAGGGGGCTGCCTCGGAAAATTCCCCTCGCGCTTTTCTCAAAAACCAAATTTTTTCAAAAAATCAATTTTTTGGGGGGTTGCCGGGTGACATTTTGGTGGGAAGTTACAAATTCGGATTCAGCGACCCAAAAAACATAAAGTGAGTCGAAATCCCACCAAAATTTCACCCGGCGACCCCCCAAAAAATTGATTTTTTTAAAAAATTGGGTTTGAGAAAAGCGCGCGGGGAATGTTCCGAGGCAGCAACCTCTCTCCCCGTTTATCCTACGTCATAATGTCATATATCCTATTTGTTGCAAATTTTGTCTAGTTTCTGAATTTCGTAATGCTTTTTCTCTAAAACAATAAGAAATTTAAGTTAATAAAAACTATTTTGGGGGGTTTTCGGGGGGGGGGATTTTGGGGGGAAGTTAAAAATTCGGATTCAGGGACCCAAAAAACTTAAAGTAAACCTTATAAGGAAAGTTAGGAGGGGAGATGGGAGGGCGAATGTAAACGTGTGAGTTGTTAAGTGGAATTGCGCAAGTTAGTTCACGCAGCGTCGCGCGCATGTTCCGAGGCAGATCCCCCCCTTCCCCTTCATCCTAAGTCATAATGTCATATATCTAATTTATTGATATTCTACTTTCTGAATTTCTAGATATTTTTTCCCTAAAACAATAACAAAATGGAATTTTTTAATAAAAACCTTTTGGGGGGGCTTTTTTACCAAAATTTGGGGGAGTTGCCGGGGGAAATTTTGGTGGGAAGTTACAAATTCGGATTCAGCGACCCAAAAAATATCTAGAAAGCCGATTTCCAGTACTACCATTAATTTTACTAGGTAAAATTCACTATTGCCTGGACTATACAGAAATTTCATTAAATTTTCAAAAAATTTATATTTTGGAAACAAATTTGAATTTTGAATCTTAGAGATTCATTATGACCTTCTTGTACTACGAATATTTAGTACTTATTACAATTTACAATTCTTTTTATTCTCGCAGAACTAGATGTGAAACTCATACGGTCAGCTTTTAATATATTGGAATCCAATTAGAATTAAAACTATAAGTGCCTGTTCTGTGATTTTTAGAATGTATGAAGTTTCAATATTCTGTACACATTTTTTTAATAAAAAAGAAATAATTGTTTATCCCTTTTCCATTTGTTAAAAATATTTGATGATACTATAAATATTCTATATGTATTTGTTTAAAGTTCAAGGATTTTCATAATGACGTCATACACAAAATGGCTTCGTTTTCAGAGGAATGTCTAAAACCATTGCAGACACTGCTTAGACGCGTGAAGAAGCCTTGCCAAGAGTATATGACTTGTTTACTAATGTGTAACGTGGCGTCTCAAATTAATTTCTATAAATATGCTGGTATTCATGACGTTGAATTGGTATTTTATTAAATTAATATTCATTGCTTTCCTTAGAAAATGTAAAGCTTTACAAAGTTCTTTCGAATTGTCTTTTAAATTTATTTCCTTTTTTTCTAAATCAATGTATTGGAAATAAATATGTCGTACTCTGTAAAAGAAAATAGACATATCTTAATCTAGAATAATGTAATGAAACCAGAAACGAAAATATACAAGAACGCCTTTATAGTTACTTGGGAGTCCAATCCGGACCTCCTGGGTTGTATAATATAAGGAAAAAAATATTTGTTTATAATTAAATATATTTTTTTCAGATATTTCACTAACTACACCGAAAAGAATTTTTATTATAAAAGTATCAATTTTACATTCAAATAAAGTTTTGAAATTTACTGAAAGAGGTACTTTGATATGAGCTATTAGCGAAAGAAATCACTTAAGATTTCGCTACCTACAGCAGTCCTTTTTAATTCTGATGATTTCAGTTATTTAAACGCGTAGTCCGACGCGTCGTTTGTTAAATGTCTGTTTTTTTTTTATCCTCCGGTATGCTATTTCTTTCACCCAGCTTTTAAAGTGTCATCTCCAAAAGATAACGTTCCGTTGTATAAGCCAGCCGCAAAACAAAGAAGATGTATCATTGTGCTGTTAAATACTCTACTTCAATTTTTTAAACTTCTAAGCCTTTCACATTTTAAATTTTTACACCGTCGTATTGGGAAAAAATACTTTTAAATACAATTTGTTTGAAAACTGCATCTCAATTTATTTTTGAGATAGTAATATTTTTTTGTAGTTTTTAGCATCATTTCTTTAATATTGGCGACTCAAGCACTCCATTTCTGTAGAAAGTAACGGAAAAATCAAGAAAAATATTTGGAAAATAGTAATTATATCTTTTTGTTGCCATTTTCCCATAACAACTAAAAGAAATGTATTAAAATGCGTGTTATTTTAAAAAATATATAAATGAATGATTTCGGATAAAACATGGAGCTATTATAAACCAAATTTCATTTTAAGTGTCTATATTAATAAACAAATGAAGGCATATGAATCATTAGATAACCGATTTTTTTGTCGAGTTTCTTGAATGACATCTCTTTTTTGGATTTGTATATTATTCAGCGATAGTGATGTCCTATGCGTCTAGATAGATGTTGTTTAAGACTGGATCGCAACTGAAGAATTCTTCAGCGGGTGCGGAAGACGTCATTTTATGTAAAATAAAAGAGTGTGCTTTAAGTCTTAAAACTAAAATATGTTTTGTACCATCTATATTTATATACATATATTTTTTTTCATCGGGGCGACACTAAATTCTGAAAAAGCAGAATTCCTGTTATCTAGTATTTCTATTGTTTTATTTTATTGGTGAAGTTTTAACTTCTTTATGGAATATCAAGAAACAAATACTGAACTGTTTTTATTTTCTTTCGTGCAAACGGATTTAACTTTCATAATTGCATGTGCGTGATAGAGATAGATTTTAAAAAATCACGTTTGAAAATAATTTTAAAAACCCTTAAAAATAAGTAAATTGTGATACAGTTTTCAAATAAATTGCAATACAGCTTTCTAACAAATTACATTTGAATTTACATCCTTTTCCAATTCGACGTTGTAAAAATTGAAATATGCGATATTTAGAAGTTTAAGAATTAACCGTAATGAAAATTGTAAAACCGACATTTAATCGTGAAGTGTTGCCATTCGCAAAATGACGTCAGCATTACGCTCATACACATTTGTCCTTTTTATTACAGGTAGTCTAGATATTCTGAAAAATATTTTTTATCTGTAGAAACCTCAGAAACCAATATATTTTCGATATTTACTAAAAGAAAGTTTCTTTTACAATATTAATTTTTCAATTAATTATCAGCAGTGAAATTACGCTCGAAATCATTGAATATATAATACGTGATTTATCACATTGCTAACGAAGCGTAGGATCATCAATATGAAAAATGTCCAAGCCGGGAATCGAACCCTGTACCCTTGGAATAACGTTCCCAGTGTTCTACCGTTTAAGCTACTAGGACAATGCCCAGCTTAACATTTCCCATATATGTTGGTAAGGCAATTACAATAGCACTGGTTGCAATATATACAATATTGTATATGTGTTGACCGATGCTGGGTTTGTTTGCGTCTCATGTTTTGCCGCAAGATTATGTGCTCATGAAGACTATTCCATCATGTGCTGTAGTTGCAGCCTTACCAACATATGTGGGAAATGCTAAGCTGGGTATCGTCCTCGTATCTTAAATGGTAGAGCACTTGGAGCGATATTCCAAAGGTTCCGGGTTCGCTTCCCGGCTTGGACATTTTTCACATTGTTGGTTTTTCACTGGCTGTTGGTTGGTTGGCATTGTTGGTTTACAATGTGATAAATCACGTATTATATATTCAAAGTTTCTTTTTCTGCCACTGTTTTTCGGAAATGTTTTCAAAAAGTTTTTATAGTGTAATAATCCATTTTCTCAACCGGAAATACACTGTTAGAAAACCTCGTCTTTTTACACTACATTAATTTTCATTTTTCAACAAATAAATCCCATACCCATGGAAATATATTTTCTCCGTGAATTCTCCCCGAAAGCCTGAGAAAGAAGGGAAATTCCGTTCATTCGTAGCACGCATGCGTGTTGGATCCATTACTAAATTTAGAATTTATTTTTTAAATGAAAAACCAAAAATTCTATAAATTAAGATTTATAATTTATTTTTTAAAAAAGCTTTTCAAATCTAAAAATAAATAACAATTAATTTTCTCATACATTTAAAAGTACTCACAAAAATTATTTTTTAATGTTATAAAAAATATTCGCATTTAAAATATATTCTAAATGAACACATTATATATATATATATATATATATATATATATATATATATATATATATATATTACTCAAAGTGAAAATATTAAATGGATAAAAACAGATTTTACTTTTAAAAAAATCATTTCTTCTCGGATAAAAATATGATATTCATATTTTGAATCTAACAATCTACTTAAAAACAATTATAATTCACATTTTTATCCTATATTAATACTAAAGTGTTAAAAACCCAGCCACATTCTAATTAACGATGAAATCTTCCTGATATCCAATTCAAAATTCGCTTCTTTCTAAAGAAATGAATCAAACCGTACCAACCCGAAGGAAATATTAAATATTTTTTATCAAACTGTGCCCTGCCGAATAACTGTAGTCGAACGGGTGAGATACTCGGTTAATAACAGTGAGATACGTGATTCGACTCCGAAGTCAGTGCCCTTTTTTATCCCCAATTTCTTCATTTGACGAACATTTTACCTCTTGGAACGAAGAAAAAACTAGTATGTTGTGGCCATCACAAAACTTTCTTCTATATAAATCACGTTAATTAAATCATTTAAATACTACAAGAAATTATATCAATTTAGCACCGATTCATATCAAAGTATATCTGAATTTCAAGTATGATGAAAATTCGTGCATTAGTTCTTGAGATAAAGCTATAGCGGAAATACTGAAAAATGTAGCATAGCAGCGCCACATATTGAGCGATTTACACCAAAGCATAAACAGCACTAATTGACATCAAGGTATACCTGAATCTGAAGTTTGATGAAAATTCGAGCATTAGATATTGAGATAGAGCTATGGTGGAAATTCTGAAAAAAGCAGCATAGCAGCACCACCTGTTGAGCGATTTGCACCAAAATATAAACAGCATTAATAAATATCATCGTATACCTGAATCTGAAGTTTGTTGAAAATCCAAGCATTAGTTCTTGAGATAGAGCTATTGCTGAAATTGCAAAAACTGCAGCATAGCAGAGCCACCTGTTGAGCGATTTACACCAAAATCTATAAAACATCAATTCATGTCAAGGACTAACTGAATCTGAAGTTTGATGAAAATCCATGCATTAGTTCCGCAGATTGAGCTACTGTGAAAATCGTGAAAAATGTTGCATTGCAGCACTTACCTCTTGAGCGATTTACACCAAGAACTAATCAGCACCAATTTGTATCAGGGATTAACTGAATATAGATTTTTATTAAATTTCATGCATTAGTTCTTGAGATAGAGGGCCCACAAAATTTGTGTCACATACAGACAGACAGACTCACAGACAGACATTTTGTAAAAACATGTTTTTCGGAATCTCTGACCCCTAAAACGTGTAATTTCTTCGAAAACCGAAAGTCGAAAAATTTCAGAATCCAATACTTTCTTCTTGTAAAGACAGAAGAAAGTAAGAAACGGAGATTCTGCAAAAAGCGGAAATATCCCGGTAGCACTGCTGCCAGTATAGTTTTTATGAATGGAAGAAAGTATTTCAGAGCGTGAATAGGTTTTTCGGATGCTATCCATTCTCAGGGAAACATTTTCATATCCAACAAACATGTTTTACAAACAAACAGGATAAATTAACATCAGTAATATTAACATTAAAATTGATATTATTTTCTTACTCTTGGTTGAATAATTGCAATGAAAATGAGCTGAAAATATTTAATTGCGAATTAAAATAGTAATGAAAGAGATATGATAATTCAGACTATAAAAAACATCTTAAAAACCCATATTCCGGTTTAAGAAAACTAAATATAGCGTGACTTCAAAAATCCAGCATTCAGAAATCCGGCTTGAAAACCATCTTTTTCACTTCTTTTTTCTCTTAAACTTTTAAGTTATTTTAAATATAGGGTAACTCCGGGAGTGTCGCCGCATACGGGATAGATGCCGCACTCTTTGTTTTCTTGTAATTATTGATAGAAGGTCGTCAAACACACAGTATAGGTGCGCAATGAGATTATTTTAACCAGTGTATAGCGTGAGTCCCATTTCGATGTTTACTTGTAGAAGTACAATACTTAATTTGACGTAAGTGCATGATTTCACTGTCCAAACTTTTAAACACGTTATGTTTAAATACTTTTCATGCACTAATTACTAAATGCATGCATGATTTCGAAGTCAAAACTAAGTGTACCGTTTATATTGAGTACTGTGTATATGGTTACGTCATTCCCCTTAGCGATGACAGGTAACTGTGATGACCGACGACTGCACCATGCAAAATGGGATACATGCCGCACTTCTATTCCGGTATACATGCCGCAGTTTCTTTTGTACGGGATGATTAAGTGTTATTAACTTTTCCCTTTATTTTTGCACAAAATAACCATGTTACGCATGTTATCAAGTTTAATAAAACTAAAGGAGAAAAAGGGGAAAATAAAAAGTAAGCAGGGCAAGAAAGATGCAAGTGAAGATGACAATAATGACAATTTGGATTACGCGTAACGCAGACGTTCTTTGCAAGGAATATTTAGAAAACTACTCCAAAAAAGAGGAAGTATAATTGGCTTCGTTGCATCATGTGTTTAAATGTAGTTGCATAGAGATACTTTTTCGATACTTTTTCAGTAGATTGTAGTCGAAAAAACAAGTATCTTAACCCTTTCGGGATCACAGGTGCATATAAGCACCTTCATAAAGAGCTCACAAAATTTGTTTCTGGCACCAGTAAAAAAGAAAAGTAATATTTGCTTTGCTTAATTAGAGCATTTTCATGATTATTTGAGTGAAGGTAATTAAAAAAAAAAAAGTGATACCAACCGAATAAAATGTGTGTAAAAGCCACCGATCCCGAAAGGGTTAACAAATAAATTATGTAAACACAATTTTACTTTTTTTCTTTTTCCTTTCTAATACATTGTTGTTAAGTTGTTGCTGAAATGACAATTAAAATTTAATGTAAAATAAATAAGTCGATAATTTTAATAATGAAAGGAGGCGACAATTATTAATTTGAATCTGCTAATACATTTCATTGTACTCATTTAGTTTCATTTTGTTATTACATCGTTAATTGTAGTCCAGATATGAATATTTTTTTTTAATATTTTTATTTATAATTTCATTCTGTTCTTATTACAAGCGCGGCATAACTACCGCACAAGTGCGGCGTCTCAGCCTGAATGTACGGGGTACGTGCCGCAGTGTAATGTTTTAGAAAAAAATATTTAAAAAATACTAATAAGTTGTTTTGCAATTTTTTGTCGCAGTACACGCATTGTATATTTAACGTTAAATAGCACAGCATGATTTTTTTTATTTTATGTCCACCAAGGCACTTTATAGACAAATTCAAAAAAATGTGCGGCATAATTCCTGGAATCACCCTATAAGAAAAATAGCAAATTTTTATGAATTAAAAACTTCAAGATTGAAAGTAAAAATTCGAAAAATAATATTTGATATTTTTTCATTTGTCAGAGGCAATTATTTTCTGAACAAATTTTCTGGGAGCTGCACTGCTGCTCAGCAACTGCGTGGAGACTAGTACACAAGCTCTTTGGAGTCTATCTTCTGACGCTGCGCTAAATAGAACTGCCGATAACGTTAGTAACAGCTCCGAAGATGAGGATGAACAATAGGTAGAAGAAAAGCTGTCACTAGAAAAATGAATAAATATGACTTGAGAATTAATATCCGCTTTAGAGAACAAGACTGTATTTCCGAAGTAGATCCGTAATATAAATTCTTCATTTGCATAAAATAAAAGAAAAACTTGTTAAAGAACTTCCAAAAAAATTTGAAGCAAACAAAATTGACATCGATGTTTCCCAAATTACACGAGAAGAAATAATTTCACTCTTTGTTAGAGGGTTTTTTTTTACATGGAAAATATCGATTAATGTAAGTTTATTTTTATATTGAATTTTCGCTTTTTCTTACATAGTTATTACTTAATAATGAAATAAATTATGACTAAAGGCAAGATTAAGAATATAGTACTTTTTTTTATATTCCTAGTTACTAATTTTGACAATCCTTCAAAAATCCGGCATAGTCTTTCTCCCGATGATGCTGGAGTTTTGAAGTTATACTGTAATACCTCTATAATACTAAAAAACTACAGTGCTGGAAAAAAGTTTAAGACCATACGCTAATTTTGATATTTAGAATAAAATTCTGAAAACAGTTATATAACTTGAATTTAGACACAAGTATCTGATATAATATGTAAATTTATTTGAATTGTAAAAGTTAAAAATTTTTTTTCTACATGTTTTAAAATCTTATAATATGAACAAATGGAAATAAGTTTATGACCAGCATCTTCTTTTAAATCTAGCATAATGAAATGTCGTCATGACTGTAGTATTTTATGCGGGGCTGATCTGTGATGATGTTTATACTAGGTTGAGCAAAAAGTTCTGGGAAATTTGTGAAAGTTGCGTTGTTATGCACAAATTAACAACAAAAGCAACAAGGACTATTCTTCAAAGTAGAGACCATCCGCGACTTTCTGCCATCGTTATACTAGATTCCGGATTTGCTGGAAGTATCATGGTGGCCCCTTGGAATCGAAAAACTCTTGACATGCTTCTTCAACTTCATAAAAGGATTGAAATCGACAGCTCTTAAAAAAGTGTTGCATTGATCTAAAAAGGTCATATTCGGATAGATCTACGTCTGGGCTGTGCCACTAGTACTCTAATGTACGATACAATTCTGGTCACTATTAGATTAAAAATTTTCCAGAACTTTTTGCTCAACCTAATAATAGGTTAGCAGTGGCTAGATTTGAAGTTTTGGGATATGCAACTGCTGCTTTGAGCGTGATTCGCGGAAAATCATTAACTGAAGAAGAAAGGGGTAAAAGAAGGGCGTTTTCGGATTGCGGCTGACTGAAAAGCATTTTGCCCTATAAATAAATAAATTTAAAACTGTTGTGCACAACTTTCTTTCCAATGAATTATGTTAGAAATAAAAGCAGCGGATGGCTATCAAAACTCTCCACCCGGCGTAAACGGAACGTTATTAGAATGGCAGTTCAAGATTATGTGCTTATTCTTCTACAGTAAAATCTGTCCTTAGAACTGTCAGTAACATCTACAAATTTTATAAATGTGTTTAAAAGCTAAGAATGCTTGAATCAGGCTAGATTAAATGCAAAGCCAAAACTACAAAAGCATCACATTGATGCGACTATTATCCGCATTTTACAACGTGTTAAATTTCAATCCATGGCGCAAAATGGTTTTTACTAATGAAAAGATATTCATCCTTGATGGTACAGTTGATTTGAGGCATTACTGGCATCATTTATCAAGTAAGGCACATCTACTTTCAAAACGTGCACAAAGTGGTGACTCAGAAGTGATTTGGGCATGTTTTAATGCAAAAGAAGAAATAAGTTTGATTTTCACCGAGACAAAGATGAAATCCCTTGACTATTAAGACGTTCTTGGTAATAATTTTGTTCCACTTAAAAATGAACTTATGAATCAGAATTCGGCTTTGATTCAAGATAACTCTTTTATTCGCAAGTCTGGGTCAACTTCGGATTGATTATCTTCAAACAACATCAAAACTTTAGACGTTCCATCTAAAAGTTCTGACATAATTCATATAAAATACATCTGGGGAATCTTAAGTTAATGGCAACAGAAAACAGTTGGATTCGATTGTTAAACTAAAACCATCCATTTTGGAAATATGGAAACCCATACATATTTCCACATGCAAATACCTGGCCAAATCCTTCTTAAAGCGTCTTTTGGAAGTCATCAGTATTAAGGTGAAATAAAGTACTAAACGTTAATGATACAAATCATTCACATGTGTAATTTAGATTTTAAATATACTGGTCCTAAACTTTTCCCACCAAATTTTAATGTCCAGAAATTAATTTTTGCTTATTTTTTAAAAATATATTATTGTAACTTAAAACAATTAACAAAACTTGTCTAACTTTATATGCATAATTTTACAATGATATTGTTTTTTCATGAAAGTAAACGCTTTAATGTTTATGTTGGTGGTCCTAAACTTTTTTTCCAGCACTGTACAAATGATTTTTCTTTAACTGCTTAATTTATGTTCGTTGATATCTCAAGTTCTAAAGATATTTTGTTACCTTAACTGGAATTAAATACCGACATTTATAACCCAACCACAAAATATAGTTGAAAATATAAAATTCCTGAGTAAATAACAGTTAACAACACAGTTAAACGAAATGGAATTTAAATGCCGTAATAATTAGCCGGAATTCTTCATGTTGAAATGAAAAGAATGAAGCAATTAAGTGCTTCTCATTTATGCATTCAGAAAAAAGCACTCTAAAGTAGAATTGCCGTAAAAAATTATATTGTGTACTATGTTCGAAATCGTAAATGTAAATTTCTATGCACTTACATAAATATAAGAATTACATTAATCTCGTTATTCCATTAGTTTACATTTATTTTCGGTTGCTAATTTGTGATAAGTGAATAAGCTTACCCATATTTATATTTTGTTAACAGGTTATAAAGTTGTTGTGCTCTTTGTTTCTTATAAGTGTTTAGGTTCTTAGTATATAATTTTATGTCTGTTATAACAAAACTTTTTTACGTAACACCTAAACTTAAAATCGTCAATATCTATATAAAATATCCTTTGGTATTGACTGATAATAATAGTGAATATTGTAAATGATAGTAAATATACTAAATGAATAAATATTTAATAAAAAAAAAATCATAAAACATTTATTTCATCTGTTTTGAGACTTAAGTTGCTTTTGTTTTTATATAAACTTGTGGCGTAATGGTTTTGGTAGGAGTTCATGAGGAGGCTTATCGGATGTAAATATAGAGATTTTATTCAAGAACGGCAAAGGTTTGGCAGACAAGATTTTATAAATTTCGCTCTCACTCCGTGATAGCAGTAAAGCAATCTTAATTAAACATAAACTCAAAAGTCAACTCACGTAACATCATTTCTCCGGAGCGTGCTTAAGCTGCGATGGCGGAGTTCACTTCAAATCCACATCTAGATTTCATCTCACTCTAAATCTGTTCTTTTTCCCAGGCTAAGGTCCAGCCACACAGGCTATTTCTGCGACACCAAAACTTCTCACGCCAACTGACAGATAATTCATTGAACTTCAACTATTGACTAACTAACCAACTAACTGCTTAACATATTTTCGCTCCCCTATTTATACTCTGGCAGACTGAGCAAATAAATTTGCATACGGTTACCGCTAACTCGCGAACAGTGAACTTCTAATTAAAAATGCATCGTGGACAATTAGAGACCTCTAGGCTAGAGTTACGTCTTACAACATGTTCACCTTCAAATCACTAGAGAGCCTTTGTAACAAAGTTACTGGTTTCTTACGACCCCCCCCCCGCCCCCGGAAATCTACAAAGTAAAAGGGTTTGATTAAATGCATGCCCTAACCTATTTCTTTAAATAAATTTAGAGCCGAAAAAACAAATGCTGGGTTACTATAAAATTTCCATGTCCGAAAAATAATTTACAATTTACTTAAACTCTTAACCCACCATACACGTGGTAAAAAAAATAAACTCCAAACATATCTAATACCTAATTATAATCAAATTTTTATGGACACGATAATTTCCATAATTCTGCACAAATCTTTTCCAAACTGATACACAAAATCAAGGGACATAAAATCTCGGTCAAGTTCGTTAATGGGCAAAATCGGACTAAGGGGGCGGAAATAGGGACGGATTTTCTGAAAAACGAAAAAAACCCCATAAATTCTTAATTATAGTACATATCGACTCAGTTTAAAGTTTTTATTACTTCTCGAAAAAAGGTAAATTTATGTATGACAAATTTTTGATAAAATTAAAAATGGGCTCATGGGGCGAAAAAATTAAGGTTTTGGGAAGAAAAAAATTCACAACTTCGTCAATTCTCAAGATATCAAATCCAATTAAATTCATTATAAATTGTCTTAATATTATCCACTTCTTTTATACTGACAAGTTTTTGAAAGGGCCAATTCTTACAGCAAAAACTAATTAAAAATACATAGAGGTTGAAAAAAAAAAAATCGTATAACTCAAATCCAATCTGCTTATTTTCTGACACATTTTTAAATTCATTTTTCTTTCAAACGCATTCAATTGGTAGGTTCTCTTATTCAGAAACTATATAATATGCCATAAAGTTCGATTTTTTGATAGAGGCAGAATATATTTTAAAGAATGATGTCAAAGTGGGCATTTTGAACCGAATTTCTCGAAGCGATTGTGTTGAAAACTAAAAATATTGTTCTACTGCGAAAATAATTGTTTATAAATCAAGTTCTAATTCATTGAACGAAAAATAAAAACATAGGTCGCTTATAAATCTCTTAAAAAATCACGTCAGCAAGTTTTATGTTTTTCCTTTTAAAAATGAATCTGAAAATATGTCAGAAAATTTCAAGTTGTTGAGCATGGGAAAATATTTTTGAATACTGCCTTAACATGGTTCTCATAAAACCAGTTGTTATATAAAAATGAAATTAAAAATTCGTCAAAAACGGGCAGATAAAATTGTTAAAGTGGGTTTATCTCTAATCATGATTTAGTATTTGTTGGTGATATTAGTACTTAACTTCGAAATCTACTTGCGCCTGTAGGCCGAGCAGACAGGGATTTTTGGAAATATGGAAACAAATACTCATTGCGACATGTAAAAATCTGGCCAAATCTTTTCAAAAGCGTGTTTTGGAAATCAACAGTGTTAAGAGGACATTTACATCTGTAATTTAGATTGTAAGTATACTGGTCCTAAAAATTTTTCCACGAAATTGTATTTTCTTGAAATAAAATTTAGCTTATTTTTTAAAAATATATTATTGTACTTTTAAACAAATAACAAAACTTGTATAATTTTGAAATCGTATTGTACTGTCATTACAGTAAGACCTTTACTGTTTTTGTTGGTGGTTCTAAACTTTTTTCCAGCGCTCTATACTGAATAACACTACAAAAGCCACTCGGAAATCGACAACGAACAACGAACGCCGTTTGAACTTTCAAAACGAGCGCCAAAGTACCTTTCGCAACCCCGCAGGACTTTGCCCATTCAAGTTATGGTGAGGGTGCGGTCAGCGGCATTTCCCAAGCATGTTTTTATCTCTGTACGATCTTTGCGTCACATTTCAGCAAAAATGAATTATGTATGTATCTCGGGAAAAACAAAGGGGAAGCAATTTTAAAATGTTCTTCCCGCGTTTTGGTGTTTTTCTTCTGTAGACCCGCTGCTGACGTCACATGAGTAACCCGAGGTAGGACAGCTTCAAGTGATGTCAGTTATGTCGTCTCCTTTAATCTTCATAGCTCCATTGTTTAATGTTTTTTCAATGTATCACAAAAGGAATGATTCTCTACCACAGCTTCTTATTTACATTTTACGCATGGAATACACTAAGTTTGTTTTCAACTCGATTTCTGAAATGGCTGCGCAAATCATTGAAATTTTGTTAGTTTTGAATCTTTTATAGAAAATTTTGTTCAACAGAAGGGATATCAGGTAAAAAAGATTTGTATTTAAGCAGATAAGTTTTCTCATACACATCTCAAATCGAAATCAAGCCTAACGTGGCTCCATCTTATCGGAGACTGGTAAGAGTGATGGGATTGCCCCGGATTTGTTACACTGTGTTTTATTATATAGAGATTGTGACGTCTTGAATTCTCCTGGATATTTCTCTGATGATGGACAAATTTTTTTCTTGTCCCTAAATAGCGTTTTAATTATCTTCTTTTTAAATTCAGTTAATTTTGTCTCAAAATTAATGGCGGACTGGATTTGAAAATATTAGTTGTGGGGAGACAAACGGACCCCTTGCCTCCATGTATAGTCAAATACAGTATTTTGCATTTTTTACTTTCATATATTCAGTCAAATCGTATATTTTGCAATTACACGCGCTAAAGAAAACGTGCATTCTCATTTAAACCTGAAATATTTTATTATTTTGCTATCAAAATAAAACGTTACTTTTTTCTGATTGTAGTTTTCACAATTTATGTGCACGAATGCGCCGAGCTACTTTATTGTTGTCGAAATATTTTGAGAATATTACATTTTGGTTTATTTTATCCGGCATGCCACACATGATAAACTAATGCAACGTCTGTTAGCATTAAATAAACTGTTATCACTCTAGTACGGCACGTCGCCACATCTGAAAGCAATTGCGATGCGGTTTATCCACGAGAACTTAAATTACATTACTTGGCCAAGACTTCCAATTTTCGAATACCATTATTTCCGAATAGAAATGTTTCTTATTTAACCACTGTTTTCTGTCATTAAATATAGTGGTAACAAAAATGCTTAAAATTTGGCAGCTATATAATGGACGTGTGGCTGCGGACTTAAAAGTAGGCAATCGGCTGTGTGCACTGTGGTATGTGTAGACTAAAAACTACTATAGTACAGAAGTGGTTAAATGAACCAAAATAACCTTCATCTTTTAATTGAAATGATGTAGTTTTAAAGGATATATACATCGCACATATAACACATAAAAATACCATTAAAAATTAATAGATATTAATTTTATGTCTTGGACACCTTTCTAAAATTGTACAAGAACAGTAAGGGAAGCTTGAGAAGTAATATTATCAAGTGGGAAAGTGGAACACATAAGTTTCTGGAAAAATGAAGTATAAAAATACATTTGTCATTTTCGTTAATTTGTCCATTTCTAATATATAGCAAATTCAAAAGTACGTATTAGATGTGAATTGGACTATTGTAATATATTGAAAGAGCTACTACAACCATGTTGTACTTAACAAAAAATCGACATTTTATGAAGCCCGCACCCAAATTCCACAACGTTTCAGGTGTTGTCAAAAATAGAAATATATTCCTATTTCTTATAAGGAAAAAAACAACAAAATACGTCTTTCAAGAAAGGAAGTGAAAGGACGAGTCCAGCAGACCTCACCAAAGTCACCGGTGAGATTGGTTACGTGACGTCACGGTAAGTGACCGGTGTCTAACCGGTCGACAGACCTACTGGACGGCACTGGTGTTATTTACTATTGGCGCCATCTGTATTACGTTGCCGTAATTATTCTTTTATTGTTGTTTTACGTAAACTTGCATGTAACCGATCACGTGACCCAACTAACCAAGAATTTTCTTCGGTTAGTTCGGTCTCTCGCCGGTCACTTTGGTTACTTGCGCTGAACGACATTGGTTGCGACCCGGTTAGCAGTACTGAACGCCTTGGTGACTAACCGGTGGCTCCTCTGGACGCGGCCAAAGTTAACATGAGACGTTGAGAACCAGAGTGATCGCTTGCTGTGATTTCGAGAAGAATGCTTTTCAAATTTACAAATTTTTGTCTTTTTAAGGCAACTCTTTTAGGCCAGCTCTGCCGGTGCCAGAAAAGAGGAAGTTTCTTCAGCAAGCATATATAGACCGATCCAGAGTGTACTATCAACCCACTTGACCCACTCCATAGATTAGCATACAAGATGGGACACTTCAATAGAGCGTAATGGTACAGCGCCTAGAAGATACAGTGTGGAAAACGACTACAAAATAGTGCTAAAAAATTGAATCCCATAAATGTACAACGATTCTGAATAACAAGATGTCGATCGTAGCGCCATCGTAGTGATTTAAAAACGATAGTCATTCTAAAAGAGACTCTTTAACGTATTTCACGTCATTGCTTAACTAAATTAGCTTATAACAGACTAAAATATCTTATATTTATAGTTTCCGATATTTAACATTCTATAATTTTTGAAAACACAGGGTTTATATTGAAAAGAGTTTCGAGATGGCACTCGGATCAGCATATTGCCGCTGAGCATTGTTGGAGATTTATGGGATACAAGTTTTTAGCACTTTTAAAAGCATTATAGGAATAGCCGTTTTCCACACTTATCTTCTAGGCGCTGTAGTAATGGTAATGCGATTGCGATCATAGCGCCTTTAGTGACAATGGGGAAGAAACTCCTCATCCTTGTAATCTTTTTATTATGGAGTATCTACCTTATAGTGGCATTCTTTTTTTAATATTGTATGTTTACATTTTCACTAGAATCGTATACCGATACATGAACATAGAATAGATATTATATTTTATATATCTAATATCTATTCTATGTTCATGCACTGATATATGCATTTTTTTTTTTTTTTTTTTTTTTTTTTTTTTTTTTGTACATGATGAGTGAACTATTTATGTGCAACGAAAAACAAGGTAAAAATTTCGTTTTGAATGCTACATATCAAAAGCAATGGTGTAATATAAAAATATACGAAATATTGCACTCTACAAGTCCGAGAAAATTTCATAAATATTCTCATTTGGCAGAAAAAATTTTATAGCCGATGTTTTATTAATTTATGAAGTTTAACGTATTAAACAATCGTTACAATAATCTTTTAAAATTTACGCATTTTCACTTTCTTACAGATAAAATAAAAATATTGTTTTTAATGTAAATAACGTACAATCAATTTTATAATATTTATAATATTAACATATAACAAATAATAAAAAAATTACAGATGGGAAACAATTCCTTTCGACAAATTTTTAGAATTACATAAATCTAAAAGTTAAAAATAAATACTGACATTACGCTCGATGAAATTTTATTCGATATGAATAAATTAACACAATACATGAATTTGATTTTTTTACAATTTAATGTCATAAACTTATATACAACATTCTCAATAGAAATTTCTAGTATTTTTCTTTTATATTATTACTCTAATTATCATTTTGTAAGTTAAAGGTGAACGAGACAAGCACGATAAAAAAAAAGAAACTAAATAAATGAAGCATAAATACAATATCGTCTGCGCGTCTGTCTCTGCTTCGTTTGACAAAGAATAGATATTCAAAACACAGAGCGTAAACATATTTGTTTAACATAGGTAAATTTCGGAGGCTTGTTAATTCTTTCCGTTTGTCGGTAGTGCGGCTAGTACTGTTGCCATTAGAGATTTTGCCGTAAATGTTCCATCTTGTATCTTAATCTATGACTCACTCTTGCATGTACAACTTTAAGTTGCAACTTTAGCATCTAAGTTACGTTGGATCATCTGTTAAACTGGCTTTAATGCTTGAATTGTTTCGATATTAGTAGAAGTCATTATACCGTCAATAGCATCCCATAAAATGCTTTGACACTTCAAACTCCTTTTTTGCAGAAATGTGAGACAGTAAATTCTGTTCTAAACTTTCCATATGATAAACAGAACCGTTTGTATATAATGTGATTATTACGTAAATCACCGCGATATTTTATTTTCCTTTATAGTCCAGGCAATAGAGACCGTATAGTGGCTCTACCTAGCAAAATTCATGGTAGTTCTGGAAAAGTACTTAGTATATGTTTTTTGGGTCGCTGAATCCGAATTTTTAACTTACCACCAAAATTTTCCCCGGCAACCCCCCCCCCCCCCAAAAAAAAGGTTTTTATTAAAAAATCATTTTTATTGTTTTAGGGAAAAAGTATCTAGAAATTCAGAAAGTAGAAAAAATTTGCAACAAATTAGATATATGACATTATGACTTAGGATGAAGGTGAAGGGGAAGGGGGGGATCTGCCTCGGAACATGCGCGCGGTGCTGCGTGAACTAAGTTGTGCAACTCCACTTAACCACTCACACGTTTACATTCACCCTCCCATCTCCCCTCCGAACTTCCTCTATAAGGTTTACTTTAAGTTTTTTGTGTCGCTGAATCCGAATGTTTAACTTTCCCCCAAAAATTTCCCCCCCCCCGAACTCTGCCCCGAAATAGTTGTTTTTAACTTAAAATTCTTATTATTTTAGAGGAAAAGCATTACGAAATTCAGAAACTAGACAAAATTTGCAACAAATAGGATACATGACATTATGATGTAGGATGAACGGGGAGGGGGAGGCTGCCTCTGAACATGCACTGCGGCGCTACGTGCACTAAGTTATGAAGCCCAGGCAATAGGGGATTTTATTTGGAAAAATTAATACTAGTTATGGATTTCGATTCCCTTTATGTTTTTTTGGGTCGCTGAATCCGAATTTTTAACTTCCCACCAAAATTTCACCCGGCAACCCCCCAAAAAATTTGATTTTTTGAAAAAAAATGGTTTTTGAGAAAAGCGGCGGGGAATGTTCCGAGGCAGCCCCCTCTCTCCTCGTTTATCTTACGTCATAATGTCATATATCCTTTTTGTTGAAAATTTTATCTAGATTCTGAATTTCGTAATGCTTTCCCCCTAAAGCAATAAGAAATTTAAGTTAATAACAACTATTTTGAGGGGTTTTGGAGGGGGGGGATTTTGGGGGTAAGTTAAAAATTCGGATTCAGCAACCCAAAAAACTTAAAGTAAACCTTATAAGGAAAGTGCGGAGAGGAGATGGTAGTAAACGTGTGAGTGGTTAAGTAGAATTGCACAACTTAGTCCACGCAGCACCGCGCGCATGTTCCGAGGCAGATCCCCCCTTCCCCTTCATCCTAAGTCATAATGTCACATATCTAATTTGTTGTAAATTTTCTCTACTTTCTGAATTTCTAGATACTTAACCCCTAAAATAATAAAAATAATTGATTTTTTTAAATAAAATCCTTTTTTTTGGGGGGGGGGGGCTTTTACCAAAATTTGGTGGGTGGGGGGGGGGTTGCCGGGGGAAATTTTGGTGGGAAGTTACAAATTCGAATTCAGCGACCCAAAAAAACATAAAGTAAGCCGATTTCCAGAACTACCATTAATTTTGCTAGGTAAAATTCCCTATTGCCTGGACTATTATGAATGTTTTTAAATGTCACTTTGTTAATTTTCTTATGCACTATGTAAGAAACTGGAAATATAATTAAAATTTTCCTTCTAGTTGATGAGTTCTACGAAGAAAATGAGCAAAATCTGAGAAAAAGATATTTCCAGAAAACTCATTTTCTTGTGAAACTTGAGTTTCGTATTTCTTTTGACACTTACACTTTCTTTCATCAGGGTTGATTATATGTGATGATGCATCTAATAGAGGAAACTTTTATATGTGTGAAAGCTATTGTTAATGTAAAAGCGCAGAAAATGAAATTTTGTAGAAAAGGGCTTTGTTTAGCTATATTATAGTTAATATGAGAGGAAATGGATGTTTAGGATTATAGTTCCCTAATATCTTCCATTTACTAGTTGCTATGAAATATAACATTATAATACACAAGATGAAATTATAAATGAGATACATAATGTTTAATGCAGCGATAAACTGGGGATTTATGAATTACCAGAACTAAATGTTTTATTAATTACTATGTTAAAAATAGATTCATTAAAATAAATAACACAATAATTAAAAATTGTATTGCAGTTTTTTGTATGTGTATTATTTGCTTGACTGCAATAACTCGAACCGAATTTTTATATCTTCATAAAATGCAAAACATAATATTTATTGTATTATTTCTCTCATATATGTTGCAGTCAGTGCACTTACGATTCAGTGTGTGTATTTAATAAAGATAGCAATTACCATTATATGTCTGTTTAATGTAGATGCAACGATTAAAAGTAAATTTTAGAAGTTCCAAAATTTAAATATGCATAATTCCTAAACTACTTGACAAAAGGATTTCCCGTTTTGGATTCGAAGGTAAAATTTATTGGAAAATCCAAATACACTGCTCAAAACAATTAAAGGATATTTGAAGTTTTATATAAAGTAAAGATATAAACGAAATTTGTTTTGCCGAAAATAGAAGAAGAGAATCACAAACGCAAATTTTTCTGGTTTTCAAACTGTGGAGTATGCAAATTTTGAGTTCAACGTCAAAAACGTCGCTTCAGCGGCAGCGAATGAAATTTGACTTTCAACTGGATAAAAGAGAATGAAGACAAGGATGATCGGCATTCAGTGATTGCTTTGTTTCGATGAGTACGATGTCTCAGCGAAGTCATTTGACAGATTCAGAAGCTTTGAGAATTGTTGGTAGGTTAGAAGGGGGCCAAACTCAAGCCGAAGTAGCGCAAGCCATTGGAGTGTCACAAAGTGTCATTTCCAGGATCTGGAACCATTTTTTGGAGAGTGGATATGCAGGCCGAAGACCAGGGCAAGGTCGTAGATGGGCAACAACGCCCAATGAAGATCGGTATTTAGCGTCAACAGCTAGGAGACACCGAACCATGAACGCTACTCTTCTCCAACAACACCTTCGCTCGGCTACAGGCACCACGATTTCAACTCAGACTGTCCGAAACCGGCTCCATGCTGTAGGTCTGTATGCTCGCCGACCGATGGTATGTGTTAGATTAACATCAAGGCATCGTCGCGACCGCAGGGAGTGGGCAACCGAGCATGTCAACTGGAGGAGAAATGAATGGAGCAATATTCTGTTTTCTGACGAGTCCCGTTTTTCTGTGCATCCGGATAATAGACGTATTTTCATCTGGAGGGACCATGGCAGTAGGAATAATCCTGCGTTCGTGCACGAAAGTGTCAGATTTCGCGGTGGAGGAGTGTTGGTGTATGGTGGCATCTCCATTGACGGGCGCACTGACCTCTACATCATTCGAGATGGACCTCTGACTGGTCGCCGATATAGGGATGGGATCCTCAGACCTATTGTAGTCCCTTACGCTGCAGCAATCGGAGATAACTTCATTTTAATGGACGATAACTGCAGGCCACACCGTGCAAACCTGGTGGAGGATTTCCTTTTCGAGGAAGGAATCGTTCGAATGGAATGGGCAGCGTGTTCTCCAGACATGAATCCAATCGAGCGCTTTTGGGACGCCCTAGGAAGACGAGTTTCTGGCCGCCAACAACCCCCACAAACTCTCCAAGAACTGGAAAGAGCTCTTCTGGAAGAGTGGGGCAGAATACCCCAACTCGTCATTAATAGCCTCATTGAGTCCATGCCTCAAAGGTGTGCAACGTTGCTGGGCACCCGTGGAAACCATACCCCCTACTGAAAATGATTTTCTTTGAAGAAAACACCTTTTCTTATTCTTTTTTTCTCATATGCACAAATTGTGTTTTTTTCCTTTAGTACACAAATGCGCAATAAAATGCATTTTTTTCTGCCAAACATGTGTAATTTATTCTCATATAACCTACTATGTCTGTCGACCATGTATCAATCAGCTAAACAGTTTACCAGATACAAAATCCACCTAAAACTGCAATATCCTTTAATTGTTTTGAGCAGTGTATGTGTATAAAATTTGATGTTGGTATTTAAAATTCTAAAGATTGACACATTTTTGGTATGTGAAGGATCCCTCAATCAGGATTGTACGAAATAACAAACAAGGAGCTTTGGTGCAAATTCATTTATTCTGCGACTGTTATTCTGCGTAGTAATAACCATCGTTCAGAATTTTTGGGGCGATGCTGTACATAGTCGTCTAAAGTGACCTGCAAAAAAAAATATATAAGTTATTAATGTCTTTTTACAAAATGGAAAATATCTGCATGAATAAGGGATTCAATAAGTAGTTCTGTACAAAAGTTATAGCTCAGATCAACACACATTTAGAGAAAGAAACAAGACACCGTCAAAGTTTAATAAAGGTTGAACAAGAAGTAAGGTTACTAGAGTTGTAATTTCCTTATTGCCAAATTAATTAAATCTAATATCTATTGCTCTTTTTTACATTTTTTAAAATTCTCTTATTATAAATTCGTAATACGACACTGTTTTAAAATTTTCTCTTTGTTTTAAAACAGCAGTCGGAAGATTTCGACAGTGAAAAAGCATGACTAGTAGAAAGAAAAAAACGCCTATTAACCATTTTCAAAATTACGAAAAAATATAAATATCAATTTATCGAATATTTATCAGACATTAAAAAAATAAAACAACAAATTTTTAAAAGCCTAAAGGTTGTACATCGTCTAAATCTGCATCATAAATCGTTTGCTAAGTATAAAATATCATCAAGTAAAGCTATTCAATTTCAACCGCTGGAGTTTGGAGGTTTCGTAAAAAAGAAAAAAAAACTGTAAAATGCAGAAAGAATTAGAGTAAACGAATAAAACAATATAAGATTTGAACAAAAAGTAGTTTCACAAAAGTTTAAAGTTTTTATTTTATTAATACCAAATTAAGCATATCTAATACATATTACTCTCTTTTTATCGATTTATATTTTAAAATAAAAAGAAAACACAAAAATATATTGTATTACGAATTAATAATCACTCTAAAATAACGAAATTGACTTTGAAGTGAAAGTGTGCAATTCTGAAAAAAAAAATTAACCCAATTGAATACGACCTTCATTGGCACTTGTTTTGGAAATACAGCTGCGCAAAGTTAAGATTGAAATATACATATTTTAAAAAATATGCATATTTAAATCAAAAATATATTAAACGTAAAATACTTTTTTTACAGATATCGATTTTTAGAAGTTTCAAATGTGTGAATCTAAAATTACAGCTCATTCCATCTAGTTTTTAAGTTGTATTTAAAAAATTACCCGCATTGCAGTTTGTTTTTGGAACAATATTAAAAAGGAATTTAACATCAGTAGTTCCAAATGTGACACATGTACAAATCCAAATTACTTCACCGAATGATTTCCTGTTGCATATTTAAAATAAAATTCATTGAAGAATTTCAAATATGATATCAAATTTAGGCCTTATTGGACGCTAGCCTTTTATACATGACTCGCTACTAGGTTATTTGTATTCAGTGAACATTCGCAGGGTTGCCACAATCCATTATGTTTATATTATATTTATACCACTATATTTTTTAAATAATTGATTTAGTAGAATTCTCTTGCAAAAATTTTTAAAGTGCAAGTAAAAATAGTGCTAATAAAAAGGGATTGCCAAGTGAATATAATTCGTGCAAGAAATGCTTGTTCCGAATGGATTAATCTTGTGGCCTCAAAAGTGCATTAATTTTTCAAAATAACTTTAAAAATATTTGTTGAAATGAGCGTTAATTCTTGATTCACATATTTGAAGCTTCTAGAAATCGATTTCTATAAAAATGCTATAAGTTACATTTCATACATTTTTAAATATTAATTTAAAAATACATGTTATTGAAAAAATCTTAACTTTGTGTATCTGTATTTGTACACCGACATCCATGGTGTTTATGTACTACAAAATAAAATCTGTACTTCTACAGATGTAAAGTTGCAGAAATCTGCATGCTTATTAAACTTTACAAAACTGTACCAACACTGTACACTGTACAAAAACATGTAAATCTACAAAATTAGTTTTTATATAACTGCAGAAATCTGTAGCTTTAAAAAGATGCTACTAAAATTACAGTAATCTTACTAAACTTTTATCTGTAACACGGGTTGCAGTTGTATAAAAAGTTCTAGGCATCCCAGATTCCTAAAAAATTTTTAGTAACCTTAAAGATTTTTTGATTTACAGTACAAATGTGTATCTGTTACATGAATTTTCGTTGTTGACGTTGTATAAAAAGGTCTAGGAATCCCAGTTTTCTAGTAACTTTTAGTAACTTTACAGATTTTTTTTTTTTTTTTTTTTTTTTTTTTTACAGTGCGGACAGATACATAACAACTAAAATTAATCAGTGATGTTAAAATTATGCATGAACATATTCTAAGACTAAAAAATAAATAGTTAATTCTAAAGTCACAAAAAAATAATAATTCAATAATTCGAAAAGTATAGACAGCGCCACACTGCGGCTGACACTGGAAAACACTATAAACGATAGGAATGGTTTTTAACAGTGGAAAAAAATATATATTGTTAGAAAAAATTTATTTACCGCCGCAGGTGGCTTATCAGTTCTCTTGCTATTCAATTGGATTCAGTTGGGCAGTGATGTAGCGAAATGTGCAATGCAACTGGGAGCTTATTGATACGGCGCGGCGCGGCAGACAGTTATTTTTTAAGCCAGAAACTGCACTACACTGGCTACACTACAAAAGGGGCTGTCAGGCTATACTTTCCACCTGATGAAGGCGAATAGCTTTCTTAAGTAAAACCAACGATGTTGGTCGATCTCTGAACATCTACAACTTAAAGTAGGTTTAGGGTCTGGAAACAATAGAAAATTTCTGTGAGTGGGCACAAATGTTATGATATTTATTGAAAAGAATAGCATTCAACAAGATAAATTACTAAATTGAACGTTAATTTATCATTACTGTAAGATAAAATACAAATAGAGCAGAACCGGCAGCACAGACTATCACCTCATCGAGTTCGCGGATGAAATTCTAGGATTAGTTAAATCTTGATTCGCATTTTAAAACGCAATCAGTCTGCCAAGTCATATCTTGGTGGAAAACACCGGAAAACCTGATTTTAGCGGCTGACTCGTAGGTTTACCACTTTGTTTTCCTGCACCAAAAGGTATGAAAACATGGAGGACTGAAAGCAGAAAAACACAATATTAAACCTACGAGTCAGCCGCTAAAAATCAGGTTTACAAATTGGTTTCCACCAAGATATGACTTATCAGACTGCTTGCGTTTTAATATGCGAATCAAGGTTTAACTAATCCTAAAATTTTATCCGTGAACTCGATGAGGTGATTGCCTGTGCTGCCGGTCTAAAACTTCTCACATGTGAAAATATAATTATCAATATACTCATTGGTTTCCTTAATTTTTGTGAAAGAAATATCAAAGTAGTGTTTAGAATCCGAACAATGGACCTTTATACTAACTTACTTTATCATATCTTAATACAAAAAAAGAAAGAAAAAAAGAAATAAAAAATTTATACCTTTCCCCCTTTAGTTTTTTTACGCTATTTTTTATTCAATATGCTTCATAATTCTCCTTCAGTTTTGTGCTCTTGGTGTGCTCTTGTGCTGGTGGTGATTGGGCAATGCTCTCCTGTGATTGGATGATGTCCTCTGCTTTCTTATTGACTGTTTTCTTTAACTTATCCCTTTCCCTTCCACTTCCTTTCAGTCTTGCTGCTGCTTTCAAAGTAGTAGCACATATTATTTGCGCATGAAGAAGAATGTCAATGTTCTTTCGAGGGAATTTGTGCATTTTCTATTTTTTATGGTGTGATTAAGAATTTACTTTACCTTTATTGGTTCACACCAGTTTGTTGAACATTTTAATGTAACTGTCCTGCTTCTGGGATTTCATCATTTCTCCGGTGCTATTTTATACATTCTATATGTAAGTAACTTTTATCTTTCTTTTGCATTGCTTTTCTTTTTAGATTTGTTTGTTCCACTAATGGTCGAGAGGTTCTGCTCTCGAAGTTGGTGGACGGGAGGTGCTGGGTTCGAACCCAATCGCGCCCGACGGTCTAATCGTTCGGAGTTTTCCGTGGTTATCTTCGAACCTTGGATTTCTTTGCGTAAATACGGGTTAGGTTCCCTTAGAAAGACCCACATGGAGGGCACTCCTCGCCTTCGCGCCTATATTCCTCGTGTTGATAATTAGCCGTCATAAAACAACACCAACACACCTTTTATATTTGCTTATTTATTTATTTTTCAGTAATTTATATTTGTGTTTCGTATTTTTGTTTTGTTTCGCTATTATGTTTGCTTCTGAATGTAACATATTATCTGAACAAAATACGTAAGTGTGTAAAATTTGTTAATCCCTTAAATTTCCTTTAAAATCGTAAGAAAACAGTTTTATTCCAAAATTCATTCAACTGCAGTGTTCAGTTAATAACTTCGTCAGGATTTCTAAAGCTATAGTTCGTTCACACTTTATTATTTTAAGATCTTTATTCAAGATGTTCGCCATTCTCCCTCGAAAATGAAAAAGCTTTTTGACCTTCATTTGTTTCTTGGTAAAAACCTTGATAATTTTTCTTATACTGAAAATAAAATTTGGCCTCTCTGTATACTTTAAAATCTCCTCATTAAAGTAAGCTGTAGGGTAAAGTGTCCACATTTCGTCCCTTTCCTAATTTCGCCCCCCTTAACTTCTACGCTTCTGCGAAAGTGGCGCCACTTATGACGCAAGGCACAAGGTACGGAAGGTAAAAGGGGTCAGTATTGAAAGTTTTGCTTGCCAAGACGCATACATAAATTAAAGACGCCGAATTTCCTATTTTTAGAAGACCTGAGTTTTTATTACGTCGTTTGTAGAACTTATTTACCGTACTGTAAGTATTTATTTCTTATTCATTGCATGTATTTTACGTAGGTAAGATGCTAACAGTAGCATAGAGTGAGTTTTAGGACGCTCAGTTCATTTTACCGGAACTGAAGCTCCGCCATATTGGGAAGTAGCGTGGTCCCAATTTCGACCCCCTTGCCGTTCTTATTTTCGTCCCGGGGACGAAATTATGAATGCTTTTTCATGACAATTTTTTCCTCATGTTTGGATGGCTAGTGTTTCGTTATGTTATTCTTCCACTGATAATTAGTACATTTATTTGTGCCTTGCTTTTAAATTAAATTACTTACTCATTTAGAAATACATTTTGATTTGGTTATAAGTTAAGCCTCGGCGTATTGGATTTTTTTTTTTTTGGGGGGGGGGGGGGATGGGGACGAAATTGGGACAATTTTTTTTCTTTTGCATTTTTTAGACACTTTTGAAAAAACAATTTTCCGCATTGTTAAAAATTTTTTGTACGATATTTGCCTATGTTTCTATGTGCGTGGGTAGTTAGTCTATGTAAAATCCAAATTTGGTAGGTTTTCACAGAAAATTACAACATTTAGGCCCTAAAAGTGACAGGGGGATGAAATATGGGCACTTTACAATACTAAAAGTTTTCTTCATTGTGTATTAAGCAAAAAATGCTTCAAAAGCTAAACAAGCAACTATCAAAAGAAAACTGAATTGTTAGTCTCTCTTCTCATAAACTCCTGAACAAAAAATTATCTTAGAAGTTGGTTTAACCTTTTATATACCAAATTATGAATTAAATAAACTATCTGTTTGAATTTTTTTCTCCTTTCAGTACTATGATATATTAGTACATGAAAGAATATTCAACAGTCGTAAAGCTATGTTCGACGAAAAGCAAATCTGAAAGAAATTTCCGAACTTTTAGTTGTAGAAAACTCAAAAGGATTCATAAAAAGCTAAAAGATAATTTTAGATATATATTTTTTTTAATTTACAATTTTTTTTTCATTTTGTTTTATAAAAATACAATGTTTTTTCTAAAGACAAAATAACATATTTTTTGCTTTATTATTCATCAATGTCACACATAAATCATGCTATATCTCCCCTAGATTGTATAAAAATTCATTTGTCTAATATCCACGCATCTCTGGTAAATATATACGTTTTTATGCACCACATGTATTCAAACGATAAAAATCTAAGTAAAAATCCTATAGAACGTAGCCCCAACGGTACTTAAAAGTACCGCTGTAAAAAGTGCTTCGTCAAGAAAGCAAGATGAATTTTTTTTTTTTTTTTTTTTTTTTTTTTTTTTTTTTTTTACCATAACATGTTGTTAAGTGATATATTTAAAACAAGAAAAAAAATATGATAGCCTTACCTTTAAAATTTAAGATGTTTCCAAGAAAAAGTTAGAGACACCATGACAGATAAGAAAATGGAAGCAAAATTGACACTCACACGTACCAGAATAGCTTCGTGAACAATTTCTAGCTTTCTGGAACTGCTACAGCTATCTAGTAATGGTCAAAGAAAGTATTTACGATTGTTTCTTAAAAGTAGAGTAAAGTGCCCATATTTCGTCCATCTCCTAATTTCGTCCCCATTAACTTTTCCGCTTCTGCGAAAGTGGCGCCACTTATGACGCAAGGAACAGGGAACAAGAGGTAAAAGGGGTCAGTGTTGAAAGTTTCGTTCGCCAAGACGCATACTTAAATTAAAGACGGTGAATTTCCTATTTTTAGAAGACCTGAGTTCTTATTACGTCGTTTGTAGAACGTTATTTACTGTACTGTAAGTATTTATTTTTGATTCATTGCATGTATTTTACGTTGTTAAGATTCTGACAGTAGCATACAGTGAGTTTTAGGACGCTCAGTTCATCTTACGGGAACTCAAGCTCCGTCATTTTGAGAAGTAGCGTGGTCCCAATTTTGTCCCCCTTGCAGCTCATATTTTCGTCCCGGGGACGAAATTAAGAATGTTTTTTCATGACATTTTTTTCAATTTTTTCCTCGTGTTTGGGTGGCTAATGTTTCATTACGTTATTTTTCCACCGACAATTAGTACATTTCTTTGTGCATTACTTTAATGTAAAATAAATTACTTACTCATTTAGAAATAAATTTTGATTTAGTTATAAGTCAAGCCTCGGTGTATTGGATTTTTTGGGTGGACGAAATTGGGACCATTTTTTTTCTTTTGCATTTTTTGATACTTTTGAAAAAACAATTTTTCGCATTGTTAAAAATTTTTTGTACGATATTTGTCTATATTTCTATGTGCGTAGGTAGTTAGTTTATGCAAAATCCAAATTTAGTAGATTTTCACTGAAAATTACAATTTCCAAGGGCCTAAAAGTGACTGGGGGACGGTAATAGGGCACCTTACCCTACTATTGCGAATGCATTCAACGAGTGTGTTTTAATTGGAGTAGAAAACTGTGGTAGTTTTGTTTAAAATGCCATCGGGGCATAAAGGGTTAAACTGCTATCAGTCTTACAAACCTTCTCTCTCCAAATTGGTTGTTCCCATTGAGTCCATCTTCAAATATAGCAAAGTCACTCTTTCTCAAAAAGAAACTCTTCTTCACATCCTTGCTGATAATATTTCTTCTAATAATTTAAACTAGAAACCTACTTTTTCAGGTTCTCAATATGTTGCTCTAAAGGAACTTAAGAATAATTACAATCTAATTATAACTAAATCAGATAAATGTGGTCAAATTGTCCTTTTGGATAAACAAGATTTTTCTATAAAGTTTGTGCCCTTTTACGTCAAGGTCCTTGCATTGAAGTTAAAAGTTCCTACTAATTTGGATCTTTCCAATTTCAAAACTAGACGGATGTGCCAATCCTAAAAATTTCTTCTATCTCATGCATGTTGATACTTCAAAATTCGCTATCATAGTGCCAAAATTAAATGACAATCTACGCCCATCGTGAGGATTCTGAAATTCCGTGCATTAGCTCTTGAAATAGACTATTGCGGATATCGGGAAAAATGCAGCATAAAAGCGTCACCTATTACGCGATTACACCAAAACATAATCAGCAATAATATTTATCAAGGCATAGCTGAATCTGAAGTTTGATGAAATTTCGTGCATGAATTCTTGAGATAAAACTATTGCGAGAATCGGGAAAAATTCAGCATAGCAGCGCCACCTGATCTGTGATTGACAGCAAAACATAATCAGAACCAATTCATATCAAGGATTAACTGAATCGGAAATTTGATGAAAATTCGTGCATTAGTTCTTGAGATCGAGCTGTTGCGGAAATCGTAAAAAATGCAGCATAGCAGCGCCACCTGTAGAGGCGATTTACACCAAAAAATAATCAGCATCAATTTATATCATGGATTATCCGAATATATATTTTTATTCAATTCCGTGCATTAGTTCTCGAGATAGAGTGCCCACAAAATTTATGTCACACACAGATAGACAGACAGTCACAGACTCACAGAGAGACATTTTGTAAAAACATGCTTTTTGGAATCTCTGACGCCTAAAACGTGCAAATCCGTCAAAAACAGGAATTCGAAAATTTTCACGAATCCAATACTTTTTTCTTGTAAAGATAGAAGAAATTAAAATTGTTAAAGAGTTCTGTTGTTATAAATGAATAAACTAAACATTGTGTCATCCCTTCTTCATATCAGCCATCTGTGCTCTTTTGCACTCTCTACCTACAGTTCATAAAATCAATGTTTCCCTAAAACCTATTGTTTCTAATATTGGTACTGTTATTTACCCTTTTTGAAAGTTTTTTTACTTCCCTTTTTTTTCTCTTTTGTGCATTACTCAAAAGCATACCACTGAAAATTTTTATGATTTTGTCACTAAAGTATGTTCATTATCTAATAGACCGCACAGGTAATCACCTCATCGAGTTCACGGCTGAAATTCTAGAATTAGTTAGAACTCGACGTGTATATTAAAACGCAATCAGTCTACCAAGTCAGACATAGTGGAAAACACCTCAAAACCCGAATATAGTGGTTGACTCATACGTTTACCATTGTGTTTTCCTGCTCCCAGTCCTCCATGTTTTCATACCTTTAGGTGCGGGAAAACACAATGGTAAAGTTATGAATCAACCGCTAAAATCGGGTTTTCGGGTTTTTTCCACCAAGATATGACTTGGCAGATCGATTGCGTTTTAATATGCGAATCGAGTTTTAATTAATTCTGGAATTTCAGCCGTGAACTCGATGAGGTGATTGTCTGTGCTGCCGTCTTCCGGGTCTATAATGTACACTCAGATAGCATCTTTCAGATGGCATCTTTCATCTTTTAAATGGCGAAGATTTGTTTTAGTCTTCTGAATGTATTAGAAAGAGTTTCATATTACATCTCCAAAGCATGTTTTTACTTCATTCTACATAAGACTTTCTGACCTGGCGTAATAGGAAAGATGTCGAGTAAGTCCGATAATAAGTTTTCCATATCCCGTAAACATAAATGTTTCACGATTTTTTACACGTTTACTCCCATATTGACATTTGCAAAAGACTGTCGTTAACAAATGTTTATATTTAGTAAACAATTCTCAATTATGTATTCGTAAAGAATTTTGTTAATGAAATTGTCTGTTTCGACCATATCGTTGTAAAACATTTCGTATTATTCCCAAAACATGGGAATACGTAATATCAGCCCATGATATTTTCTGTCTGAGTGAAAATTATTCAAAAAGAGCTTACTTAACCATCTTACTACATCTTACTTAAGTAATGGTATGTACGAGGTATGGGAACTGAACTTTAAATTTTTCATTTTTTTATTTTCATTTCTTTTCTTTAAACATTTTAATATTTGAAGAAAATAATTGAAAGCCATATATTATGTCATTATGAACTATGCAAGTTTTTAACACTATTTTTACCAAGAGGTGATAAAGACACCTTTCAAATTTTAACTTAAAACAAGTCTAATAGACCGGGAACCGGCTGCACAGACAATCACCTCATCGAGTTCACGGATGAAATTGTAGGAGTAGTTTAATTTTGATTCGCATGTTAAAACGCAATCGGTCTGCCAAGTCATATCGTGGTGAAAAACATCTGAAAACCTGATTTTAGTGGCTGACTCGTAGGTTTACCATTGTGTTTTCCTGCACCAAAAGGTATGAAAACATGGAGGACTGGGAGCAGGAAAACACAATGGTAAACCTACGATTCAGCTGCTAAAATCGAGTTTTCAGGTGTTTTCCACCAAGATATGACTTGGCAGACGGATTGCGTTTTAATATGCGAAACAAAATTTAACTACTCCTACAATTTCATCCGTGAACTCGATGAGGTGATTGTCTGTGCTGCCGTCTTCCGGTCTATAAGTTTAATCCTTTCTCCACAAATTATTTTTCGACTTTTCGTAGAATAGTTGTTACATTAATTCAACGATATGATTTTCCTCCAGCTCATCCTGGATCTAAAAATGCTCATATGGTAACCTATTTCTGCCATGAGGTGTCGCTTGACACCTTAAGGATTTTATAACAGTGTCTAATTTTTAACCATTTTGCATATAAATGATCAACACCATTTTAGAGCATTATATCAATTTCCATTAAATTAGAGAACCTCGATTTCAGTCGTAACGGAAAATATGGGACTTGCTGTATAACTTTGATATTCGTTTGTTTTCCGCCATTTCACATTTTTGTGCAGATCATTGCAATTACTAGTCTAAAAAAATGGGATAACGCGTTTGTTCAATTCACATGAACGATGCTTTCATTCGCGAAAAAAAAAAAAAAAAAAAAAAAAAAAACTGTGGTAATGAATAAGGGGCAAATTTTATTACACTGCTGTTTTTAAGATTAAATGGTTTTTTGTTGTTGTTGTTGTTGTTTTTAGAAAGATTGAATTATTGTATACGAGATTGAAAGTTTGTTAAATCAATAATATAAAAATATTTGATTATAATCAAACATATATAATTATCTTTCTAAACAAAAAGAAGAAGTTAATATTTATTAATTATTGTTCCTACAGAGGTAAAACCTGTTTCATTACGTTTATGCATATTTATAGTTTGTAGATTGATGAATTAAGCTGGAATTTACAACCTGATTAAATAATCTTTAATGAATACGCATCAATGTATTAATAAATATATCGCTTATATTATCTATATTTAACTGATAATTTGAAATCCGAACAGTTTTGGCGATTATTTGCATTCAAAAGCAAAAGTGTCAGGACACTTTTGGTTGAAATGAGTATACACACAATCGTGGTAGAAATAGTGCTGACAGAGATTTTAAAAAATCCTATAAATATATATGGGAGAGGAAGTCGAAATGGGATAATTTTCATAAAAGTGTTTCTTAAGTAATAATATTCTTCTCAGCTTTGAATAAAATTGAGCTAGCCACTAGTGGCTAACTAGTGTAGGCTCTTAAGAGCCTACACTAGTCACTCTAAAAGACCCGGATGATAATGTTATTCTTTTGGGGAAGATATTTTCAAATATCTCGCTTGAATTTTGATATTTTAGAATGATTTTTTTTTTTTTTTTTTTTTTTTTTTTTTTTGCATACCATAGTTGAAGACGAACTGGAACCGGACTAGTTTTTACTTTTTCGATTTTGGTTATAGTTTTTTTTTTTTTATATTAGGATAATTTCAATTTCAGAACAGGTTCAAACGCGTTCAGAAAGTAAAAGTAATTAAAAAAAAATGTGAAACCAAAGTCAAAATAGTAAAAACTAGCCTAGTTATGGATCGTCCTCAGCTATCCTATGAAAAAAAAAATCATTCGAAAATATCAAAATTCAAGCGCGATATTTGAAAATAACTTCCCTATAGGATTTACATCATCATCCGGGTCTTTTTGGGTGACTAGAATAGGCTCTTAAGCGCCCACTTCAGACACGGGAGGAAAAGAAAACGATAACTTTGTGTCTATGGGAGCTTTATTTTCAAATTTCTCGCTTTGATTTTAATATTTTTGAATAATTTTTTTGCATAGCATAGCAGAGGGCGATCTACAACCAGCTAGTTTTTACCTTTTTCGATTTTTTGTTTCAGATTAGAAAAAAATACTTTCAATTTCGGAGATACCACACTAGTCACGCGGATTAACTCGAACGCTAATGCTATGTCTATGGAAGCGTTATTTTCAAATATCTCGCTTTGATTTTAATATTTTTGGATGGTTTTTATCGCATTGGATAGCTGAGGACATGTACATCCGAGCTAGCTTTTACTTTTTCGATTTTGGTTATAGTTTTTTTTATATATTAGGATAGTTTCAATTTCAAAGCGGTTCCAACCGGTTCCGAAAGTAAAAGTAATTTTTTGTTAAAAATCTGAAGCTAAAATTGAAAAATTAAAAATTAGTCCTGTTGTAGATCGTCCTCATCTATGTTATGCAAAAAAAAAAAAAAAAAAAAAAAAAAAAAAAACATTCGAAAATCTTGAAATCACAGCCAGAAATTTTAAAATAACGCCCCATAGACTTAACATTATCGTTTTCATATCTTCCTGTGACTAAAGTGGACATTTAGACCGCTTCATTCATGGGAAGAAAAGAAGGCGCTAATGTGAAGTCTATCGGGGCATTATTTTCAAATTCCTCTATATGATTTTAATATTTTTGAATAATTTGTTTGCATAGGATAGCTGGGAGCGATCCGGGCTATTTTTTGTTTTTTCGACTTTGGTTATAGTTTCTTTATATTAGGATAGTTTCAATTTCCGAACCAATTCGAACCGGTTCCGAAATTAGACGATAAAAAAGTGAAAGTGACAGTAATTTTTTTCTTTTAATCTCAAACCAAAATCGAAAAAGTAAAAAAAAAAAAAAAAAACCCAGTTGTAGATCTTACTTAGCTCTTTGCAAAAAAAAAACATTCAAAAATATTAAAATTCAAGCCAGAAATTTTCAAAATAATGCCTAGGATTATCATTAGCGTATTCGTTTCGTCCCATGACTAGTGTGAGCTCATAAGGTTTAAGAGTTGTAATATTTGAATCATCAAAAGCTTGGTAATGTGAGTAAGATCCTGCATGTGACCTTTCCTTTTATATTCTCTATGATATTCATCTCGGTGACCCCTTTTATTGTGGAGGTTGATCACGCGGTAAATTTATCGCATACGTATTTAAACATCTGCCTTCTTTTGGTAAGGCTTTGACGAATTGCTTTGACAGATTTTCGCTACTTTCGCTATTTTTTTACTTTTTAAATTTGAAATTTCCAATTTGCGAAAAATCCTAGCATCATATTTAAATTAAAGGTTTTTTTCGATTCAGCGCTAAAAAAAAAAAAAAAAAAAAAAAAAAAAAAAAAAAAAAAAAATCATTTCTCGAAAGTTAAACAAGTCGGTAAATGTGATCACAAATCGCACAGAGGGTTTCGTTTAATATTCCTTTCAAAATACTTTATCCTTTTGCAAAATCTGTTAGTTCCACATTTCGCAGCCAGGGGACGACCTCTATTCTAAACGAACCTGTATCCGAACGAAACGCCGTTTTACAACCTTTCCGTCAACATACTAGTTGAGGGGCTCGTGTCCATACCACCTGAGATAGGTATGCATTAAATTAAAGGTTATTTGGATTCAGCGCTAAAAAAAAAATCAATTCTTGAAAGTAAAGTCCGTAAATGTGATCACAAATCGCACAGAGGGTTTAATATTCCTTTCAAAACACTTTATCCTTTTGCAAAATCTGTTAGTTCCACATTTCGCAGCCAGGGGACGCCCTCTATTTTGAATGAAACTGTATCCGAACTAAACTCCGTTTTACAACCTCTCCGTAGATATATTAGTCGAGTGGTTTGTGTCCATAGCACCTGAGATAGGTACGCACCCCTGGCGGTAAAAAGTGAAACTGAAATATGTAAGGCTATGTCGCATAATATGAAAGAGTGGCCAAAAGGCTGTGCAATGATATATCACGTGAGGGGTGTCCTCAAAAGCTAGAAAAGTGCCTTCCGGGGTGAAAATGGGGGAGGTTAGAAAAATTGCTTAAAGTACACAAGTTAGAACCCTGATGGGTAAATAATGTAGGTCTTTTTAAAAATTTTTATGATTTGTCGTATGATCGCAACTTTTCAACTATAAGTATACGAAATTTCCAGTCTTCAACTTAATTAGAGGCTCAGTTTGAAAAAAATGCTTAAAATACACAAGTTACATCCCAGAGGGGTAAATATAAGACTTTTTAAAAATTTTATGATTTGTCGTTTGATGAGAGGTGTTCAGCTATAAGTATGCAAAATTTCAAGTCTCCAACATATATAATTTCTGAGAATGGGCTCTGTGATAGGCAAACAGACAGCAGAACAGAGGCGTGAATAAATTGGGTTTCGTCAGATGAGCAAAATCCTAAAAACACAACCATCACACCTATTTTGTAGTATCGGATTTTCGCTATTTTTCGACTTTTTTTCTTTGAAATGTACGATTTGCGAAAACTCCTGACGTGATGGCTATAAATGTAGGTAATTTTCGGATTCAGTGCTAAAAAATACATAAAACGAATTATCAAAGCTAAAAAACACAACCATAGAAGGCTTGTGTAATCTTAAAATTATGTGAATTTCTTGTATATGATCTATAGATTTATGTATGTAGTACTACATAGTATTCTAAGCTTTAGTTCATTTAGGAAGCGAATGTGCACAGTGAAAAATTCTCCTTCAGCAACTTCCGTCAGTAAACGTTAATATAGTTTAGATCTTTTTTGCAGTTCTGAATATGATATATAGAATTAATATACATCAAGTAATATGCAAAAAATAAGTAACATTTAAAAATGGAACATAACAGAAAATGCACTTATCAACAATTATTGCTCATGTATAGTACTGTAATGGAATTTTTGTGCATGACCCTGTAAATAAAAGAGGAAGGCTATGTACACCTTATTCTATAGTATACCTTTCGTATTGTATCTCCATTATATATATAAATTTCAATAAGATTGTGATCCATTAACATCACTAAAACACGCTGCAAAGTATTTTTAGTTCACTAGTTCTAGTCGAACTAGAACTAGTTCATTTTTAATACCGAACGTGCTATTTTGGAATTCCAAAACATATATCAACTGCATGGAAATCCGAATATATTTATGCGAGATAGAGCACGGAGAGATAGACAGACAGACAAACCGAATATATGAACACTTTTCAACTTTGTTGGAAATTGTTAACGAACGACTGAATTTCCACTGAACAAAATTTCTGTATTAGGACATTTTTTGGAGGAATCATTGGAATCCATAAAAATGAAGGTAAACTGTATTTCAAAAGTAAAAGTTAATTCATTTTTTATTTCTGTTTTCATTGATTACATACGGGGACTAGAAAATACATTAAAATTAATTTTATCCACTTTATAGATTTTCAAGTAATTTCTTAAAAAATATTTCATTGAAGAGAAAATACTTTGCCCTTCATCAAAAATTTAAAAACTTCTCATTGCGTTTATGGATATAATATTCCCTTAATTTCATATACTATATACTTTTTCTATTTCAGTAAAATTTAACGCAATGTACCTCTTACTCCATATAAATTATCGGAACTCTATTAATAAATTAAAAGGACTCTTTAATTACTTGAAAAATGTCTTACATAAAAAAGTCCATAAATTTTTCATAAATAGAAATCTATTTTCTTAATATGTTTCTTTTAAAATAATTATCAAGGAGCAATCTTGTTTGAAAATAAATGAAATTTAATATCGAAAGAGGGATAACAACTTAAAAAAAAAGTATGATGTTGTTCAACGTAACTTATTTCGCCGGATATTCAAAATCTGAATCTAAAATATCAATATCTCATTTTACTGTTTCTTAATCAATTTCAAACCTATAAGTCTTAATTAAACTTTTCCCAGAACAAACTTCCATCTACCATTATAAAACTAAAACAAAAACGGTGCAAACGATTTTCTACAACAATGGCGGCGAATATTTATTATTTACGAAGAAAGTTATTCCAATTAACTGGAAACCGTTTTGATGCACATGCGATGTAGTTAGAAAGGAACATAAATTAAAATTTTAAATATTCCATTTTCTCAGAGAAGAGAATTAAGGTATTCATGAAAATTAATCACAGCAAGGTCTTTAATAGAATGAGAACATATTTTTCTGTGGAAGATATTTGTCTTTGGAATGTCATGACCGTATCTCCTGGCATTAAAATTGATGGAAAAGTATCGTTGTTGCAGCATATAATAAGTAGTGGTGATGATGAAAATCTCTTTTTGGTATAATTGGGCAGCTGCATTTCATAAACCGTGAAAAGAGTAATCGTTCGAATGATTTAAATATTAATGTTGTATTTTGGGAAACATATTGCTAAAAATAATCCAAGCAAATTCTTAAAGAGTTTTATTTAAACGATTTTTTTCATTCACTGGGATTTTAAATTCCGTTTATCGTAGAAAAGTTATGATTGCGTAAAGTAAATAATAAACCATGTTTAATTAAAAGTGTTAAAATTAAAAATAAATTGATTATAGAAAAGTTTTTCTCTAGTATTTTAGTAGTCAGTTCATTTTGGGCATGCTTCCTAAAGTCAGATGAACAGTTCGCTGATGGAGTGAAATGGCTAAAAATTGAAAAAATGATTTTACAAAACGCCTGGAAAAGTATAGAAAGGCAAATAAATAACAACTAGCCGTTGATTTAGATTTTTAGAACGATAAACTATTGACTCAGAGCGCCAGGTAAAAAAAAAATTCTGCTATTATAAAAATCATTAGCATTTAAGATGTTTAGGCTGTTTGGATTACCTGTTTGGAATTAATATAAAACTCAAACATTTATTTAAACTCACTGTAGAAGTTTATATGTTACATTTTTACTGGTGAAAATAATTACGATGTTCGTGAAAATTATTCATAGTATCGTTTAAAAAAAAATTAATGTATTTTTTCTGTGGAAGTTATTTGTCTTTCGAATGTTTTGAAACCATTTCGTAGCATAATTCACGGATCAGTATTGTTGTTGCAACATATAAAATGTAACAATGATAATGAAAATGTTTTGTGCTATAACCAGACAGCTTCATTTCATAAACCGTGAAATCAGTAAAATCGTTTGAGTGATTAAAATCATGTAAGAGGCTGTCCCATATATTTTCGTTTCCCGAAAACAATTTAAATAAACTCTAGGCAAAAATATTTGTAACAAAATTGTGTTTTAACTATTATTTAAGATGGAGGGGTATAAAAGGTATTTTCAAAGCAAATTACAAAGGAAAATTTAAATTAACTGGAGATATGTGATTTTTACATTTTTACGGGTAACAATAATTAAGGCATGTACAGGGTGTCCAGCGAATAAGACCCTGATTTCAAAATTAAATATCTTCAAAACAAAGATCAATAGAATTATGCGGTAAACGGTTTGTTTATTAGCTAAGCTGTAAAAGTGTTATACAGAAGTTTCAAAAATTAGTTTCAAAAACTGCTAACAGATGGCGCTGTAATCGCAATGCCTATAAATTGTGTTTTGAAGTCCAGAGCACTAACGTTTCATTCCTAGATGACTTCCTATGGAAGAATAAAAATTGGGAAAGACCACTTCTTCGTTTGGGTGAAGTACAGAAGTGGATACATCTGGTCACAGAATTATTGCATCAGCTTCAATTTTAGAGAATTTCAATTAATAGAATTTTCAATAAAAAAATTAGCAATCATTATATAAGAAGTTATTAAAGTATTTTATTTGCATAATGTGCAGAAGCGGAGACATCTGGTCACAGAATTATTGCACCAGCTTCAATTTTAGAGAATTTCAATTAATAGAATTTTCAATAAAAAATTTAGCAATCATTATATAAGAACTTATTAAAATATTTTATTTGGGTAATGTGCAGAAGCGGAGCCATGTGTTGAGAGAATTGAGATTTGTTTCAAATTTTGTTATAAGCTACTTCTGTCCGGATACCACTATCTCTATTGTATGTCTTTTCTCTCCTAATTGGTAGATCGTGAAATCGAATCCAAGTAGAGGAAGAATTGAAAAAAATGGAAAATTTTTCTTTTTAATATTTATTTAAACTGTGAAAAAAGATTGAATAAAAAAAATCCAAAGTTTCTGGTTTTAAAATTTAATTAAGCTAAAAGAAACCCCTTTTTTAAAAATCATTGAGCATTTATAATAATGATTCATAAATCCTTTTTTTTCAATTGTAGAGAATAGTTTGAATGAAAAAATACAAATTTTCTATTTTTAGAAACTTAATTAAGTTAAAAAAATAATTTTAATTTTAAAAACTCGTTTTCATTTTTTTTTATCACTGAGCACAGAAATATGGTGCATCTTCTAGCGACGGGATCCAAAGTGTTAGAAAGGAATGCAGCATCCAAAATACTTTTTTTTGACGTTGATAATATGACTTATCATCAATTCCTTTTAAAAAAGAAATAATTTAATGCATAATTAGTGTCTCTAAAATTTTGTTTACAAAGAAAAGAAATGTATGTGTTGTGGTACAACCAAAGTATTATGCCGTGATTTTAAAATATAAATGAAAAGTGCAAAATTACTTTTTTCTTTATAATAATTCAGGTATAAAAAATAATACCAAAATATTATGCCGTGATTTAAAAATATAAAAAATAAATAAAAAGTACGAAATTATTTTTCTAAATGTATGCATTTTGATTTAAATAATTATATGGCATTAAAGATTGAATTTAATAAAATATTTTAGTAAGTTCTTATATAATGATTTCTAAACTTTTTATTGAAAATTCTATTAATTAAAATTTTCTAAAATTAAAGCTAATGCAATAATTCTGTGACCAAATGTCTCCGCTTCTGCACATTATCCAAATAAAATATTTTAATAAGTTCTTATATAATGATTGCTAAATTTTTTATTGAAAATTCTATTAATTGAAATTCTCTAAAACTGAAGCTGATGCAATAATTCTGTGACCAGATGTCTCCACTTCTGCAAATCACCCCAACGAAAAAGTGCTCTTTCCCAATTTTCGTTCTTCCATAGGAAGCCGTCTAGGAATGAGACGCTAGTGTTCTGGACTTCGAAGCTCAGTTTACAAGTATTGCGATTATACCGCCATCTGTTAACGATTTTTGCAACTAAATTTTGAAACTTCTGTATAACAATTTTACAACTTAGCTAATAAACAAACCGTTTACCGCATAATTCTATTGATCTTTGATTGATTTTGAGATATTTTATTTGGAAATCAGGGTCTTATTCGCTGGACACCCTGTATGAAAGAATGTATGTATTATTAAGGTATTTATGAAAATTATTCAAAGCATGGTTTAAAAAAATGTAATGTATTTTTCTGTATAAGTTATTTGTCTTTCAAATGTCATGAAACCATTTCGTAGCATAATTTTCGGAACCATATCGTTGTTGCAACATATAAAATGTATAATTTTCGGAACCGTATCGTTGTTGCAACATATAAAATATAATCATGATGTTGAAAATATTTTATGCTATAACTAGACAGCTTCATTTCATAAATCGTGAAATCAGTAAAATCATTTGAGTGATTAATACCTTGTAAGAGGCTGTCCCATATTTTTCCGTTTCCCGAAAACAATTTAAATAAGCTCTAGACAAAAATATTTATAACAAGATTGTGTTTTTACTATTATTTAAGATGAAGGAGTATAAAAAATATTTTCAAACGAAATTACAACGGAAAATTTAAATTAATTGGAGAATTGTGATTTTTTGGGGGAATGCAGAAAAGTCTTCATGCACTCAGTGGATATTATTGTTATATTTTTGAAGATTAATGTTAAAAATAATACAAGAAGCATCATAAACATTTTTATTCAATTAATTTTTTAACACATTATAAGTTTTAACTATGTATTTTTAACAAATTATTTCGTATTTCATAAAACTATTACTAAATCGTAACGTAAATATCTCAAATTACAAGCGTCAATCAAAACCGGAATTTGTTTTTCGAAGTTTATGGACATGAAATACAAAACTGTCAATGCAAAAATTTTTTTCTGGATAATTTCCTCACATACTACACTTCTCACACAATTCATTTTCACCAACTTATAGATAATTATTTTAATTTCATTTTCATAAAATGAAGGGAACTGTTTCTTTTATTAATTGCTCAGAAGTGTCCCAATAGCTGCATTATCCTCAAAATTCTGACTTTAAAATTTCTCTTTTAGTGGCTGGCGCATGTGATAACCAAGTCTGGACTGAAGGTCCTACATGGTCTGTCCATTAAGTAGTCAGACTGAATTTTACGCACTAAGCATTAGGCTGAAGGGGTGGAGTTTGCAAGCGATACGTGTAGTAAGTCTGTCAGCTACAGACTCTAGCAGAAACCAGTTGGCTTTGATTCTTTACAGTGCACGGATCACTCATTACTCATTAAGCATACACATGCTTGAAAGTGACGTCATGTATTCAGAATGACGTAGACTTTCAAGCAGAGATATGCCATAAAGTTTTGCGTAAAACTAAACAAATTGGCTGAGACGCTTTCCATGTTACAAAAACCTACGGGAAGGATTCCTTGTCCAAGTTTCAAGTGTTTAGATGACACACAGTCTTCAAAAACGGAAGAGAGGACATTGATGACGAACAACGCGCTAGAAATCCATCAAGTTCTCGAACTTCAGACAGTGTGGCTAAAATGTAAGTGCTTTTGGTCTCTGATCATCGTATGAGTGTCCGAATGATTGCGGAAATGTTGGGACATACAAAATTGATTGCGCATCAAACTGTCACGGAATAACTTCAAATGCGGAAAATTTGTGTCACGCTGGTTTTGCAAAGTGATCCAGTTTCTGGGAAAACGCAGTATTGCAACACTGCCCCAACCACCGTATAGCGTCAATCTGCCATCGCCTGACATTTTTCTACTCCCTCGGTTAAAATTCAGCTTTAAATGTCACCATATTGACAATCTTTATTACTATAATACAGGCTGATTCGTCAAGCATTTTGTTTCCCACTTTGACCAATGAGCGATTGTTGCCCATGCGGCGTGGCCAATCGTTCTTCTCCTACCGGCAATTAAATGGCGGCGTGAGCCAGCCCGTATTATAGGATCCTTACAATCTTGAGAACATGTAGCAAAACGTAACGCGCATTCTGAACAGCCATCCAGTTGAACACTTTCAGGGAATAAATGGTTGGCAGAGTTGTTGATAACGGTGTATTGATGCAGAAAGAGGCTATTTCGAAGAATAATAAGTGTTTCTAAAATTATCTTCAAATGAATTAATTTTAAGGAATCAGTCTCATTACTTACTGGACAGACCCTGTAATATTAAGTTGAAGATATTTAATGCCAAAACATAGTTACAACGACAATTCTGTTGTCAGCGGGATGTTTAAATATTTCTGGAATTGACTTTAACATGGCAACTTTTTAATAAGTATGCTGTTAAAAGGTAGAAAAAATAAGGGTTACTGTAATATCTATTATTGGCTTCATTGTTGGCACGGTGTATCTTCTTGACACGGATAATAATACAGAAGTACATTTTTAATATACATTAAGAATAAATATTACACGCACAATGTACAAAGTCAACGTCTATCAACTTTAAAATTATTTGAGGCCTATTAGTTCATGTCACTAAATGAAAATTTAAATAATTAATTATAAAAAGTAAATTTTAGTCTTTTTTTTTTTTCTTACTATTCGTTTTCTATTCGTGAAATTGCATAAAAAAACACATTTTCCACTTAAAATATATTTTAATCCTTTGTGATTGAACAACTGCAATTTCAAAATATGTTCATAGATGTTAGAATACATCAGTTTAATCATATAAAAAATAATTTAAAAAAAATGGAACATAAAATATAAAAGTATTGACTAAATATGCTTTTTTTGCTTCTGCATGAAAAATTAACAGTATCACCCTCTGTTGGGAATTCTTCTAACTATTTATATTAACTGATGTGTTGGGAGGTAGGAGTAACAAATAAAATAGTCTTTTAAAGCTCGATCTATAAGTAACATTGACTTTCGGGTATGTTTCTTTTATGCAACGTGGGGATACAAAGAGTTAAATGTATTATAAACAACAAATAATGTTGAACTCTATAAAAATCTTTCATTTATTAAAAACTTTCAAAGTGAAGAATTATTATTAAGAGTTATTAAAATTATTTTTGTGGTAATAACTTTCGACACCTTACTACAAATTACAAAATTTAAAAAATATGGTTTTGTTTTTGTTTAAATACAACAGCTAAAATTCTTTCAAAAAATTTTATCTCCTGCAGAACAGAGGAGAAAACTGTCAAATTCTTATTTTCCAGCGAGTATTCGAAAAGAAAGTGGCTCTTATTTATTGCTTTATTTCGCTACACTGTAAAACAACGGACTGAAATGCTACTGACAATCTAGACGCCAGTACTATTTCCGTATTTTAGCGGAACTTTTTCCCGGTAAATTACAGAAAAATTTCCGTTAAATTCCAAAAAAAACGGAAAATTTTCTGTAATTTACCGGGGAGAAGTTCCGTTAAAATACGGAAATAGTACTGGAGTCTAGATTGCAGTAGTATTTCCGTATTTTAGTCCGTTTTTTTTTTTTACAGTGAGGATTATTCAACTACATATAATGCTTCATAAAAACCGTTTCATTATCTTCAGAGATATCAGAAACGAATAGATTTCCAAGATTGAACGAAGCATTTCTAAAACGAAATTTCAGTTGCTGTCCGAAATTTTCGGTAATGTTTTCGGGTTGTTTTTACAGTGTATTAATCAGTTTTTCCCAGACGAAATATCCATTATTTGAATGCTATCAATTCTCAGATAAATATTTCAATGTTTAACAAACATGATAAATTAACAACATAAACGTTAACATTAAAATTAATAGTTTTAACATTATTTTGTTACTCTTGCATCTCCAATTTGTTACTTTTATATAAACTATGTTACGCATACGAAAATGTTTGCTTAAGAATTGATACCATCCGACAAAACAATATATGTCGTCAATACGCTGAACATGCTACTTGGAAACTTCCCGATAATGAAAAAAATAATATTTCATAAATACTTCTTTAAATCTCAAAAACATATTAGTTTCTAAGGTTTCTAACGATAATGGAGCACTTTTCGGAACTGCAGTCAACTCTGAAGGCGCTACATTGTACATGGTGATTCACAATTCCTTACTGGATTACACAAGGTTGTACTAACAAAACTACGACAAATACAACAGAAAAGAACCTTGCACAAAATACATCATTAATTCAAGTTTCTTATAACCACAGTTGCTAGTAGATGGCAATTCTCACTACACGAAAAAGAGGCAGTGAATGAAAATGGTGTTCACGGCGAACAAAAAGCATTTTGCGTGTTAGAATTTTCAAAATTGCAATAAGTGATGTCGGTGCAGAGGAAATTTTGTAAGAAATATCAAGCAGAAGCACTCACAAACAAAACAATAAGATGAAAGAAACCTTATGCTTCTGTGATGAGAAACGAAGTGGTCGGCCTGGTCCCTCTAGAGAGAACGTAAGTTATGTGCAGGAAGCGTTTACGAGGATCCTGCCAAAATCTTCCCCTCGTGCAAGCCGATAATTGGGGATTTCGCAACCAACAAAGTGACAAATTGTATGCAAAAACTGAATGAGAAGCCATACAATGTGCAAAACCATTCCGTGTTTGATGTTTGCCGTGGAACCTAGAGCTCAGATATTGAACATCTGTAAGTTCTATAATAAAAATGGAATTATTTATGTATTTAGTGAAAAGTAATTTTATGTTGTATTCGTCATAGTTTTGTTCCTATAGCCTTGTGAGATCCCTGAGGGACTTATGAATCACTCTGTATTTTTGTAAACATTAAGTAAGATAAGGCCTAGATTAAGAAACTTTTTTTTTTTGAATAAGAGTACTAAATGTTCATGTTTCTTTTTTCCTCAATAAGTTCACATGATTTTCCCATGCAATAGAGGTTTAAACTATTTGAAGGTTTTTATTATGAAAAAATCATGATTAGAAAACAATTGTGAAATCTATTTTAAAATAGAATAATTTCACGTACTTAATGCATTTTATCTGAATATACTGCTATTACAAACGCTGCTTTCAAATAGATTGACGATAAATAAATCGATAAGAAGAACAACCTGTTAGAATACAATGAAAAGTAAATTATGTCGAAATTCGGAATGTCAGGGAAGAATCTTCACAGTTTATTTTAAATAGAAAATAAAGCTTATCTGAAGTTCTCGTAAAGTCGAATTGAACATAAGGTGATCATAAAAAGTAAGCAATTTTATAGAATAGAAAAAACATTTGTTTCAAACTATTTTATTTCATAACCGACGAACACAAATGAGGAATTTGCACATGTGGGGAAATCAATCACACACAATTTTTTTTGATAATTCCAGTTTCATAAATTAAACAAATTGCCTCAGAATTTAAAAACAAAATGGCCAATAGTTTTTAAATTAAGTTTATAGTTAGGAGAATACCATGTGACTAGAAAAAACAGCGTGATTGGCTATGACGTCACTGTTCACGATATGCCAATGTTTACATTTTCTTAGCAAGCGGCGTTTTGTTTCTAGGCCTGTGTTTTGAAAGCATTTTAAAATTATTTACCTCCAAATTTATTTCTGCTTTGATCTTTATTATATTTTATCAAACTCTCATTTTTGTTTTATTTATGGAAATAAAATAGCATCATTTCCTGCATTAAATGAAAGATTGGATTACAAAAAAGGAACAGCGTTGCTTTCTTTCTTTTTAACAAACTGAAAACATATTTTCTCATTGCAAAATATTAGTTAAAGCTTTTTTAATGTTACATTTACGAAAAGTTATACAGATAAAAAATAATAAGACAAACAGCTACCTTAAATAAGCACAAATGAGCAGATTTGAGAGAGCCTATTATATTTTCAAAAAAGTATAATATATTGTTACTCTGCTTTAAACATTCAATTCTCAGAATTATTATAAACGACAATTTTTTTTTCTTCTGATTATATTGCCTACCGCTGCTACCGCTGTTTTAAAACAACCTTCGCTTTAAATTTCTACTATTAAAGGTTATTGTTTGGAAAAAGTGGTAGCCAATAAAGAAACGCTAGTGATAAACCTGATTTGTGATTTCTAGGTAAATCTTTGTATTTTTTATTTATTTTTATTTTTTTGTGCTATATATTTATTACACACAGAATATTGAACTCATGGATATATATGTGCTACAGTGCTATGAATAACTGTGTTTGCATCTAGTGGAACAGCTTCCGAAACACCACGTTATGTTTGATACTATATTTGAGATGTGTTTTATAATATTAAGTTTTTGTTCAAGATCTATTTTTGATATTTCTTGAAAAGGGAAATTTTAAAACAAACTAAAATTTTAAAGTATACTTTTATGCAAAAGAAAATGCATCAGGACAAGATATTTTCGAACCCAAAATGAAACAATGCTAAACAAAAAGTCAGAAGTAAACAATATCAGAAGACAAACACACAGTACAACAATGACTTTTTGAATCCTTGTGCACAGACTTGACAAGGTATAAGTCTGAACTGTTTTCTCCTGCACAATCCCTTCCTTGCATGCTCATTATAGCATGTTCAAATAATTTCATGCAAGCCTGCATGGACACCCAAAGCACAAAATCCAGGGAGAACATTTTGAAACAAATGTTCTAGTAATCTGTTGCCAAAGCAGTATTCTTTTGTTTTATAAGGATGTTCTCAAAAAAATATTTTTTCCCATTTAATAACGCGAAACTTTTTTGCTCGTTTTTCAGTATAAAAGAATGACAATTACAGGGATGGTCATCGAAGTGATTTGTAATCGAACAGTTTTTTCATTTTTCTTTAAATTATTTAAATCGTGAGTTATAAGTATTTGTTTTCTCCTGACAGCAGTTCTTAGGTAGATTTCGTATGAAATTCTACATACTGCCATCTCCCTTATGTTGGAATTTCTAAAAAAGTTTTGCAGACCTACACAGATCATGACCCCTAGAACCCAAAACCACCCTCAGTAAAAAACTTTATCTGTCTATCTATCTATCTATCTATCTATCTCTATATATATGTATATATATCACTATATGTCACTTTTTTATGGACACAATAACTTCCATAATTCAGCACAAATCTCTTTCAAACTGACACATAAAATCAAGGGGCTGAAAATCTCGGGCAAAATCAGACCACGGGGGTGGAAATAGTGTGGAGTTTTGAGAAAACCGAAAAAAAGACGTATTTTTTTAATTTTTATGTATACCAAACCGGTTTAAAATAGCTATTGCATCTAGGCCAAAAATTTGTGTATCACATATTTTGATAAAATTAAAAATGGACTCAGGGGGCTCAAAAATAGGGTTTTAGGGAGAAAAAAATCATAACTTCGTCAATTCTTAAGGTATCAAATTTACATAAACTTATTGTAAATCTTCTTAGTATAATCTACAACTTTTATATTGACAAGTTTTTGATAGGACCAACTCATATAAAAAAAAAATTAAAATCGAAAAAAATGAGGGTGTTAAAGAAGAAAAAAATTAATAACTTCGCCAATTCACAAGATGTCCAATCTGCTTAAATTTATTACACATCTTCTCAATATTATCTACAACTTTCATATTGACAAGTTTTTGATAGTATCCTCTGGTAGCAAAAATAAATAAATAAATAAAATAAAATAAAATAATCGGGGTTGACGAAAAAATTATCGTATTAAGGATGTACTCAAATCCAAGCGGATTATTTTCTTACTCATTTTTAATTCATTTTCGCTGTTAAATGCATCTAATTGGCAGGTTCTTTTATTCAGAAACTATATAATGTGCTGTTGCTGTATTGGTCGATTATTTGATAAAGGCAGAATATATTTCAAAAAATGCTGCCAAAGTGGGCAGTTTTTCCGAAGCGATAGTGCTGGAAACTAAAAAAAAAAAAAAAAAAAAAAAAAAAAATGGTCGAAAACGAAAATATGAGTTAAAAAAAATACGCGCGTATTCAAACTTTCTTCAAAAATTTGTTATAAAGAATTAAAAATATATTTGTGAAAATAATTGATGGTTTTTATCGTAAATAAACTATCTCTAATTCGAATAATTTAATCTGTTTTTTGGCATTTTGACTGTTTCTGTCTATGCGCGTTAGGAAAGATGAGCGGAAAGAAAAACATTTTGCACTTCAGGAATTTGCCTGCATCACAGTCCCCCCTAAAAACCAGTCAAGATTTGATATCCAGTGACTATTTCTTGTTTTGGAAATTGAAAGAAACACTTACCTGAACCAGGGTTTTCTTCGAGCAGTGATGCAAAAATAGTAACCGAGAATTGATGCAATGGGATGGGAAGGTTCATTGAGTCAGAAGCCGTCTTGGTTTCCTACCAAGTCCGCTTAAACAAGTTGTTCCTGCGTTGAGATATATGCCTAAATAGATTTGTTGATTATGCGGGAAAGTGATCGACAACTATGTCTCTTAATTCTCTTTTGCATTTACGGCTTATTGGTAATAAATAATCTTTTTATTGCCTTTGTAGCTTTTCTTTAATCCATCCTCGCATTTAAAACTCCGAATATTTCTAATAAAACACACGGCATAAAATATATCATATCCACAAATACATATTTTCTAGCACTTGAGAAAACTTTTAGAATCCAAGCGTAATAACAATGTCGGATCAGAAGATGAAAAAATTTTATACCTTCGAATAAAATATTTTTTTTCTAAGAATTACTTTCTTTGCGGTGTTTTCAAATAAAAAGGTTAGAAAACAATGAATCCAACAGGGTATACTTTTGTCATCTACCTTAATTCCTTTTCTCTAGGAAAGGCAAGAAAAAATCTAAAATGAACAAACTAACATCACTAAACAATACCTGCAAAAACCCACTTCAGTATTCGAAATTTAATACTAATTCTGGGAGCATAAGATTTTGAATAAATGCAGAAGAATGATTCATATTCAAACCTCTTCAAAATTCTTTTAGTCACGTAATGCAAGTGGATATTTTTTATGGTTATGTCACACTAATGATACTGAATTTAAATAAATGTTTACCAGATTTAAATGAGCCTTTTCATACAGTGAATATCACAGAAATTTATTCAGTAATGATTTTAAGGTATAATATTTTCTCATGAAGTAAACATTTTCCATCCAATAATGCGCGGTTTTTCTTCACCTCTTCCTTTATTTTTTTTATTTTTTATTTATGTTATTATTTTTTGTTGAAAAATGTTTCAATATTTTAAATTAGAATTTTAATGTTATATATTTTTAATGACAGTTAATGATTTTTTTAAACTTTAGATTATTTATAATAAAGTGATTTTCAATATTAATGATTTGCAATGATTACAACGTGGAGTTCATCTAGATTAATAATTGAATGTTATTGTCTATGTTTGATCTCTTTCTTACTTTTTCTTCTTTTTTCTGCTTGTTGCCGATGGGTACGAAAATCTATCACAAACTCCGTTTCAACGAAGATAGGTCCGAATGTATCAGAGGCTATGATTTTGGATTTTCTGTTATCAATGTTAAAGAGAACGACTTGAGTATTTCTTAAATTCTCTAAGTTAACCGCTAACTTTCATGCTCCCTTAAAAGCAAGTCAAATTCAATAGTTTGTATAACATAATAAACTTAGTAGTCTTCTTAATAATGTTTATTTGGAATTTGTAGAACATTTTTTGAATTTTCAGCATTTTCTTAAAAAGTCCATATTTCGATTAAAATGAGGTCTTTTTTTTTTGATCAGTCGATTTATATTTGATTCCTTATACATTAAATTTTATATTTTATGTCCCCAAATGCAATAAACATTTAGAATAAAAAAAAACTATTCATAATTTCGATTTATATGTTTTTTTTTTTAAATATATTAAGTAAAACTGAAATTTCGGACAAGCTGAATGAAGTTTCACAAAAAATATTTCCAGGTTCCGTGTCTAAAATTAGCTTTTTATTGCCAAAAATCCAGTTGTTATGACGACGGTGTTCCTTCGTAAGCGAGAGATAAGTGATTTTATCATGTGACTTTATGGCAGGGGAATATTTCAGGTCAGCATTTTCTTCTTCTTTTTTTTTTTTTTTTTTTTGGTAGATTTCGTATGAAATACTACCTATTGGGATCGTTCCTATGTTGGAATTTCTTAAAAATTTTTGCAGATCTACACCGATCATGACCCCTAGAACCCAAAACCACCCCCAGTAAAAAACTTTATCTATCTATCTATCTATCTATCTATATATATATATATATATATATATATATATATATATCACTTTCTTCTGGACACGATAACTTTCGTAATTCTGCACCAATCTCTTCCAAACTGATACATAAAATCACGGTCAAGTTCGTTAATGGGCAAAATCGGACCAAGGGGATGGGAATAGGGAGGGGTTTTGTGAAAATGGAAAACCCGCCATAACTTCTTAATTTTTGTACATATCAAATCAGTTTAAAGTTTTTATTACTTCTAAAAATAGGGCCAAAATTTTATGTATCACTGATTTTTGATAAATTTAAAAATGGGCTCAAGGGGCGCAATAATAGGGTTTTTTGGGAGAAAAAAATTCATAACTTCGTCAGTTCTCAAGATATAAATCCCAATTAATTTTAATTTAAATCTCCTTAATATTATCTACAACTTTTATATTCACAAGTTTTTGATAGGACCAATTCGTACCGCAAAAAAAAAATTAAAAACGAAAACAAAAAGGGGGTTTGAAGAAGTAAAAAATTTATAACTTCGTCAATTCAAAAGATATAAAATCCCCATGAATTTATCATATATCTTCTTAATATTGTCTACAAATGTATATAGACAAGTTTTGGATAGGACCAATTCTTACAGCAAAAATAAATTAAAAATACATAGCGGTTGAAGAAAAAAAAATCCTCGCCGGCTCGGCCTACAGGCGCAAGTAGATTTCGAAGTTAAGTATACTAATTTCACAAACAAAAACCAAATCATGATTAGAGATAATCCCACTTTAACAATTTTATCTGGCCGCTTTTGACGAGTTTTTATTTCATTTTTATATTAACTGGTTTTATCAGAATCATATTAGGGCGGTAATAAAAAAAATACTTTTCCATGCTCAACAACTCGACATTTTCTGGCATAACTCCAGATTCATTTTTATAGGAGAAATATGAAACTTGTTGACGTGATTTTTGAAGAGATTTATAAGCAACTCGTGTTTTTAATTTTCGTTCAATTAATTAAAACTTGATATTTAAACAATTATTTTCTCAGTAAGACAATATTTTTCGTTTCTAACACAATCGCTTCGGGAAATTCCGTTCAAAATGCCCATTTTGACATCATTTTTTGAAATATATTCTGCCTCTGTCAAAAAATCGATCAATACGGTACATTATATAGTTTCTGAATAAGCGAATCTACCAATTGGATGCGTTTGAGAGCAAAAATGAATTTATAAATGAGTCAGAAAATAAGCAGTTTGGATTTGAATACTCCCTTAATACGATGATTTTCCCAACACAATCCGCTTCGGGAAATTCGGTTCAAAAGGCCCACTTTGACAGCATGTTTTAAAATATATTCTGCCTCTATCAAAAAATTGTCCATTAGGGATCATGATCGGTGTAGATCTGCAAAATTTTTTCAGAAATTCCAACATAGGAACGACGCCAATAGGTAGTATTTCATACAAAATCTACCTAAAATCATATAAGTAATGGTGTATTCAAATCCAAACTGCGTATTTTCTGACTCATTTTACAATTCATTTTTGCTCTCAAAGGCTTCCAATTGGTACGTTTTCTTACTCAGAAACTATATAATGTACCGTAATGGTCGATTTTTTGATAGAGGCAGAATATATTTTTAAAAAATGCTGTTAAATTGGGCATTTTGAACCGAATTTCCCGAAGCGGATGGTGTTGGAAAAATCATTGCATTAAGGATGCACTCAAATCCAAACTGCTTATTTTCTGACTCATTTTTAAATTCATTTTTGCTCTCAAACGCATTTAATTGGTAGCTTCGCTTATTCAGAAACAATATAATGTACCGCAATGATCGATTATTTGATATAGGCAGAATATATTTCAAAAAATGATGTCAAAGTGGACATTTTGAACGGAATTTCCTGAAGCAATTGTGTTGTCACTTTCTTCTGGACACGATAACTTCCGCAATTCTGCACAAATCTCTTCCAAACTGATACATAAAATCAAGGGACATAAAATCTCGTCAAGTTCGTTAATGGGCAAAAGCGGACAAAGGGAATGGGAATAGGGAGGGGTTTTGTGAAAACCGAAAAAAACCCCATAACTTCTTAATTTTTATTAACAATTCGTATCAAAAAAAAAAGGGGGGGGGGGTTGAAGAAGAAAAATTTTCATAACTCCGTCAATTCACAAGATATAAAATCTCCATGAATTTATCATATAACTTCTTAATATTGTCTTCAACAGTTATATAGACAAATTTTTGATAGGGCCAATTTTTACAGCAAAAAAAAAAAAAAAAAAAATTAAAAATACATTGCGGTTGAAGAAAAAAATCATCTTATTAAGGGTGCATTCAAATCCAAACTGTCTATTTTCTTACTCATTTTCTTACTCATTTTTGAATTCATTTTTGCTCTCAAACGCATCCAATTGCTAGATTCTCTTATTCAGAAACTATATAATGTACAGTAATAATCGATTTTTTGATAGAGGTAGAATATATTTCAAAAAATGATTACAAAGTGGGCATTTTGAACAGAATTTCCCGAAGCGATTGTGTTAGAAACGAAAAATATTGCCTTACTGAGAAAATAATTGTTTATTATTCAAGTTTTAATTAATTGAAAGGAAAATAAAAACACAGGTCGCTTATAAATCTTTTCAAAAATCACGTCAGCATATTTCATATTTTTTAAAAAAATTAAAAATGAATCTGAAAATGTGCCAGAAAATTTCGAGTTGTTGAGTATGGAAAAATATTTTTTTAATATCGCCTTAACATGATTCTGATAAAACCAGCTATTTTATAAAAAGGAAATAAATACTCGTCAAAAGCAGACAGATAAAACTGTTAAAGTGGATTTATATCTAATAATGGTTTAGTTTTTGTTGGTGAAATTAGTATACTTAACTTCGAAATCTACCTCTGCCTGTAGGCCGGGCCGGCAGGGATTTTTTTTTTTTTTTTTTTTTTTTTTTTTTTTTTCTTTGTGAGACGATATTTTAACCTTCTGACTGCGGTGAACTGATATATCCATTCGCTAAGCTGAAAGTTTCACTGCAGTAGGAGCATTTTTTAAGGAGACCGTGGACCTTTATTTGAGCAAAAAGGGACCCCAAAATACACATTTCTTTTTGTGTGTATCATTATTCTCCAATTTGTACTAAGTAATTCGTAAAAAACCGCACGCAGATACGATTAATTTACGCAAAGCAACAAGTGTTTTAATTTTGTTCATAAACAATTTTTTGGCCTTTTAATATTCTTTTCTTTAGGCTTCTTAAGCATTGGTTAGCTATTGCATCTACAAAGAGAAGTAATGTGTTAAATCAGCAAAAGAAACATTTTTTAAATTGTAAACTATCCTGTATATCAATACAAAATGAATAAATATATGTACATTCTTTGTCATCCTAATTGAATAACATTATAATTGGTAAGAATTTTCTACATTTTTGGAAAATCCGAGTTTTCAGTAATCCGATGTGCTGTCAGCCCCAATTACCTCGGATTTTCGAGACTCTACTGTATATTAAGAATCGCGTCATATGAAGAAAATGTCCAAAATTTCACGCAAGATTTGAATTTTGCGCCATTTGCACCTAAAATTGCAAGATATAGATGTGGACGACACGTGGTTTCAACAAGACTGTGCTACATGCTATACAGTCAATGAAACTATTGAATTACTGCATGAGTCATTTCCTGGTCGTGTAATTTCCCGTTTTGGGTTTCCCAGATTGCGCGATTTAACGCCGTTGAACTTTTTTCTTTGAGTTTTTTTTATATCTAAGGTTTATACCTGTCATGTTTGTATTTCAATTTATTATGTCTAGCTGGCAACACCAAAGCTCTCCACAAGCCATTAGGAATAAATATCGGAGAAAGTTCTTCTCTAGTCTTGTATCTTGTGACGTCTTGTAAGTGATGTGATTGTTTGTGAAATGAATATTAAATGTTTATATGTCTACTAGCTATCTCATCATTAACAGTTGTGTTAATTAATATTAATTAGTTACTTACTAAAGATATTATAATACCAATAATCGCAAGACCAGCCACATCTTGAAGGACGAAACTCAGCGCTGTATCAACGAAATTCAGTCAGATTTATGCAAACCACTCATGGGAAACTTCAACAAAAGAGTGCGTATGTGCCAGGAAAGCCGTGGAGGCCATTTACTCGATATATCATTCCATATATAAACCTACACTATATACTTTATGAATTAATAAAAAAAATATAATTTTTAGGTGCGTTCGTAATTATATAAATACGTAGCACCTATAGTCCTCACTCGGTCCGTCTGTCTGTCGGTCCGTCCGCATATAAGAGAGGAAAAACTACCCGAACGAATGGTCTGAAATTTTAAATATATAATTGCTGCAAAATTTGTCGAGTCATTTCAAATTTTATGAAAATCGGATGTATAGTTTGATTACAGGGACAGTCAAAATTCTTCTGTTACATTACGACTAATGAGGAAAAATTATTTCAAGTTTGTTTTAATGATGTTACAACCTTTTGAACAGAATAAAATTGATATGCTCTTATGAAATGCACAAAAAAATATATTCAGTACAATATGCGGTGCAAAAAATATTTTTAAAACTGGTCATAGTACGGACGCACGTCATTTGCCACTTTTGATGTGCAATTTCCAACTTGTTAATTATAAATCTGTGCTTTCTGTCAAAATGACTTCTTCCGTGAATTTTGGGACACCCTTTACAATTCCGTTAATAAAACGGGATACTTTTTATAGCTCTGTCTCAATAATAAACAAAAGTTAAATATCACACGAATAAAATAAATGTTCTTTATATAGATCGAATATAAACGTTTCATGAATATAATTGAATATTGTACAACAACGATTATAGACAATAATTTTCTTTTCAAGAAGTGAAAGAATTTTTTTGATTATATATATATTTAATTTACACTTTTTCATTTCCATTTTATATAGTACTTTACATTATTTTAATGGCATTAAATTTTTGTATGTGTTTGGTGTGTTGTAGTTTTTTACTCTTTTCACAATCGACGAGATTGTTTTAATTACTTTATCTCTCAAGGATGCAAAATTATTATACATATATGTGTTATTGTCAAAATTAAAAAAATTATAAATTCTGCAAGGTATCTGCAAATTGCAATTCTTTACAAAGTAAAGCTATAAAATATTTTAAAAAGTGTAATCATTTCCATTTCTTAATTTTACTGAAGCATTCAGGTAATGACTAAGACATAGTTTTATTGAATCACGTTCTTTTCTAAACAAATCATAAATTTTAAGTCAAAGAACTAACATCACTAAACAATACCGACAAAAATATATTCCAACCCATAAAATATATTAGCGATTCAGGAATCGTGAGATTTTGAATAAATAAAAATCGTCTCTATATATTCAATCTTCTTTAAAATTCTGTTAGTCACGAAATACTGTAAGATATTTTTTAATGGCACGATCTTACAAATGATATAAAATTTAAATAAATGTATGCTTAATTTGAATGAGCTTTATCTTTGAATAAATATCACAAAATAGTGTACAACGTGATAAAATATGATATTTTTTCAAGAAGTGAAAAAATGTATCAGATGAATGTACAGTCGTGGAAAAAAAAGTAAACACTCCCTACTAACTTCTTAACAAGTTATCGTAGAAGAAAGTTACTGGTACCGAACGATTGGAAATAAAGTCTACTTTTAAATGATATAGATAAAATTTGCTTAGGGGGTCATCTACATATTAAAACGAACCATAACTTTATTTTTTTTCAATAGCAGTACATGATTCTAACAGCAGAAATGAACTCTACACCCTTCAATTACCCTAAGAACAAATTTTTATGCAATTCGTACCATAAGTTTCTGAGAAATTAATTATTTTAAAACGAACGTATTTTAAGGGCTGTATCAAAATTGAGGTTCGGAACTCGATTGTTAACCGAGAGAGCCCCCATCTTGATCAAGGCACTTTAAGAAGCCAATGAAGCCTGCTAGATTACAGGACAGCAGAAGAAATTACAAAATATCTTGTCACTTCTATTATAGACGGCCCCTTAAACCATCATTTTGCCGTTTTTTAAGCATAATTGAAAACTATTTGGGAGAAAAATGTGAAATTTTGGATTTCCATAAAGCAGGATTTAATAAATCTAAATCTATCAAAAAAATTGTAGGTTGCAATTCATAATTTTTTCGAATATTAATTTCATAATTCATAATTCATATCATAAAATTATAAAAATTGCAAATTCAGTGTATTTATGTTTGGGTATATTAATATTATTGCTATACAAAAAATTAGCACATTAGGAACATAATTTCTGGAGATATAAATAAAAATATGAAAATGTAATTTAACATTAGAAGCACTAAATTTTGAATGCTTATAATTCAGAAAGTTATCATTCAAATGACTCGAAATTCGGTGTCTAGGCATAGTTTGAACCGAAGATTTGAAATATTTCATTAAAATTGGGTATTGTCATTGAAAAAAATGAAGTTTGGATTCGTTTTAATATGTAGATAGCCCCCTAAGTAAATTTTACATACATCATTTAAAAGTAGACTTTATTTCCATTCGTTCGGTACCAGTAACTTTCTTCTACGATAATTTGTTGAGGAGTTAGTAGGGGGTGTTTACTTTTTTTCCACGACTGTACATGTACAGTCGTGATGTACAGTCGTGGAACGTACATGTACGTTAATTTCGCAATAAACTCACCTAGATGACGTAGAGGGCATTTGATGAGGTGGGATTGGTTTTTAACTGCTGCTGGAAGGTCCCTTTATCCTACGTGTGATCAGGGGCGTGCCTAGCGGGGGGGGGGGGTGTTGGGGGTGTAACACCCCCCCCACACACACACACACACACTTATTTGGAAGAGTTGGTAAAATTTAGAATAGTCGGAAAGTTAAGAACACACCCAGCAAAAAGTCCCTTCTCCCGTCGTCAGTATCATTTCAATTCTCTGTTGTCCGTCTTTAAAAAGGAAAAGAAAGAACTTCTGACGGAAGATTGTGTATGATTCTGTGTGGGAGGGAGTGTTTGTCCGAGAGCGGAGGTGATAGATAGAGAGAAAGAATGCGTTTCTGAGAATTTGAGGCTTTCGTCAAAGGAAGGGGGAGGGAGGGGTTGTTGCAATATCTATTGTATGTTTTCCCATGTAGCATTTTTAATTGCTCCCTGCTGCTATGGACTGATTCTTAGAATTTGGTGACCTCTTGGCTCTGGATTTGGCGCTAGTTATTTGAGGTTGCTGCATTTAAAAGATGAAGTCACGGACACAGAAGAAGTGCGATTTGCAAAAGTTTGTTTTTGTCGCATGATGGCGAATAATTCAGTGAAAATTTTATGCACACACTGTGATCACCTACACACACATTTCACAGAAAAAAATAAATTTATATCGCCATATAAGAAAATTTCATCCGAATGAAAACATCGACCTCCAGAAAGGAAAACGGATTCAATGTACAATATGTAGATATTTCTGTATTTCTATTAGAGGCCTGCATAGTCATATTCAAACAGATCACCCAGATGTAAAATTATCTTTTGAAAAGGCCCCTGTATCGCCCCCCCCCCCCTTAGGAAAAAGCCGGTTTTATTCTTCAAATTGTCATAGACACATGAATTTTGTAGACAAGTACATCTGGAATAGTAATCATACTTAAAGTACGTGTTACTCTTTTTGTGAGTGGGTGGGGGCGACCATCTTTAAACCTCATTCGTTGAAAATTCATAAATTAGAGCATTTAAGCATCATCACTCTTCAGGTTGGTTCTAAATGTATCCAAAATTTTTAGTGTCTATGACTATTTGTACACTCAAAGAAAAATATTATTTTTTGTCGCATGGAGAGAGGGGGGGGGGGGGGTAGTCCATGTTCTCCTGAAATTTTCAATAAAAGAGTACTTAATCTTTCTTGAATCTTTCAAGAAAGGAATACTTTTGCATGATTATTATTTAGCTCTGCTTCCTCTTGAAATCGGTTCAAAACGCCGACTTTGACAGTATTTTCTGAAAGCCTTTAACAAAAATAAATAAATAAATATATATATATATATATATATAAATAATGGTAAACGTATTTGGATTACAAAGTTTCTGAATAAGAACACCTGCCAGTTTCATGAATTTCCGAACAAAAATGTAAAAATGTCCGAATAAGTTTAGCTCCTGCTGGTATAAAGAATATCCATATTTAGAATACAGCGACCAACTGGATGTAGCATTTTGTTTTGCGTGTTCACTTTGCTCTGGTGGCCCGGGGACTGAAAACGCAGAAAAAGCTTGGATCAGTGTTGGTATTCGTGTATGGCATAAGATGAAAGGCCGAGTACAAAACCGTAAAGGCAAGTTAATGGCTCATTTTACGAGCAATGCTCATAGAGCTGCAGTGTATAAATTAAATAATTTGGCCCAAAAAAGTAAACAGGTTGACAACTTTCTATCTAGTCAACGTAGAGAGGCAGCAGCTAACGCGGTGCAAATTCGTCTAAGAAACAGAGAGATTATTAATATACTTCTAGACTGCACCAGATATCTAGTCGTCAAGCACTTGCATTTCGGTTACGAGAGAGTGACAGCGGTAACTACCTTAGCTCATTATATTAATGGCCAGGTGGATTCCAACTTTAAAAAACTGGATTGATGGTAATCATCTTCGCCCCTGCCATGCCAGCTATTTTAGTAATAAGTCGTAAAACGACTTTATTGGTGTTCTTGGATCATGTGTCCGTGAAAAAATAGTTGCAAATGTCAAAAGTTGTGGATTTTTTAGCGTTATGGCTGATAGCACACCCGATCTCTCTCATCTTGACCAGCTCTCAATTGTAATCCGATACGTGACCCCAAAGTTTCAGCCAGAAGAAATGTTGTTAAAACTAAAAGATTATCTGGATAAAACAGGCGAAGGAATGGCTAAGCTTATTTCTGAAATTCTGCAGTCAGTTGCAATATCGCTTTCCCAAGCTCGTGCACAGTCTTACAACACCACGTCATCTATGTCCGGCCACATGTAGGCTGTCAATCAAAACTTTCAGAAATAGCAGCTAGATCTATTTTATACATACCCTGCCTCGCGCATAAAGTGAATTTATGTGTTGAACATGCGTGCGAAGAAAGCAATATAATAAAATTGTTCTATGACAGTATTCAGGATCTCTATAACTTCTTTTCACTGAGTACAAAGCGATTTGGCATACTGAGAGAAAAAATGGAAGTTCTTCAGAAGAGTCTTACCTTGAAATCTTTGTCGAAGACAAGATGGACTATGCGAGCGTATTCAGTCAGAGTTTTTTTTTCGTCCTATGATGCGTCATCCATACTCTGCAAATTATTTCTGAAGACATGAAGGTTGACAAGGATGCTCGAGCTAAGGCGGCAGAGTTAAGAAGCAAAATGGTGTCATACGATTTCATTGTTTCTTTACTTGCAATTAAAACAACTGTGTTTAAGACCAAATTAGCAACAGAGCAATTGCAACGTGAAGACCTGAACATTTTAGAGGGAACCGACATAATGCAGAAAATTTACGAAAGCATTCAGAAACTCCGGAATGATGACGCAGCGGCAATAAAAAACATCCTTAAGGAAGCTGACAACATCTGCAAGACACATGGAATATATCAAGATTATGGGTTCAATTTGCGGCACAGGCGACGGAGGCCTCCACTGAATATCGACGAAAATCCTGAAACTGCAGTTCTGTTTACACGAGAGAATTATTTTAAAGCAGAAATTTTGAAGGTAGTAGATCGACTTACAACTGCATTTGGAGACATTTATAAGTTAGTATTTGAGAAAGTTAAACCAATGCCCTGTCTCCTTCCATCTAGGATCAAGTATAGCTCTACCGAGGACGTTTCTAAACTATGTCAATTATTCCCTGATGTTCTCAAAGATGTAAATAACTTGGAATGTGAAACTGATCTCATGTCCTCAAAAATAGCTAGTTCTGAATCGGATACAATTAACGCAGCAGCGCAAAAACTTGTGGGGAAGGCTCATTTGTATCCTAACCTTTCTTTGGCCTACAAGTTGGCCTTAATTATTCCAGTAACTGTGGCAAGTAATGTAAGGAGTTTCAGCAGGTTAAAGTTAGTAAAAAATTACTTGCGTACCACCATGTCGGAAGAGCGACTGGACGAACTAATGCTATTAACCTGCGAAACAGACATAACTGACATGTTGGATTTAGACAGTGTAGCTGGAAAATGGGCTATTCTGAAGGATAGGCGGGCGATAATTTAAAAATGCAGAAGGATAATTTTTAGTCTCCTATACTAATATATGTCTTATTTTTAGCAAGCAAGATCATATAAACATATTTGTCTTTTTTATGTATTTTAAAATTTATACACTTACATTACACAACAGCATGCAGTTTTATTTATAGAAATATAAATTCCGAAGTACTTCAACATTCTTAAATTGTTACTCACCCCCGATCTTGCAGTCGACAAAATTCAGTTCACCCCCCACCCCCCCCACTAAAACAGCCTTTGGCACGCCCCTGCGTGTGATGGGAAAGGTTGTTGTTCTAAGCCACTTTGACGGAGGGCAGATTATAATTCCCGAAGACATCCAACGAGTACCTGCGAAACTGCACGACTCTTGGCTATATGCAACCCACCGTTGTTATTACTTATGCAAAGCGGATGAATGACGGTAAAACCAGCAGTTGACACCATGACGTTGGACGTATACGTTATCAAGGAAAAAGGACATCAGGGTTTGTACCGCTTGGTGAAGCAAAATGGACACCATAAAATGAATAAACTGACAGCTCAATACAATGCAGGCGCAAGTAGAATTGCTTCTGAACTAACAATTCAGCAGACACTGTTGGACATGGGACTAAGCAGCAAACTTCCCAGTCCTGTGCGTCCGTTGACCAAGCGACATCATCAACTTTACCTGCAATAGATACGGGTACATTGTGACTGGACCATGGATCAGTGGGAGAAAGTTGCCTTGTCGGGAGAATCACGATTCATCATTCATCATGCCGATGGCCTTGTGAGGTTGTGTCGTCTTCAAGGTGAACCCTTTCTCCCCCAATGTACAGCAGGTCACACACAGACCGGTGGTGGCGTTATTATTATGCTTTGGGGGACGTTCTCAAAGGCGCATCTGGCACCCGTGGTGTGGTAGAACAGATCATGAAAGGTTCGGCCTATTAATGTCACATGGTTCTGTTTGTGCTGGAGTAGTTCCAGCAACGTAATTCTGAATTACAGCTAATTTTATCGCCTCGTAACGCACCGGGTCTTAATCCGATATAGCACATTTGGGGTGTCATGGAACAGCAGTCCTGAGATCATATCAGAATAGCTTGGATTTGCGAGAGTGCTACTTGAACATCTGATACAATCTGTCTCCCGTCATCTACCAAGGACTTGTAACATTCACGCCAATATGGGTTGCAGCTGTTTTGGGAATTAAAAAAAAAACACAGCAACAGCGTTCTTGTTAGGAATTAAAACTTATAATTTGATTAATGTATACATTTTTAAATATTAATGTCAAATGTTAAATTTGGTGCATTTCTACCTAATAGAAACTGAGATACAGCTATATCATTCATCACAAAAACTATGCTCTTTGCATAGCAGCGACATCCCCCCCTCTCTCCCCCGCTCGTTAAGCACAATTAAAGCCAATGTCGAATCAGCATAGTTTTTTATATGCATCTTACATATAAAATTTGTAGAGATTCCATTAAATAGAAGCAGATATATAACTATCATAGAAATTGTGAAGAAGCAACAAAGCAGCACCACCTGTTACACACCATATAATAGAGATTTAATATACATGAATTTATGTCAAGGTTTAACTTAATATGAAATTTAATAAAATTGCATCCTATACATGTAGAGATATAGGTACTATGGAAATAGTGAAAAACATAATACAGTAACGCCCTCTGATGAGCAATATACGTCAAATGTCAATTTTTAATAAACTATGACAACGTCTAACTGAATATAAAGTTTGATGAAATTTCTGGCATTAATTCATGGTATATAAAAGCTAAAGTTTTGTGTCACACACAGACAGACATACACACATTTTCCAAAATTAACATTTGAATAGTATATACCTTATGCTGATAAAAAAGAAGAATCAAACTTCTTTTCCAGTTTTTAGTTTAACAATTAAAATACACATGTACTCTCCAACTCAAGTATAATTCTTACGGGGAAAAATGTATGGCTAAACGCATGGTTAATATTTAATCACTGCCAAACGAAAGTTAAACATTTCAAAATGTCTTATAAAATAAAGAAATATATGAAATACATAATATGAACTTAAAAAGTTCACTGAATAACATACTGCTGAAAAGTATATTTAACTGCCGATTTTCTCTACATAAGTTCAATCCAAGGCACTACTGGTTCTAGTTTCAGCTACCTTAATAATTAAAGACTCTCCTTTTTCAAACGAAATGACGTATTTGTATGAATGGAGAACAGCAATTAATAATAAAAATATATTATCTGACGATGGTCGCGGGAATTGCAAGCCGAAAGTACTAAAAAATTTTAAATAAAATGAGCATTTTGAACTTGTAACATCTGTATTATAATTATTTTTGTTGTCTTTTATGTAAAACAGCCATCTTTTTAAAGTTCATATTATATATTTTGTGATTGAATAAAAGCGGAATGTTGCATTTCGTCTTATGATTTTATTAATGAAATACAGTAGACGCTCGATTTTACGAACTCGGGTGGACTCACATAATGTGTTCGTAAAATAAAAAGTTCCTAAATGAGAATAACATTAGTTCAATGGGATGCTGGCCCCGGACCAGTACATTAGTTGGTAAAAATGAAGAATTCGTAAAAATGAGGTTCGTAAAATCGAGCGTCAACTTCTTTATTTTTTCGTATGCGAGGTCGTCTGCGGCTACACCTATTGCACCCCTAATGCTCTGCTTATTACCCTATTCAAATCAGCCTCCGCATTGCATACGAAATGTGTATTATACACAGATATAGATTGACTATATGTCATAAGGAAGATGCAGTATAATAAGTAAGTAAGTGTGTAGCAATATGTATGTATGGATGTATGTAAACATGTAGAGAAAAGAAAAAAGGTAATTATGCTTATTAACTATTTATTGCGGAGTATTCAGATGGAAAGTAATCAGAAAAATAAGTAAATATTTATTAATCTTAACAATTCCCGCACGTAAACAACATCTACCAATATGGTATTTTCTTCCTCTGTTTTATTTTCGTTTTATACTGTCCTTACATATTTCTTAATGCTTATCTCGAATATACCACCATATTTCGAGATTGTGAAAAGATAACCAAATTGATTTTTGATAATAAAACTCTTCGTAGATGGTTTGTAAATTTGGATGACAATGGGCTTTTTGCTTGTTTGATTTTGTTTTCTGTCTAAAGAAAAAAAATCCTGAACATGAAAAGAATATATATATATATATATATATACATTTTTCCAGATAAAATAAAAAAGGCTTAGGACTTTATCATTATTCCACAGAGGAAAATGTATAAAATAATAATTTAAAGCGAACAACATGAAAGATTTTGATGATTTTTGACATAGTGAAAAGAATAGAAAATGTTGAAAATGGATTTCTCACATCAGTTCTTATAATTTAAACGCAAAATTTTCGTTTTATGCTATCATGATATTTCACTGATTATTGATTTTACTGTCGTACAATATGTATTTTCTTAAATATTTTCTTTCAATATATAATACAGTGGAACACGGTTAAGACGCGTTTCAAGGGAGTGGACAAAACTCGCGTATTAGCCCATTTTCGGCCAAAGATGTGTAAACGCACCATTTCAATAAATATTTATTTATTAACACTGTGACGAATATTTTTCACTAATTTTATTTTTCTGCTATTTTTAAGGGTTCTGGAGACATCTTTAAAATAACAGTAATTTAATTGGAGTACACAGTTCCTGTTGAAAAATTTTCAAAATACACTAGTCTTTTAAAATTGAAACGGTTATTGACAAATTTGACTTTTTGAAAATGTATAATTATTCCACTTGAGATTAATCATATGTTTTTATAATAAAGTTGCAAGTTCTGTAAATAAAATAATAGAGGAGAAGGTCCATATACCGGCTAGGGTCTAAATACCATCTACTAGGTGTTCTGAGAACTGAGCGCAGCGCAGCCTAGCGGTGATAGGCAGAGTTTTTAACTTTAATTGAGAGAATAAAGTTACGAAAAGTACGTCGTTGAAGTCTGTGTCATTTACAAATAGTAAATGCAAAAGTGTTGAATCTACGTAATCTGGTACATCAAAAGTTTTTCAGATATGTGTTTCTCATTTTTAAAAATATATACTGATCGTATATTGGCTTGAATTGTTGATTAAGTTATTTTCTAGACATATTTAGCTCTTAATTGGTACGCGCACAGTATTGGTATTTTATTATATGAATGAGTAACACCAGTTTTAACTTAAACATAGCAATGGTCCGAATACCGGCTACCTTGACTGGTTTGAATACAGGCTACCCGGTATTTGGACCTCTCTCGGTTGCTCTGCTTGAAGGAGAGGAAAATAAATTAATTCAAATAGTTACATAATTAATAAATTAATTTAAATGGTTCAGAAATAGTTCCCGTCCCATTTCGCAATATGAAAAAAGCAACCATGGCCGTAATTCTTCAGGACAGACACTGGTTACCGGATCACTTTCCAAAAAAGCGCTGTTGGACACTACAAAATTGTCTGTAATAAATGCGAAGAGAAAGAAAAAAAATAACGGAGTAAACCAGGCGAAAGTGGCAGAAATTTGATTTTAACCCTCTCGCTGCGCAACCCGAGATTTCCTTGGGCAACGTAAAAGTAGCGAAATTTGCGCAACCCGAGATTTCCTCGGGGATGCATTTTTTCCGTCTAATTAAGCCCCCTTGATTATTCTCACCAGTTATTTTTTTATTGTAAATTATGCCTTATTTAATAGGAGCATTTTCCCGGTTAAATTAAACAAAAATATTTGTTTTGAAAAACCGGTGACAAAAGAATAAAAATTCTTAAAAGACGCTCGTCGCGAAGGGGTTAAATACGCAATTTTTGAAGCTATTTTGATAAAATAATTACGCAGCGAGAGGATTAAAAAAGTGAAAAAGGAAAATATCCAACAGAGGAAGGGGATAAATTTGTGTCTTCTGCATGGGTGCTTTAAGTATTTACAATGGTAATACCTTTAGTTATGACAATTTTTATTCAATAAAAATATAATTTTATTTTTTTTATATAGTAAATGAAATAATTTTGGCCTAAGACTAGTTCATTTTAAACACACATATATATTTAGTATCTTACATACTTACGTCATTCATCAGTTAAAGGTATATATAAATATTATACAGACATACAACCAATAAGTACAATTAACCCAACTGGAGTGAAAAATTAGCCAGAGCCAGGAATCGAACCCGGAAATCGAATAACTTTAACTGATGAATGCAGGCGTTATTTATGTGTATATGTGTGTTTTAATATATATTGTAGTATGAGTGTTTTATTATAATTATCGTAGATCGATGTAATAGTAAAATCTATTCATCGTTGTCTGGTCATCCAAAGCTGTCGTATAGATGGCTGGTGACTTCCCCAACATGGTTTATTAGTGAGAAATTGCAGACTCAGGCATCGGCCGGAGTAGCTCAGTGGTTAGAGCAGCAGTCTTGTATACTGTGGTCCCAGGTTCGATTCCTGGCTCTGGCTAATTTTTCACTCCAGTTGGGTTTATCGTATTTATTGTTTGTATGTCTGTATAATATTTATATATACCTTTAACTGATGAATGCAGGCGTTATTTATGTGTGTTTTAATATATATTGTAGTATGAGTGTTTTATTATAATTACAACATATTTTTTTTTTCATTGAAAGTATTAAAATTTTTGTGGTCTCAACCGATTTAAATTAAATAATCGATTTAAATATACGATTTCAAATATAAAATCGATTTAAAATGCATAAAACTTCTTTGCCACAAATATTTCTCCTAGTCTTGACATTCAACCTACGTCTTGAAAAGTGCTATCTTTCAAAATTTCTACGAGATTTATTTCGGTTTATTTCACATATGTTCTTCATTTATGGCACCAGATTAAAGTTAAAAAAAAAAAAAAAAAAAAAAAAAAAAAAAAAAATTCAACGTTTGTAAAGTATCTCATTTTACATTTGAAATGAAACTATTTTCTTCACTAATCGAATGTTCAATACCTAAGCAATTTTTTTAAACTTTATTTTGATATTCTTAAAAACTTTAATATATTGAAAAAGGTTTTATTATTATAACGGTATAATTAATCTCGGAGGTAGCGACATTTTAAAGTTAGCCCTTCCATAAACCTGACTTTGAAATATGTAATTGATCTTACTTAATCAGTCGCGGAAACAGCTGCCAGCTAGTTTCCCCCGGTGAAACCGCAATGAACGCGAGCTCGATTACGGGTGTTACCGTGGCATACATCTCTAATCATTCGTAATTGAGCAACAGTTCTACCGTTGGCTGAATATTTGCTTTGACTGGGGGTATCCTACGCTTTCGCCACAGATGACAACTGTTTTCGTGATTGATTAAATAAGATCGATTAAATATTTGAAGATTATTTTGTATGAAATGCTAAATTAAAACATGTCGCTGTTTCCCGGACTATAAGTGGTGGTCAGATGTCAAACACCTCCAACCACCTCTAATGTTTAACATAAAAATTATTAAACAATCTCACAATAAAGAGACATTAGCACAGAACATGGAAACAAGAACTATATGATATTGGATATAAATTTCCAACTGGGCGAAAAATGTTCGGATCAGGATTTGAACCAGGGATCTCTTGACTGAAGCCGCCAACGCTGTACCATCTAAGCTATCGCGGACGAGTCTGGCGGAACCTTTTCACCCAGCTAACCTTATTGATTCTGGTCTGAAATCTGGTTCAGCTCAAAAGATTAAATCGCAGTCAATGGAACTCCAGAAATCGCTCGACACATAATTACACTAGATTAATTTCAACACAATTATTCTAATTGGTAAATAAATCGTAACAGAGTTCCATTGCCTGAGATTTATTCTGTTGAGCTGAACCAGATTTCAGACCAAATGCTATAATCAATAAGGTTAGCTGTGTGAAAAAGTTCCACCAGATTCGTCCGAGATAGCTCAAATGGTAGCTCAAATGGCAATCTTTTTACCTTAGGTAATAATCCAATTCAATGGATTACAAAATAAACAATCATGCATCGCGCTTTCATCAGCAGAAGCTGAATATGTCTCAGCCGTAAGTGCGGGGCAAGAAATTACGTATTTATTGAAACTCCTGGAAGATTTGGACTTAGCACAGACAAAACCTATCTGTTTATATGAAGATAATCAAAGCTGCATCAAAATGATTGAAAGTGAGAAGTTTTCAAAAAGGAGTAAACACATAGATATTAGATTTCACGCAATAAAACAACTCAAAGAAGATGGAATAATTGAATTAAAGTACTGTCCATCGAAATATATGATTGCTGATGCACTCATGAAACCCATTCCCAAGCTTGAATTAGTGAATCACAGAAATTCAATGAACTTGTTTGCCTCATCAATCTGAAGAGATTAAGGGGCATGTTGGAAATACTAATCTTTTTCAGAATTAGATAAACTCATTATTAATCAAGATAAACTCTTTTTCAAAAACACTTTATGTCTGTCATAAACAATACTTGATTACTCTTTCAACGACCATGTCAGAAAAAATAGAAAATTACTTCCTTGTTACAGCGTCTGTAAATTAATGTAGCATATAATTTTAATCGAGCATCCGAATACTCAGGTTCAGGTAGTTAAGTATGTACCTATGCGGGTTTACTTATGTTGATTTTCATAGGACTAGTGATAGTTCATTCTTAAGGATACAATATGCAATTCATACATTTTCCCTACTTTGAGATGTCTTATGTTTTACTTTCATGAGTATACTAATAAATGTTGTCGTTAAGTTAATTTTACTCTCTGTTTAATTTTCATGGGATAACTTGCATATAACATCGGGTAGTCTTTTCTTTCCTTTTTCTTAGTTTATGTTTTTTAGCTAATTTAGCAGGAACGGACTAGTATTTACTTCTAAGTATAGTAAATTAATTTATTGATTACTCTAGTTCATGATTCATACTAAAAGGGGCGGCTAAAAAATTATCAGCGCATTATATCCTATGAAGTTTAAAGAGTAATTAAATGTTATATCTAAAAGGCGAGTTCGCTAAGTATCTATTTATTACTCCTCTTACCCATCTATAAGGAACGATCACGATTGTATTTTCATGTACCTGTTAAATTAACACCCAGGAGTCCCTGTACCAGATAGCAACCCTTACATATCTTCGCTCAATGTAGGTAATGTTTTTTTATGAGGCAGGTTAACCACTCCCGTAAGGGGGCCTGAAACTTACGAGCATTAGCACCCGAATTACTTTGGTGCCAAACCTTTTATTTGTTATCGGGTCAGATACAGGGATTTTTTGTGCTGTGCGATTGTTTTGAAAATCTGTTACCAGCTATCTTGTCATCTAGTAGAATATCTAAATTTGTCATTAAGATCAGTTTAGCACGGAATATTAATTCGTGCTCTAGCCTGAAGTCTCTGCGAAAACTCTCGTAATGAGGGAATTGTTGACGTTTTTTATGTGTGGTTGAATAAACATTTTCAAATGATTTTTGGCCTCTGTTTTAATGGGTTTAGTGTGAAAACTAACGGATTTCTTAATCCATTACTTACCACTCATACGGCTAGTCCTGCATTTGACTGCGTCATTAATTGCTGGTGTTTTGATTGAACTTAGTCAATCTCACTACTACAAACAAATCGATATAGTTGATTAAATTTGTCAACTGAAAGGTACTCAGCCTGTCCACAGTTGCCAATATTCTACAGTAATGATGTCTCTGTAGCAATCTTTTACTAGGTGGTACGAGTGTTATGCAACCTCACCAATGCCTGACTAGGATTTAGTAATAGTCCAGGACGTATGTTATATATATATACATATATAATATCGCTCCCCTGCAAGAAAAGTGACACATCTCGCAAAAATTCATTTTGCGTTTTATTTCACTAATAAGTCTGTCATAGGTGCCTCTTACTATATATAACGTTTCATAAGTATAGTTTTACGAAAAATTTATTTATTACGCTACATGTCCATTTGCGACCACAGAAAAGAGGTGCATGGTGTCGGGAGGTGAAATTACCGAACCTTCCAAACATCATACTATGTCTTCATTCTTAAGGATTTTATGCTTTTATGCACGTTTTTACTACTGCATGCAGAGATAAGTGCTATAATTTCATGTTACTTTAAATTCATAGAAATTTTCTTTTGCCTCTCCTGTGAAACTTACTTTTGTCGAGATGTGTCAGTTTTCTTGCGGGTGAGCGATATTGTGTCATAGTGGGGCAATTTTCGTTGATTTTTCCTTACGTAATTCCAAAGGTCAAAGCATCAATTAATAATTTCATAATTTCTTACCTTAATTGCATATTACTGATTACATATAGGATTAAAGTTTATTTTTTCAATAATTGTAAAGTTAAAATTAAACTTTATTTAAAAAATAGTTGTTTAAGCCGTTCTATGCGCGGGAGTTCATAAATTTAATTCTAAAACCAAAATTAAAAATAACTATTCGATTTAGTAAAACATTTTTCTACTACTGTGTCTTTTCATTTTAGTGAAATTTAATTTATCATATTACTATGGCAGCAGACGATAAAATGATATCTTTGAAAACAGGAAATAAATAGAATAAAAAGTTTTGTTGATGTTTGTGATAAAATGTGTTTCTTTATTTTAAAAAAAATGTAATAATTAAGCTCAATTAAATAATCTCTAATTATTTGCATGTGGAGTAAAAGAATTATCTTAATATCTATATATATATAAGCCGTTCTCTGTGTGTATGTCCTTTATACAAATCTTTAATTTTTGACCGATTTGCACGAAACTCGATGTACATACGTTTTAAAACGTGGAAAAGATCACTGTCTACTTAAAAAAATTATCAGACCACTATTTATCCCTTTTTTTCTACCACTTCCATAATTTAACATTATAGAAATATCTCTTTTTAAATCTTTTTTAATTCAAACGTTTCTTTCCTGTTGCCAAACCCTAAAAAATGACACAATAATGTGAAAAAAATAAGGATAACGCGTGTATTTTGTTTCTATTTGCCAATAAAAATTCAGATTTTCTTGCTATATTTTTGCGTGTTTGATACTGACGTCATTCTAAACAGAAAATTTACATTTTCTTTGTATATAAAATAAAAACTTTAACTATAAGAGCGGGAAAATAACGTAGCACCTCAATTTGAATGTTTTTTTTTTTTTTTTTTTTTTTTTTATTAAAACATCTATTTTAATACAAACAGTCAAATTTCATGAAAACATTTTAAGAAACAGAAAAAAAGGGCTAGATATGACGTCACATTCTATCAAATCTTTTCAACGCGTAATCAAACTCATTGTAAACATATGTCTCCTATATTTTGCTTACTACTTCGATTGTATACTACAGCCATATCTTATAGCTATACGTTATCGCTAAGTGTTGTATTGGTTTAGATTCAGTGCTAACATTTTCTGCGATTTATAGCAAAAAGAAAGCGGTTATTTACATTTTCAAAAAAAATCTTGACAGATGTCTTGATTTAAAATTTATGGAAAATGACATCATTTCATCTAATCATTGTAGATTTAATTTCAATAAAATTTCAAATTTTCCAAATAAAATGTTAGTAACTACTACCTCATTTGGATGTATTTTTCTGCATTTCCCCGCGTATTGTGAAGATATTGCATATTTCTTTTACGCGCGCCAAATAAAACATGTATTTTAATTTTAAAAGTTTAAAAAAATTACCACAATGTGTCAAAAGAACATCCTTTTTCTGAATTTAAATTTCGCGAGTTCCAAAATTAAAACTAAAAATGTGAGTTTTTTCATAAACTTCAAGTTAAGGCTGTTCATAAAGTTAAGGCTGTTCTCAAATCCAAAGGAGCTATTTTCTGGCATATTTTTTAATTAATTTTTGTTCGGAAACGCATGAAATTGACAGGAGTCCTTATTTAGAAACTATGTAATCGAAAGACAGTTTCCATTTGTTGGTAAAGGTATAAGATCTTTCAGTTGATTTTTTTGAACTGGATTTCGGACGCAACAGTGCAATAAAGGATGAAAACCGGCCGTCACGCAAGCACAATTGCTCATAACTCGATAAGTAATTTATTTATGAAAAAAAGGAAAAACTCATTTCAATTCCAAATTGCTTTAATAGCCAGGCCTACAAATTTTAAGCCTTTGCGTTTAATGAGTCAGAAAATGTGTCAGAAAGTTTTGCGTTGTTGAGCAGGGAGCTGGAGAACCACCTTAAGCATTTGCAGGTTAGTATTTTGTAATCAAGTTGCATGCCAGGTAGTCGCTTAAAACATAAGTCATTCTATATTGTTTTAAACAAAGGTGCATACCATAATAAGTGTCAGGCACACTTACTAAAATAAGAATACTCTAGCGGACAGCCCCATTACCGATGATAAACCCGTCAATATACTTAGAGATAAAAATAGTTCTGCATTTTTCATTCAGCTAATAAAACTAATCTTTCATAATTGGGTTCACATGTTTATATAACTTTTCCCTATAATTCTATGACTAAGCAGCGGAAAACAATATGTTACGCACTAAAATCTTCTCTAAAAAACTAATAGGTCAAGTCGCATGGAAATCCGTTCTGAAGAATTCAAGTTATATGCACCCGGAACGATATTCCCATTTGAATTTTATATACTTATCAGGTTATTTTGAGTAGTTTGATTTGATATCTGTTAAATACGTGTTTTATTTTATTTTATTTTTGGCGTTTTAATTTCGTTTGCCAATTTTTTTATTGAATATTATTCGAAAGCAAACAAATTCTGAATTATTTACAATGTTTTTGAACAATTGAGTTAATCTTTTGTATTTGGGTTGCAAGCATATTTAAAAAATATGCAAGCTTAAAAATTATTTTAAAACACATAAAAAATTCGTAAATTGAGATAAACATTACAAATAAATATCACTGAAAGTACTTTTGTTTTCTATAATACTTTGGAACAATCGAATGTACAATGTTTAGACGTTAAACTGCAATAAAAGGGAAATTTGTTGTGTTAGGTTGTTGCCACCGAAAATATGATACCAGCGTTACTCATAGACATGTCTTTTCTTTATACTATTGCATTAAGTGTAAACAGGTTCATCTTTCGTAATCGGGTTGCACTCAACTTTAAAAATATCCATGCTTAAAAATTACTTTAAAATCCATTAAAATCAGAAAACTGGGGTACAATTTTCAAACAAATTTCATATTTGAGAGAACTTTTTTCTATTCGACATTGTAAAAAATGAAATTGTGTGATGTTTAAAAGTTAGAAAAATTGCAGTAAAGGCACATTTTATGGGTTACAATTTATGGGGTACAATTTATGGGCACTGACATAGTGTTTTTACCTTATAATGTAGATAATACCATACAAACGAGAATTTCACTAAGTGCTGCGCGATTTGGAGGAATTTCTTTTTTTCATATTGTCAGGAAAATCCCATATTTTTCTCTTATACCCGCCAAAGAAAACGTGCATTCTGTTATTAAAGCTCAGGGATTTTACTATGGTTGCAAAACAATAACGCCATGTTTTTTGATTGTCTTTATAACGATTTGTGAATGGGAATGCACAAATTTCAGTTATTGTGTTTGCCGTATTATTTCGTTTTAATTTATTTTACCTGGAAGGCTTCTTATAATTGACACGGGCGAAGCCGGGTAGTTCTGCTAGTATTAGATAATATTTGTTTTATGAGTTGGGCCAGCTAATATAAGATTGATTAATTATTGTAATTATTTTTATGATTTTTTTTTTTTATAAATTCAGTCAACCAGTTTTTTTTTTTTTTTTAATATTGTCATTCGTCAAATTCGAAGGGTTTCGACTCGTTTGCTATAAATTATAGATATCGATACTTGAAATATGATTCAAAAAATTTAACATAAGGTAGAAATACTTGTTGAAAATATATGGCTAATCTAAAAAAAAAATCTTTTCGAATACAATTTATAATACAGAGTATAGGTGGAGATTTACTGTCGACTAAATTTTTTGCTGTTGCGACTAACTTTCAGTGTCTTAGTCGCCAGAGATTTCCAGTGTTCCCAATCCCCGTCGCGGAATTTTGATATTTTTTTTCTTTTGCAAATAGAAGAGCACCTGCTCTTTTCACTAGCCGAGATCAAGTATAACCTTGATAAAAAGTCAGGAAATTTTTACGATCTCAGTTACCGTCGTGAACGCTGCCCCTGTGATATACTGTTTTCTTGCCGAACATTACGTTCCAATATAATTCTGCACATGTCCGCTCCACTACAAAGCTTAGAAGCTGCGAAGCTCGGCACATGAGCGCGCTTAAAGTTTTCGTAATACTTCCCATTATCATTTCTGATTAGCTTATACATGATTTGTTATTCAATTGTATCTTGTTCAACTTTTTCTTCTGATTTTTCCAGACTTATATTATACTTAATATCAATGTTTCAAGAATTTTAGGATTAAACTAAATGTACACATTTGTTGTAATTAGTCTGAGTTTTGTTGTACATGTGTATTTATCAATTAAACTATTTATCATTTTCAATTCCTGAATTTTTTTGTTAATTTTTTCAATATAAACACTTCTGTTTTATGAGTTTGTTTCACAATGAGGCCACTAGATTTTGGTTAGGAGCCAAAGTGGCGATTGGAGTTTTGGGGTTTAGGAGCCGCTGGCTCCTTAAAATTTTTGGTAATCTGCACCTATAATACAGAGCTTATCGTTAAATCATGCTATGTTATTTCGAACATTTGGATCAAGTAACGAGGCTACTTATCATGAATAAGTTTTTCTTTGTGTCTAAAAAATTTAAGTTCTTCTTTTTTTTTAAGTATCTTTTACGTATATGCCGATTAAAAAAAGTGTCTACCGTGTTAATTTAAATAAGGAGATTGTAATATGCATATTCGCTTTTAAAGTTTCGTGAAAAATACAGAATATTTATTTCGAGGATATAAACTTTATTAAAATTCTTAATGGTCGCAATCATTCAAACTAAGCTAATAATATATAAAAGTGATAAATAAGATATTTAAAAGGCATAGAAATACTTTTATTCAGATTGGCATATGTTTCATCACTCAGACGAAGATGTTCTCAAGATCTTTGTTGACACAAATATTTTCTCCTTTTCTTTAAAAAAACAAGACCTTGGTAAATAAAATCCTGAGTAGGACTTAATTTGCGCAGGAATGATATATAAATATGCAGATTGGAGTGATAGCGCTCGGGGTGGGGGGTACGGTACTGCTTTACCACTGCAGAATATTAAGGATCCGGTACTTTTTTGTTAGAAATTAAACCCTGATCCTGAGATTACATGTTTAATGAAAAACAAGTGCAAAAATAAAATAAAAAATAAAAATAAAGATGGATATTTGTGAACGTGAATTATTTTGTATTATAGTTTCTATAATTTTATGACTCAATTATATTGCATTAAGGGTATATTCAACGCCCCTAGATAAGGTATAAAGCCTTGACACGCGTCACGAAAACGTCATACAAAGCAGGCAAAACAAAGAAAAAAATCGAACATCTTGCATGTTTCGATTCCGTTGGCTCGTTTAATTATTAATTCTTTTTTAAATAATAATTAATAATTCCTAGAGCCTAAGAAAACGAAACATGCAAGTTGTTCGATTTTTTTCTTTGTTTTGCCTACTTTGCGTGACGTTTTCGTGACGCGTGTCAAAGCTTTCTCCTTATCTAAGGGGCTTTGATATACAGCGATTTTTTGCTGTCTACCGCCGTGCGCGTTATAGCCAGAGGTTTCTGTATAGTTTAAGTAAGTGAACTTTTAATTATATATATACTGGGTGTCCCAAAAATGACTGATGTATTTTAAAATTCCATAACTTGCAAACGGTGACAGAATTTAAATAAATTCTTACAGGAGTGTTATGTAAGATGTCAGGAGTGTTTATGCTGTGATTCTCAGTTTTAATTATAAATAGCATCAATAGATGGCGCTGCAAACAATAACCGCTGAATTCAGGCTCGATTTTTCGGCCTTTCTCTTCTTCTATGCGAAAAAGGGAGATTAAAATGTATTGAATGGATCCCGAATACCAAACATCAGATCTGATTTGAGCGCCTACTGTTCTCAGCACCAACAATTGTTTGAAATTCGAACTAAAATCAAAAATCACAGTACAAAAACTTCTGACATCATACATAACCCTCCTGCAATAATTTTTTAAATATCTGTCACCGTTTGGAAATTATTGAATTTTAAAATCTATCAGTCATTTTTGGAGCACCCAGTATATATATATATATATATATATATATATATATATATATTATGAATGTACGTCCATTCACATATTTTAAATTTTGATATCTTTACATTTTGAATGCAAAAATTGAATCATTTTGAACTTTTTTCTTATTAATAATGATATCTTATCTATACACTGCTCAAAACAATTAAAGGATATTGCAGTTTTAGGTGGATTTTGTATCTGGTAAACTGTTTAGCTGATTGATACATGGTCGACAGACATAGTAGGTTATATGAGAATAAATTACTCATGTTTGGCAGAAAAAAATGCATTTTATTGCGCATTTGTGTACTAAAGGAAAAAAACACAATTTGTGCATATGAGAAAAAAAGAATAAGAAAAGGTGTTTTCTTTAAAGAAAATCATTTTCAGTAAGGGTATGGTTTCCACTGGCGGCCAGCAACGTTGAATACCTTTGAGGCATGGACTCAATGAGGCTATTAATGACGAGTTGGGGTATTCTGCCCCACTCTTCCAGAAGAGCTCTTTCCAGTTCTTGGAGAGTTTGTGGGAGTTGTTGGCGGCCAGAAACTCGTCTTCCTAGAGCGTCCCAAACGTGCTCGATTGGATTCATGTCTGGAGAACACGCTGGCCATTCCATTCGAACGATTCCTTCCTCGAAAAGGAAATCCTCCACCAGGTTTACACGATGTGGCCTGCAGTTATCGTCCATTAAAATGAAGTTATCTCCGATTGCTGCAGCGTAAGGGACTACAATAGGTCTGAGGATCTCATCCCTATATCGGCGACCAGTCAAAGCTCCATCTCGAATGATGTAGAGGTCAGTGCGCCCGTCAATGGAGATGCCACCATACACCAACACTCCTCCACCGCCAAATCTGACACTTTCGTGCACGAACGCAGGATTATTCCTACTGCCACGGTCCCTCCAGATGAAAATACGCCTATTATCCGGATGCACAGAAAAACGGGACTCGTCAGAAAACAGAATATTGCTCCATTCATTTCTCCTCCAGTTGACATGCTCGGTTGCCCACTCCCTGCGGTCGCGACGATACCTTGATGTTAATCTAAAACATACCATCGGTCGGCGAGCATACAGACCTACAGCATGGAGCCGGTTTCGGACAGTCTGAGTTGAAATCGTGGTGCCTGTAGCGGAGCGAAGGTGTTGTTGGAGAAAAGTAGCGTTCATGGTTCGGTGTCTCCGAGCTGTTAACGCTAAATACCGATCTTCATTGGACGTTGTTGCCCGTCTACGACCTTGCCCTGGTCTTCGGCTTGCACATCCACTCTCCAAAAAACGGTTCCAGATCCTGGAAATGACACTTTGTGACACTCCAATGGCTTGCGCTACTTCGGCTTGAGTTTGCCCCCCTTCTAACCTACCAACAATTCTCAAAGCTTCTGAATCTGTCAAATGACTTCGCTGAGACATCGTACTCATCGAAACAAAGCAATCACTGAATGCCGATCATCCTTGTCTTCATTCTCTTTTATCCAGTTGAAAGTCAAATTTCATTCGCTGCCGCTGAAGCGACGTTTTTGACGTCGAACTCAAAATTTGCATACTCCACAGTTTGAAAACCAGAAAAATTTGCAATTGTGATTCTCTTCTTCTATTTTCGGCAAAAAAAAATTTCGTTTATATCTTTATTTTATATAAAACTTCAAATATCCTTTCATTGTTTTGAGCACTGTATATATATTTATTTATTTATTTAAAACATATAACAATGGAAGCTAAATGTTTTTTGAAATCTTATAAATACTATACGCTTAGATCATTGCAGAAATTGAGCATTACCTTAGTGTATTATTAATGTGATTTCTACTTTGTAGTTTTCTGATACCTCTTCATAGGAAATTCCATTGAAAGTTACTACATTATCTTCTTAGTTTCACATAATGTTTCAATAAATAATTTATAACTAATATTAATTATTTTATTTGTTATATTAGATATTTTATTTATTTTTTCATAAAATTGTTTTTCAATTTTTTTTTTCTTTTTTTGTATGTTGGTAGCCTGGTAGCCTTAAATTCGTATTATTTAGCTTTTCTATGGCTAATACAGAGATGAAACCACACACTTTATTTGTAGTATCTAGGTATTTGGGGCCTGAGGATTCTATCTATGTTCTACAAATTTCCATTGTATTCCTTTAATTCCTTTTTTTTTTTTTTTTTTTTTTTTTTTTACAATGTTTCTTTATGGTAATTTGTAATAGTTTTTAATGGTTTTATATTAGTATTTAAATTATTATGCTACATAAGCGCATGTAATTATGAATGTACATTCAGATGTTTTATATTTTGACATCTTTTCATTATGAATGCAAACATTTACTTTGAACTATTTTCTTATTAATAATAATAACTTATATATATATATTAAAACATATAACAATGGTAGCTAAATGTTTTTTAGCAATCTGACAAATGTTATCCGCTTAATTTTTGCAGAATTTGAGCATTACATATTATATATATATTATATACATAATACTTTCACAATCTTTAACGGTAATTTGTAATTGTTATTAATGGTTTTATATATGTATGTATGTATGTATGTATGTATAAGTTCCCTAACAGAACACTTTAAAAATTAAAAAACAGGTAAATATTTTTCTCACCTAAGATCAAACAAGAAACTTAATAAAAAGCACACAAAAAAGCTTTTTTTTTTTCATAGTTCTAGATTACACTATCACTATTGAAGATTTTATAAGATTGACAAAAATATCACTAAAATGAAGCCATCTTCAAAAAAGATCAAAAGTAAACTTCGAAAAAAAAAAAACAGAATTATCCTAATGAATTTTACGAACGAGAAACACTTTTTGTGCTCCTTTGTTTAGCACATAAATCCTCCGCCTGCAAAATTAACGTAAACCATACGAGAGCTCTTTTCCCAAATGATTAAAATAATTTTTTTAGTCACATCAGATGCTACATCAATGTGAAAGGTCTTATAAAAGTAATTTATTAAATTAAAAAAAAATCAATTCATTTTTCTAAGTCCTTTCTAAACATGGAAAGTCTCCGGTCAAATATTTTTTCTTAATATTTAGCATCTTTGTCGAAGACACCAACGTTTTTCGCAAATATTGATCTTAAATTGTTTTTGATAAGATGAATGTTAATTAAAGAAAATGCAAAATGAAAGTTTTAATAAATGAAAAAAAAGGAGAATAAAAGGAGTTTGATGTTTCCAGTTGTTGCGAAAATGTAATCTTTTTTGTAATTAGAAATTAGCCAGTAGTTTATTTAAAAAAATTTGATTACTTTTCATTTCATATGACACATTTTTTTATCTAAATCTGTAAAGTAAATTAAAAAAAAATGTATACAGGGTGTTTCATAAAAGATGGGTAAAATTTTAAGAGACGTTGGTGCACATACAAACAAACAACTTTCATCAAAGAATGCATGTTCGGAATTAAACCGCAAATGTGCTAAAGGGCGCCAAAGGTGATGTTGTTTTACGAGGCAAAATCACACAAAGAACTGTTAAGTTACAAAAGAAAGTTTAATGACATGCGATTACAAAAAGTGTTCAAAACAGTGACCGGCAGTGTATACGGTACAGCAATGAAAAAAGAATTGGCGAACTTTCCGAAAAACAATACAGTTTTATATATATAAATACACTATATGGCCAAAGGTGACCGGTCACTTGCGATTTTAGACGTTTTGTTAAATATCTAGAAAAATACATGAGGAATCAACCTGAATATGCAGGTGTGTAAACAGTATAGTATAGATCATATATTTCTGCAAAGATTTTTTTCCCCGAACAATTCTGTGTTCCAAGCTGAACTCTTTGTAATCCTCCGGGCCTTGGAATGGATTGCTCTCTATCCTCAACCTATATACTTTCACCTTTATAGTGACAGCCTTTCTAGCCTGCAAGAAATCTTCGCCCATAGGACTAAACACCCTCTAGTACTGAAAATTAAATTAATTTTAAAAACTCTCGTCCATAGGGTCTCTCTCGGCCATGTCACCGCTCATATCGGCATAGCTGGCAATGAGCTGGCTGACACGTTGACCAAGGAGGCCACCTCACGTCCAAACATATAACTTGCCCTTCCTGTTCCCCCATCTTATGTTCGTAGTTTCCTTAAAAGGAACATACTTTCAGACTGGCAACTCTACTGGGATGCCTCACGTAAAGGCAGGCACACCTATTCCTTAATCCCAAAAGTCTCCTTATAATCTCTTAGCTTTCTTCCCTCCCACATCAGCGTTCCTCTCCGGTCATGGTCCATTTAGAACATACCTCAATTATTTCAAACGCTCTGGCACGGACCTCTGCGAGTGTGGGGCTTTTGGGTCCCCAGATCATTATTATTTCTTCTGCACACTCACAGAGGCCTGGCACCTTAGGTACCCTAAAGCCGCCCAGATACTTGGCTCAAAAACATCTTATCTCGCCCAAGACTACTCCGCCATTTGGCAGAAATATTTCACTTCCTTATGGACCTGACCAATCTTACTTCCTAGCTGTTCTGCATCTGTATTCCTGAGACTCGCCCTTTGTCGCGTTAGAGCCTTTGTCGAGCTCCTGGCAGTCCTAGCGCCCCTTGTCGTGCAGGAGCGGGTCTCCGGCGCACATACCATCTGGACGATGTGGTCCGGAATCATGATACAATCCTCAAATTTTCTTTTTTGATTTATGGACTTTTATCTCTAGGATCAACCCACCGCTGCCTGTCGCGTAGGAGCTTTGTGCTCCAGCGGCTAATTTTTATGTATATCTATGTGTTAATGTAATTTTTTTTTCTTTTCCCTCGTTTGCATGTGCCTTTTGTCCGAGTACTGGAACTATGTGTAGTGAATCCCCGCATGTTGGGGAACTTACCGGGTGGAGCAAATAAGGTCTACACCAGATCCTAGTGATCTGGTGATCTTGCTCCACTTAATCATAAAATAAAATTAAATGTATCAAAAGTGTTCAAACTCGAGATTATTAATAAGTGGCTTATTGAAATATACTGTATTCATTTTTATCAGGATAGCATGTATACTCTTGGAGAAATTAAGGTTTTTATAAAAACAGTCCCAAATTTCGTCAATTTTTTTGCTTATAATTTGCAGTGTTCTTAATATAAAAAAAAGGTTCTTTTCAGAAAATATGACGAACAACATTGTACATAATACTCTGCAATCAGAATTTAAAAATAATAAAAATTGGATAAAAAATGAGCAGGTTTACAAAACAATGTTTTACTGCACATGCGCGAATGCAATCCAAGTATAATGTACATAATGTGTTAGTTAAATGTATAGAGCAACTTTTATGAAAGTCTCAAAAACTCAGTTTGAAAAGTCTGATAATAATCGTTTATAGAATAAGCTCAAAATCGGTTATTCTCAAAAGGAAGCAAAAGGATGAGGGGCTGTATCCATATACAGTAATACGTGAAATATTGTGTATGCTATATTAGCAGTAATCAATGGATATATGGATACAACCCCTCATCTTTTTGCTTCATTTTGGGAACAACGGATTTTGAGTTTATTCTATAAACGATTATCATCAGACTTTTCAAACTATGCTTTTGAAACTTTTACAAAAGTTGCTCTATACATTTGGCTAACACATTATGCACATTATATTTTGATTGCATTCGCGCATGCGCCGTGAATTTTTTTTTGGAAACCTGCTCATTTTTCATCCAATTTTTATTATTTTTTAATTCTGATTGCACAGTATTGTGTACAATGTTGTTCACCATATTTTCTGAAAAGAACTTTTTAGGTGCGTTCGTAATTATATAAATACGTAGCACCTATAGTCGTCGTTCAGTCCGTCTGTCTGTCCGTCTGTCCGTCCGTCTGTCCGTCCGTCTGTCCGTCCGTCTGTCTGTCCGTCCGCATATAACAGAGCAAAAACTACCCGACCGAATGATCTGAAATTTTTAATATATAATTGCTGCAAAATTTTGTCGAGCCATTTCCAATTTTATGAAAATCGGATGTATAGTTTAATTACAGGGACAGTCAAAAGTTTTTCTTTACATTACGGCCAATGGGAAAAATTATTGCAAGTGAATTTTAATGATGTTACAGACTTCCGAATGGTCTGAAATTTTTAATATATAATTGCTGCAAAATTTTGTCGAGCCATTTGCAATTTTATGAAAATCGGATGTATAGTTTAATTACAGGGACACCCAAAAGTTTTCCGTTATATTACGGCCAAAGGGAAAAAATTATAGCAAATGCATTTTAATGATTTTACAGCCTTCCGAATGGTCTGAAATTTTTAATATATAATTGCTGCAAAAGTTTGTTGAGCCATTTCCAATTTTATAAAAATCGGATGTATAGTTTAATTACAGGGACAGTCAAAAGTTTTCCGTTACATTACGGGGAATGGGGAAAATATTATTGCAAATGCATTTTAATGATTTTACAGCCTTCCGAATGGTCTGAAATTTTAAATATATAATTGCTGCAAACTTTTGTCGAGCCATTTCAAATTTTATGAAAATCGAATGTATAGTTTAATTACAGGGACAGTCAAAAGTTTTCCGTTACATTACGGGGAATGGGGAAAATATTATTGTAAGTGCATTTTAATGATGTTACAGACTATGCACTTATGAAGCGCAAAAAAATATACATTCAGTACAATATGGGGTGCAAAAAATAATTATAAAACTAGTTATAGTACGAACGCACCTCATTTGCCACGTTTGACGAGCAATTTCCATCTTGTTTTTATATTAAGAACTCTGCAAATTATAAGCAAAAAACTTGGCGGAATTTGGGACTGTTTTTATAAAAATCTTAATTTCTCTACGAGTATACATGCTATTCTCATAAAAATGAACACAGTATATCATAATAAGATACTTATTCATATTCTCGAGTTTGAACGCTTTTGGTATATTAGTTTTTACAGGGTTATCCAAAATATATTTGTTTTTTTTTTCAATTTGTTGACACCCCCTAAGGGGTTTCGTGTACAAATATTCGCAGAAATATGTGACCTATACTATACTGTTTACACACCTGCAGTTTCAGTTTAATTCCTCATGTATTTTCCTAGATATTTAACAAAACGTCTAAAATCGCAAGTGACCGGTCTCCTTTGGCCATACATAGTGTATATATATATGTTACAGTCAATATGATTAATCGGTTATTATTAATAATTACCAAATATTATCCAAATAAACCGGATAATATGTTGAATTTATGAGAATTCATCTGTATTAATAATTACCAATGAAATTCGGTCAACTTAATAAATTTCATCTAGTTTAGCTTGATATTTTCATTACGTATGCGTATATTAATTTCGTGTCATCGTCTTACTATTTTGCAATAGTATAACAGCTTTTGTGAGTGTGTAAGATGGTTTTTGTCTGTTTGCAATAATAAGACCATATATGATGAATGTTTAATTTAGATGCAGGCGGCCGCATCTTTCGGCATGCTCAGTAGTATTTTTTTCGCCAGTTTCGATTCTTTTTGCATGTTAAGTAGTGTCAGTTCGATGTTATTTTTTTGTGAGTTCAAAATTTATTGACTTAAGAACGTTAAAAAGAAGACGAGCCGCGAAAGTTGTTTATCACCTAATGAATTTTATCACAATATTTGGAGCACCATACATCAAAAAGTGACGTTGACAGAGAATTTGCTAATAAAATTATTGAAGAAGTTTGTGAAACCTGGAATCTACTCAACATTTTTCATTGAAAATCAAGGCACAGTCAGTCGGAAGGCTTAAAAAGAAAAAACCAAGACATTGACAATATGTCCTCTTGGCCGACAATATCCTCTTGGCTTGAAACTAACAATTCAACAAAGTGGTCAGAAGGAATAAAATTATTTCCATTTATGAAAAAGAGAGCACATCACTCTGGAATAGATTGCAGTCCATATGAAGCTTTATTTAACTATAAAGCGAATGTAGGTTTAATAACCTATTTGCCAGTCAATACTTTGTCAGGAATTACAAGTGAAGAAGGTCTTGTTGTGTAAGAAATTAGTCTAGTAATGATATCCAACTTCAGACAGCAATTTCAACCGAAGATGAGAATATAGGAGCAATAAATGATTATAATATGGACGTGGAACTGGATATTAACGAAGATTTGGAGGAGTCTTCTCAGTTCAAAACGGTAATAAAAGGGTTGGCCAAATTGAAGGAGTGCAATATAATTCTGAAATAACAAAGAGAAAAAAAAAGGATTCGGTTATGCTAAAATGAAATATTTTGAAGAAAACAAGTAAGCCCCTTTTTTGCACTATATGAAGTCTCAAAAATATTCAAGTAGCTCGACGCTTTGCTAAACAGTCACTAAAGCAAGCGGAAAAAAATATTACGGCTTTTGAAGTTAAAATTTCCAAGTGTAAATGTAGAAGAAACGGTTCGAATAAGAATACCAGAGGCAGCTATGGGTGAGTGCCAACGAAAATGAAAAGTTAGATAAACTTAGTACAAAATATGGCAATTTAAATCAGCTGTATACAAGGAGCGATTTTACTGTCTGCAAGGAAGCTTTAATTTCAGTTAATGGAGTTCCAGTGAATGTGCTCCTAAGAATTTCAACCTAGGTGGTCAAGGATTTCAATATTACAATTATAAAGGCAATTGTAACTAAAGTTGCTGCAAATGTAAAAAATCAAAAACCCTTTGCAACTCCAAAAGCCCTTCTAGACTGGTGAGGAATATATGGACCAACTCTTTTTCTTGTTTTTTAAAATTCGATTATATTAGTATAAGAATTGCATCATTCATCAACTTCCTTGAGTATTATTGTCTTTTAATAATTATTCTTGTTATTACCTTCATACAGTTTTGATAGTACATCTCCCGAGTTACGGACATATTCGTTACTAAGCTTAATTAATCATATTGACCGAACTTCATTGGTAATTATTAATAATAACCGGTAAATATGATTAATTTGCGTTATTTATTAAATTTATCAAAAACGCTGTCATTATTAATAATAACCAAATTTATCAAATTCACCGTAATATATATTTATTTATTTATTTATTTATTTATTCAAGTTCCCTAACAGAACATTTTTGAAACGAAATACTAATAATATTTTTTCAAAAATTATATAACTGGCAAATATTTTTCTAAACTCATATCAAACAAGGCACTTGATAAAAAGCACACACAAAAAAGTTTTCTTTTTTTCATAATTCCAGATTACACTGTCAGTATTGAAGATTTTATAAGATTGGCAAAAATATCACCAAAATGAAGTCATCTTTAAAAAAGATCAAAAGTAAACTTCGAAGAAAAAAAAAATTAGAATTATCCTAATGAATTTTACGAACGAGAAACACTTTTTATGCTCCTTTGTTTAGCACATAAATCCTCCACCTGCAAAATTAACGTAAACCATACGAGAGCTCTTTTCCCAAATGATTAAAATAATTTTTTTAGTCACATCACATGCTACATCAATGTGATAGGTCTTAGAAAAATAATTTATTAAATTAAAAAAAATCAATTCATTTTTCTAAGTCCTTTCTAAACATGGAAAGTCTTGGGTCAAATATTTTTTCTTAATATTTAGCATCTTTGTCGAAGACACCAAAAACGTTTTTCGCAAATATTGATCTTATGTTGTTTTTGAGGAGATGAATGTTAATTAAGGAAAATGCAATATGAAAGTTTTATTAAATGAAGTAAAGGAGAATAAAGGGAATTTGATGTTTCAGTTTGTTGCGAAAATGTAATCTTTTTTTTTATTAGAAATTAGTCGTTATTTTTTTTTTAATTTTGTTTATATTTCATTTCATATGACACATTTTTTGTTCAAAATCTGTAATGTAAATAAAAAATAATGCACGTATAAATTATATAGCGTGCTTTGAACGACATAGCTTATATGTTGAAAACTATAAAACGTTTTTAAGTTTAAGTTTAGATGCATAAAAAAGGATGTAAAAATTTAAAGCTGTCTTTAAAAATTGTATAAAGCTGCATAAAACTATAAAGTGTAGATAAAAAAAAATAAAGTTCGAAAAAGATTTATTGTGATATTTTGTTCCGGAAACATTGCCATTTGATAGTATAATCATAGATTTTTGTTTATTTTTTTACATTAGTTAACACTTTGTTTTTCTCAATGGGTTCAAACCACAACCATATCTACTGACGTAAGTGAAATTAAAACGGAAATTGAAAAATTAGAAAAAATTCACATTTCCCTAGAAGCTCATATATTTAAACGCATTTAATATTATTGAAATGCAGACTTGAAATTTGCAGCTGGTCACTTCTATTGCTTTAAAATTAGTTTTCGCATACGTAAGCTGACACGTGTAGACTCGTACAGTATGGGTTAATTTTACAAAGTATTACTTAAGATCTTTAAATATATTAACCCTTAAATGCCTGATTTTCCAAAAATCATTGTAATAATATTTTTCGGCTTTCCTTTTTTAAATAAATCACGGGAAAAATACTTTAAAAAAATCATATTTTGTTTTAAGTATGGTTTACGGCTAAAAAACAGTTTGTTACTAATCGGCAATACTGGACTTTAAATGAAAAAATAATTTTAATTGATAAAATTCTATAACATTACACACACAAGAATTTTAGGAACTATAATAAGAAATAAATTTTACTTGCTCACTGCAGAACAAAATAGGGTATTGCGCAAGCTTCCAAACAAAACAAAAAGAACACATAGCTACAATTGAAAAAATAAATCTAGCTTTGTTCTTAAACAGCACAAGTGTAGCCATCTACATGTTGAAAATCGATTTAATAATATTTTCAGAATGTATTTTGTTAACAACATTAGGCATTATAGCTTCAATATTATTCTAATTGTATTTTAGAACCTAAATAGGGTGTGTTGCCGAAAAGCAACACTCGGCATTTAAGGGTTAAGGGAAATAAGAATCGTAAGGATTTAGAATCTGAAGTTTCTGAGTGTAAAAGGGCTTATTTTTATAATTAATTCTTATTATGAATGAAGTTTTATCAAAAATCGTTGATATAATTTTAAGTGTACTTAAATAAATTAATGAGTGCATTAATCTCATTTCTCGCGCAGCTCTTATATATTTCCTTTCTTTAAAGAGAAAAGATTAAAGGTTGTTTATTATGTTTTACTGTGCTGGTAATATAGTAATATATTTTGATTCCTATCTCGATGTAAAAGTACTTTGGTGCTGGCTGATAATAAATATTATAAATTATCAAATGCTTAAAAATCAGAAAATATTTAGTTCTGTTTATTTTAATAATTTGCAGTTTTAATACAACTACAGAATTAAACATTCTCAGCAATTACAAATCAAAGCTAAATCCTTAATACACTTTTTCTCAGGGTTGGAGGAAAAGGGGGTTCATCACCTTAAATGTTAAAAAAAAAAAAAAAAAAAAAAAAAAAAAAAAAAAAAAAAAAAAAAAAAATGTTGTCTATTATGAAAGAATAACATGTTACCGAACTTAAAATATATATATATATATGTATGTATGTATATATATACATAGATAACGATACTCCAAGTAGAACCGCTTTTATGATAAAATATTATGTAGGGCCGATACCTATCCATATCCAGGAAAATTTCAACTTTAAAGTAATTTTACTCAAATCAGACATTTTTGACATTGCGCGCATCCTATATCCAAAACCGAGTAACATAGAAACTTAAAATTGAGCATTATATTGTATCTTATATATCTTTATAACTTCCTCCTATTTTTACCCGACTGGAAAGAAGGGTTCGCGTATCTGTGTATGCGGATTGCTTTATACCCTCGAAAGATCCCAACGGCTGGATGGATTTTAATGAATGAGGTCTCTACCGATTCGTCTCAACGGCCCGATGGTTATAGGCTAGCTTTTGGTTTTTATAAATTCAAAATAGCGGCCGTAAAATACAAAATAGCGGTAGAGACGAAAAAATTACACACCCTATTGAGTGGCATATCATTGGATAGGTCATTCAAATTGAAGACGATGTTTTATTGACTATTTTACAGTCAGGAGCTCCGTTTAAATATTACACAACCTGGACGTTGTGTAAACATAATTATTATTTTAGGTGGAAGTTAAAGTACGATATTGTAAGAAAATATATAAATATGTAATATTAAGTGTATTCATCGAATATATTTTTTTATAATCCTGCACGCAACACGTGTATGTCATTGAAAATCCTTAATTAATCAAAGTAAATTCTTATTAGGTATCATTAATTATTTAAAGGGATGCGTAAACAAATATTTGTACAATTTATTCTAAAAAAATTTATAATTTGAAGAAATATTTACAGCTCCAAAGTTCTTTTTAATATTGTGTTAAAATCAAGCAATATCGAGCTGCTGTAGGCGTTCTCACCCCCTTAAAATAATAGCATACAATAAGTTGCTCCATATTTTATTATGATATATAAAATAAATCTATTCTAAATAAGCATATTAATTTTCAGCGCATACATTTTGCAATAATAAGAAACGAGAAGAGGACTAATTAGGAAAACAAATAAAATTATTTTCTTATATGTGTCAAAACATATTCAATAAGAAAATTAATATTACAAATACAAGCTCCTGTTTTGGCTGTTTATTTTTAAATTGATATGTTAATTTGCAAACATATTTTGCGAAATCAATTAGAACTACATTTTGAGATTTATAGCCAATCTAAAAAGATCAATAGAGAACATAACGTTGCCAAGTATAAAATCTTTAAACACTTTTAAGTGAAATAGGGTTTAATTGCAGAAATAACAAGACTGATTTCTTCGAATTGTAAAAAGTAATTAAGTGCATCTCTTTTATGAATTCAGGGAAAAAGGTTCGAAATGTAAATTTGCTGAAAAAATATAATGTTCTAAGTACGCTTAAAATCGTGAAAATAAATCTCTATGCACTTACATAAATATAACAACTCGTTACTGCAGAAGTTACTATATATTTCCGGTTGTTAAAATCAAATATTTAAGTTAGCTGATATCTATTTGAATTCTGTTATAAATTAGTATAATAGTATGCTATTATCTGTTTCTTTTGAGAGTTGCATAATTTAAAGGTTTGATATTACTTATTATTATGCCCCATTTATAGCAAAATTTCTTTTTCCAGGAGTTCGCTAAATATAATGTCGTCGGAATCTGTAGAAAAAAATATTTCGTATTTGCTGACACTAAGTACTATAGGCCCCACCAGTGGCTGAGAGGTTCTGCTCTCGAAGCTGGTAGACGGGAGGTGCTGGGTTCGAATCCAATCGCGCCCGTCGGCCTAATCGTTCGGAGTTTTCGTGGTTTTCTTCGAAACTTGGATTTCCAAGCGTTACTACGGGTTAGGTTCCCTTAGAAAGACCCCCACGAAGGGCACGCCCCCCTGGGCCTATATCCCTCGTGCAGATAATTGGCCGTCATAAATACAACCAACTAAGTACTATAAACGAATAAGTACGTATTAAAAAAGTATAAAAAAATTTAAAGAAAATCTAATTTCTTTTCTTTTTTTACATTTAATTTTTATAACATTCACAATTTAATATTCTTAGCAGAGTTTAATGTAAAAATTACAATACAATAGAAACTTCTGCATATTTTACTATAATCAATAAATAAAGCGATTCTATAGAAATATGTTCAACTTCAAACAAAATAAGCCTAAATGTGAAACTAGTATGATGTGGTCATCACAAAACTTTCTTCTATATAGATCATATCAATTAAATCATTTAAATAATACAAGAAATTACATCAGTTTAGCACCAATTCATATCAAAGTACATCTGAATTCGAAGTTTGATAAAAATTCGTGCACTTATTCTTGAGATAGAGCTATAGACGAAATTCTGAAAAGTGCACCATAGCAGCGCCACCTGTTGAGCGATTTGCACCAAAACATAAACAGCAATAATTCATACCAAAGGTATATAGTAATCTGAAGTTTGTTGAAAATCCACGAATTAGTTCTTAAGCTAGAGTTATTGCGGATATCGCAAATACTGCAGCATAGCAGCGCCACCTGTTGAGCGATTTACACCAAAATGTATAAAACGTCAATTCCTGTCACGGGCTAACTGAATATGAAGTTTTATGAAAATCAGCGCATTAGTTCTGGAGATTGAGCTATTGTGGAAATCGTAAAAAATTCTGCTTAGCAGCGCCACCTGTTGAGCGACTTACACTAAAAACTAATCAGCACCAATTTATATCAGGGGCTAACTGAATATAAATTTTTATTAAATTTCGTTCATTAGTACTTCAGATAGAGCACGCCCAATATTTGTGTTACACTCAGACAGACTGACTCACAGACTCACAAACAGACCCACAGGCAGACATTTTGTAAAAATATGTTTTTCGGGTTATCTGACCCCTAAAACGTGTAAATCCGTCGAAAACCGAAATTCGAAAATTTTCATGAGTCCAATACGTTCTTTTTGTAATGATAGTAGAAATTAAAAGATTTTTTGTTAAAACATGCTTTCATTAAAATTCACAAATATGTAGAAAAAGAAATATTTTTAAATGCACTAAAAAGTAGAATTGTAGAATTTTGAATTTCGACAAATTAGCCAGCTATCGCAAAGTTGACTTTATACTTGACAACTTATTTTTATCGCCAAATTTGGCGATATTTCGACAAGTTGGTCAAAAGTTTTCGCTATTGTAATAACCTTGTCATTAGTAATTTTCAACAATTACTCATTGTTGAAGCTGAGACTATTTTCTCCATAGGAAATCAAACTTTGCCCCCACACCCTTTTAGTGATCGCTTTTAGTGGTCGAAAGTTAAAAATTCAATGTGCAATTCATGTATTGCCCTCAGGACTACACATATATTCAAATTTCAAAGCTCTATATCAGTATGAAGTGACTGAAAAATTAGTCACCAGATTTGATTGACACTTACAAACATAATTGTATGTTAAAATAAAGCATGTAAAAAAATAACATTTTAAATTAAATTTCATTAAATTTGTATGTCATTCGAAACTTTCAATTGTTTTAAAGTATCCGTTACCTTACTACAGGAAAAGGAAAATAAATTTTGAAATAATATATCATGAAAATGGGAAAATGGGTAATTAGGAAGATAAATATATTTATACATTTATTCTTCTAATTACACTTTTTCTCATTATTTTCTGATATCTGGTAAAAGCATGTTCAGTTAATCATTCCTTTGTACAAATACTAAGACTTTTTAAAAACTTTTAATAATGTTGATACGTCAGATTTGTAAAAATGTTTTATGAACTTAACTAGAATTTAATCCTGACATTTATTGCTTTACCTCAAAATATAATAGGAAACATAAAATTACTCAGCATAATCTTTAAAAATATTTTAAAACGAAATGGAATTTAATTAGCCAGATTTCTGTTAGTTGTAATGAAAAGTAGTAAGTAATTAAGCGTTTATTTTATGCATTCAGAAAAAAAGATTATGAAGGTAGAATTGTTGAAAAAAAAGTAACGGAAATGTTCAAAATTGCGAAAGTAAATCTGTATCCACTTACAAAATACAATAACAACTTTAACCTGGGTACTTCAGTAGTCTTACATTTTCGATTGTTAAAATTAAATAGGTAAAATACTTACTTTTATTTAAATGCCGTTATAACTGATTAATAAAGTATATGTACTTTCTACTACGTATCTTTTTCTGAATTCCATAAGCTTTAAGATTTGTTGTGCCATTTTTATTATGCGTGTAGGAGTAATATCGTATCTTCAGGAGTCTTTTTAAGTAGTCTACGTAAAAAATGCTTTACTGAAATTATAAACAATTTTCAACTATGTTGAAAGTTTTAAAAACACTGCTAAGTTCTAAATTGATATGATAATTGGAAAAAAAATGTGAGCCTGAGATTTATTAAGATACTGAAAAACTACAATACAAAACTTAAAGTATCCGAGTATATAACATTTAAAAACAGATTTGATCGAAATAGAGTTTAATTGCTGAAATAATTAGACTGATTTGCAGGAATTGTAGCAAATGGAAGTAACTAATTAAGCGTTTTTCTTTTATAATTCATTTTAAAATATATACAGAGGAGAGTAGCAATATTTGTACTGCCGCTTTAAATGGACCGCTGTAATTCTGCCGTTAATTACAGAAAGATACGCATCTGCAGCTGAAATCCTGCTCATCAAAATGATTTCATTTATGATTAGAAAAAGAAACTCGCCTTCCACGTGCTGTTTTCAGACAATTAAAAAAATCCTAAAATTTCCTGTTTTAATCTAATTTGTTCCTACTAAACTTAATAGAATACTTTAAAACTAAAGTAAGTTGCTATGTTTTCATATTCATATCTATATAAGATGTACGATTTGGACACTATTTTTTTATTTTTTAATATTTTATAATGGATTACTATATCCATGCACGTTTTTGAATATTTTTATTTATTTATTTATTTGTACATCTGAATAAATTTCTCTAAAAAATATGTAATTATATATCTTATTAAAAATCAGACTACAATCAAACTTCATGTATTTTCTTTTTATTATGAACTATGAAATAAAGCAATTATAAGTTAATAGAGGTGGGTTCTCCTGTTATGGCCATGCTAAGGTATAAGAATTTTTCTAGTCGCCATTTAGAAAAAAATCAGCCCCCATTTTTTGTTTAACGTCCTCGGGATAATGGTCTTTCATAAAAAATATTCCATTCTCTATGAAAATAGAATTACTGGTCCACAAAAACAAAAGTCTAAAAGTACACATAAGGGATATATAAAGAACATATGCTCATAATTTGGCCACCATTGCTCCATTTTTCACAAATTGTGATTTTCTGCGATTTAAAAACAAAAACAAACAAAAATGTAAAATCATTTTTAAGAGAGGAATACAAGTAGGAGAAATAAAAAAGTTACGTTAACTTATATTACGAGCAGGTCAACTTACTTGAAAATTGTTTGATTATGATAGCGGTATGCATGAAAAAATTATTTTTAAACATGCATAAAAAAGCAGACTTGCCAGACAAAAAAAAGTACGAAACATACAAAATAGGTAACTGGCGTCATATTGCATAGCCTGTCTAGATGAAAAATAAAATCACATGATACACTAACACTAAAGAACCTACAAACTTTGGTAAGAGCCTTACCAAAAATTGTAGGTTCACTTCACTACCCTACACTGTATACTGATATCATCAAGCGGAATTTTTTGGTTAGCGAACTGCCAATAGGGGGTTTGGGGTGGGGAGCATATCAGGGATATTGTATACTAGTAACAGGCGCACCCATCTTATTAAGTTTGCACGCATGTTAAAGTATAAAAATTCATTGCACATTTTAATAACAGACTACAATAGAAATTTTCCTGTATTTTATTGAGATCTATTATGTAAAGTAATTGGTAGTATATATATTAAGTTTACGTGAATTAAATTTGTATTGAATAAAACATAACATTTTCTGAAAGTACTTGTTAATTTTGTACAGGAAAGTATCAGAAACTTTGCAATATTATGTAATTAAAAGGGAAAAGAAGTAAGTTGTAGAACAAATAAATAACATTTTCTGATGTTTGTCAAAAACGTACTAAATAGGTAAAACCTTAGTACAAATACAGTGCTGGAAAAAAAAATTAAGGGGGCACAGGACCTTTAAAATTAAAAAAAAAAACAGTTTTCGGTTGTTGTTTTATTATGAATCTTTTAAAATTTCTTAACAATATGCAAAAAACTCCATTCAGAAATCTGCATTATTCCTTTAGTTATAATCATAGATGATGAGTACAACTGAAAGTTCGTAGATATTGAAATTTTAAAATGCGTTTTCTCAGATTAGTAAATTTTAAGTTTGCGCGCACTGTTATTTTCAAACTATATAAGCTAAAGCTTAAAAAAAGTAACCAAATAATGCGTTTCTTTTTAGTCTTCAAGCTAAAACAACAAAAAAAAAATAACATATTTTGGCTATTTATTTATTTATTTATTTATTTATTTTACTATTATTATTATTATTATTTTTTTTTTTTTTTTTTTTTTTTTTTTTTGCACTTGAAAAACTTGAAAAATATTTTGAGTTTTTTATTTTTTTTTATTTATTTATTTTTTTTTTTTTGAGTAATTTGATGTTGATTGTGAATTTGAGAAAAATTCAGATATTTTGGTTATTTAATTTTTGACACTTGAAAAACTTGAAAAAAAATTGAGATTTTTGATCATTTTTTTTTTTTTTTTTTTTTACTTTGTGCTAAAATTATATTTTGAACAAACCTTTTACTGTATATTTTGTTTATAATTTAGAAGTAGGTGTGTTGTGATTCTATTTTGTTCAAAAATTGTTTTCTATATGCATAATTTAGAGTTTTATCATGCGCGCAGCACTTAAAAAATTTAATTCACGCATTAGTGAGATGGATTTTTAAATAAAAAAATTTAAATATTAATTTTCTATATAAAACGTTTATTTTTTCTGGATAATATAGTTAAGAACAGAAAGGGAGGAAAATGACCTTAATTGTATTTTATTTGTGTTTTGGTACATTGAAAAAGCGGATGTTTTTGATCGTTTCGACAAACTCAAAGGTACTGTGCCCCCTTAAGATCACATGCTATTTTTTTGTTGAGAATAAAATTCCGAAAAGAGTTATATATCTTGAATTTAGACACAAATGTTTGATATAATATGTGGATTTAATTCAACTGAAAAAGCTAAAAAGTATTTTTTTCGACAAGTGTTAAAATCTTGTATTATTAATAAATGGAAATATGTTTAGAACCAGTATCTTCTTTTAAATCTAGCATAATGAGATGACGTCATGACTGTAGTATTTTATGCGGGACTCATCTGCGACGATCTTTATAGGTTAGTAGTAACTCGATTTAAAGTTTTGGGATACGCAACTACTGCTATGAGCGTGGTTCGCCGGAAACCATTGACTGAAGAAGAAAAGGGTAAAAAATGGGCTTTTTCGGATTGTGGGCTGTGTTTAAGGCAAATTGTTCTACGAATAAATAAATTTAAAACTGTTCTATACAATTTTCTTTGTGATCCATTGAACTGTGTTAGAAATAAAAGAATCGGGTGGCTATCGAAACTCTCAGCCCGATGTAAACGGAACATTATTAGAATGGCTGTTCAAGATTGTGCTTATTCTTCTACTATAAAATATACTCTAGAACTCTCAATAATGTCCATAACTGTTAGAAATGTGTTAAAAAGTAACGAATGCTTGAATTATGCTAAATTACAAACCATGCCATAACTACAAAAATATCACATTGATGCAAGACTAATGTCCGCATCTTTCAATGTCTTAAAATAAAATCTATGGTGCAAATTGATTTTTATTAATGAAAATATATTCACCCTTGATAGTACAGAGGATTAAAGATATTACTGGCATGATTTACCATATCTACTTTTAAGATGTGTACAAAGTGGCAGTTGAGTCGTGATTTGGGTAGGCTTTAATGCAAAAGAAAAAACAAGTTTGGCTTTCACCGAGACAAAGATGAACTGTTTTGATTATCAAGATGTTCTTAGTAATAATTTTGCTCTACTTAAAAATGAACTTATGTATCAGAATTTGGCATTGCTTCAAGATAACGCTTCTATTCGCAAGTCTGTGTCAACTTCAGATTCATTATCTGCAAACAACATCAAAACTTTAGACAGGCCATCTAAAAGTTCTGACATAAATCATATAGAAAACTTCTGAGGAATCTCAAGTTTATGCCAGTAGAAAGCAGTTGGACTCGATTGTTAACCTAAAAGCATCCATTTCGGAAATATCGAAACAAATACCCATTTCTACAAGCAAATACCAGGCCAAATCCTTCCCAAAGCTTCTTTTTGGAAGTCATCAGTATTAAGGGGAAACAAACAAAGTATTAAACGTTAATATACAAATCATTTACACGTGTAATTTAGATTTTAAATATACTGGACCTATACTTTTTCCACCAAATTGTGTTATCTAGAAATTAATTTGTGCTTATTTTTTAAAAAATACTACGGGGCTCTGCCCCCTACGAGCTTCGTTCGCCAGCCCCCATTCTGACTCTAAAAATCCGTTATTTGATCGGCTTAAGAAATTGCGGAAGATTGAATTATAATTTAAAAACCGGTGTCGATATCCCTGTAAACGGGTTTCTATTTATTTCTCTTTTAATGAAGGATTTTAAGGCTAAAAATGAAGCTGTGAATTGCAGTTTTCATATTTGATTAAATAAGATTAGTTAAATGTCTGCAAATTAGCTAATGTAAAATCAACTAAGTCAACAGAGTCTTTGCTCCTGGTATTTTTTAATACAACTCTAAGAAAATGATTTTAAATAACACGTTTTAAATGTAACGTAAGTTTAACAAAACTTTTCTTTTTGTAATATTCACCTGGAAATATTTCAATTGTTCGAAAAGAAACGTTATTATTTGCGCTGTCTTTGGCAATAGTAGTTAAAAAGATTATCTCGAAATGTAAAATAAATCTCACGTGTACGTGTAAATATATATTTTAATTTAAACTGTTTGGCAATATTATTTTTGTCTGTTTGAAAAAGGACGTAATTCCACTCGCATTTACTCCCTTTAACAAACATTAAATAATTAATTGTTTTATAGTTTTGTTTTTCTTTTTAAATATCCACGTGTATAAACATTTTTTGTAACGTAATTTTTAATATTTTCCTGCTTTTAACACGTAATCATTTAATTCTAATTTCATAGGGTGTTTTTCTGTTTATAATAGCCACGTGTAAGTAAATTTTCAATTTAAAGAAAAAATTATTATTTGAGAAGTTTTTACAATTTTGGCAGCAATTTAAAATAATAAACTTTTCTAAAATATGTAAAAAATATCTCTGGAAATGCTGAAAATTTGAATTTAAAATGTAAATAAACCCTCAAAAAATTAGTCAAATTAAAAAAATAAATGCATTCTGCACACCGGGAACTTCTAATGTGCAAAATGATCTAAAAATTATTAAATTCCTATGCATAGTTTTTGCTCCTACAAAATTTTTTTACTGGAACGATTTTGACCTATTTTAACATTAAATATCTCTTAAAATAATTCTTCGATTTGAAAACTGTCTACGTCAGCTTGTTTATTAAACATTTCTCTGTAATACCACCGATTTTCGTACTTTTGTATGCAGTAGTTTTTTTAATATTAACGAAGAAAGACCCCAGGTCACAAAAAATTCAAAACCGACGGCGGCGGTGGCGGCAGCGGTGGCAGCGTTAGTTACTTTTTTTTTTAGAATAGAGAGATATTATTGTAATTTAAAACAAATAACAAAACGTGTCTAACTTTATATGTATAATTTTGCAATGAAATTGCTTTTTCGTTAAAGTAAACGCTTTACTCTTTTTATTGGTGGTCCTAAACTTTTTTCCAGCGATGTACAAATGATTTTTCTTTAACTGCTTAATTTATGTTCGTTGATATCTCAAGTTCTAAAGACATTTTGTTACCATAACTGGGATTAAATACCGACATTTACAGCCCAACCACAAAGTACATTCGAAAATATAAAATTCCTGAGTAAATTACAGTTAACAACGCAGTTAAACGAAATGGAATTTAAATGCCTGAATAATTAGGCGGAGTTCACGTTGAAATTAAAAGAATGAAGCAATTAAGTGCTTCTCATTTATGCATTCAGAAAAAAAGGACTCTAAAGTAGAACTGCCGTAAAAAATTATATTGTGTACTAACTACGTTCGAAATCGTAAATGTAAATTTCTATGCATTTACATAAATATAACAATTACATTAATCTCGTTACTCCATTAGTTTACACATATTTTCGGTTGTTAATTTGTGATAAGTAAATAACCTTACCTATATTTAAAATTTGTTAACACGGTATAAAGTTATACTGCTCTTTGTTTCTTATAAGTTTATAGGCTCTTATTATATAATTTTATGTTGAGTTATAACAAAACATTTTTTTTACGTAACACATAAACAAAATATCAAACGTCAATGTATATATAAAATATCCTTTGGTTTTGACTGATAACAATAGTGAATATAGTAAATGATAGTAAATATACTAAATGAATAAATATTTTATAAAAATCAATCATAAAACATTTAATTTCATCTGTTTTGGGACTTTTAAGTTGCTTTTTTTTATATATATAAATACAAAGTTAAATATTCTTAGCAGATTTGAATAAATAAGAGATTACAATAAAAACTATTTTTATATTTTAATGTGATTCGTGAAATAATAGAATCAAGCAGGACGGTCGTTCTGCCAAGCCAAGCTGAAAAAAAAAAATGAAAACCCCGCCAAACAAACAAACGCCAAGAGTAACGGCAAGACACCGTAACTGCTTATTATACTGCAGACAACTTCTCCATGTTAAATGGACGAAATAGGCCAGCGTAAAATTTCCCATATCAAAAGAAGCAATCATCGCAGAAAAATAAAACCAACACCAGAAGGACCTAATAAAGAAGATCTTCAATTTGAGATCAAATGCATCCTCATAAATTAATTATAAACAGAGATATAGATTTTTTAAAATAACGTCGAGATACTGAAAATGACAGATTTATTTTCTTCGTCACAACTTATGTTTAAATCGAGGTAGAGACATAAATAATGGACAGAAAAAAGTAAGGATTGAATTTTTGGATAGATATTTACTCAATCTACGTGCTTTTATAAAATTCAGCTTTAAAAACATTAATTCTCTATACATAATTAGCGAAAAACTGTTAATTAGTTCAAAAGTTTACAAATTATGCCAAATAGCGATAAACCCGCCAAAATATTTTAGAAATCTTATACTTTTCTTTTATATTATCCTTTTGCATTGATTTCATCGAAGATAACTATGGCTGAGATTCAGACAGATTTTTCGCTGTTAGCGAAATGAGTTTGACCAATCAGAAGCCTGCATGTTTGAGAATATTTGCTGTTTCTGGATCCCGGTCTATGTCATGAAAGTTTTGAGTCATTTTTTTTTTTAGTGTCGTGGATGAAGTGCAATGTTTGTAGAAATGTAGGCTAGAATCCAGATAGATTTTTCGCTGTTTGCGAAACAAGAATCACCAATCAATACCCTGCATTTCTGCAAACAGCGAAAAGCTCACAAAAATGCAGGCTTCTGATTGATGAATCTCGTTTCTCTAACAGCCAAAAATCTATCTAGATTGCGCCCAATGGAGGATATTCCAAATATGGGTTCGAGGCTGAAAAAAGTCACGTGATACCGGTAATTTATCCAAGGAACTTCTAACTGATAAGAAGGGAAGATACTACTACTTTGCCTCATGAACCGTTTCATTGGCTAGCGGGGATTTACATTACACGTCTACGGAGCCTTCCCTTCCTTACGATAGAAGTTTTTACCTTGACCACGTGATCACAATGTAGATGGAATATCCTCCATTATGTTGAACACAATTTTGCATTTCCACATCCAGGAAGGGTATTGATTGTCATAACAACAATACATATTCGAAACTATTTAAGGTACTGATTCTGAACTCCTTTGCTATACATTTCGATATTAAAGAAGTTGTTGTTTCCATAGTAACAGTACTTTTCTGTATTGCTTTCTCTAAAACACAAATATAGAAATTTAAGAAAGAGCGCTCAGAATCAACACCATAACAGAGAGCCTTTATACATAAGAGTGGTGATATATGCACAGGAAGCATGCTCATTTCAAGTTTTTGCCGAAAGTATGGCTAGAGCGTCTATAATACCTTGTGTGGAAATATGCTATCCAAACAACGCTAAAAAAATGTATCCCTTAAATGTGCGACGATACTGCTAAAATCCCAAGTATCGATCACAGCGACATCTGCGGGATTTAGTATTACATTGTATAGACTAGCAATATCTTGCAGTTTCAGAAAATATCCTGCAGATGTCGCTGTGATCTGTATATTTCAGCAGCATCGTTGCACAGTTAAGGGATACAATATTTTAGCACTTTTTTAAGTATTACAGGGATAGCCAATTTCTACACTATATATTCTAGGTGCTATAGTACGGCAATCCACTTTCTTGAATAGAGGCTATTCTATTTACGTTATGTTCACGTGGTCAAGGCAAAAACGTCTAACGTAAAGAAGGGAAGGCTCCGTCGACGTAATGTAAATCCCCGCTAGCCAATGAAACAGTTCACGGGAAAAAGCAGTAGTAGTTTCTTGTTTCCCTTCTCATCAGTTAGAAGTTCTTTAGGTAAATTGCCGGTACCACGTGACTTTTTCAGCCTTGAACCCATATTTGGAATATCCTTCATTAGACGATACGCGCATGGACGAGCTTTATTAGACTAGGGAAAGAATTCAATATGCATTAGCCTGACGATAATGACACGCTCGCAAAGACCTTTAATGATTTGTTTTAATCACTTCTACCAAAAAACCTTTATTGGCCATATGTCGCTACTTCGTTATAGCGACACACTTGTTCCTAATTGGATCCCGGCCTTAATGTATCAAAATACGGTGTTTGCTTTCTGTACTATTCCTGAGCTCAGTTATAACGTCTAGAAATATAGGCCGAAATCCAGGTACATTTTTGCAAACAGTGAAAAGTTAGCAATAATTCTGGCTTCTAATTGGTCAATCTCGTTGCGATAACAAAGCAAAATCTACCTAGATCATGGTCATGGTGTGGAAACCGGCTATTCTAGTAATACTTTAAAAATTGCTAAAAATTGAATCCCATAAATATTGAAAAATACTGAATGACAAATGTCGAGCTCGTTCAGAGACCGAAACACGGGTAACTCGGAAAATTGGGGAATGACGTCATATTGGTTTCTCGGTGTAAAGTTGGGTAAAAACGGCTCTGAACGCTTTCGGGTAAAGTTGCGTGATTTTTTTATTTACATTTACAAACATGGCGGCAGCTGCACTTTCGACAGTGCAAATAGATTCAATTATCACTTTTTTTTAGATGGGAAACTGTTCCAAAAGTTAATTTTTATGTGGAATACTATCGCAACAAATATGTATCACAGGTTTTTCTAGCCGTTCTAGGCTTCCAAGAGTGAACTGATTTGTCATATGCAAAATTTACATTTATTTTCTAACTTATCTAAAAGTTAAACTTAGACCAGAAATGTTTTTATTATTATTTTTGTAATATGAAAAAACAGAAACAATGTGCGATAAAACTGATTAAAACAGTGCTATTCTGATTAACAGTCACAGTTAAGCTATAAAATGGTAAACAAATAAGATTTCCCAACCATGTGATCAATTTACCCAACAAAATTTTTCAGGTAATGTGGGTTCCCCGAAATCTGGGTAATCACCGGCTCTGAAAGCTACGGAGAGCTCGGAAAAGTCACATGATGTCGGTCTCTGAACGCTTCGGGTTACCCGTGGTAAACCTGGGGAACCCAGAATGCGGTCCGTGAACGCGCTCGTCGATAGCAGGAACATTTTCTAGATCTTCTCTGAGCGAAACGTTTTCTCATTTGATGTCTTTTGAAATAGTTACGTTGGAATGGAGGATATTCCAAATATGGGTTCGAGGCTGAAAAAAGTCACGTGATACCGGTAATTTATCCAAGGAACTTCTAACTGATAAGAAGGGAAGATACTACTACTTTGCCTCATGAACCGTTTCATTGGCTAGCGGGGATTTACATTACAGGTCTACGGAGCCTTCCCTTCCTTACGATAGAAGTTTTACCTTGATCACGTGATCAAAACGCAGATGGAATATCCTCCATTACCATATGTCGCTGTGATCGACATTCATCGTTCAGCCTCGTTCAATATTTATGGGATACAATTTTTTAGCACCTTTTTAATAAGCCGATTTTTAAACTATATCTTCTAGATACTTTAGCTCCGTTATAGGCCTAGATTATATGTTGTAGAAATCGACTATCCCAGCAATACTTAAAAAAGCGCGGAAATAGTGAATCCCTTAAATATACAACGATGTTGAATTCCAAACAGTCATTTGCAGCGGCATCTGCAGGATATTTTTTAAAGAAGAAAGAGACATGTAATGCACCGCTATAGCGTCTAGAATACATAATGTGGAAATTTGCTATCCAAGCAGCGGTAAAAAGTTGTATCCCTTAAATGTGCACTGACGCTGAAATCCAGGGAGCTGATCGCAGCGACATCTGTGATATACTTTCAAAGTAAACATCGTATTATTACAGCGGGCTTGACGCCAAGCACACAGGTCAGATTTATGTTAATAAAATGTAAAAAAAAAATACTACAGCGTCTAAACCAAATTATAGCGCCTAGAATATATAGTGTGGAAATTGGCTATCCCTGTAACACTTAAAAAAGTGCTAAAATATTGTATCCTTAAATGTGCAACGATGCTGTTGAAATATACAGATCGCAGCGACATCTGCAGGATATTTTCTATAATTGCAAGATATTGCTAGTCTATACAATGTAATACGAAAATCCCGCAGATTTCGCTGCGATCGACACTTGGGATTTTAGCAGTATCGTCGATCATTTATGGGATACAAATTTTTAGCGTTGTTTAATAAAATATTTCTACACTAGGTATTCTAGACGCTGTTACCAAATCGACATGAAGTTTTAGGAAATATCCTGCAGATATCGCTGTGATCGATTCATTGGATTTCAGCATCATTTGAAATTTAAGAGATCCAATATTTTAGCACTTTTTAAAGTATTACTTGGATAGCCGATTTCCGCACTGTATATTCTAGGCGCTGTAGCACCGCGGTAGCCTGTCTTTTTCGTTTACCTCGGAGTAGATATAGATGAAGTCATTTGTAGCTGTTCCTAAACTGTGGCCAACAACACATAAGGCCAGTTCATAACGTCACACGGAGTTGATTATCTGTACATGGCAGACACAAAAAAAAAAAATCGGCGCGCAGCTTTGTACTAATCATCGTGTAAAGATGATCCAAATCTGAGGCTAACGAAAAAGACAGGCTATCCTGGTGGGTCCGATTCTTCTTTTTTTTACAGACCGCTGGAGTCACGCGATGCTCGAATGCACCAAAGAAGGTGCGTGAAAAGAGCATCACGTGACTCGAGTGGTTTGTAAAAAAAGAAGAATCGGACCCACCGCGGTAGCCTGTCTTTTTCGTTAGCCTCGATCCAACTCCGTGTGACTTTTAAACATCATGAACTGGCCTATTATGTCATTGGTCGTGCTAACACCCTCCCTCCTGCGTCCACCGTATATAGTGGCATCTTGTACTGGAGACTGCTAAATGGGCTGCTATCGATCAAAATCAAGAGAGAAAAGGGCAGAAGAGAGGGAAAGAACTCGTTTTTTTTGGTAACTAGTTTTTCACACGGGAAGATTGACATGTCTGTTCCTCTCCTTTCATAACTTCATGGTGGTGAAATAAGCCAAAGCCTCCTAAATATTTGAGAAATTCTTGAATCGCACTCGCGTCACGAAAACATCACACAAAGCAGGCAAAGCAAAGAAACAAAATCATCCATCGGCTCTTGAATATGAACGAGCCAATGAATGATTTTTCTTCTTTGTTTTGCCTGCTTTGTGTGACGTTTTCCTGACGCGTGTCAAGGCTTTCTCTAATATTTAAAGGGCGTTGAATAGGCCGGGATCAAGATAGACTTTTCGCTATTAGCGGGGTGAGATTGATCAATCAGACGTCTGCATTTTTCCGAACTTTTTGATGTTTGCAGTAAATACCGAAAAGCCTGCAAGGATGGAGGCTACTGATTGGTCAATGTAATTTTACTAACAGAGAAAAATTTATCTGGATCCCGGACATTAGCTTTGGTTGGTTAAAACAATTTTGAATAAAATCAAATCAGGAAGCCAATGTTTGTTAACTTTTCTGGTTAGTTTAATTGAAATCTTCCTCGTCTATTACTGAAAACTGAGTTACCGTACTTTGGACAAAAAATTGAATATGAGTACACGACTTGTGCATATGTCACCACTCTAACACAGTGTTGCCAGATGGGCTACTTTTTTTAATTCAGATACTTGATTGGCACGACTTTTTTGAAATTGTAAAATGTGCCTTATTTAATGACATATTAATTAAGGCGAAAACAAAGGGAATTTTACCGTTTATAATAAGTGCTGGCAATCAAGAAATCTGAATTTAAAAAAAAGTAGCCCACTGGCAACACTGCTCTAACATATAAGTGTTCTCTGTTATGACCATGATTCTAAGTGCAGTTGGTTAAATTTGAGTATTTGGGCATTAGAGAAAGCAATAGTGGCCCACCGTGGCTGAGTGGATAAGGCACCATGCCGCTAATCGCTTGAGAGCGTAGATGGAAGCAGATTCGAATCCCGCCGTGATCCGCATGTGATATGATGTATGTGTTCAATAAATCAAACAAACAAACAAGCAAGCAATAGTGAAAGGTATAGTTGGCATGGAAACATAGACTTCTTTAATTCGTACAGAAAATTAATGAATAGTAGTAAATAACTCAAGTTTAAAATGTAGGCAAATGGTCTGGAAATATCAATGGCTCCCATCTAGTATTTCACAAAATTAATTTAATAGATTCACATGATGTATAACTTGATGCAACTCTTAGCTAATGAAAATTCTGCAACAAGACTTATGTAGGTAGATCTTTTGAATGAATAATTCAGAATTCTGAGAACAAAACGAAGTTCTTAAGGGCTCTTCCTCACACCCCCCTCAAAAAAGGAAATACGATAGAAAGATATAGGAATTTGGATAGCTTCAATATGTCTGTGAACATTTGTCAGAGTTCAGAAAAAGAGTCTGGGCATTAAAAAAAAAACAAAATTGACGAACGATAAGACTATAGATTTCAGGCAATTTTTTACCGAAAAATATTTAATTCTAATGTATATGCGGCTTTAATAATAGACTATTAAAGATAATCAATTTAGGGGAAATTTTATAGTAAATTAATATCCTCACATTTATGCAAATAGGTATGGATAAACAGACTTGAGTAAAATTACATATTTATTCTTTCTGCTCTATAACACAATCTAAATGAAGATGAAGTTATATGTACAGTTTATATCTTTAAATTTTTAGATATTTTTTATCAAAAATGTTCCTTTATTATGTCTAGAATTGCTAGATTTACAGATCTTCGATTCTTTAGATGCCTGCGGGGTTTCATTCTCGGATTAACCGTAGGTATTTGTAAAGGTAAATTTATTTTGCAAAACCGTCAGCAAAAAAAAGTTAGAAAAAACAATTAACTGACAGACTAACTGTAAATATATATTTTATTTCGACTCTGTTTTTTACTAAATTTTCATCTTTCGTAGAAAATTTTAAGGAGATATAAATTGAGAAAGACTGATACTTTGACAGAAGAAATTGAGTTTCCTTACTTTTAAATTATTAATCACTATAAAAAATGAATGATAGGTAAACAAAATGAATAATATGTTTGCTCCCTGCTTATAAAGGCTATACAAGGACTAATTTTAATTTGAGCTAGTAGAATTATTTCAATAATATATCATTTGTTCTAAAAAAAGAACTGATATCTACTAAAAAACAACTTTTCAAAAGTAAAAAAAAGCCAAGCAAAAAAAAAAAAAAAAAAAAAAAAAAAAAAAAAAAAAAAAGGTGAAAGTTGTGGCTAAAAAATAGTGTGATATCAAATTTCCAAGCTTATCTTACGGTACTTATTTAACATTTTTTGATAAAAATTTACCATATGTAAGTCGAGTACCTAAGTATGCGTTGATAGAAAGCCTTTTCTCCTTTACTAAATACATCATAACGTGTTTCTGCAAATTAAATTTTTTTTAATTATGCATTATGGGCTTGGCGGCCATCTTTCCATATTTTACACACATTTCTAAGCACTCAAGCTCGTAACATATTTGTATTATTAAGAATTTCGAACTTCAAGTTTTAGCTACAGACAGATAAATTACGAAAGTTTTTTATTTTGAAAAAACAAATTGATTTTTACTGCTTTAACTAATTAATTAACCCCCCTCCGAAAAAAGAGAATCATAAGATGAAACCTGAAGTTACTTCAGCTTTATTTTTAGACACAAATTTTTAGGCACTCATTTCCATAAATTAAAAGAATAAAATGTTTGCTTTAGTAACAATTTCGAACTTCCAATATTAACAATGAACTTGTGTGCTTAGAAATTTGTGTAAAATATGGAAAGATGGCCGCCAAGCCCATCATGCATAATTAAAAAAAATTTAATTTTCAGAAACACGTTATGATGTATTTAGTAAAGGAGAAAAGGCTTTCTATCAACGCATACTTAGGTACTCGACTTACATATGGTAAATTTTTATCAAAAAATGTTATATAAGTACCGTAAGATAAGCTTGGAAATTTGATATCACACTATTTTTTAGCCACAACTTTCACCTTTTTTTTTTTTTTTTTTTGCTTGGCTTTTTTTTTTACTTTTGAAAAGTTGTTTTTTAGTAGATTACATTAAGGGGGCACAGGATCTTTGAGTTTGTCGAAACAATTAAAAACATCGCCTTCTTCAAATTACCAAAACACAAACAATATGCAATTAAGATCTTTTTCTCCCCTTACTGCCTAAAGTATGTATACTTAAGTACATTATCCAGAAAAATAAATGTTTTATGTAGAAAATTAACATTTAAATTTTATATTTAAAAATTCGTCTCACTAATGCGTGATTAAGTTCTGCGCGCATGATAAAACTCTAAATTATGCATATACAAATCAATTTTAGAACAAAATAGAATCATAACATACCTACTTATAACTTAAAACAAAAATATACGCAAAAAGTTTTGTTTAAAATTTAATTTTAGCACAAAAAATATGTTCAAAAATCTCAATTTTTTAAAAAGTTTTTTAAGTGCAAAAAAATAAATAACCAAAATATCTGATTTTTTTTGGTTTTACCCTGTAGACTGTAAAGAAAAGCATATTTGGTTAATTTTTTCAAAGCTGTAGCTTACATAGTTTAAAAGTAAAAGTGCACGCAAACTCCAAATTTACTAATCTGAGAAAACGCTTTTCAAAGTTTCAATATCTACGGAACTTCTATTATACTCATCATCTAAAAATGATTGTAACTCAAGAAATAATGCCGATTTTTGAATGCGGTTTTTTGCATATTGTTGAAAAATTTTAAAACATTCAGAATATAACAAAAACTGAAAAGTGATATTTTGAAAGTTTAAAGGTCCTGTGCCCCCTTGAAGCACACATAAATTACCGTCTGAACTCATTTTTATTAAAAGTACATATTTTAAGACAGACTTGAACACAATTAATACAATAACTCAGCAGGAGTGAAAAATTAACCGGGGACAGGACTCGAACGTGGGTCCGCCCGGCTAGGATATCGGCCTAGATAGCTTAGTGGTTAAAGCAACAGCACGGTAAGCTGGATACCCAGGTTCGAGTCCTGGGCTCGGCTATCTTGTTGGGTTATTGTATTAATTGTGTTTAAGCCTGTCTTAAACTATGTACCTTAAATAGAATTCTAAGTTGATATATTAAGCTTCAATGAATCAAATGTATATGACATTAAAACATTAAATTCCTTCTAAATATCAATGGATTTCCTGCTCTTTTGTAGTAGTAACAGTGCTTTAAAGAGGTAAAGGAATAGATAGGAAACCAAATAGATAATATTTTTTGACGTTTGTCAAAAACATATGCTATAACCTGATCCACATAACAAATATATATATTTTTTTTGCTTGAAACTATTTACGTTGATATGCCAATATGTAATTTTTTATTACTAATTAGAACTAAATCCTGACAAAAATATAACTATTCGTTACTCAATTAATTTTGTTTATAAAATTTCGGTTATTAAAATGCAACATAATCTCACCTTTATTCAAATTCCATTACCACGTTATAAAAGTATACAGGTATATATATATTTTAACTACGTAAGTACATATTTTTATTTTTACATATTACGTAGTCTCTAATGATTAAGGGTTTTGAATCTCACTATTGAAAAAACAAATATTCGCTAAATGCAATTGCCGATATCTAACGATTAAATAAAGAGAAGAGTTAAAAAAAATAGTGGTATTCGAAATCCGTAACCCTTGTCATATATCATTAAGCAGTGTTACGACAAAAAAATTTTTTCAAATGTTGCACATACATATAAAATTGTCAATGTCTATGCAATATATCCTTTAGTAATAACGTATAATAATCACAATAAATGAAGAAAGTCTTATTTAATAAATATAAAAAATCCTAAAATATTTCATTTCATTTTTTTGTAAACGTTTCAGTTTTGTAAAAAATAACAAATTAAATATTTATAGCAGAATTTAATAAATAAGATAATATAATAAAAACTTTACATATTTTAACTTGATAAAGCAATTCTAAGGGGATATATCAAGCTTTAATGCATTAAGTTTGTAAGACATTAAAAACATTAAATTCCCTCAAAGTATCAATAAATTATCTGAACAAAAGCATAACAAATTATAGGAGTTTTTTTTTTTTCAGATTTTATATAAAATAATAAGTATGGCTAAATATAGAAGCTTTAATTTATTTAAATTAAATTTTCATTTACTATTAAATATTACATTTAAAAAGAAATACATATAAAAATAAGAATTTCAAATAAACAATTTCAAATTTGAGTAAAAATAATCACATTAATATGGAATATTCAAATACATTGAAATTAAATTTAGCTAGTACAGAAGACAACATCTTAAAATAATTAAATTTAAAAAATCAAAAAACCCGACTGCGTAAAAAAGCGAACTAATTAATTATTTCTCGTCTATGTGAAACTATTTTTTATATTACTTACCTAATTTTTTTATTTACTTGTTGACTTTGTTTACTTTATTGATGACTTTTAAGTTGTGTTTAATTGTTGGTTCTTTTCTATAAACATTGTTTTGATGAGGCCTATAGATGTCTATGATGGTTAGAGTTGCAGTAAAGCTAGAAATCCTACCTACACAACTTCCAGGTTGTGCAATATTTAAACGGAGCTCCTGACTGTAAAATAGTCAATGAAACATCGTCTTCATTTTGAAAGACCTATGCAATGATATGCAACTCAATAGGGTGTGTAAATTTGTTTTTTCGTCTCTACCGCCGCCATTTTATATTTTACTGCCGCCATTTTGAATTTATAAAAACAAAACCTAGCCTATAACCATCAGGCTGTTAAGATGACTTGATAGAGACTTCATTCATTAAAATCCATCCAGCCGTTGAGATGTCTCGAGGGTATAAAGAAATCCACATATTCAGATACGCGTGAAACACATAACCCTTCTTGGCGGTCGGTTAAATTGAGCTTTTTAAACCCTGTATGCCCCGACGGTATTTCATGATACCATTAAAATAACTTGTTATAAAATTCATTTAATACATCGATTAGTTGTAATACAATTTAGAATGAGTTACAGATGCTTTACTTTACCTTATTGCAAACGCATTATTGTTTGAACAAAACAAATATATTTTTAAAAGGATGATTTTTTTTTTTCATTTGTACCTCTTCAGTTTTTTTGAATATGAAAGGAAGATTAGGGGTAAAATTTTTCTGTTCGGAATTATTCCGATATTTTTATCGTAAGAGCATTATATTTGTACATTTCCTAATTCTACAAAATTCTAGAAAAAAAAATGTTCGAAGTAAAAGATTTGAGTGAAGTTATGAATATTGCACAAAATCCTTATAAAGACAAATTTAATTAATTAATTTGAATTAGCAATATCTTCCTAAAATTTATTAAATGATTGTGTGAATCTTCTAATGTAGTTTTAAAAATTCAAGAAAAATGCTTTTGGAGATAAAATTTTCATGAATTCATAATTTGGGACATAAATGGTTAAATAAAAAGTGAGGAACATAACTTATGTATCAGTTTGGCTTCGATTTTTTTTAAAATTGCTAATGCTCTATATGTTAAAATCCGTTAACATACTCTGTTATATCTGGTTCACTTGATGTATTTGATTTTTCGATTAAAGATTTTGAGTGCATTCTTACATATGAAACGACTCAACAAGGCATCTGTTTCGCATGAAGTAAGAGATCATTTTTATACAGAGTGTCCGTCAAGTTATGTGAAAAATGGAAGGGAAGGTAAAGTACGTATAAAGAAGCAATTTTTTTTTATAGTAATGTGGTGTCGGAAATGAAAACTTGCCAAATAGAAATGGCGTAGGAAATAGAAATAAGAGTTTTATTGACATAACAACTAAAGTGAGTGCTCAAATGTGCCACCATCAGTATCGATACAGGCTTGACAGAATCTATCAAGTGAGTGGCATACTCTTTTGAAAATTCCAGATGTTTTACGAACATTTGTAATGGCGACTGAAAGTCTTGCAATGAGTTCCTCATTAGAGTCAATTAGTGTCTCGTACATTTGATACCTGGGATCTCTGAAAAGTTATGCCAGTAACATACTAGACACTGCCAAGTCTATATTGATGTTGGTGGTGACACATTTGATCTCTTACTGAAATTGTAAGGTCAATAAAACGCTTATGATTAGCAATTTTCCAACTGGGCGAAAAATGTCCGAACCAGGATTCGAAACAGAGATTCGTGGCTGAAGATGCCAATGTTTTTCCAACAGAGCTATAAACGGATCAATCTGGAGGACCTAATTCACCCAGCTAACCCCATTGATCATAACATTTGGTCTGATATATGAGTAAGATCAACAGAATAAATTGCAGGTAGTGGAACTCCAGAAAACGGTGGAAATTACACTAGATTAATTTGAACACAATCATTCTAATTGTTAAATAAATTCTACTAATAAGACATACTGGATAATTGCACCATAAAATATAATAAATAAAGACACAATCTTGCTTAATGGTACGCAAGACGCGAACTTTAATAAGCTAAAATTTAACTTCTACGTTTCGAGCTGTTTCTACAGCCGTCTTCAGGAAAATATGTAGTAAAAATGCTCAAAGTTCAGAGACGAAAACTTCCTGTGTTCTTTGTGTTTTGTGTTGTTTCCGGAAGCTTTCGTCTCTGAACTTTGAGTCTTTTTACCATCATATTTTCCTGAAGACGGCTGCAGAAACAGCTCGAAACGTAGAAGTTAACTTTTAGCTTATTAAAGTCCGTGTTTTGTGTACCATTAAGCAAGATTGTGTCTTTATATATTAAATTCTACTAGTTGTAATTTTCCAACTGGGCAGAAAATGTCCGAGCCAGGATTCGAACCAGGGAACTCTTGACTAAAGCTGCCAATGCTCTGCCATCTGAGCTGGGGTTCAATTACCTGCGATTTATTCTGTTGAGCTGATTCATATGTCAGACCAGATGCTATGATCAATAAGGTTAGCTGGTTGAATCATGTCCTCCAGATGCATCCGTTGATAGCTCAGTTGGTAGGGCATTGGCAGCTTTAGTCAAGGGATCCCTGGCTCGAATCCTAGCCTGGGCGGTTTTTGCACAGTTGGAAAATTACAAGTCATATGATTTATTTACGGATTAGAACAATTATGTTAAAATTAATCTAGGGTAATTAAACGCTGGTTTTTATTAACGTATAGGACAATTGTACCATAAAATATAATAAATAAGATTTATACGTTAAAGCACATAAACGTGCTCAATGGTATATATAACAATATGGAAATTGCTCGTCAAACGTGGCAAATGATGTGCGTTTGTACTATAACTAGTTTTATAAATATTTTTTTACCCCATATGGTACTGACTGTACATTTTTTGCACTTCATAAGTGCATAGTCTGTAACATCATTAAAATGCACTTGCAATAATTTTTCCTATTGGCTGTCATGTAACGGAAAACTTTTGACAATCCCTATAATTAAACTATACATCCGATTTTCATAAAATTTGAAATGACTCGACAGAATTTTGCAACAATTATATATTTAAAATTTCAGACCATTCGAAAGGCTGTAACATCATTTAAGTGCACTTGCAATAATTTTTTCCCATTGGCTGTAATGTAACGGAAAACTTTTGACTGTCCCTATAATTAAACTATGCGTCCAATTTTCATAAAATTTGAAATGACTCGATAGAATTTTGCAAAAATTATATATTTAAAATTTCAGACCATTCGAAAGGCTGTAACATCATTTAAATGCACTTGCAATATTTTTTTCCCATTGGCTGTAATGTAACGGAAAACTTTTGACTGTCCCTGTGATTAAACAATATATCCGATTTTCATAAAATTTGAAATGGCTCGACAAAATTTTACAACAATTATGTATTTAAAAATTCAGATCATTCGGTTGGGTAGTTTTTGCTCTGTTATATGCGAACGGACAGATAGACAGACGGACTGAACGACGACTATAGGTGCTTCGTATTTATATAATTACGAACGCACCTAAAAAGAACTTTTGTAAGAACTTGTACAAATAAAATTAATGATTAAGCATAATATCGACGTTTCTAACTGCTTCTACAGTCGTCTATTCATGTAATAGATCAAGACTTGAGAGGAAGCTTTTGTCTGTAGACTTTCAAGCATTTCAACATCATATTTATCCTAGAAACGTATGTAGAAGCAGTTCGAAACGTCGATATTATGCTTTATCGTTAAATATTTTGTACAAGTTTATAAAAGTTATTTTTATATGTACCATTGAGCAAGTTTGTGTGTTTTAACGCATAAATCTTATTTACGCTTGTATTCATTTCTCTGCATTTCTTGTTTTTCACCAACATTTACGACCACACAATACCATATGAAAATTGCTTCTTTATGTGTACCTTACCTTTCCTTACAGTTTGGTTGGACAAAATGTATGGACCACAGTCTCATACAGTACATACGAGTTTACAAGTGTCATGAGTTCAAGGAAACTTTGTATAATAATTCACTATTTTTTCTTTTATATAAAAGTTTTAAGTGCGTTTTTATTTATAAAACTGTCCAACAATTCATCTATTTCTCATGAAGAAAGGAGTAATTTTTATATATTTGGATATGTTGAAAAAAATACGACTTTGGAAGTTCTTTTATAATACTGAGTATTCTACTGAGGTAACAAATCAAAATATATCTTTGTTGACAAAATACAATTAAAATAATAACGTAAATTTATTAAGTCCGAAATTGAAGGTAATTTTTTTCAATATTGAAAGGTGATGGAAAATTGTATAAAAGGGTTTTGCTCACTAAAGTCGGGAATACACTGTAAAAAAAAAAAAAAAACGGACTAAAATACGGAAATATTACTGGCAATCTAGACGCCAGTACTATTTCCGTATTTTAACAGAACTTTTTCCCGGTAAATTACAGAAAATTTTCCGTTAAATTCCCAAAAAAACGGAACATTTTCTGCAATTTACCGTGAAATTGTTACGTTAAAATACGGAAATAGTACTGGCGTCTAGATTGCCAGAGGTATTTCCGTATTTTAGTCCGTTTTTTTTACAGTGAGGATGTAATTAAGAGAAAGAAAGCTTTTCAACTGGATAAGTCATAATATCATAAGACTAAACGCAATATTTCACATTGATTCAAAAATAAAATATATTATATGAACTTTAAAAAGTTCACTGTTTCACTTAACAGGTGACTAAAATAATAAAACAGATATTACAAGTTAAAAATATGCATTTTATTTAAAACTTCTTAGTACTTTCAAGCTTTTCGAAGCTATTCATCACAGAATAATTTAATAACTAATTGCTGTTTATCTATACAAATGCGTCACTTCGTTTTGAAAATAACTACTCTCACTACTCTCACTACTTTCTACTTTCAACTCTAATAATATTTGGCTCTCTCATTTTCAAAACGAAGTGACGTATTTGTATAAATAAATAGCAATTAGTTATTAAAAAAAGCAATTTAACAAATTACAACGACCATTTGGAAAATGATTTTTCCAAAGACTAAAATTTAAAACATAAAAAATCGCACGGAGTTGATCATACATTACGTACACCATGAATTAAACATTAATAGTGTTATTACACGTAAAAATTGTAAGCGACAAAAATCACCTGCGACTCGTCAGATTTCCTGAAGCTCACTTATTATCCAAGTATTTCATTGGCTTTTCCATCGTAGAAATCTGACAACCCATTTTAAATGAAATTTTATTCTTAAACTTCTAAACGTCCCACAATATTACTTTTTACACCGTCGTATAGAGAAAAAAATGTGCTTTTAAGTGCAATTTTTTTGAAAGCTGTATCTCAATTTGTTTCTGAGTTATTAATTTTTTTTGTAGTTTTTATTACTTTTTTGTCATAGTAGCAACAGAAGTATCCATCTCTGTTGAAAGTAAAGGGAAATGCAGATTACTGTATAGACTAATCAGAAAAAGGATAAAATGTAGATTCAACCAATAAAACGCCTCAGATATGTTTTTGATTTCCTACCATGACAGAGAACAATAACCATTTTTCCAAATGGTTAAAAACAGCAATTAGTTATTAAAATATTATGTGATGAAGAGCTTGGAAAAGCTTGAAAGTACTAAGAAGTTTTAAAAAAGATGCATATTTTTAATTTGTAACATCTCTTTTATTATTTTCGTCACTTGTTAAGTAAAACAGTGAACTTGTTAAAGTTCATGTAATATATATTTAAGGATGAATCATATTCATAGCTGGAGTAGCACAGTTGAGGTTTATTCCAACAGAGTGAATGTCCTGGTCTGCACATTTTTTACTCTGTTTAAATAAAGCTCAACTGTGCTACTCCAACTATAAAGATAATAAGAGAGTAGGATGTATTTTGAGAAACATAAAGTTATTTAAAAAATTTTGAACAGTATTACTTATGCAGATACCTAGTAACAGTATTTTTTCAATTTTTCCAATTTTTTTTTTTATAAAATCTTTACCATAGCAATGATTAACAACAAAAAATTCTTGTATTTAAAAATATTTTTACGTTTTTCAATACTCTGATTCTATTAACGAATGAACTGTGATTATTAACCATGATATATTATTTTTAATCTTTAATAAAGTAAAAAACAAGTTTGAACTGAATACGATAAGCAATAACAATTTTACGCATTTTTATTTGGCGATGATTTCCCCCTTGTAATGCAGACGTCTGGAAAAATTAAAAATCTAAAAGCACTCCTAAATCTAAATATAAATTTAAGTACATTATTTGTTAAATATTAAATGTAGGACTTGCATATAGTAAACACATCTAACCGGTTATTTTAAAAATTTACTTTAAAATTAATTAAGCAAATTTCGCTTCATTTCTTTAATGTTATAATATTTTAGTAAAAGCTTTTTTCGGGAGCTATTTAAATCATAAATCCTTTAGTAAGAATATTCCTTTTCATGTTTTATTACTTAATTAAATAATGTTTAGCAATCATTTTTTCTATTTTACTGTGTAGAAAGTAATGAAAAATATCGAAATTACCTATTTAAAAATTATCCTCTTCGTGTTTTTCTTTGATAATAAAAAAATATATTTAAAGCCGCATAAATCATAAATAATGCAAAATGTGGAAATATATTTAAGATGTTTCACAGATTCTTATTGTAGGATATATTTAGTATTATTATACAATACATGTATGAAAACTATAGCACAGATCTTTAAAAAAGTAAAATATTAATAAATCCGTAAAAACCATTCGTAGTGCTCTTTTTTATAGATAATGATTATGTATAAAAAACGTGTTGCATTTATACAGGATGATTGAAATTTTAAGAACAAATTTTAAGTGGGGGTACAGAATAAAATAACAAACAATTGTTGTATAGGAAACTAGAGTCGCAAAGCATTTAATTAGTCAAAAATACAAGATTATTTCAATAAATCTCAACTATAAATTACACAATTTTTTTTTTTTTTTTTAGTTCTCAAAACGAAAATATATATTAGTTTGTTGACAAAACTTACAAAAATAATTAATTAACGATGATGATAATAATAATAATAATAATTTGTGGGAGTCGATTATAGAAGATTCAATACGTGTTTTCGTCAATAATGTTTATATGTGAGAATTTCGGAAATAAGTCGGCTATATCCAACTTGGCTTCATTTAGATCAATTTATGTTTGGTCGCCAAATTTCACCCAATCTTGAATTGCCCGCCATTTTAAAACAACATGGTGGAAACCAATAAACTTAGTCGAGACTTTAGCAAGCTTTGAACGCATGCTCAGTCGCATATAAATCACTGGATATAAACGAGTGCTGTAGTATAACTAAAATCAGATTGTTTCCAAATGTTGAACAAAAATAAAAGTGTTCCGGAATCCTTGTATCCAAGACAAACATTAAAGATTAAAAAATAATAATAAATCTAATTTTTTAAACTACTTTTTAAATTTTAAACTTAAAAAAATTAAAATACCGGCATTTTAAAACAAAATATGCGTAATGAAGCTGGACATAGAACTCTATATACTATGCCCATACTAAGTCACATCCAAATTGGTCCAGTGATACGCGTGACAAGAATCAGATACGCATGACAAAAAACAGATTGTTTCAGAATGTCAGCCATCCTAGGAATTTAAACCGCTATATCTCAGTCTTTTTTGGAGATAATGGCAATACAAAAACTGTTCTGGAATCTTTGTACCAAGGGCAAATACTCAAGAGAAAAAATTTCAATTCCTCTTTTTTTAGTACTTCATTTTACATTTTACAGTTTTTTTAAATTTAATCGGTCGCCATTTTTAAACAAGATGGCGGGTGAAGCGGATAAACGAACTCTCTCGAGACATTGGTATGTACTATGCGCACAATAAGTCACATCCAAGTCGATTCATAAATACGCGTGTTATCTCATGACAAAAATAAGATTATTTCAAAATGTCAGCTGTCCTAGAAAAACTACTATAACGCAGCCTTTTTTTTTAGATGAAGACAAAACAAAATCTGTCCTGGAATCTTTGTATCAAGGTTAAACACTAAGAAAAGCAAATTTTTGAATTTCTAATTTTTTTGTACTTATTTCTACATTTTAATTTTTTCTCAATTAAAATGGTCGCCATTTTGAAACAAGATAGCGGGTGAAGCGAGACAACGAACTCGGTAGAGACATTTGCTATGTACACAATAAGTCACATCCAAATCGGTTAATAAATACGAGAGTTACAGCCTGACAAAGATCATATATATATCAACATTTTAACGGATAGTGGTTTCGGGGTCTGTGGGGTCATGATCGGTGAAAATACACCAAAGTTTTTTTAAACTGCTTTCTTCCGAATGGCTGCAATACGTAGTGTTTTGTAATGAAGGCTACCTAAACACTGTACAATGTTTCATAACTGTATCATTCATAGAAGTTTAGATATATCAACCTAAATATGACGAATCTTGAAAAAATACAATCTGGGATAAATCCATTTACCGTGTACTCGCATATAAGTCAAGGAATTTCTGACAATTTTCGGCAAGCAAATTGAGGGTTCGACTTTTACCCGAGTCAATTAAAAACGAAAAAAAAAATTCGATTACTGCAAAATTCTGGTTTTTTATGTGTATGAATAGTAAAATACAGTCGGACCTCTATTTAACGAACCTCTATTTTGAGAATTTCTCTATTTTGCGAAGTTTTACTTGGAACCAAGAACATTTTGAAAATTTCTTCGTAAAATAACCTCCAAATAGCGAAGTGCATTCTCTATTTAACGAATTTTTCCTTGGGATCTAAATTTTTTTTCTCCCTATTTCTTAAAATATTACTGGAAATTTCAAACTTACTCTTTCTTTTAACACATTTTATGATGATCAATGACCATGAACAGGTCTTACCAGGCGCCTAACTCACCGAGAGCAGTAAAATCGCTGTGATTCTTTGCTTTCCATCAAAGAAGTGCAAACTTTCAATATCCCCTTTTAACCCTCAATGGAGCTGCCCCGTGTCCTATAAGTTTCCCGTTTTCTAGATTGTTGATCATGATCAATCCTGTAATTTCAGTTCATGTAGCTCAAAAATGTCAAAGCGAGAGTGCTTGAGCAACAAAGAAACCAAAAATTATTCTTGATGAGGTGGATAAAGGCGTGAAGAAAAAGAATACTGCTTTAAAATTTGGTATTCTTCCAAACAGATTATCAACCGTAATAAAAAATCGTGATTTAAAGGTAAAATTATTTTTTAAACTGGAAATGCAATGTATTTCCAGACAATGTTTTGTTTCGTTCTTATTTCCCTTCCAGATTTCTTTTTAATGGGTAAAAGAAATAAGACAAATAGATATAATTTATTAAAAAAAAGTGTGATTAATTACTTTTTAAAATTATATTTAGTATGGACTTAAAATATGTTTTATGTAGTTTAAAGTATTTTAAAAGGGACACTCTATTTAACGAATTTTCCATATAACGAACATTTTTTCGGGATTTAGCAACTTCGTTAAATAGATGTCCCACTGTATTACATAAAATATACAAATAATAATAATTTATCCTTAAAAAACTTTTCATTGATTTGTTTTTGTTTACTTATTACTTTTTTGCATTAGCAAGTGAAATCTTTGGTTTTATTTTGCGCAAAATTGAAGTAAAAAGTTAGAGGTCGACTTATACGCTGGTTTTGGATTTTTTGCGGAACTTGCATTCGAAAGTTAGGGGGTCGACTTATACGCGAGTCGATTTATACGCGGGTATACGGTAAGTATCAGAAGAATGCATGGTAATACGGCCAATCCATGATTAAAAAAAAGTTGTATACTTTGATATAATCATCGTATTTATATGATACCTGAACCAAATAAGGCCACGTTAAGATTTGAGTTCACAATAAACTGTATAAAATCAGCATTAACATTTTAAATGAAGTTGGATGTATATTTATACATATTTTTATAATTATCAATCATGATTACTCCTGTACCTGTTTAATTGCGATCATGAGAGTGGAAAAAATCTTTAAAGTGGCTTTATTTGGAGCATGTTTCCAAAGAAACCCATAGTTTGCAAAATGCATGATTATTGCTTAATTAACACGTATTTTCCAGATATTACACCAAAATAGAATAAAATAAAGTGTTCTCCTTGTATTTAAATATTCTGTGTTTTCTCTGCTTATGGGTCTCTCTGCCGTTTCAAACAGCTAAAAATGATTATATTAATTACTTCACTCTAATGAGCTCTCTTTGGCATCATTTTGGTAGATTCCATTGTTTTCTACAAATAATTGAAGCAGAAACAGTTTTATTAGCTTTGATAATGATAATAATTGATGAAAATAAATTGCCTCTTAAAAAGACCAAGCCTTATACTGCTTTTTCTTATTAGGCGATTTCTGTTTTTTCATATATTTTACTTCAAACACAAACAGAATTAAATATACATAATATTTCAATATACAAGGTGGCCATAATTAAGCTGGAAGTACTCAGAGGGTTCTGCAGCGGGATCTAATTGAGAGAATGACGCCAAATTTTGTAAGAAGATTAAACAAGACAGGGGACGAAGGATTCCGTGAAAAAATAGTTCCAATAGTCACCGCTAGGGGAATATGTGGCGCTGTGTAACAGAAAAGAGAGTTTAAAAAAAAGCTGAATCAATACCGAAGTAAAATTACCTTTTATTTAGCACATTTAACGATTTTACTATCACTTCTGTATCTGTTAAAACTCTATTTTCTCTTACACAGCGCCACAAATTCCCCTAGCGGAGACTTTTGGAACTATTTTTTTTTCGCGGAACCCTTTGTCCCCCGTCTTGTTTAATCTTCTTACAAAATTTGGCAACATTTTCTTAATTAGATCGCGCTACAGAACACTCTGATTGCTGTCAGTTTAATTATGGCCACCCTGTACATTAAAAAAATCGTTATTTATTTCGAACGTCATGCGTCACGTTATAAATATTAAAATTCATTCAATAATTTACAATGATTTCATATGAAAGTTTATTAAACGTTTTTAACGCGACGATGCCGACGTGTTGAAAGATTCAATGGTCCGAAAGTGACGACCAAGCGGATGGTAGATGTCGGTTGTGGTCGAAACTATCCGCACATGTAAAGGACACATAAACTCTCAGGACCGTTCCCTACAAGATATAGGGCGATGGCCTTATTTGGTTGAAGTACCTTATTCGGTTTGCGTCAACCTTCTTTTAGATAGATTTCGTAAGAAATGCTACATATTACATCTTCCCTGTGTTGGAATTTCTGAAAATGTTACGCAGATCTACGCCGATTATGTCCTCTACACCCCAAAACCACACCAAGTTCAAAACTTTATTTTTATATCTATGTGGCTATATATATACCGGGTGATCCAAAAGTCAGGACGAACTTTAAAAATGAATAATTCGAAAACGAAACAAGATACAAAGATATGGTTTGCACCAAACGGATGGAAAAGAAACCGGGTTTTGTGTGGCAACCAGAAAAAAATAGTTCTATTGACGACCAACAGATGGCGCTGTCGGATTTCTGATATAGGATTATGTAAAGCAACAAACGATATAAAAAGGAGCAATTGCAGGAGGTAATGGTAGTCGAAGATTGTATGCATCGAAATGCTGTCCATAGTTGAGAAAGCCCTTTTAGTTAAACTGTATTATAAGAATTCGGAAAGTGCCATTGCGGCATTGCGAGTATATCGCTACATGAAGAGTATGGGTGATAGCAAACGACCAATAACGTCTTCTGCATTGAACAAAATGATGAAGAAATTTGAAGCTACAGGCTCTTTGGCGTCACGTAAAAGAGGTGGACGTCTCTCAACAGCCGTCGCTGTTGCCACGGCAGTGGAGCAGACGGTGCAATCCATGTCGGTGGTTGCTGCACATGGGGAGTGCACTGCTCGAGAAGTCTCGAAGCAGACAGGAGTGTCGCACGGAAGTGTCTGGAGAGCACTACGAATAAATTTGCAACGGTATCCCTACAAGTTGCAACATAACCAAGAACTGAAACCTCCTGATTTCAAATCACACTGAGATTTTGCAAATTTGGTATTCAGTAACATGGAACAGCAGCACGACTAGCTTCACACAGTACTTTGGACAGATGAAGCGCATTTCACACCCTCTGGCGCTGTTAACACCCATAATTGTCGAGTGTGGACCACAGAAAATCCACATGCATTTGTTGAGGTACCCTTGCAACAGCCTAAAGTGACAGTCTGGTGTGACTTCACTGCTGATTTCATAATTGGTCCACTTTTTTTCGAGGAAGTCACACATACGGGTTTCAAAATGATTTCGGTCACTGGTCAGCGATATCTAGCACTGTTACAGAACAACATTATTCCTGAACTGCAAGCGCGACAGCAACCGCACGTGAAACAGTCAACTTTATGCAAGATGGAGCACACCTCATATTGCTCTGCCTGTGCAACGCCTGCTACACTCAACATTTGGAAAGGATCGCATTATCAGTCGCTACTTTGAAGACGCATGGCCTCCAAGATCTCCCGATCTGACACACTATGACTTTTGGCTGTGGAGACCCTTGAAGTCAAAAGTGTACCGCGACCAACCGGCATCACTAGCAGCACTGAAAGATGCCATCCGCCAAAATGTGTCTACCATAACGCAAGAAATGCTACTAAATGCTGTGAACGATGTGGTGCCTCATCTCATAGCTGTACTTCTGAATGATGGCCAGCACGCTGAACATTTACTGTAGTACTAATTAACTGTAATTAAGCTGACTTGTAAGTTGTCAACATTTTTTCATTTGTAAATCACCTTTTGGTGCAATAAAACACAATAGCGCCATCTGTTGGTCGCCAACCGAACTATTTTTTTCTTCGTTGCCACACAAAACCCGGTTTCTTTTCCATCCGTTTGGTGCAAACCATATCTTTGTATCTTGATTATTTTTGATTATCTTGATATCTTTGTATCTTATATATATATATATATATATATATATATATATATATATATATATATATATATATATATATAACTTTTTTATGGACACGATAACTTCCATAATTCTGCACAAATATCTTCCAAACTGATACATAAAAACCAAGAGACAGAAAATCTCGGTCAAGTTCGTTAATGGGCAAAATCGGACAGGAGGTGGAAAAAGGGAGAGGTTTTGTGAAAACTGAAAAAGACCCATAACTTCTTAATTATAATACATATCAGATCAGTTTAAAGTTATTCTTATTTCTATGAAAAGAGCCAAAAATGAATGCATTTTTGATAAAATTAGTAATGGGCACAAAGTGGTGAAAAAATAGGGTTTTAAGCAGAAAAAGATTCATAACTTCGTCAATTCTCAAGATATCAAATTCACTTAAACTTATTATAAATATTCTTAATACCATCTACAGCTTTTATATTGACATGTTTTCGATAGGGCCAACTCTTACCGCAGAAGAAAATTAAAAACGAAAAAAAAAAGGGGGTCGGGAAGTTGAAGAAGAAAAAAGTTCATAATTCCGTCAATTCATAAGATATCAAATCCGCTTAGATTTATTTTAAATCGTCTTAATATTATCTACAACTTTTATATCCACAAGCTTTAGATAAAACCAAATTTTATAGCAAAAATAAATCAAAGAAAAATAGGGGTTGAAGAAAAATTTATCGTATTAATATTATTCTGATAAAACATTTCTTACAGAAAAATGAAGTTAATAACTCGTCAGAATTGGCCAGATAAAATTGCTAAACTGGGTTTATCTCTAATCTTGATTTAGTTTTTGTTTGTGAAATTAGTACTTAACTTCGAAATCTATCTCCAACTGTAGGCCGAGCCGGCTGAGATTTTTTTAAACATCTAGCTTATTTTTTAAAGCAAAACAAATACAAAATGTATTTTTTTTTTTCACAGAGATTATTATCTCCGAACCACTTTAAGGCCGAACTTTTTTTTTAAATGTCTTCCGCATTTATTACTGGTCTGAATATTTAACAAATAGATCAAGAAAAAAATTAGTTGAAGTTCATATGTACTTCTTTTTATTTATATCTGTTAAAATTGTAGATGCTCCCTTAGCATTTTTTTTAAACTGTTCTGCAAGAGCACTTACGTTTTCAAAATAACAGCCATGTCAAATTTAAAGTTTTTACCCTTAAGAATTCCAAATAAATCGTAATTTAAAATGTTATTAGAGCGTCTTCCGCTCATTTCATCATTTTAAATTTCGAATATTTTAAAAATTGTACTTCGCAAGCATATACATTTTAAAAGTAACCCCCATGCCAAATTCCAGGTTTCTAACTAAATAGTATCATAGCAATCGTAATTTTGAAGCATTTATAGCTTTTAAATCCCTTAGAGAGTAGTGGTATAAATGTAAATTATATCCTTCGTACGTTGGAGCAGATGCAATCACCATGATTTTGTCAGCATTATTGTTTTTAAATTCTTGTGGTTGTTTTTGAGATTATCCCATACAAACAAATAAACAAAACAAGTAATATAAAAATTTTGCTTTTAAAGTCAATTCCTACTTAGGTCATCAAAGAAAAATTTTATATAATCCCTTAAGCTAATATTAGTTTTTGTTGCATTGCAATATATCAATTTGTTGATTTTCTATAAGCAAGTAGGTTTACAATGGAAGTCTATGGGAATTTGGCGATATATCGCCAAGTTGGCGACAAACTTGGCGGTATTTGGTGACATAACAGGGTCCCCCCTATGAGAACCCCCCCTTATAGATATGAAGATGCATTAAATGCTTCAATAACCAATGGCCGCCATTTTGTCTCCCATGTAAAACTAAAATTAATTAATTAAAATTTAATTAATGAATTAGTATTTGAAAAAGCTATATTAACATCAATTGCCATCCAGTACAAGTTTAAAAAAATTTATTTCAACTTGATAGGATGAATAATAAGTATTTTATTAACGATTGAAAATTTGAACAAGATAAATAAATAAATAAATATAGGGAGAGTGTGAACTAATTGTAGGAATTGAAAAAAACAGTTCTTCTGCATATTATTAGTATAAAAAACAAATGTTTTTATTAATACTCTTGATTTATGTCATAGATATTATCTTTAAAGTAACATAAAACAGACTTTGACCAGTACTTGTTAAAAATATACAGATTAATTAAAAGAAAAATTTGGAATACGGTAAAATTTTAAAATATAAATGCTTTACACGTTTATTTATCTGCTTTACACGTTTATTTATCTACTAAATAAAGTACCCGGTGTTGCCCGTAATTTTAAGAATCTTTGTTTTGAAAAATCAATTTCAAAATTTAACATACAACTTAAAAAAAAAAATGTAGCCGAAGTGTTGTACACATTAATTAAATGAAATTGAAAACCCAATATAAAAATGTATAAATTTATATAACAGATGCAAAATAATACAGCTATAAATGAATTTATTTCCACTAATCATTGGAGCAATAACGTTAAAATACGCCAGTGTTTCGATAATAGAGTTTTTATCATGCTTATACATTTTTTCACACTTATATTACGTTATATATATTCACCTCGTCCTTTATATTTCCAATATGACGTAATATTCTATTCTTTTATTCGTCAAATTAATTAAATAATTATAATTTTTCACATGGAAATCATAAAACATAAAAATATGACGTAGCATTCAATTTTGTTTTTAATTCGTCAAACTATTTATTTTGTTTTAATTTTTCACGTGGAAATCTTGCAGTAGAAAAGTTATGATGTAATATTCCCTTTTTTTAATTCGTCAAACCATTTATTTCAATTTTTCACGTGGAAATCTTGCAATAGAAAAGTAATTGTTGTTGTGGTAAAAATTTTATTGTGGATTTTTAATTGTTGGTAACAGCTATAACGAAAAATGTTTAAATTTGATTGGAAATTGTTGTTAAATTGGTGGGTATTTATTAATTAAAAATTAACTATAAGTTATTCCGATTCCGGATTACTTTAGTTGCATCGGCCGTGTTCTAATACACATGTACGTAACATTTCACAATTCTTGCTTCCAAACTCTGGATTTGTATAGCATTACAGACAGACAGACAGACAAATTTTCATTTTTATATATCAGATTTAATTTACTTTTATCCCGGTACATCAGCAAGCGTTTAAGTTATAGTATTTATAAATATTTCATCTTTTACAATTATAAAAGTTTTTACCTTAATTTCGAATCATTTAAGAAACAAAATTATTAAAAATGTGTCGTCTATATTATATGAAAATACTATTTTAAGTATCCAAGTATTTCTTTGATAAAATGAAAGACGATTTTGTTTAACATTATTTTAAAAAGTATTTATTTTTTCCCTTAATAAGAAAGAAACATAGAAATACATAACGGATCATTTCTTTCGTTTTCTAAAAAGTTATAACGTATAATCAGCGCCGTATAGCAGTGATTCCCAACATTTTTCCTGTTAGCCCAACATGAAATTATCACGTCATGGCTTCCACCACCCACTGCATTGTAATATTTTACATACATAATATTTTACATACATAATATTTTACATACATATTTTTATTATACATAAAATTTGTATTAGTTTGAGTGAGAGCTTATTTACATGGAATAGACATCAAATATCATTTCAAAGTTACAAGTGTAACATCAGTCACCTCGAATTTTAACGAGTGAAAGATTTTATTTTTTAGCTGATATCAATTTTTGTCACAACTCTCTATATGCAATAATATCATCAATCTGGCATCAACAAAAGTTTTCTTTTTGGCTCGTTGCAACTGTACCTCAGTGAAGTAAACGTTTTACATTATCTTTTTTTTTTTTTTTTTTTTTTTTTTTTCTAAATCTTCACAAAACTGCTTGAAGAGAATCTTAGATTTTCATTAGATTTTAAAGCATTGATATTTATTTTGATATTATTGTTATAAAAAAAAAATATATACAACTTGAGCAAGACGCATTTCTGACTTCGTATCTTTAATATTTTTTTCAGTTATTTGTCTTCCCCAGCACAACAGAAATATCATTTGAAGCACAAAATGTATTGTTACCTGCTGATAAATTATTGAAATCTAGGTAATTTTTTAGCTTAATAAATACATCAATGTTGGTACTATGACTCTCTAACAGTGTTAACATTTTGCAACAAATTGCCCAGTTTTTCGACCGTATTTATTATAAAACGTTTATATAACCGTAATTTATCTACATTCTGAACAATGAGAACAGTATAAATTATGGTCATATAACCGTTTTCTACAAAAGCGGTCGAATGATCTGACAGGTTTTTTTTTCAGATTTTTACCAGTGAATGATATTACTGTATAACATTTGTTCAACATATTTACGTTTATTACCTTACAGAAATATAGATAGGGTGGCAAGTGGTTAGGGAAAAACACAGTCAAAAATGGTGTTAAATACCAGTATTTTGTTAAAGAGAAATTCGCCTTCTTTAATTTCTGTATATTATTTGAAGTATTTTCTATAAGAAAATACTTTTAGTTTCCTCTTTTTTTTTGAGTGTGTTTTTACCTGACCTCCCGCCACCCTGATAGAGGCATGCATGGGACGGAATTTCCATTCCCGTGTCTGGATCAGTTTAAAGTTTTAAATGTCGGAGTGTGCCAAACCAGTTTATTTTTTCACAGTTCGTAAACCGCAACTGCCCGTGCAAAAACAACGAAAACATCCCACATCTATCTCAGAATCCACAAAAATGCCGAAATTTATTGAACTATGATTATTCTAAAATTAAAAGTCTTTAACAGTATTATTCCCCCAGAATTCATGCAGATATTTTCAAGCACAGTATTTTATAGATTGTACATCTACATTTTATGGAATATGTCAACGTGAATGGTTACTTAGACAATAATATCGAGATAAAGACTGTTCAAAAATAATCATTTCAGTTTAGAATAAGATAAAGGAAATGGTGAAACAAAATCACAGTTTTAAAAGCTTTATAAAGTAAGTAAATACTATTTTTTTTTAATCATCTGTAATTCATTAAACCAAAATAAATGTGAGCCAAAACCTGTTAAGCAAATGTATTATATTACGGTTAGAAAAATGAAAGCCAGTTCTACACGTCCAAAAAATAATGATATGTAAACCCAGCCCAATTCGGTCTGAGACTAGGTTACAACATTGCAAACTCTTTATCATTTAGCTGTTTTTAAAGAACAACTAAAAATCAGCTCAGTCTATTGCCGATATAATTCTGCATTTACACGATATTTCACGGGCTTTTCTATGAGTTGCTCCATAGAGTTGACTATCAAATCATGAAAAAAAAGTATTTTTTATCGTGCGAGCAAGCGCTGATTAAAAATATTTCATTCTACCGCTCATATTTAATCAAATATTTAATATTTGATTCCTATTTGACATTCCTATTACACCATATTATTTCTACTACATTTTGTCAAATTTTCTGAAACTGACATTAAATTTGGTCAAAAACCCTGCATGATATAAACAAAAAACATGCAGTTTGTTTTTGAACTTAAAAAAAATCGATATATCTCCATGAGTATACGTTCTATTCTTTCACAAATGAATACATATATTGTACAATATCCATATATTCGTAAGCTATAGCGATAGATCATTTCGCGCATATTATTTTATAGGGGATTCCAAAGACATTCCTTTTTCTTTAATTTTTTGTTGACCCCCTAATTGTCCTTCTGTTCAAACCGGCGCGGCGTTCATAAATATGAAGTAGAAATATAGTCTTCGTAATCCTGAAGTTCCAAAATAATCCGACAAATATATCTTTCAATATTGGACAAAATGTCTAAAATTGAAAGTGTCCGATCTCAATGGCCATAGAGTTTATATATATATATATAATTTCACTTTTTTTATATGGGAGTCTTTTATATGAGTATATAATTCATTAATAAAAAATATTTTTTCCTATGAAATAAATAAATTGTTTCAGAATCTTTTTCCATATCAGTGAAAAATATTTAACACTCTTTCCATATTATGCAAATAAAAATATTCCAGATGCGTTTAAAAAAGTATTTGACACCTTTCACGTCTTGCTATTTTATCGGAAAGAAGAGATATATCGAAATCTGTCGAAAAGTGAGAGAAAGCGACTTCATCGATGTTGATTTAACCGCGTATCGATTTCAAACATGCTGCTTAGATAAACAGATTGGGAGAAGTGACAGGTTGACATTTCAGTTGCAACGTGAACTACTTATCAAAAACCAAAATTTGCATAACCGAGTTATAGTTATAAATATGAGTACACACACACGCACACGTTATATATACACGCACACATATATATATATATATATAAGGAGAGCAAATAAAATATATTTATACAGACGTCAGTAATATTATAAATCATTACATGTACCAGTGATTAAGTGTACTTTCTTCTAAATATGTTAAATATTAATTGTTCAATCATCTTAAAAGGGGATCACCTTCAACAGCTCGATATTGATTGATTTTATCTCAATTTAAAAAAGAATTTGGAGCTATAAACTATATATATATAAGAACATCTAGCAGACATAAAATACAGCAACAAAACTACAGCTCTGTCCAGATTATATAACAGAGAACCTATGAAGATAGATTTTAATAATAGTAGAATAATTTATCCTTCAAGATCTTATTTGTCATCCATCATCAGCGAATCAATAGACATCTTCTTACGCAATGGAAATATTTAAAATGATTCAGCCTTGATGGAGGTCCCTAAAATTTGGAAAGAAATGCTATTCAGGATAATGAAATAATAACATAAAATAATTCACGTTCACAAATTTCCATTTTTAATATTGCAGTTAATTTTATTATGCTTTTGTTCACGTGATTTTTATTTTTGCTTACTAGATTTTCGATTTGAATTTTTGCGAAAATATTTTTATCATTTTATTTTCTTGAGAATGTTGCCGCCTGATTCAATGAAACATGTCGAAATGTAAATAAATAAAGGTATTTTGCCGTTTTAAAATTTACGTTTATCACTCATAGCAATTCATGAGTACTTTGAAATTTTAGAGCTGTAAATAGTTCTTTAAATTATGTTCCTAAACAATTTTTTCAGAGTAAATTGTGCAGGTCTTTCTTTACGTATTCCTTTAAATACTTTTAATGAAAAATAATTAGAATTTAGTTTAATTAAAACATGCTATTTAAGGATTTTCAAAAAGTTGATTTGACATGCATGTGTTGCTCGCAGGATTATAAAAAAATGTATATTCCATATAACCACTGAATAGTACATATATATATATATATTGTTTTAATTTTGTACTTTAACTTCAACCTAAAATAATAATCAAGTTTATACCCGAAAATATTTTTTGTTTAAACCATTAAATACAGAATTTATGATAAAATTTCAATAAAAATTAAAAAAATAAATGAATAAATTACAGGTTCTGACTTAAACTTATGTAGAGTTTATAAGAATATATACGTAAAATACAATATCCCAACAAAAAGTTTTCGGTAAAAAAAAAAAAAAGCGCCAAGTTCTCCTTAATGTTTCGGCCAGAAAAAGTAGTGATATCTGAAGTTCGCACAAGTTAAAAGCCAAACATCCCAAATCTTTCATTGAAAATGGCTTCCTGCGACTTGGCCGTTAATGCCTTCTACAGCATTTCAAAATTAATGATTGAGAAATTACACATTTATGAATTATTTAAATATTAAAAGTAATATGAGAATGCAAAGAGGCAAATTCACATAAAGACATTATAAGTTAAACATTTCTGATAACTACCATTCAGTTTCAACAAACATTAGTTTTGATTACAGATCATTTAGTCCACTTGTGGTTTAATTGCCATTTTGTACGGTCTAAAGCTAAAGTCATTAACGTAAAACCCAAGAAGTAAAACAAAATTTACTTACTTCAAATCTTACAATATGTTACATTATATTTTATTGTATAATATTGAAATCTTGTGTATTGACGAAAGAGATTTATTTCGTTTGAACATTTAATACAGTTTGTTTGCATACATTAAGAAGTATTTGATTTATAAACTGGTAAAAACTGATACTGATTATGTTTTAGCAATTAGGGCTCCTGAATAGAAGTATTTTGTTATTTTTAATTTCTAAGCATTTAAATAGACTGAAGTTGTTTAAATGCTTTTTTCAAATGTGTATTTTATTTCTGTACTCTGTGCCACAAAATGCCTAAAATAATCAAAAAATGTAGTTGGCATGTAGCTCATTGGTACATATTTTAAAATTTGAAAAACTCTCTCGAAGGCATTAACGGCCAAGTCGCAGGAAGCCATTTTCAATGAAAGATTTGGGATGTTTGGCTTTTAACTTGTGCGAACTTCAGATATCACTACTTTTTCTGGCCGAAACATTAAGGAGAACTTGGCGCTTTTTTTTTTTTTTTTTTTACCGAAAACTTTTTGTTGGGATATCACTAATTTTTGTATGTTTTTTCAAATTTGTTATTCTAAACAATATTAATATGAAAAAACTTAAATTTCTTTACTTTTATGCTAGCCGAGAGCAAATCTCCTCATTAGCCTTTTGTTTTTTCGCCAATACCAATTTTCATTTTTCACATGTGTAAATTAGAAACAATGCTTTGATTTTCAAATAAAATATTTTGGTTTACGTTATTATTTCTTATTTATTTATTTATTTATTTCTATGTTAAATATTCTATTAAATAAAATGAGGGAAATGCATCTATTTTAAATGAGATGACTGAAAAGTATATATCTTTAAATGAAATGAATGCAATATGAACAATGGAGTTGGGAACATTATTTGGCTATTTGCCACTTACGCCCGGCTAACATAAAAATAACTAAATTTATTTTATTGAGCTATACAAATTTATACTTTATTTCTTTTTATATTAAAGTACTAGCCGCCTCTAGCAAGCAGTATTGATCGTATTAATTCCATGTTAAACATTGCATCATGTGTCTGTTATTCATAATTTAATTTACTTGCCCGTTCTTTTGCCAAGTCGGAAGCTTTTGATAGAGAAATCAAGAACTCTTTACAATCATGGAAGCACATCATATATTTTGTGTTGTTATGTATTTCATCTTTCGTGACAAATATCGCTTAACTCACTTATGCATGTCTCCTTAGCAGTTACGATTCGTTCTCTAATGCGGAAATTTTTAATCCTATTAAGTAATCTTTTCTAATTGGGGTCACTGCCAATTGTTGTATTTTAACTGATACGACTGGGTACAAGTGAAATGGTTCTTATGAAATCCTTTGACAATATCTGCATTTGTATTAAACCATATTGATGCTAATATCTTTTTTTTTCACGTTAACCTTTTCAATAGACTCAATTACGGAAGAATAGAAGGTCTACCGGCTCACTGCCATGATCCATTAGAAAATCTATCATTCTTCTTATCTGATCGCGTTGAACAATTAGTCAATGTGCCATGGTTTTAAGATTTTAGCTAATTTTATTTGAAACCTGAAAACTAAAATGCGAGGAACCGGATTATAGAAGATTCCTTCTAACGTACATATCGATTAACATGTTACATGTTATAGAATTATAATAATCATAAGGAGAACTGGCAGTTTCAATGCTTAAATAGTTTACGTAAATTTTCTTTACATAATACAGAAGTTTTAGCGGTGTAAAGATTAACAATATAGTCACAGTAAGTATAATAACAGTACAATATAATAACAATAGCAGAGGCTTTCGGCAGTGACGAAACTATTAGCACTTTGGAAATATTAGTACGTTATATCATATAACTATTCAGATGATATGCGGAAAAATAAAAATAGATGACTCGCATTAATAATTAACTCATTTAAAAATAGCCACTAGCGTCAAATATTCGACAAGCTTGGCGACATTTAGCAAAGTTTCGCAAAATTTGGTAATATATCATGTCAATTCTCAAATTTGGCGACAAAAAATGTTTTGTTTATTCTGACGTCATAATGATGCATATGTAATATGTATTATACACATACCTATAATATGTATGATGCAAATGTATTACGTATTATATGCATATGTATAATATGTATGATGCATATGCATAAGTTCATTAACATCATTAAAACGCACTTAAAGGAATAGTGTTCCATAAATAGTAGGGATAATTGCCAGATTGACCAGAATGCTATTGAGATTAGAATTCCGACATTTATAACAGACCGGGAGGCGTCTGTACACGCCATAACCTCATCGAGTTTACAGCTGAAATTTTAGGATTAGTTAAAACTAGATTAGCATATTTAAATGCAACAGGTCTGTTAAGTCATATCTTGGTAGAAACCACTTGAAGACCTAATTTTAGTGGTTAACTGATAGGTTTACTATTGTATTTTCCTGCATCCAAAAGTTTGGAAACATGGAGGAATGGGTGCAGGAAAACACAATGGAAAATCCACCAATTAACCCGTAAAATCGGGTCTGTAGGTGGTTTCCACAAAGATATGACTTGGCAGACCAGTTACATTTCAATACGCTAATCAATATTTAACTAATCCTAAAATTTCAGCTGTCAACTCGATGAGGTGGTGATCTGTGCAGACGCCTCCCGGTCTTTAATAAAATTTCTTTTATGGAAGTAAAAGATAGAAAGATGGACAGATAAATTGAAAGATTTGCCTTATTAAGATTTTTGTAAAAGCATATGAAAATTCATTCAGCTTGAAATCATGTAACACCTTTATAACTCAGGCTAATTTTCTGTAATCGGGTTTTGGCGACTAACATATCTTATCTATAATTATAATCTTTCTTTTAAAGATTTAAAATTAACAATAAATTAACAGTAAGTAGGCTAATAATACAATATAATAACATTAGCAGCGGACTTCGGACGCCGCATCTGTCGCACATCGTTAAAGGCAGTTTATTAGTTACACATTTCATTTAATTAAAAGGAGATTTTTAAACATTCATATGGAATTAGGATATTTTTCCACTATAGGGTCCTTGGCATTTTTTTTAAAAATCTTGGCGCAATTCGGACTTCAGAAACTGAGATATGTTGCCAAATGATATAAAAAATTATGAAAACAAACCTGATGAACTTTTATGTTGTCCATATATGTATGTATACATATAAACATTTTATTTATACATGTATAAAATATAGTTTTTTATGTACAAATTATTTCTGTCTGTATATAAAAATAAATAAACGGGTTCCTTACATCAAATAAATTGTATACATATGGAAAAAATTGCTTGTGTATATGAAACAGTAAATAGGTTGCCCGAAAATGCGTTATTACTAAATTTCTTTTCTCGTCAAGGCCATTTTTTCTATTTCGCCAAGGCTACTATATCGGAAAAGTACCGAACTGCGATTATATTTTGTTAAATGTGCTATTGTTTTAATATTGTGAATATATCATAACCTATTTCAAATGAAAATCAAATTTCAAAATATTTTTTGCTTAAAAGGCGCAAAGACCAACTTAGTGAAAAATATTCCATGCCGGGAATCGAACCCGGGTCATCAGTATAGCGCCCTGACGTTCTACCGCTAAACCACATGGAACGATACCCAGCCTGGAACTTCTCACTATTATAAGTTGGCAAGGCTACAAACGCAGCACAAGATGGAATATTTTCCGTGAGCCACCAACATGGGGCAAACACAGACACTTAATTAAATCCAGCATCGATGAATCTATATTAATATTTGGAAATTTTTCCAGAGAGAAAATATTTCATTATTATTTTCATTATATTTCAATATTTCATTTGAAATATTGTATTCAAGGCGAATGTTTCTCTCTGGAAAAATTTCCAAATATTAATATCATAACCTATACTGATTAAAATTTTTAGGTATATTCATTTTTTCTATTTAACAAACATCTTTGGAAAAGCATATATATAAAATGTTATTCTGATTGAAATCACGTGACCCCCTTCAAAACTCTGTAATCGAGTTTTGGCGACCAACATTGGCACAAGGAACTGTTTACGGCCAAATGAACACCCCCTGTTTGAAGGGTTTAGAGGCGGAAATTCTGTGTTTTCAGATTTTTCTGGTTAATTGTGCTACAAACCCGACTTACTTGTGAAATTTCATGATTCTACGACTTTTAGAAGTACCTTAGTTATTTGATGATGCGAAGTGAGTCAGTGACAAAAAAGCGCTTTTTCGGAATTTAATATTTCGAAAACTACTAAATATAGAAACATGAAATCGTGGAATCTTAGTTCAGTTTGACGATACGAGCATGTATATAAAAGAAAAAATTCTATATCTCTCCCTAAAACGACGTTATGAGGGGGTGAAAAGTATGCCGAAATGGTTCAAGAAAAGGTAGCTTACGGCTTGTGCGAACTTGGCGGACGCACTGCCGTGCTCCCAGATAATTAAACATTTTAAGTTTCTATGTTACTTAGTTTTTGAAATCGGATGCGCGCAATATGAAAAATATCTGTTATCAAAAAAATTACTTTGAAGTTCAAATTTACCTTGATCTGAATATGTATCACTTTATGTATTTTATCATAAAACCGGTTCTAATTGGAATATCGTCATATTTTTAGCTCACAGGCTATCAAAGCCTGGGAGCTAATGTGCCCGCAGGTTCTGTATGTACGTACATAACGAAATAACCCTTGATAGAAACATCCGATTTGCTTCAAATTATTTTTCTAGGTTCAATCTCGTAAGGTGCTTCCCTCATTAGTTTTGGGGGTTCATTGGTTAAGTATAAAAGGGGTTATGGGGGCTAATCCCCCCGTTAACTTAGATAAATGGGTTTTTCATGCAGAATTATCAGATTTGCTTCAATTTTGGCACAACCGTTAATTCTGATAATGCGCTTCCCTGATTAGATTTGGATGTCCATTGTTTAAGAGTAGAGGGGGGGATCGGGTGTGTGTGTGTGGGGGGGGGGTAATACCCCCTTAATTTAGATAAATGAGTTTTCTTATCTGATTTGATTCAAATTTGGTATACCGCTTTATTTTAATAAGGCGCTTCTCTGATTAGATTTGAAGGTTCATTAGTTAAGTATAAAGGGGGGAACGGGGGCTAATAACCCCATAATTTTAGATAAATGTGTTTTTCTATCGGAAATTTGCTTGAAATTTGGTATACCGGTTTATTCTGATAAGGCGCTTCCCTGATGAGATTTGGAGGTTCATTGGTTAAGCATAAAGATGTGAAATAGGGGGCTAATACCTGCCTTAATTTATTTTTCGAAAGGCATTATTCTTTAAAGTAAGGGTACAATTAGTGTGAATATAAGTGAGCTTAATGCCATCAGTTTAACTGGGCACTTTTTCTTTTTTCTTTGTATGTTTGGTAGTATGTTATTCTTTAACAATAGAGCAAACTTTTGTTTAGACATTTAAAAAAGGTTTTAGATGATCTCCCCCGTTAAATAACAGTATTAATATTTTGAATATATTATTTTAGTCGTACACAGAATGAATTACTTATCATTTAACTAAATATTTCTGATTCTTACGTAATTATACATTATGAAATAAAATAAAGAGCATGTTTGATTTCGTTTATTTTTATGGGTCTTCATAAGATTTAAGGAATATAAATCTTACAGATTCCACTTAAAAATATATGCTTAGATTTGTTTAAAATGTATTAGGATGAATACAAAAATTATCTAAATTGTGATGTTCATTAAAGTTGTTCAATGATTAAAAATGTATTTATAAATAAATTCGAAATTTACGACGATTAATTCTTAAATTATTAGATTATTTATTTATTTTAAAATTTACACAATATAAAATTTAGTTTTTGTTTATACTCAATAGCTATTTTTGGTCGTTTGAATTCGTAATTGAAATCTACTTGTATTCAATTCACCCCCTCTCCCACACCCCGCCCTCCCAAAATAATTTTCATCCAAATCTTTAACGGTATGGAGGCCAAAATTTTGGACACAATTTTAATTATGTAAAATTGCAATATTAAATTGTAAGAAACCATGAAAGCTAATAGGCTGAAAATTCCGAGAAAAATGAATCACGCAGGATTAGTAAATTGTGCATTTTTTATTACCAATTTTATGAACATATAAAATTTTCATTTTATATTTTGCATACAAATGTTGCAGAAATCTAACACGAAATATTCTTTGAGAAATATTGGTATTCAAAATGCAGACCATATAGAAGCCTACAACTCCTGCTTATTTCTCTATTACGAGAATAGGCGGTAAATAAGAAATATGGTAATACAAAACGAACAAAAACCACCCTGTGTACAACATACAAAGTTTGAGTTAAAATATCGGATTTTACATTTAAATTACTATTACCTATTCAATAAAACGAAATCATGATTTTTATTTTGATATTCATATTTATTTCAGAAAAATACCTTCTCTTTGAACTTACTCATGATAAATCATTATATTTTCACCATAAAAATTTACAGTCTAAACAGCGTCGAAAATTTTAAGTTTAAGTATTTTGTCAGTTGCTGACTAATAAGGTTACATTTATATTGTAAATTGTAAAATTTTTATTTAGACGCTTTCTGCAATATTTTTCAGAGCACAGCCCTGGCTTCTCGTGGAAAATTACACTTTTGTGACGATAGCGCCCATAATATTAGTCGCATTAACATTAAAATTGAGCTGAGCGTCTATAATGCCAAACTCGTACTAGGGATTGAATTTCAAAAACATTCGTCAACCCTAACGCTCAAAAACGTCTGCCCATTTTTTTTTAGATTCCCCTAGACATTGCGATTGTTACTTTTAATTAAAATAATTAGCTCTTTTGTTTAAGCATATACAATTTAATCATTTTGTTGTCCGCATCATGATGACGTAAACGTTACTGATGCACACATTTGGGATTTGTGATATAGGTTGACTTTTAGAAGTTTTATTTTTAACGTACGTAACCACCACATTTTTTCAATTCCTACTATTAGCTCACACTCTCCCTATATTTATTTATATATTTATATATTTATCTTGTACAAATTTTCAATCGTTAATAAAATACTCATTATTCATCCTATCAGATTGAAATAAATTTTTTAAAACTTGTACTGGATGACAATTGATGTTAATAAAGTTTTTTCAAATATTAATTAATTAATTAAATTTTAATTAATTAATTTTAGTTTTGCATGGGAAACAAAATGGCCGCCATTGGTTATTGAATTTCAATGAAAGTATTTTCAATAAGGGTTACCGTAGGGGGGGGGACCTGTTCTGTCGCCAAATACCGCCAAGTTTGTCGCCAACTTGGCGATATATCGCCAAATTTGGCGGCCAAAATGAGTCGCCAAAAGTGACGCCAACTTGGCGATATCTGTAATATTTCGCCAAATTCCCATAGAGTTCCATTGTAAACCTACTTGCTTATAGAAAATCAACAAATTGAGATATTTTAATGCAACAAAAACTCATATTAGCTTAATTATATTAAATTTTTCTTTGATGGCCTAAGTAGGAATTGACTTTAAAAACAAAATTTTTATATTACTTGTTTCTTTGGAAGTGCGAATTGACAGGTAGTCAAATTAGACCTTACATTCTTTGTAACTTACAAATAAGTATGCAGTTTGGTTTCATTTAAAAAAAAATTTAAAATAAAAGAAATATCATATGTTCTTTGTAGTGCGATAGCGCTCGTAATTATCAACCGGTTTAGTTATCCGCCATTTTGTTTCAAAATGGCAGCCATGTGTACAAGACTTACCAAGGTCTCGGAATTCTACGGTGGCTGATTTTTGGATAATAAGATTCCGTTTATAAGCTTTTCTAAGAGTGGTTTCTCCCTAATTTAATTTAATTGCTGTAACCATTATTGTTACTCTTATACGTTTAACATTACATAGTCATATTCCCGAGCGTCACATTCTCTCCAAGATTAGATATATGTGGCTAAATTTGGCGGCCGAAAATAAATCACTATAAATTCACTATCGGTGAAATTCTCATTCAAATTCAGTATTGACGAACATTGAGATTGAATCTTCTATAACGCATTTTAGCTTTGTGTGTTTGAGTAAATTTAACTGAATTTTTTTAAAACAAGGAATAGGAAAACTATTCTTTCCGCCTATTACAAGCCGGAAGGACATTTTTATTTTAAAATGTTATCTTTCAAGTTTATGTGAACTCAATGCTCTACATTTCGGCCTGACGGATGCTAGGTTATTACCTTAGTATTCTCTTTACAATGTAATAAGAATTAAGAATCTTTTATAAAAGATATAGTCTCTCTATCTATCGCAATATTTTTGTATCAAATTTAGTTAGTCATTGCAACCTATGCTTAATGTGCTTTATAATTGAGAAACAAAATTGTCATGGCTTAACACACACACAGAGTTTAAATCTAGGATAGATGGCCATAGAGGAGAAATGGCCATCTAAATATTTCCAAAACTTGATCATAAGTTGTAGCATAATCTTTGTTCGTAGGAAATAGTTCAACGAGTTCATTCATTGCGACGTGCAGCAGCGTTTTTCGATTATAAAAAATAAATCTAATTTTAAAGTTTATTTAATTTAGTGGTTGAATAATTTTGTCGAGTTAGGTATCTAAATACACTGTAAAAAAAAATTCCGCAACGTTCCTGGGAAAAAATGGGCAGCTGAGTTGCCCATTATTTCCAAGAAACATTTCTTGAAAATGACTGGAACTTTACTGTATATGTTAAAAACTTTCTACAGAAATGCCAGTAAGTTTCCTGCGAAATACCAGGAATATTTCTGTTGACAGCAAAACATTACTGACATTTCACAGCATGCGGGATCCGCAGACGATTTATACATTTCCAGTTGACAATTTTCGCTTTATTATCATTATTTGTTAGAATGAAAAAATATTTTGAAATTGACATCAAAATTATTATTTATAATTTACACGAAAAAATAAATTTTCAGTTAAAATTCAATAAAGTAAATATATATATGATATATTGTTTCTGAACTTTGCTTAAAATATAAAAATATATAAATGTAAATAATAATTAGAAAAAAAATCTGGACATAAAATATTTTGGATTTTCGTCAGTAATTATTTTAGTTTACAAGTTAGATAAAATACATATAAATTTTCATGAAAAAAAAAACCTAAACGTAATTGTATATTTTTTCCGAAAAAAAAATTCAAATTTGCAGCAATTCAAAGTGTCAAATATATATCAAATTTAAATCAAATTGTAATAAAGTGTTAAAATATAAAATTAATTAAAAAAGAAAAAAAGTCAAGAGGTAGCATCGAACTCGGGCCATACGGGTGGCGTGCAAGCTTTCTGCGTCCACACCACGAAAGACACGTTGAGAGCTGCAAACTAATGGGTATTTGAAAAGTATGCTAAACCTCGGCATCTAATTTCTCAAAATCTAAGACCCATTTTAAGAAATCCTTTCACAAGAATAATTAGAGATAAGAACTCTAAAACATACTTTAAATTAATCAAAATCGGCGAGAATCATGTTTGATGGTCCCCTGATTAATGGAGATCCAAATAATAGGTGTATTTTTTTTACATGGTCTGCTCGTTAAACGTTCCACAGACAAGAGCGAGAGATAATCTCTTAGCGATGTCACTTAGCGATGTATTTTCATCTGAATTGTCTTGACAATAGAGACGTAAAGGATTATGTCGTCTATTGATTTATTTGCATTCCATATTGATTTTTTTACATTCATTTAAGGAATTCGTTTTCGACACTCACGCGCGAGCAACGGATTATAGCTAAAAAAAAAAAAAAAAAAAAAAAAAAAAAAATGGCGTTTGCTGTCTCCAACTTTTGTTCAGGAACGTTTCAGATAAGAAAACCAGAATTTCACAGGAAAGAGCTAAATTATTCTGAAAACCTGAGAAAAGGCGGAACGTTCCTGAATTTTACATGGAACGTTACCTTTTTTTTTACATTGTATTTTGCAGTACGCACGTCACATTTCTTTTTTATACGGACTTTTAAGGCATGTATATAATCCAATCTTCGCTTCTAGGCCTAAAACAAAGACGTATGATTGCGGAATGATGCTTTAAATTGGGCTGCCATCTGTCCTTCAATTTTAGGATAAATGCAGGCCACATCAAATCGAGGAGAGATGGACACCTTTAATCAATATTACAAAATTATATGGAGTGAGGAATTTAGTTGAATATAATTTTATTTAAAATAATTATATAACTTTAATGTTTAAATTATATTAATTGATATAATTGTTTAAATTTTAACAAATATAAATATCTTAATAATAATAATAATATAATAGGGCATAATGAGGAATTTTTTCCCCCAGATAATATTGAAAAACGTCGGAAACTTTCATCTCATAAACAGGTAAATTTGATAAATAAACTTAATCCCGTCAAAAAGACTAAAATAAATGCGAGAAAAAAACAAAATCACGACACTTCAAGCAGCGAAGAAGACCAAATAGATTTGAAATTACCAATGTCTAGTGATTCCGAGGGTATAGAATTGGATGAGGATCATTCTGTGTTGGTTGTGGAGAAGAATATAATACCACAAACCAAAAAGAATGACCTGATACAATACATAAGGTGCCTGAACTGGTTCTATGAAACGTGTACAAACTATCGAGACATTCGCCAAAAATGCAGTAAAAAGTTACGAAAAATGAAGGATTTGACCTATGCTTCAAATTTTCTTTATTCGAATTTTATTCACTCATTTTCCGTGACATAAATGCATCTTAACATATTGCTATATGTTTTTCATGATTAACAATAAGAAGTCTGTTATTTTTTGCTAATTTAATTCTTCATTTTTTCTTTCTTGAATTGAATGTTCAAATCTCCTAGGCAAGAAGGAGAGATGGCCATCTGCCATTTTATTTTCAATTTTGTATCCCACTTTTTGTTTTCGATATTTAATTATTTTTTGCCCTAAATATGACGAGTATATGTATCAGAATTTTAAATATCCATAAATATTTCCTGTATTTGCATTTTAAGAATTTTTATTTCAAATCTTAAAAAACTATGGCTATCTATCCTATAGTTACACAATATACAGGGTGTCCCAGAAGTAATGGGACAAACTTTAAGGTGAAGTAGGGGACATCACAAGGATTCAGATTTGCATAGCAACCCAGGGTTGGAAACGCTTTCCTGGCGCGGTAGTGACGACACAAAACACAAGAAAGACAGGATACGAATAAGAGGAGAAAACATGTTTATTATCCTTAGTACATCAAAAAACTAAGAAGAAAGAACATTAAAGGGACAACGATCGTCATCAAATAGGTGTTCGAAATTACGACCCGGCCCGTGATGCATGGAAGCGCATCTCCGGCGTATGGAACATCTAATGTTCTCGAAAATACTGGGAGTGCCCCGGACTTCACAAGCAGCTGCCACGATGTGTGCAACAAATTTCCAGGTATTTTTGTAGTATTAAGAATAATAAACATGTTTTCTCTCTCCGTTCGTGTCCTTTCTTTCTTGTGTTTTGTATCGTCACTACCGCGACAGGAAAGCGTTTCCGACCCTGGGTTGCTATGCAATCTGAATCCTTCTGATGTCCCCTACCTCCCCTTAAAATTTGTCCCATTACTTCTTGGGCACCCTGTATATACATTATAAAAGCTTTATTGAGCTGGTTGTCTCTTATCGCAACACCGTCTTCTAATTTTTGATAATCAAAACATTTCAAATTAATATATATATTAGGAACATAGTTTAGTTACTGTAAAAGTACTGTAACGCGGAATTGACGTTTAATGGATATACTATATTGGTCGATGTGAAGGTCTATCTTGGGATAAGGCAACGTATTCTCACCAAATTTCTCCTAATGTTTAAAAGCGTTTCCAAATCTATGCATGAAGCACGAATTTTTCCTTTGTTAAAAAAATTCTGTACTGATAAAAAGTAACATAATTCTGTAACGAAAAAATAGACTCAGCCTATATGTCGAAAAAAGATTATTTTTAAAATATAGATCTGAGCAGTTTAACACATTTAAAAGAAAAATACAGCAAATGTAAAAATGCGGTTTGATTATTTAATTTATGATTTTGGATGTTTAAATGTATTATTATGAGTAAATATCTGCATATATTTATGTATATTTACATAGCTATATGAAACAAAGAAAACATTGAAATCTATCTATAATTCATTACTAAATTACTGTAAAATTTTCTAAAATACAGATCTGTCTTATTAAAATCTAACTTGTCCGTTCCCCAAATCATTAACTTTCTAAAAAAATACTTATGATAAAATTAAAAAAAAGCGGAATAATTTAAAACTAAAACGCTCCAACGACAAATTTCGTTAAAAGTGATGAAACCTTGTGTGACATTAAGTCGTCAAAAATCCCTCCGCAGGGAAAAACTCCGTTTTCAATCATTAAAAGTGGAGATTTCTACTTGAGAAGTCGAGGACATAAGAGATTAAGTAAGATGACAGATGCGGAACGCTAAGAGACGGGCACAAGCTTTAGGTTAATTAGCTTTCAATGTGACGCTTTGCTTAGATGTTTGTTCAGGGATGTTCTCTTGGCTAAATTTAAAATAAATTTAGGTTGAAAATGAACGAGTTAAAATTTGATAACATAATGCTCCTGGTTTGCTATCCACGATGAGTTTTTTTCTTCTTCTTTTGAAAGGCAAAGGTGTTCCTTTTTATAATTTTAAGCTGATTTCGGAAAAAGTAATAATAAAAAAATTCCATCAGATATAGATTTGACACAAATGGAGAATTTTTGTTTAGTTGATAAATAACAAATTTAGCCGAAAAGGCAATGTAATCTCCGATTGGTACTTTGTAAATTTAGTCTAAAAACACCAGATAGCAATAAACATTCTAGTATAGTAAGCATACTTCTTGCTGGTTTCTGCATAGGAACCTTTCAAAGATGAGAAAAAAATTTCAAAAAGGAAGCGGTTGGGGAAGGGAGAGAGAATTCTAGAGAGGAAATACAATAACGGTTATGATTGCTGACTTTGTGAAAAATATAACAAATATAACAAATTAAGAAAAAAAATAATATAACGCTTATTTTTAAGTCATTCTTCAATATAATTTGTTTTACTCTAATAGATCTTTCACGTGCATTTTCTGGATCTCTTTTGCCATTTTGAAACATCCAATGAGGTGCAGAAAAAATAAAAAATGTTACTTTGGCGCAGTCTGTATTCATTCTAAATATTCCCCAGGCGACTATAGTAATTTTTTCATCGAGAATAAGCTTAGAAGTTAGAAATTAGAATTTTCATTGAAGTGAATTTATTTAAATTTTTATCAGTTTTAAAAAGTTGTGATTTTTATTTTTAAAGAAACTGCGATGTTTTCAAGGAAGTGCAAACCTAAGACATTAGAAAAATTTATTTGAAATTGTATATTTGATATGAGTGGTTTTGGTAGAAACTTTCAAGTGGAGGATAGTTTTGTTCCATTACGGATTATACAAGGCTTATACGGATTATAAAAGAATGTCCGAGTTTCAATTGTATATTATAACAGTTTAATTTAGACTATTTACAACAAATCATGCACCAAATTGATGGTAAACTAATTTAGTTTTAATTATAAATGCTCAATATATGCACGTATACGGCACAGATCCAAGTCTAATTCTTCCCACCACTTCGGTTAACAAATCCGCAGTAATGAAATCAATAGACTCTTCAATTACGTGTCTCAACTCTAGCAAATCATTAGGTAGCGGTGGAATGTAGACACGATATTTTCTAATCCCCCAAAGGAAAAAAATTTTCATGGCTCTAACAGCTTTTAAATCTTCAGACCAGCAATAGCACTTTAACTGGGGTACTATTTTATGGAAATCCCGTATTTAAAATACTTTATGGCTAATTGTAAACTATTTTTCAGTTCACATTTTAACAAATTAATATTTGAGAATTTTATTAAAATTATAAAACAGGGTAGACAGTCCAGTTACAGAAGTTGCAGAAAAGTGATATAGCATTATACGAGTGTGAGATTAAAAAAAATATCACAATCTAGGCATTATTCATATTTTTCTCATTTGTTTTTTTACATTGAAAACGCGTCGACTAAATATTCACAAACACAGAACTGAAAGCGCAGACAAAAAAAAAATATGTTAAGTTTTTAGCTTAATTTGAGAAAGAATATCAATATGCTCACCAAAAAAAATATAATATAAAATATCCTTGCATATTTTTTCTGATAAAAATTAGTTATGAAAAATCGTTCAGTAAGTTTAATGCGAAAGGAACATTAATTTGATATGATCTCAAAATCTTGATTTTAGGAATTTGGAAAACCTACGTCGAAAAACATCTGTTGTATTCATTTGAGAAAGGTATTTGTTTCGATAAGGAATATAAAATAAAATATCCTTTCACATTTTTTCTGATATGTATTATCTGATATAAATTATGAAAAATAGTTGATTAAGTTTAATGCGAAAGAAACAAACATAATTAAATATGATCTCAAAATCTAGATTTTACGAAATTGGAATACCTAAAGGGGAAAAAATCTGTTGTGTTAATTTGTGAAAGAAATCTCTGTATATTTATAGTTATGAAGAATAGTTGAATAAATTTAATGCGAAAGGAAAATAATTTGATACCATGTCAAAATTCAAAGAATGAATATGGAAAATTTACTGGAAATTAACACAATTATAATGCTTAAAAAAATTCACTCATAATTTGAAAATTTTGTAAAAATTAATGATGCTTATATACATGTATATATATATATATATATATTAATCATTGGTATAATTGCTAAATATTAAACAACAATAAGGGCTGTATAATTTCAGACTTATTTTAGATTTCATTATCGTTTTATCTTTAGAAAATATTTTAAATAAACTGATAAATAATGTGTTAAATAAATGACAAATAAAGCATTAGTTTGATTACGTATATACCACCTAGATAAGAGAGCTTAGATATGATTAATCGTTTTCAAGATTTTGCCGCTAAACAGCTATACATTTTTTTTTGTTGTTGTTGTTTGAGGAGATTGTTCATAAAAATTAAGAATAGATAAATAACAAAGATTTGTCAAAAGGTGCAGACATCTCTTATAATACGAAAAAAAGCTGTTCCCAAGTACAGATCAGGTTTAAAAAAATCAAGGATTTTCTTCTAATTTTGCGGCAAGTTCCTGTAAAATAAAATAATCATCGTTTGAAAATAACATTACTTACTAAGCTTTAAGGATGATGATCGTGTAAAAAGGATACTAACTTTTAAATTTTTAATAGTGAAATTCATTATTTTTTTTAATTCTATATTTATTTTACACGCCTATATTTATTACGCCTAGCAAACAAATTTTATTGCACGTTTCGATCTCAACCACCATCTGAAATACAATAAAAGTGAGAGGAAGGGTGAGACTTAATTGTGTATAAAAAGAAGAATAAGAAAAATATAGATACACACTATATGGTAATTAATGACATGACACTTTCAATTTTAGACATTTTGTCGAATATTTAGAAATATACTTGGCAGATTCTTCAGGAATTTCAGGATTAAAAAAAAAAAAAAGGTTTGACCACATATTTAAAATCGTCGATTTCATAAATCAGTCAATGAGGGAGTCAGCAAAAAATCACAGAAAAAAAATAGTACTTGGGAACACACTGTAAATTAAAATGCACGAAATGATCTATCGCTGCAGAATACAAATTTGTGGATACTATACAACATGTTTACTGATATCTGTAAGAATAGCACGTACATTCTTGGCAATATAGCGATTTTTGTTTTAAAGTTCAAAAAATTCATGCATGTTTTTAGCTTACATAACGCACGGTTTTCAACCAAATTTAACGCCAGTTTCAGAAAAATTGGCAAATTGTAGTAGAAAAAATATAGTGCAATTGGAATACAAATGCATTAAATATTTTGTGAAATATGAGCAGTTGTATGAAATAATTTTTATCTGTACATGCGCGAATGATAACAAAGATTTTTTTTACATAATTTAATAGTGAGCTCTTTGAAGCAACTCATAAAAAAAATCCAGTCAAATATCGTAAAAATTCACAAACATATCGCCAGTTGAGTGAGCTGATTTTTAGTTACTCTCCAAAAGCAGCTGAATGAATAGGGATTTTCCACAAATTCTGATTTTTTATTAACTGACTTTCAGAAAAAAGTTAGTATTTAATGAATTCAACGGATTTGGAACAAATGCTTCGATTTTGATACTTCTTTTTATCATGGAATAGGCTCGTTCTGGTGGTTATTCAAGAAGAACTAAAGCATGAATAAAAAATTTAAAAAAATTGACAATTTCTGGAAAATCTCTTATCATTCAGCTGTTTTTAGAGAGCAACTAAAAATCAGCTCACCCTATCGACGATATCTTTCTGAATTTTCTCGATATTTGACTGGAATTTTTTTAGAAGTTGATCCAAAGAGTTGACTATTAAATTATTTAAAAAAATCTTTTTTTTATCGTTCGCGCATTCGCAGATAAAAATTATTTCATACTGCTGCTGATATTTCATAAAATATTTAATACATTTATATTCCAATTACACTATGTTATTTCTACTACATGTTTCGAATTTTTCTGTAACTGGCGTTAAATTCGTTTGAAAACTCTAAGGGATATAAACTAAAAACATCCTTGAATTTTTTGAACTTAAAAAAAAATCGCTATAGCTCCATGAATGTAAGTGCTATTCTTAGAAAAATCAGTACATACTGTATCCACAAATTTGTATTCTGTAGCGATTGGCCGTTGTGTGCATTTTAATTTACACAGTGGTCCCAAGTATTATTATTTTTGTTGTTGTTGTTGGCCCCCTAATTGTCCCCCTTATCAAATCGACGTTGATAAATATGAGGTCAAACCTATTCTTTTTAATCCTGAAATTCCAGAAGAATCTCAGAAGTATATTTCCAAATATTCGAAAAAATGTCTAAAATTGAAAGTGTCCGGTCATTGATGACCATATAGTGTACTTATTCTAGAGATATATTGTACAGATTTTCATAAAAATATTTGTTTGTTTGCGTTATGTTTATCAAGAACGCTGTTCAGGAGACAGTGTCAGATTTTTATACTAAGAGAAAAATAATAATTTTTGCAACCAAATTTACTGATAATGATATTAATATGTGAATTTCCCATATAACATAGATTAGATAGTGCAGATAACAAAATCAGTGTCCTTCTATATGAGAGTGGGAACATATGCAAAATAAAACTTTAATGGGTTGAAAATTTTTAGTCAAAACAAATTGTCATATTCCTTGCTAAGCCTCCATTGTCGCACTTGTCTCACATGTTTAATTGAACGCGTCCAGGAGATTATCTCCAAGTTCTTAAATATTGATTACCATAATTTGGACGCCTTCAGTCTGAGCCTGCGCACTGTGGATATGTTGCCACTCTCATATAAAGCCACATGAACCAAAATTGACAATCAGCCTGCATATGACCAGCAGGTTTTCCTATAACATAATCACTATGGAAAGTTAATACAGTAACATACATGGTGTGTTCACAAAGTTTCAAGACTGGTCTGAGAATACAAAATTTATTAAACATTTTTGTACAGCGAGCTAAAATTCTTCGAAATATAACCCTTGGGCATCAAGACACCGCTGCCAGAGTTTTTCCCATTATTCATAGGTTTCCTGGAAGTCTTCGCAAGCAAGGCTGTTAAGGGAGCTCATGGAAGCTGGAATCTTGGATAGCTGGAAACGTGTCAAATTGCTTCCTTTTCAGGTCTTTCTTGATCCAGAGGAACAAAAAAAGACGCTCGGAGCGAGGTCAGGGGTGTAGGGATACATGTGGCAGTATTGCCATTTTAAACTTAGCCAAAACTTTGACGCCTGGGAGCAACGTTTGAGAGAGTGCATTGTCGTGGTGAACAATCCAATCGTCTCTGATGTCTGGGCGGACGCGCCTGGTCAGATCAGTTTTACGCTGGAATGCACCGCCATTTGAAGGATCGAGTCTGGTGCGTCGCCCAGACATCAGAAACGATTGGATTGTTCACCACGACAATGCGCCCTCTCAAACGCCGCTGGCCACCGCCGAAGTTTTCGCTAAGTTTAACGTGGCAATACTGCCGTAAGCCCCCCTACAGCCCAGACCTTTCCGCCAGCGACTTTTTTTATCCCCCGACTAAAGAAAGACCTGAAAGGGAAACGATTCGACCCGATTCCAGCGATCCAGACAGCTTCGACGAGGTCCCTCAACAGGATTGCATGCAAAGACTTCCAGGGAGCTTATGAATAATGGAAAAAACTCTGTCAGCGGTGTGTTGATGCCCAAGGGTTATATTTCGAAGAATTGTAGTTCACGGTACAAAAAAGTTTAATAAATTTTGTATTCTCAGACCAGTCTTGAAACTTTGTGAACACACCCTGTATCAGTAATTTTACTGTGAACGGAGCGTCACCAGTAGTCGAGATGTTCATTTAATTCGCTGTTTCGGGATGTCATTCAGAATTATGACATATTTTACCATAAATGAATAAATTTTAATAGCGTTTTTTAATTCGCATTCGCTCTTAAGTGGGTTTTATTTTAGGCTCAATAAAACATATTAGAGAAAGCTCTTCTCAACAAAATTTTTTTTTATTTAACCACTGCATCTATACTAATATTATAAAGAAGAAACACACGCTTCCCGGTTTACAATGGGTAATAATTCTGGAACTACAGAACTGATTTAAAATACAATCTTGGAAAAATATCAAAGTATCAGTTTAATGGTGACAATCTCTACTCCAAAATATACTACATTTTTCGTCAGTACGTTTAATCCCAAGTGGATGCAGGAGCAAAGCACGTTCTAAAGAAGTGATTTTTCTGATACTGCTGGGGTTAGAAATTTGAAATTTCGCATTGTATTTAGTTTTTAAGATGAAAATTTTTGTTCCGAATGGATTCTAAGAAATTCAAAATTTAAAATTGTGAAGTGATCGAAAAGTGTTCTTAAAACGTACTAAATCACGATTTATTTGAAATTGTTAGGGTTATATACTTCAAATTTGACATAGCTATTATTTGTAAGCCGTAAATGTTCACACAGTAAAGTAAAAAGAATGAAATTTAAAATCGCGTAAGAACAAAAGACTTCTTGCGTTATTGTTGTAGCTAGAAACTTAAAATTTGGCATAATAGTTACTTTTAAGATGTAAAAGCTCACTAAGAACGATATCTAAATATTTCGAAAACTAAAATGTTGAAATGAGCGGAAACCTCGTAAATTGAGATTTATTTGGAACTTGAAATTTGATAAAATGTTACTTTGAAAAGGAAAAAGCTCATACAAAACCTTTTCTAAAAATTCGAAACTTGGAAAGTTTCAGGAACAAAATGTTCTAAAACTGCAATTTCTTTGATACCGTTGAGCTAAAAAATGTTATTTTTAAGATGTAAATGATCACAAAGAAAGTTTTCTTTAAAATTCGAAATTTAAAATTGTGAAATATATAGGAAACATTCTAAAAATATTATTCATCAAAATTTATTTAGAATTGTTAGGATTAGAAAGTTGAAATTCAACTTAGCTGTTACTTTTGAGATGTAAATGTAAATGCTTGCACCGAACAGTTTCCAAAAAAACATAAATAAAAATTTAAAAATGTGAAACAAGCGGAAAACTTTTTAATATTACTATTACTTTGGAACCGCGGAGCCGATTTCCGAATTCATTTTAAAATAACACTATGGTGACAGTGTCTGCTTAGAAATGAGCTACATTTATACTATATGTGCAGTTGCCACAAAAAGAGTGCAGGGGCGAAAAATATTCTAAATTTACAATTCTTTCATTATGTTGATGGCAGAAACTTGAAGTATGACATTGTGGTTACTTTAAGACGTAATTGCTCGCTAACAACGGTTCTTAAAATATAAAAATTAAATAATGTGAATGAATTTTTCCTGTAAATAAAAAAATGGACTAATTACAGATTTTATGTACAGATGCTGATAACTTATCGGCAGTACTGCCAAATCTGGCGGGTTTTTTAGCCAAAAATTACAAATTCTCACCAGAATGTTTGAATAGTAATTTTGCTTTACACAACAAAAAATTCGAGTATGAAGTAAAACAAAATTACTATTCAAAATTTTCTAGTGTAAACTGGTAACTTCTGACTAAAAAATCCGCCAAATTTGGCAGCATTGCTTATCAACAATTATTTCGCTTTAATCATGATCGGAATCGCTCAAATCTATTTTCAAAATGGGTAATATTATGAAGAATACAATTTTAAAAATACAATTTCCTTTAAAGTCACATAATGTAGTTTTTCACAGCTGATGATCGCACAGCTGAGATTACAGTCCCCAGTCTGCAAAGTGTTAAATTTGTAAACTGAAAAGGAACTTAATTCCTTGACTGAGCGCTTGTCCGATGTAATCGTATATCTTGCCAGTTTGATGTCCAGATGTTACGTTGTATGGATTTTTTGTATGGAGAGACGTTGAGGGCAGAAGTACACGTGTAGCTAAATTTAATGATTTGAACAAAAAAACCAAAGATGAAATATTAAACATTCACATAGTTCTTTTGCTGTTACTCAAAGTATAAGGAAACAGTAACGAAACATATTTAAAGAATTGTATTACATCGATGTGTTAAAAAATATATAATATCGTTGTAGTAGAAGATTGTTGCATATATAAAATAAAATTATTAAGTTTTTCGACAAGAATGCATAGGTATATGCAAATAGATGTTGAAAATAACATCAAGGAAATAAAAACAGAGTAAAATTTAACAGTAATTATAGTTTTACATATGAACCTCCAATTAGAGAAATGAAGACTTAAATTCTCGGCAATAATTGCCAGTTCGTCAATACTGAAAAAAGGGTTCTGTTTTATGGGGAGCAAAAATAAACAATAAATAAATAAATTGAGGCAAGTTGTGTTCTAGAAAAGTTTGTAGCCAAAATAGCGTGGATATGGCAGCCGAAAACAAATGGTTACGTTTATGGGTTGGGGGGGGGGGGGGTGATATGTTTGAGGATTTTCATATGTGAAGTCGAGTGGTCTATTTTTGTAGCATCTGTCAGGGCAGATTTCAAAAAAGACAAATAGACTTTTAAACTTCAAAAGAGTGTGATTAAGTGAGAGTGAAATGGACTATAAATAAATGAAGGCAAGCTGAGTTCTAAAAGAATTTGTAGCCAAAATGGCCTGGATATGACAGCCCCGATTAAACGGAGACAAAAATTTCTGAATATGTCTGGGAGATTTTCATATACGGAGTGGTGTGGTCTATTTTTGTAGGATTTGGCAGAGTAGACTTCAGAAAAAAATGAACTTTTAAACTTCAAAAGAATGTCATTAAGTGAGAATAAACTGGCTAATAAGAAGATTAATATTTATATTTTAATTGCTAATAAAATAACTGGTTCCACAAATTATTATTTTATTTTTCTCCGTATTGAAAAGTTTTAAAGTGTAGATGCTTTAATATACTCTAAAAACTGACGGTTTCACTCTTCCAATGTAATAAAATAGTTGAGGTATTTGGATGGCAAAGTTTTTGTAGGAAAGTGGAAAGTGTATTTTCGACAACATCACCGCAAAATAACTTTTAAAAGCAACAAAGAGAAACGAAATACGCATTAATAAAATAAAATCATACTTTTATTTACTCGTTTTAACATAAACCAAACTAATGATATTTTAATATTTAATGCAGTAGTAAAGGTGATGCAAAATGTATTGGAACAGTAAAAAAAAATAGCATACTTCAACTTTATGTCTAAATTTAGAAACAATCGAGACGCTTTCACAAAAATTTCGAATCTGGACGGACTAACAGAAATAACTAACAGGATTAACAGACCTAAATGTTCCCTTTATTTTGCGAATTCACTATTATTGAATAGAAATAGTGGCTTTATTTAATGACAGATTAAATTAAATAATACTGTTATTATTAGAATTCAAGGGCAAAAAATTACTATTCTGAAATAGTGGTATCCATAATAATAGAACATCATAAAATTTCTCTTATAAGATTAACTGTTCAGACACAGGGATATCTAAGTTATAGTCATTGCAGGTCTAATCTTCTTTTCGTAACCCTTTAGTAGGGATAAAAATGATAGAGGTACTATTTTCAATAAGAATTTTGTTGGCTTTCATGAATATCTAAAGGTTATGAATATATAAAGCTTTTGAATACCTCAAGAAACATATTGCACTTTATTAAGACTCATATATATGTCGTGGTCATTCGAAGTTTTTTACGAATTTAAATCATTTGAATATACCGATAAGCAGATGGCTTAAAAACTAGAAAAGCTAAGGTTAGAAATAGTTTCCTAAATTCTTTTAAGGCATTAATAGTATGTTTTTCTAAAGGGTTATTTTCTTATGTTGACATTACATTCCTCTATTATAGTAAATAGTAGAAAATTATCCAAAATATAAATAAAAAATGTATCTTAGGAAAATATTTAATATAGCTTACATTTTTTTATGAAAATCTAATTCCAAACATATAATCGTTTATTTTTTTACTCTTTAACTATTTAGTAAAATACACGCTTATAATCCTCTTCTCAGATCATTGAAAAAATACTACAAAGGTAATGAACCCATATTGTCTCATAAATCCATGTTAAGTTCCGTAATATTGGTTGAATTCTTTTTAGAAAGATTTGTTTTAATGCTAGCTTGCAAAATATGTCTTGGGCTGAAGCCTGGAAAGTTTAGGAGACGTTATAGTTTTGAATTAAATGATTCTCAAGAAGTTTTATTGCCTGATGCTTTTAGTAGATTTCAAATAAAATAACTAGCATCTTTCATAATACTACCTAAAATTCACTGAAAGGCTAAAGCATTAAGATTGCATCTGAAACCGTTGCAATTTTTTTTTTAACCATTTGGAAAAATGGTTATTGTTCTCGTCAGGATGGGAAATGAAAAGCATATCTGAAGGTTTTCATTGGTTTAATCCGCAATTTATTCGTTTTCTGATTGGTCTATACAGTAATCTCTATTTTCCTTTAATTTCAACAACGATGGATACTTTCTGTTGCCACTATCACAAAAAAGTAATAAAAACTACAAAAAAAATTAATAATTCAGAAGCAATTTGAGATACAGCTTTCAAACAAATGGCATTTAAAAGTACACTTTTTTTCTCTATCCGACGGTGCAAAAAGTAATATTGTCGGATGTTTAGAAGTTTAAGAATGAAATTTCATTTAAAATTGGCCGTCAGATTTCTTGGAAATCTGACGATGGAAAAGCCTTTTCCCGAACAGCCAATGAAATGCTTGGATATTTACGTAAGTTTCAGGTGGATAATACTTAAGTTTTATTAAATCTGACGAGTCGCAGGCGATATTTTTGGCTTGCAATTTTTACGTGTAATAACACTATTAATATTTAATTCATGACGTACGTAATGTATGATCAACTCCGTGCGATTTTTTATGTCTTAAATTTTAGTCTTCAAAAAAATCGTTTTCAAAATGGTCGATGTAATTTGATAAATTGCTTTTTTTTTACGTTATCTTTTTAAAAGCTGCAAATAAATTCAGACGACGTTGATCATTCTCGTGCAAAATGATCTTAAGTAGTAATCTAACCTGAATGCCTTTATTTTACTCAAAAATGTTCATCTTTCGATTACATGTTCTAAAAAGTGTTCTAAAATGTTCTAAGGATTTCTATATTCTCAGACTAGCCTTTTCTTCTACACTCAGACTATTTTAACACCGCATTTTCTTAGGAATTGGAATATCTATCGAATTGCTATTTTCATTACATTTCTAATGATTTCTTTGTTAAAAATATCCTATCTTTACGAAAATGAAATTACTATACGCCGTAATTATATTTATTTTAGTGTGATGATTTAATTTTAAATGAAAATCAGGAGATTTATTTACAAATTTTCACTTTTATATGGAAATAATTTTTGCCAATTTTCTTTTGCTTCATACACTTTTAGTGTGATGATTTAATATTAATGTATCTTAACTTATAATTGGTAATACAATTACTGTAATTGATTGTTTAAAAATGAGTGTTTAATATAAATTAAAAAATATAGAGAGAGAATTATGAATGCGATAAAGAGTTTTTATAACAGAATATCATGTCTATTTAATCAGAAAACATTCAACTCGTAAAACTTGTAAATTGTGTCATACTGTTAATGAATATTAATACATACACTGAAAAATTAGCAAGCAGATTAAAAACGTGATAAAGTTAACAAAATAAATTCTATGATTAAATATTTTTAAATTTAGAATTTTAATAATTAACAGTTTCAACTTCATTAACATTAGAATCATTAGACTTTTTGCGGCATTCCAAATTACATTGTTTATTCTTAATCTTCATTATTAACAGACATTTCCCCATTTCAAAAAAGCACAGTAGAAATTTTAAAGCATACTTTTCACGAAGGAGAGCTGTGAAATTAAGTTTTAAATCACAGACGGAATAAGTTAAAGAAAGAAAAGTAAGAGTAAATGAGATTTTAAGAGAATAAGTTATTTCTTAGTTTGGGAAAAAAAATCATACTTTTAATTAGATTCAACAAGATTTCAATGAAACTTTAAGGTACATGCACATTTTGAAATCCAATCTTTCAATTTTCAATGCAAAATATTACTGAAAAAGAAATATTTTGAATTTACAAATCTAGCTTAATATCATAAGAAATAACAAATGTTAATGGTTCGATGGAGGAGTTAATAGTATTTTTGTTGCGACTTGGGAAGAACTTGTTAAAATGTTTCGCCTTAAAGAATTCAAATGAAATTACTTAGTGGTTGAGATTTGATTACTTTTCAAATAAAGTATTCTAATAAATATTTAATTTCAGATATGTATTATTCCGAGGTTATTTTTTCAACTATAAATCAGAATGGAAAAATCGTATTTCGCTAGTATCACTGTTAACGATTTTTTTTAATATTACCAAGAATTACATGATAGAATAAATATAGAAAAATAGTTATATATTTCAATATTGTCGTCTTTAACTATTATCACTGTTGACGATTTTAGAAATGTATTATCAAGAATTACATGGTAGAATAAAAGTATAAAAATACCTATGTATTTTTTTTTCCGAAAAAGCTTATGAAATTTCTGATCTTTAATTTGTATGTTTTCAAGAAAGTGAAAATATGTCTTTTAAATTTCTGATTTTTTTTTTTTAATAAAGATATGACTTTCTGATATGTTTTCCCTCAATGAATAATATTGCATTTATAAAATTAATTCAGCAGAAAATTTATATTTTATTAGCACAAAATGTTTTCTGCAATAAGATTTTTTTATTGTTATTAAAAAAGAAATGAAAATTAAAAATATGTTAAATCTTCATAATACGGAATCGTTGATATTGTTATTCATTCCGAAATAAATTAGGCATTTTCAGGGATCGATTGACTGACGAGTCTTGAAAATGTTTTAGTCGTTTCACACTTGCGCTTTCAGAAAAATTCTTTTTTTTTACACTAAATTTTCCGTCATTTTTAAACAAATAATTTTCGTACTTCTAGAAAACATGCTTTTTCCGTTAATTCTTCCCGGAAGTCTGAAAAAGAGCAAAAAATTACGTTTATACCTTGCACGCATGCATATTGGCTGTATTAAAAGCAAAGTTCGAATTTATTTTTAAAATGAAAAACCGAAAATTTAATAAATTAAAATTTCTAATTAATTTAAAAACAAACAAACAAAAGTAATGCTTTCGAATTTAATAAAGTTGCAATTTTCTCATTAATTTAAACTTATTGGCAATTTATTTTTGAGAATATTAAAAATATTCGCATGTAAAATATATTCTAAACGAACACATTAAAAAATACGTATAGAAGTTCAATTAAGTTACAATAATTGATTTTATTCAAAAAAGCAAATAATTATTCTCGAGTTTAATTCAAAATATAATATTCATATTTTTATTATGGCATCTAACAATCAAGTTATGCTTTATTAGAAAATGTCTAATATGTAGTATTTTTTATTCTATGTTTTATTATACTATTATATTTTACTATAGTTATCCATAAATGTTAAAACACCAACCATTTTTTCATAATGACGAATTGTTCCTGCAATTAAGTTTAAATTCCCGAGCTTTCTGAACAATAAATTTAACAGTCCTTACCAATCCTCCATTGGAAGAAAACACGTATATTTATTTTAAACTCGCCATCTACTCAGGGCTCGCTGGCCGAGTGGTTAACATGCGCGATTCGAAACGCACTGCTCCAGGATCTAAAACAAGAGGGTCCGCGGAAGACCGAGAGATGTATTTTGAAAAAAAAAAAAAAAAAACCTGATTTTTTTAATTACGGAAATGTTCTGTCCTATTAAAAAAAAGGGGTGGGGACGGAATTGCCTAACAAATTTCTTCACCTCTCGGATATATACCGTTAGCAGTGCCGCCAGCAATTTTTTCCGTGAATTGAAGAAAGTGTTTCTGACAGTGTAAAAAGTCAGAATGGCCTCATTAATTAGGAAATAGACAAGATATTATCCAATCATGTCGCAATGTAATTTTATTTTTTTATTCACAATTATAAAAATTTTCACATTTTAGTTTCTTTTTGGTCTACTTTTTAGGGTTGCGTTCATCTGACGAAACCCTATTCGTCACGCTCCTCTGTCTGTCTGTCCCTCCGTCACAGAGTCCGTTCTCAGAAACTATATATGTTGGAGACTTGAAATTTTGCATACTTACAACTGAACACCTCACATGAAACGACAAATCCTAAAATTTTGAAAAAGTTTTATATTTAACCCCCTGGGCTCTAATATGTGTATTTTAAACTTGTTCTAACTGAGCCCCTAGTTAAGTTGAAGACTTAAAATTTTGCATACTTATAGCTCAACACCTAACATCAAACGACAAATCATAAAATTTTGAAAAAGTCTTATATTTAACCCTCTGGGCTCTAACTTGTGTATTTTAAGCTTTTTTTTTTTTCTAACTGAGCCCCTATTTGAGTTGAAGACTTGAAATTTTGCATACATACAGCAGAACACTTGCAATCACACGAAAAATCATAAAATATTCCAAAAGTCTTATATTATTTACCCACCAGGCTCTAACTTGTGTATTTTAAGCAATTTTCTTAACCACCCTCCATTGCACCCGGTGGGTACTTTTCTAACTTTTGCCGACACCACTTTGACCATTCTTTCATAATGCACATAGCCTTACATGTTTCAGTTATACGTTTTACCGCCAGGGGGCGCCTACCTATCTCAGGTGCTATAGAACCGATCCCCTCGACTAATATACCTACGGATAGGTTGTAAAACGGGGTTTCGTTCGGATAGAGGTTTGTGTAGATTAGAACGCGCCCCCTGGTTGCGAAATGTGGAACTAACAGGTTTCGCAAAAGGATAAAGTGTTTTGAAAGGAATATTAAACGAAACCCTCAATGCGAACTGTGATCACACTTACCCGCTTGTTTTAGTTTTAGTATCTTTTCTCTCTTTTAAAGAGTCGCTTACGATTCCGAGACCAGCTTTGTTATTATTGTATTTCAAGAAATTCCAAATTGCTTACTTGTATGTAATGCACTCATTCCGCAATGTTATGCTATTTAATTGTATTTTTTATACATAATTCTAAATTTTTCACATTTCAGTCTTTTTTTGGTCTTTTTTTTTAGTTTTAGTATCTTTTCTCTCTTTTAAAGGGTGGCTGACGATTCCGAGACCAGCTTTGTTATTATTGTATTTCCAGAAATTCCAAATTGATTACTTATATGTAATGCACTCACTCCACAGTGTAATTGTCATGCGATGTAATTGTATTTTTTTATTCATAATTGCAAAATTTTCTCAGTTTAGTCTCTTTTTTTTTTTTTTTTTTTAAGTTTTAGGATATTTTCTCTTTTTTAAAGAGTGACTTACCATTCCGAGATCTGCTTTGTTATTATTGTACTTCAAGAAACTCCAAATTACTTACTTGTATGTAATGCACTCATCCCGCTACTTACATAGCACGTATGGTATTATCCACAACTTCAATAGAATACTGAAATTTTGGCTGCTCCCAAAAGTCAGTAGAGGATTTGAAATTAGATGTCATTATTTTACTTTTTAAAAATATATTAAAACTTATTCTGAATATAAAAATTAAAATCAAATGGAAGTTTTTTCTAAAACTGTTTTTAATTAATGCTTGTATAATATCTTATTCAATTTGCTTTTTCGCGTCGAGGTACAATTTAACTTAATAGTATTTAGTTATTTAAATTTATTCTTTATATTTGATATTATACTACAGATGAATGGGTCCTTTTTTCACGTTTTAAATTGTTAGTGCCACAGAAATCCAATAACTGACTTTTGTGAACCAGTAATTGGCATATTTAACTTTCTTTAATATAACCAATAAAATGACACCTCTGCCTGATACTAGTGAAATGAAATTTCATTAGCAAATAACTGGCATCCCCTCGTTGAGCTAAATTAAATAACTGTAAACAATAAATTCCTAATGTATCATATGCATCTTTTAAATAATTTCTCCTAGTATAACTTAAAGAAAAAAGTTTTCTCCACATTGAATATATTCTTAATCCTCTAGTAGCGAATAAATTGAGTTAAAAAAAAAGAATAAATGTTTGAGTTATCACTTGAGAACATTACTTTTCAGAATTTTACAAGAAAATACTTATTTGAGTTAAATTTTTGCTGAATTGTCAGTAACTGATTAGATTACTAAAAACCAACGTTTAAACACACAATATATAAATGAAGCACTGAAAATATCCCGACATACACGCTGTACCGTAAAAAGGTCTAATAATTACTCGTAAGTCACGCAACAACATTCTTTATTTACGGTACATGGACAAGGACACGGGCGGACACTTAAATATTGATATCGCACAGGATAATAGTCTTAATTCCAATTCCGATGGCAGCTCGCTTCCCGAGCAGACCGTCCACACTGCATCGTAATGGTAAATCCCCCGATTTGGCCTCTTGAATCGCGTATATATTTCGCTTAAATTCCAAGTGCCTTCAAGAGCCTAAGTATCTGTGAGTTATGAATCCGTAAAGGTTGAGAGATCTAAAGTTACGAGCGGTCACACTGTCTAAAAACTCGTTAGCAAATTCGTCGTCAATATAGCCTCTTGAGGAATTTTATGGTAGGGCATCTGGATTGCATTCTGTTAATGGGTAACTTATGTGAAGAGCAATTACGAATTATTTATAGTCTTCTAATTAGTCTTGTTTTTTAAACAAGAATTCAACACATGAATTCCATGTAAGGTCCATGTCTTCGTGAGTACTGGGACTCACATCATCAGCGTATTTTTATTTATTAATAAACTGGTTAGGTGTCAGTAACTAGGGGTTTCGTCCTTTATATGCATTTGATATATATATATATATATATATATACTAGGGGGCTCTGCCCCCTGCAAGCTATGTTCGCCAACCCCCGTTCAGATACCGCAGAATCTAAAAGAACGCTAATTTGATCGCTATTAAAAAGATTGTATTATAATGAAAAAACCTTTAGCGATCTCCCTGTAAACGGGTTTCAATTCAATTCCCTTTGATTTGGAAAATTTAAGGTGAATCAGTTGCTGTTAAGACATCCAATGGTTGTTTTCGTGTTTGATTAAAGAAGACTGGTTAAACATTTGAAAGGAATCTAAAATAAAATGAATTAAGTAAACAGAGTCTTTGCCTCACGGTATTTTTTAAACAGCGTTATAAAACGATTGACATAATACTATTTACTGCTTTAACACCTTCAAGGGCGGTGGTTCATTTTTGGACCACTTAATTTTAATTCTTAAATGCCACATTGGCACAAGAATATTGGAATGAAAATTTTCCGTTTATTAAGTAAGTGAATAAAAGCATTTTCGTATTTCGAAATTTCTTTGTAAATTCTGGTGCCATTCACTGATTTCAACATTTTACGAATAGCAGTACCTTGCCCCTGATAGGGTTAACCGCATATTAATGTATTTATTATTTTAAAGTTTCATTTCTCTTTTAGTATTTACGTGTAAATACAATTTTCAAGACAAAATTTTGAATATTTACCTGATTTTAACACTTACTCATTTAATAGTAATTTTAAAGGGTTTTTTTTTCTGTTTTCAATAGTCACGTGTAAACAAATTTTTAATCGTTAGGAAATATTATTCTTTGCGCTGTTTTTAGAATTTAATAAAATCTCTATAATAATAGCCTAAGTCATGTGACTATTATCAACAGTTCCGAGAGGATCCCTTCGCTTTTTATAATCCAGGCGACCATTTTGGTACTTTAATGTTAGCCAGCCACAGGCGATAAGTCGCCAAATATTATTCTATCGCCATCATTTCACTTATATTATAATAGTCCAATTCATGTAACTGCCACAAACAATTACAACCCTTCGCTTTTCATAAGAATGATTTCCATTTTGATTAAAGAATCAAAGTTATTTTTTCGAATAAAACTACATAAAAGTTGCCATGATCGCAAAGAATTCTTGGTACTTTTATGTTAGCCGGGTGCAAATCTCGCCAATAACTTTTTTTTTAAATCGCCAGTTAGCATTTTTTTATTTTTCGAGTGGTAAATTGAAACGGTACTACTTTGTTATCCCATTGACTAAAAATCTATCGCCAGACTATAAGATAAAATGCCAATAATGGCTTATCGTAAATGTCACACTCACTTCACATTAAACACATTACATTTGTTTATTACGTCATCAAGTGTTTTGTAATTCGGCGTTTTATTTGTATTTTAATTAATATTTTACAAATTTATTTGTTCTTTCGTTATTTAAAATAAAAATTACGCCAATTTTTATAATTTGGCGAGTGGTTTGGTGATTTATATAATTTAGCGAAATTGGTCGACAGGATAACTAAGTAGTACCATTAAAACATTGCTTTGAATTTGAAATTAAATGTCAGGATTTGATGCATTATTTAATCGGGTTTAACGTGATTTTTATTTACGACAATTTGGCGAAAACCTCGTTTTCGAATACCAGTTACGAATGTATTTTTAAATTATTTTCTGTTATTTTTAAAATGAAATAACAGTAAATAAAAAAAATTATTAATAACTATAGAACAAAACAATTTATAACTTTTTTCAAATAAAAAGAAAATAAATGTAAATAAACATTTATTAATAAATAAGCAACAATAGCCGGGTTACCATCGCCATTTAGGTATCCCGGTGCGTACATGACATCTTCGCCTAATATTTTTCTTTTCGTTCCGTTTAAAAAATAGAAAGAAGTGAAAGCCATTATTTCTAAACTTTTCAGTTTTAAATGAATGTTTTGTATTAAATAAAATGATAAAGAAATACAAAAAAGCATTGTTCTTAGCATACATTTAAGGGAGGCCAAATTGGTCTCCAAATTAGTTTAAATTAATAACCTTTACTAAAATATAAAAAAGAATTATGTGTTATGATTAAAATTTGAGTTGCCATCAGTATAAAAAAGTATTTAAAATTAGAAAAAAATTAATATTTCGAAAACTATTTCGAATTAAAAAACTCTAATACCCGTTTTGAGATCCATACCGATTTTTGGTGTTAATTTCATCGTAAAGTATTCCATGTTTTAGGAGAAATCGCCGCGAAACATAATCAGTTGTTTATTAAGTCCTTTCGTAGAATCGTTTCATAAATTTGTTTCGTAGAATCGTTTCATAAATTTGTTACATTTCAGTCGTTTCATATATCAATTTCATAAATTCGTTTCATTAGGATTTTATAGATATAGGGTAGATTTGTATATATACAAAAGATAAATGTAAACTGTTACACTCTGCGATATAATATTACTTTAGATGTGCAGACTAGAAATGAAGAACAATGGAAACTTTATCTTGAATGTACGTTTTAGTGATTCATTGACGTTTCATGTTTGAGGCACTAGGAAACATCACAACTCTAGGAATCTAAACTGTACAATTGCCACAACTGTACAGTGAATCTCTTCACGCTTTTACTCAACTGGATTCTCAAAATGTTAATATTTGGTGTGCCCTATCTTAAAAAGAAGTCATTCATCCTTTCATCATCTGCGATAAATCCATAGATGGTACCATTTATTTGGATATATTAGAAAATTTCAGAATACCCAACATAAAAAGATATGACAACGTCATTCACCTGCAATATGGCATCAGCCGATGTGAATACGTAATTGCCTAGATGAAGAATTCCCCAATAAATGGATAGTCGTGGTGGTCCGATTCCTTGGCTTCCTCGATCTTAAGATTTATCTCCGTTGCTTTTTTCATGTGATGTTATGTCAAGGATTGCGTGTATAAGACGAATTGTATTAATTGCAGGAAAAAAATTAAAGCACAGTATCACATCTGCTATGCAATCTATAACTCTTCATATGCTTGTAAATACATAGAATAAAATCGAGTATCGCTCTGACATATTATGCGTAAGCAAGGTCTCTCACAAAATTTTTGTACTTAAAATCTTAGTTTACAATGAAAACCAATGGACGCAGTTTAATGATGCTTGTATTGTAAGTTAGTAAACACATTTTTTCCTATGCCATTTTGTTTTTGTTTTACATAATTGTATAATGCGGCCATACATTCTTGAACACCCTTTGTATAATGCAATATTTTAATGATTAATTTTAATATATGCAAAATACAATTACACTACGTCCGTTTAAAACTTTTATATATTCACGTTTCTTACAGTCGGGTATCTTTTATAGTTAATTACGATTAAGATTTTTACTGAGCTTTATTTTCATTTACGCATGAACAAAAATCTATTTAATTCTAAAAAATATATAAATATCTATATTTCCTTTATAAATAATTAAAAACCAGGTATAACGTAAAATAAATTTCTACAAATGGTAAATTCTTCAAGTATTATTATAACTTTTCTATACTAAAGAAATAACTTGGGAATTGCTAAAAAAATGTTATAAATTATTTATTTTTTGCATAATTAGTCACGCTGGTGGATCAGATAAGACAACAATAAAGCATTAAATTTACCTCAAGTGGAAAAGATGGTTGCATTTCAGAATAAATGGGATTTACGCTAAGTATTTGCGGACACGGAAGCTTAAATGTGATAGTAGACAGAGTACTGAGATAAATAAATCTGTTCTATAGTTTAATTACATTTCAATGGAATTGTTTTTTATGCAAACAAGCTAAGAAAAATTACGATAGTCGTTTAAAAAAACTTAATTTTCGAAGAAAGAAAACATAACGTATATAACTTTATCCAAGATATCACTGATATTTTATAAAGCAGGGTGTTTCAGTATTTTCTGTTTTGTGTCTCTCCCGTATACATACTTTTTGAACCAAATTGGTTAACAAGCTTTTAACCCCTTAATTCACGCTCCCATTAATATCACGGGCTGAGGTGTCGTTCGTTATTTCTCGTGCCCGTCATATTTCCGGGCTGGATATTTATTGCTGTAAAATAAATTCTGAAACCAGAAAAATTTAACCGGCATTTAGGTGTGAAGTCTTTGAATATTAGCCAGTGTTGCCAGATTGTGGATTTTGTCCCCATTTTGGGGGATTTTGGACTTCCAGGGGAATTTTTCGGGGACAAGTAGTTCGTGGGGAAATGTTTGGGGACTATCAACAGTTTTGGGGAAAAACTTGGGGAATTTTTTTTCGCTATTTCAGGTAAAGTTTACTTTTAGTCATCTGACAATACCGGGTCCGTCTCGAACTCATTTTCATTTTGAAAACGAAAATAAAATACAGATATCGGAGATATCAATCATTATTCTCGCTTCGTGCTCATCGTGTACAACATTACAGTTTACACGTATCGCAGGTACATCATGACCTGCCTTGGGCTACCCCTACCTAAATTTTCACATCTAAGTGATGTGCCAGATTTTCCTAGTCATCAAGGACAGACACATATACACATTTCTTTTATTAATGTAGATTTATACAACAGAAATAAAAACAATTTTATAATTTTTTTTGTTTAAAGCTGCTTAATTTGTGCTTCATGGAATGGCAATAGAGCTTTGTGCAAGATATGCAATCGCATTGCTGCGTTTATAACTGAACATTGCTCAATGGATGGAGCATTCTACTTCTAATTATAAGGCTAATGTCAGACGAACCTCTTTTTTCACGCTTTTTTCTCTCTTCCACCATCTCTACACTTTCGCTAGCGTGTGTAGGAATGGTGGAAGAGCGTTCAAAAGACGTTCGTCTGACATTAGCCAAAGAAGCTTGAAGGAAAACTCTTCGGTCTTAAACGGTATAAACCTCCACATTACTAAATCTTTAGGTTTTATCCGAACCGTTCTTTTGCAGTGCTTTTTAAAAGATTTAAATAAAGATGAGGAAAGTAGTTATTTTTCTTTTATTACTGACGAAGATTGATACAGTGAAGGTGCATTTCTTTACGACTCATCGTAATTCAGTAGGAATGCCAAAAACTGAAAACAAAGTTTTATAGGTGAAATCAGATAGAAGCAAACGATGCCAACACCATCTCAGATTCATTCCAATCCCAATGGCGAATATGCATGCAAAATTCTACCGAGTTTATGTTTATTTTTTGTAAATAGAGAATGTTTTCAAAAAAATGGTTGATTTGGGAAAAAAAGTTCATTTTAAATTAGTTAAACATTTTTTTATAGTGGAAAATTGAAAATTGAAATTTTACTTTTTTGAATAGAAACTCCGTTGGGGATTTTTTCGAAAAAAACACTGATTTGGGGAAAATGTCAGAAATTTTGGGGAAATGGACTTTCTACACTCTGGCAACACTGATATTAGCGTTTGGGTTCGGTTTTCGGAGCTGATTGTGATGTTGGACTTTGTATTGCATGTTTCGAAATATATCACACTAAAAAAATTATTAATAATCAAAATTTAATGTATATTATGTTATTTCAAATATTATTTGTAAAAATTTGTTTGATGATGATAAATAAAGATCTGAGATGTGAATAATAAAGGTCCTATTCGCATTCATTTCTATGGTGTAAAACAAACATTAAAACACAAAATTCTCGCATGATGACTTTTCCACAAATGTGAATTTGTTCTATAGCATCTTTTTTTAGCCTTAAAAAACTAATTGCATATTTTATATAGAAACCTTATAATTATTCATTTTCTGTAATAAAAAAATAGGTACTTTTTTATGTTTTTTCCAAATATTAAGCGACCGTCAAGGGGTTAACAGAGCTATATTTTTTTGAAAGAAATATTTTTATATTTGTCATTATTCGTATTATAGCATTCGGAAAGTTAATATCATCTTGGTGTTAAAAGAATGAGTTCCACGAGGAAACGACTGAGGAAACTTTTGTGAGGTTTTTTTTATAAGAAAATAGGTACTTTTTTGATATTTTTTCCAAATATTAAGCGACCGTTAAGGGGTTAACAAAGCTATATTTTTTTGAAATACTACGGGGCTCGGCCCCCTACGAGCTACGCTCGCCAACCCCCGTCCAGACACCGTAGACTCTAAATGCACGCTAATTTGATCGGCTTTAAAAAGATTTCGAAAGATTGTATTATAATTTAAAAAACAGTGGCAATCTCTCTATAAACGGATTTCTATTCATTTCTCTTTGATTGGGGAAATTTAACGCCAAATCCGTTGCGGTACTACTTGATTATCCCGTCAACCAATTTCGCCAAATTATATAAATCGCCAAACCACTCGCCAAATTATACAAATTGACATAATTTTTATTTTAAATAACGAAAAAACAAATAAATTAGTACAAAATTAATAAAAATACAAATAAAACGTCGAAATAAAAATAACTTGATGACGTAGACACGTGTAACAACATTTCAAAATAAGCTAATATAAAAGGAATTAAGTAAACAGAGTCTTTGTCTCCTGGTATTTTTTAACAAAGTGAAAAGAACGTTCTTTTAAATGAGACATTTTAAATTAATTGTTTTTAATCTGACGTAATTTTGACCAAACTATTCTTTCTCTTTTTAATATTCACGTGAAAATACTTGTGTTAGAAATTAAATATTATTTGCGCTTTCCTAACAAAAATAGTTGAAAAGTATCCTCTTAAAATATCAAATAAATGCCTAGCGCAATTTCTAAATTTAAACAGTTTTGCAATATTATTTTGTGTTCATTTTATGTAATAACTGTAATGTGACGTAAATATGACGTAATTTCTCCTATTTAAGACTTCTAACGCATGTTAATAAATTTATTGCTTTACAAATTCCTTTCTCTCTTAAAATTCACGTGTAATTATAGTTTTTATAACATAATTTTTAACAAGTTCCTGCTTTTTGTACATAATTATTTAATTCTAATTCCAAATGTTTTTTTCTGTTTATAATAGTCACGTGTAAATAAATTTTTAATTTATTTTCACGTATAAATATATTTTTTTTGAAGCAAACATTATTGCTTCCGCTGTTTACACAGTTGGCAACAGTTTAAATTAATATCACTTTCTAAAATCTGTTAAAAATATCTCTAGAAATGCTGAAAATCTGAATTTAAAATAGAAATAAAACCTCAAAAAATTAGTCAAAATAAAAAAATTAATGCAATCTGCACTCCGGCAAATTCTAACGCATAAAATGATCTAAAAATGATTAAATTCCTATGAACAGTCTTTGCTTCTATAAAACTTTTTTAGTGGAACGATTTTGTCCAACTTTAGCATTAAATATCTCTTAAAATAATTCTTCGATCTGAAAACTGTCTGCATCAGCGTGTTTATCAAACATTTCTGTACAATACTACCGATTTTCATATTTTTGTATGCATTATTTTTCTTAATATTAACGAAGAAAGACCTTCGGTCACAAAAAATTCAAAACCGGCGGCGTCGGCGGTGACAGCGGTAGTTACCTTTTTTTAGAATACTAGGGGGCTCGGTCCCCTACGAGCTACGCTCGCCAACCCCCGTCCAGACACCGCAGACTCTAAATGCACGCTAATTTGATCGGCTTTAAAAAATATTTCGAAAGATTGAATTATAATTTAAAAAACAGTGGCGATCTTCCTATAAACGAATTTCTATTCATTTCTCTTTAATTGGGGAATTTTAACGCCAAATCCGCTGCGGTACTACTTGATTATCCAGTCGACCAATTTCGCCAAATTATATAAATCGCCAAACCACTCGCCAAATTATAAAAATTGACATAATTTTTATTTTAAATAACGAAAGAACAAATAAATTAGTACAACATTAATAAAAATACAAATAAAACGTTGAAATAAAAATAACTTGATAACGTAGACACGTGTAACATCATTTCAAAATAAGCTAATATAAAAGGAATTAAGTAAACAGAGTCTTTGTCTCCTGGTATTTTTTAACAAAGCGAAAAGAAAGTTCTTTTAAATGAGACATTTTAAATTAATCGTTTTTAATCTGACGTAATTTTTACCAAGCTATTCTTTCTCTTTTAAATATTCACGTGAAAATGCTTTTGTTAGAAATGAAATATTATTTGCGCTTTCCTAACAAAAATAGTTGAAAAGTATCCTCTCAAAATATCAAATAAATGTCTAGCGCATTTTTTAAATTTAAACCGTTTTGCAATATTATTTTGTGTTCATTTTTTGTAATAACTGTAATGTGACGTAAATATGACGTAATTTCTCCTATTTAAGACTTCTAACGCATGTTAATAAATTTATTATTTTACAAATTCCTTTCTCTCTTAAAATTCACGTGTAATTATAGTTTTTATGACGTAATTTTTAATAAGTTCCTGCTTTTTGTACATAATTATTTAATCCTAATTCCAAATGTTTTTTTTCTGTTTATAATAGTCACGTGTAAATAATTTTTTAATTTATTTACACGTATAAATATTTTTTTTAAGCAAACATTATTGCTTCCGCTGTTTATACAGTTGGCAACAGTTTAAATTAATATCACTTTCTAAAATCTGTAAAAAATATCTCTAGAAATGCTGAAAATCTGAATTTAAAATAGAAATAAAACCTCAAAAAATGAGTCAAAATAAAAAAATTAATGCAATCTGCACTCCGGCAAATTCTAACGCATAAAATGATCTAAAAATGATTACACTGCCATGTATAGTTTTTGCTGCTATAAAACTTTTTTAGTGGAACGATTTTGTCCAACTTTAGCATTAAATATCTCTTAAAATAATTCTTCGATTTGAAAACTGTCTGCTTCAGAGTGTTTATCAAACATTTCTGTATAAAACCACCGATTTTCATATTTTTGTATGCATTATTTTTCTTAATATTAACGAAGAAAGACCTCCAGTCACAAAAAATTCAAAATCGGCGGCGGCGGCGGCGGTGACAGCGGTAGTTACTTTTTTTTAGAATAGAGAGATAGAGAAATATTTTGATATTTGTCGCTATTCGTTTTATAGCATTCGGAAAGTACAAACAGGAATGTTCGGAAAGTTCCTCTAAAAAATAATTTTTAAGGAAACATTTAATTTTAACCGTGATGGTATTTGCATGCCGAAATATAATTTAAAGAAGAAACAATAAAATTCCAACATAATTTTAATATGTTGTTGAACAATAACTGGATGTGATCATCCTACTGTACGTATTTGTGTTAATAGTAACATGTAAAGGACATATTAATATTTTTAAATTATTGCTGGGATATCTCTTATTACACAAAATAATTCATGCAGATACATAGATGAATGATTTGCATCTATGATGAATAAATGTTATCATTATGAAAAAATATTTACATAATGCAGCATGGATGACAAAGACGTAATAGTTCAAAGTAAAAAAATGAAAAATAGGATTCCTTTTATGATAAATGAATTACACGTTTAATCAAAAGCTATTTCATTAAAATATACAATCATAATCTGAAAAGTATGTCTTAATCTTTTTTTATGAATCATTGACGTTTTTTTTTATTTTTCATTGGACTCTATTTTTTGTATACATATTCCTCAAAACAAAACGCTTTAAAAATTACATGCAAAATGTCGACTAACATGAAACACTTATTCCTTAGCCTGACATACTTGAAAAATATTTAAGGGGGGAAAAACCCATCATTTTATTCCTGAAATTATTTATATTTCTGTGTATTTGCAGTGGTGCTAGCGTAGTTCTTTCAACAAATAAACTTACTAAATATTTGAAACAGACAATCATTAGGAATGATGTGTTTTGTTTTTGCAGTATGCAATGTTATATGCTGTATAACAATAAAATTTGAAGAATGTCTTCATACGAAATACGTTCTAATCTCAATTGGAGAAAATGCTGTTTATTTTATCGAAGTAATATCTGTTATATATGACTGAACGACTCAAAGACTGAATGACTGAACGACTGAACGACTGTAAAATATATGTAAATTGTAGGAAAAGTGTTCTTTCGGTGTTACATTGAGAACAGACATCACATGGTTTTGATTTTTATTCAGCCGTTGCACAGTGATATGAAAGGCCTGTTTTCGTAGTATTGGATGTTGAGTTCGAAAAAGACGTTGAAATGATTTGACTTTCGCTTTATGTTGTTAAACATAGATAATGCGAATCTAAAGTCAGAATTAGGAAATATCTATTAAAAAATGGAAAAATCAAACATCTTATGCTGAAACATCTTATGCCAGTATTTTCAAAACTGGACAACAAAATCAACCTCGAACGCGTTGTGTTAATTAGTTTCTTGGCCCCGTAGAACCCGGACGGATCGCGGTGGATGTGAGTATTATGAATTCTCTCAAAATTACATTTTAAAATAGGTATATTTATAAGCAAAAAATAAAAAAAACACTGCAGAAATACGTTTTAGAACAAAGTTGAATTTAAATGAACGACACAGAGAGGTAAAATCCCCATTTTTATTAATTATTAAAAGAAACAAGAGCTCACGCCATTGTTTTGTAGGAAATTGTGGAAGGATACATTTTATGCTGCGTAGTCGTTTCACGCGATCACGTGTTACTTTTTATTGGAAAACTGATATGTTTATTTTCAAGCAGTTGAGAAAAATTTTTGACGTGAATTCAACCTGTTATTGTGGACCTATAAGCAAGTACATTTTAATGTGTTTTTTTAATATAAAAACGTATTGTACGGAAATATTTTGTTTTGAAGATAATATTAATATCACGTTGAATGGTTAATTGCAAACTAATGTTGTTGTAACAAAATGGTGGAAAAAAGGTAAAACGTAGTATTAAAGGAAGAGTTGGTCATTTTACCCTGACCTGACTGTAAGAGGATTTAAATGCACAGGTAACTGACCATTTAACCAGAACATTTTTTCTGACAAGGCTTTTATAGATACTACTCGGGGAAATCCCAATGCATCATCAGATACGCATGTTTCAGGAACAGAAGTTCCCATACAGCCAGGCAAGCCTACATCGGAAGTTCCTAGTCATTCTAAACATCACATTATGAAAAGTTCATGTACATCAACTAATTTAACTGAACATCACACAATCCTTGCAAATGCAAAGAATGTGATTAATCAGTTTCGCCAGTTCTAAAAACAAACTACAATGGAGCCAGAAGTTCCCGAGAGCAAAAGACTAGAAAAGCTACAATAATAACGAGTTCTCCATCAAAAATAAACTTGAAGAATATGAGCTAATGAGGAGTTGATCTTACAAAAAGAAGCAGCAATTTAACTCAAAGCTTTAGAAAGGAAAACAGCGAAGAAAACTGAGAGGGAATAGGATAAAAAAGGACGTAGTTAAAAGCGAAGAAGAACGCTGACTATTTTGTGGCGAATAATGCATGAAGGATATGGTACAATGCACCGAGTGTAAGCACTGGTCACATGATCAGTGCATGCCTACTCCTGGAATTGTTTTATCTATTTGTGTAAACTTTACATCCGATATAGAATTGTATGTTTCTGACGGAGATTAAACTGAAAAACCAATTGTTAAATCTTTTTCAAACTTTGAAATTTATTCTTTTCATACTTTTGTTTTTACTTTTAGCTATTAGATAATGTGCTTGAAATGTTGTTTTCTTTCTCTTCTTATTACAACTTGCATGATCCCATTATAGTAACTATTAATGGCAATTGTAAAAGCAAACAATTACTTTTTATAATCTTGATAAATTATATTAGGATTTAAGTCATTTCAGTACTTTTGCAATGTGAGGGTAAAAAACACGGGAGAGGTCTTGTAGTGGGCAAAACGCCAAATGCATTATCTTAGAAAATAACACATTCCTTAAAAACTGCGACAACTTGCCATTGCTAAGACATACCTTATAGCAAACAAATATCACTTCCATATATTGGTATATTTTTGCGCGTTTCCAATGAACTGTGATCAAATTATTACAGATTCTTTTCTGCGCTGGGCGTTTCAGCCCATTCTACTTTAGAATAGCGAAAAAAAAATAATTATAATTTTTGAAAATGAAAAATTAATTTCCAGGTCCAACTGAACAATTTCGCAAAACTTCAGAACTAAGCAAAATTCCATAATAAAGATTGGTTTATTGAAGGTAAATGTTGTATTATTGCTCCGTTCACTAATTCTTCATATACTTGTAATGTATAGAACACATTCATAGAGTTTTCCGAGTCAAAATTTATTTGCCCAATGTCCCGGATTTTGACCATTTCGTCACACAGTGCCTGGTCGTGAGAAACACATGGCTCTTAGAGGAACGTTGTTTCAACGTTGTCCAGAATGTTGTTTCAACAGATTTTTTCTTGTTGCCCAACTGAAATGAGCCTTAAAAAGAGAGTTATTTTCGGATCCAGTTATTAAAAGCCGTGTTACGATGATTCTCTATGCGGTATCAAAAATGAGTTTTCCTTTAGTCTTTATAAACTCTGCAGTCATTGTCAAAAATGTATCATAAACGATAGACAAAGTTTCAAAGATTTACGCAACAATTTTTATTTATAACCGTTTAAGAGCAGAAAGTTTTTGGTAGAATTGAAAAGTTTTTGTGTTTTCCCCTAATTAATACAATTATATTGGTTTGAAAAAATATTTTTAAAAAATACTCGATGAACGGTTATGCTAAGGGAGTGTGTACGCACTTCTGTGGGTGCAGGCTCGACATTAAATTGCACAAAAACACTTTGTGTAGGTCAGGTCTTAACGAGATAAAGACATTCACATAACTTTATGGTAATACAAAATAAAACATACAAAATAATTTACATACTGCCAGTACACATGATATTAGAGCTCTGAATAATTGTTTTGCTGAGCCCTGAATATTTGTTATATTTTTTCTTGATATTCTGTTGCAGATGTCTTTGAAAAATATCCGACTATTGAGGATAGATATATACCTATTTGATAAAACATTTTTCCTAAAAAAAAGAAAATTTGAAAGACAATTACCATATTTTGCTCATGTATAATCCACGGATTAAACAAATATGTTTAAGCCAAGTAACTTTATTAAATCAAATATATCTTTTTTTATTGCTGTATATATCTGGATGAAACTTTATTAAACAAAATGTATTTTTCTTGATTGTGGTATATATTTGGATTCATGTAATAAATATAATTTCTGGGTCTAAGCATGTTAGTTTGATACACGGTTTATATGCCGGTAATTAATGTATTTAGATTTTCTGTGTTGTTTCTTTTAAAAGAGTGATAAAAAATAATTGTTTCATTTAATAATTATTTTTTCCCTAAAGTTACTAAAGTCTATTAGATGAACCCTTGACAATGACATTGTTACACAAAACCCGTTGGATTGTTAAATTACCGTTAAAAAAGGTCTATGAAATGTAGATCGAATTTTATCAATAATGTTACAATACAATACATCGCTCCTTCCTTTTGAAATGATATTCTAAGAATTTAATCATGTAACAGAATAGATTTGCGTGTATGCAGATACAATTATCTGAATTATTGAAAGCAGACTTAAAAAATTTGCTCAAGTACTATTTCAGACTTTTTGCTATTTCAGGATTAGAACAAGCCTTTGTAATACATTATTCCAACCCAAAAATATCTGAACGAAGTGAAGGGAAATTTAAATTACGTTCGAAGGTTCTATGATAATATCTAACTTAGAAACGGATGTCGTCATTTTGAAACTAATCCCTGGTGCCTATTTAGAATTGGCTTGTGATGTGCAAGCTACTTTAATTCAACTTCTTCCTCACATTTGGAATTGTTCCAAAGTATTCTGATTTTATGCCGCTTCTAAATGTGGAAAAAATTACCCTCTTGGAAACATTGTAATACTTCTGAGACTGTGAATGAATCTTTTCATTAAATCTCTAACCGAAAAAAAAATAAGTAAGTTCTCTAATTGTTAAATCTGTAAGTGCCTCTAAAAAATCGGAAAAGACTCTAAAGAATCTCAAAATTACATAAAGATTTGATCTTTTTTAAATGAATTGTTTTACGATTATTGATAGAATTAGCTCTTTCTATTTCAATTTCTAATGCAATTTGAGGTTGTACTGTGTGTAAAAAAATAAGTTAAAGATATGTAGAGATAGAAAATTTAAACTGAAAGATGTACTTTATGCAATTGAAATACGTATATATTTTTAAAAATTACAAGTTTCCTTCGTGCAGCATGGAAAGGTAGTTTTCGAAAAGCATTTTTAAAGTGTGGAATTGCTTTCGTTCAGCTATTAGAATGTGATTTAGTCTTTTCCTTTACAAATACCTTAAAACTTGTAACCAAACGTAGTTTCATTTAACTCCACATGTTTTGGAACTGTATACTGCTAAACAAGAGAAAAAGAACTAAAAATATTTATATTTGAGCCTGTATAAAAATGTTTTACAGAAACTGATAACCTGAAATTTTTTTAACTGTGATAAATATTAAAAAACATATTTTAGAGATGACTGAGCTACATGTCAATCTTCTCTTACTCGGTTTAACGCAGATTTAAAAATATTCATATTTGGAAATTATTTTAAGGACCCTAAAATATAAATTGAGATAGAGTTTTCAAACATATTTCAATAGAGTTTTTAAAAATATTTCATTTCAAAAGTATAGCCCTTTTTCTATTCAACGGTGTACAAATCGAAGATGTACAATGAATAGACGTTAAAAAAACTGCAGTAAAAAAAAATATTGGGCAGTTCGTTGCCACCGTCAATATAACGTCAGAATTACCCACGGACATTTTTTTTCTTTATGATACAGAGATAGCGTTTTTTTCTGCTCTCAGAAAAACTCTTTATTTTCTTAGTTTCAATTGAACAAATGAAAAAAAAGTGATAAGACATCGTATTTAATACTAATAGCCAGAATTCCTTTTAAACGACTATCTATAATCACTAAATGGATATGAGATGGATTTTTTTTTTCATGCGAGTCAAGAATTACTTGCATACTTTGTGTGAAAACCCTGCAGTGTAGTGAAATTACGTGCATATCCCTTGTGTTGATGAAGATTGGTGTCAGATATATGTATTTACTAAAATTTGAACATATTTTCATGGTATAGTGAGACAGAATTACTATACATTGTATCAACACAAAACTTCAAACGCACTGTAGGTTTACGTAAGATTATTGTTAGTTATTTGGAAACTGGTTATTAAGATTTTATAGCCGTATTCAACATTATCCTGTAATATTTCTTTTATAAAGAATGTCTGTGTTAATGATTTACATGAGCTATATGCTTTACATGCAGAATGAAATGTTTTATACATTTGCTTAAAAAACACGTGATGATGTCTATAAAATAATGTGTCAGTTATAAATTTTAATAGTAACAGCTGTAAGCGTTGTTGAGTGTTGGTTTATGGTCAAAAATAAAGAGTAACTCACACAGTTTTATATAACCGCATGCACGAGTACTGTTTTGTTTTACTCTCTTGCAGTGCTCCATACGCAAAATGGCGTATCCTCAGTGTAAAGCGTTATCGATAGGCTGAAGATTTAAAAGCCGTTAGAACCATGCGATTTTTCCTTTGGAGATTTATAAAAGATCGTGTCTACGTTCCGCCACTACCTAATGATTTGCCAGAATTGAGACACTGAATTGAAGAGGTTAGACTTATTAAACGAAGAATAGGAAGAATTTGACTTCAGGTTGGATGAGCGCCGTATAACTAAAGGTGCACATATTGAAAATTTGTAAGAAAAACTAGCTTAGTCTAAACTTTAATTTTATGTATGATTTGTTGTAAAAAGTCTAAATTAAACTGTTATAATATACCATTGAAACAGGAACATTATTTTATGGATACCCTGTACTTTTAGTCGGGCACTACATTCTCTTCATATACCTTATTATTAATGCACTGAAACCAAATGTTTTATATTGAAGGAATATACAGTACTTACTTTCATATGTATAGTAGCAAAACTTTCGTCATAAACACAGAAGTAACCGGGATTTATATAATATGTAGGTTTATTATGAAATAATAAAATACGATATCTCTACTACTATTAATGTCCGTAAACGTCTGTATGTATGTAGATAACATTCGTCCAGGTCGCCGGAACTTCTTTTCTCACAGGCCGCGCAGAGGGTCTCATAATATGTCGATTCGGGCCGCTGTTTTCCGAGAAAAACGGACTTTGCAGTTTCGAGAAAATCCCGTGGTAATTACCGACGTTATTAGCTAATTAACAACTCATTATCGAAGGAAAATCCTTTCAAAATTGAATCTTTTTATCAAAAGAAGCAATCTGGCTACAATTGGACCCGTCTGCAAGGCTAGCGATTTGGGACCCTCCAGCGAGGCTAGCTACTGCCGAGATAATTGTTTCTCGCCAGACACATTGGCACCTGGCCATCTGTCTTTCAGAGTACGAAATTTAAACTTTTTAAATATTGAATTTTTTGATAAAATATTTTTACATCCAGAGGGGGATATCTCTCGCAGATTTCATACATACTCAGTTCAAAGCGATGGCTTAATTAGAAGCTGAGATATTAATTATTCTTTAATTAATCAGTTTCATTTCCATATAATGCATGCTTAATAGGTATGGGGAGACTCGACATCATTAAATTGCCTACGCACCCCCTCAATATACACCTTAAAATAAAGGCAAAGTAAATTCCGGGTTGAATAACGTGCAAACTTACACTTACGAGGCACGACCATAAAGTTATGGCCGTTTTTATTGAACTTTTTAAGTTAAGCCAATATTCCCCTACATTATACACCTTAAATTAAAGGTATTAAAATTTCCGAACTGAAAATCATGTTAATTAGGCTTTACGAAGTATCTCCAAAAAATTATGGCCGAAAAAAGCAAATTTCTGCAAAATTTTTCTTTCAAAAAACAATAACTCGGTAATTTTTGCCCCTATAAGTAGGAAGTTCCGCCTTAGAAAAAATTCGTTCTATGCAGATTTTTCCCGTTTCTATGCTATCAGCTAAACTCTATTTCCTAAGGGGGTGAAGTTAGGAGGCCCGGGTGGGGGGGGGGCACCAAAAATATTTTTTGCATAATTTTGATTGCATTTTTGGTTATAGCTCTTCAAAACAATTCTACTAAACACATCATTTCACTTTTTGGATGTTGGCCCTTAAAGGATTAACTTTTTCATCTTCTCTTGCTTCTTAAATATTACAGTCATGTTGCATATCAAACTGTTGGACATCACGAGCCCAGTTTGTCCCCACCTTTCTCTCCCCCGATCCTCCCCCCTCTCAAAAATTCTCTTTAATTGTCTGACCACCGTAAAATTCAAGAAAATAGAGTGCACTCCCTGGTGGTGGAATGCGGAACTAACATAACGCGATTTCATTAAAAGTAGGAAAACTAACAATGCGATTGGTTTGAAAATTTAAGTTAGTTTATAACACATAAGAAAAAGTTTATAAAAGAATGCCGCGTGAAATTTCGGCCAGGTGGGGGGGGGGGGGGGGGAGGGAAACATTTCTTTTTTTTTCCTTTGCGTTAATGACCGTTTCCGGTGCGGTTTTCTGACGGAGTCTTCAGATCAATGCTACTTATTAAATATAAAAATGTCAAAAGTTAAGTTACCCCTATTTCCGAGTAGGGCGAATATATTAATTTCTTGCTTAAGACCGCCACCACTTCGAGTAACACATCTACTGACAGGTTCTTTAACAGACTTGCTACATATTAAATATAAAAATGTCACAATTTTAGTTACCACTATTTCCGAATAGTAACATATCCACCGATAGGTTGTTTAACAGAGTTTTGTTCAGATACACTTTTGTTAGGAATAGAGTGCAATTTCGTGTGAGGCGGTGGGGGGGAGGAGCGCTAGATTCCTTTTTAAAAAATTAGTGTTTCTTACCGCTTTAGGTGCCTTTTTTGAGGGAGTCTTGAGAACTTATTTAATATAAAATCTTCAAAAGTATAGTTACCACTATTTCCAAATATTAATTTCAGCAATTATCTTAATTTCTTGCTTAATACCGAAACCACCTCGAGTAACATATCTACAGATAGGTTGTTTAACGGAGTTTCGTTCTGATACACTTTTGTTATGAATAGAGTGCGCTCCTTGGTGGTGGAATGTGGTACTAACTGACCGAGATTTCATTAAAAGTAGGAAAACTAACAAAGCGATCTGTTTGAAACTTTAAGATAGTTTATAACACATAAGAAAAAGATTATAAAAGAATGCCGTATGATATTTCGGTCAGGTGGGGGGGGGGGACGAAATATTTCCTTTTTTACCTTTGCGTTTATGACCGTTTCATGTGCGGTTTTCTGACGGAGTCATAAAAAAAAATGCTACTTATTAAATATAAAAATGTCAAAAGTACAGTTACCACTATTTCCGAATAATAATTTCAGCAAAAATCTTAATTTCTTGCTTAAGACCGCCACCACCTCCAGTAACATATCTAATGATAGGTTGTTTAACGGAGTTTCGTTCAGATACACTTTTGTTATGAATAGAGTGCGCACCCTGGTGGTGGAATGTGGAACTAACGTAACGCGATTTCATTTTCAGTAGGAAATCTAAGAAGGCGATCTGTTTGAAACTTTAAGATAGTTTATAACACATACTAAAAAGTGTAAAAAAAGAATGGAGTGCCCACTTTGCCCCCCTACTATTCACTATGTTGTTTTTCTTAAGGAGTTAAGCTAAAAATGTTTTATTATTCTTTATACGCTACTAATCTTTACGAAGGTGTATATTATAATGCACAAATAATATAATCCGCTAATAAGTAGATTAATTTATATTCGTATAACAACATTGGAAATATGACATGTGATTTTGATAAATCTCCTTGTAACATAACATCATAGTGTAAATATTTATTTTGTAATTAGAATAGTCTGTGCATTTTTCCTTTTTTATTTTTATTTTGGAGAGGACGCAGAAGTACACGTATGTCTAAGCATTTTGTAAATGTAACTTTCAAAAAATATACTTTTTTTAATTTTTAAAATTCCCATTAAATCAGCTTGAAAGACACTATGAGTAATTTAAGTTATTTGTTAAGTTTTTTGTAAAATTTTTTGACGATAAATATGTTTGCATTTAAACTCACTGTGAATATTGCTCATTATTTAAAGAATGCAACGTTTTTGGGCATCGACCATAGGGTTAAAAATCTGTAATCATTTGTTACACGCAAATACAAATAATGTTATAGATACGCTGACCTGAAATTGCTCAAATGGTATTTTAGCGTTCATGCAGCGAATCAAATTGTGAATATTCCTAAACATAATTAAAAAAAAAAAACATGAGTGTATCCATATATAGATTTCATCAAATCACAAAATGAACAAGTTTTTATGACTTGATTTTATTTATTGTTAAAAGGGAAAACGCCTACAACTGCATATTACTTCAGTTCAGAATTCATATAAAAAAATTAATTTGTACCGATTATGTGTTTGCGTAATCTCAAATATCAGATAAATATTAGCGTGCAACAGATTCTGTATACACGTATGCGCGTTTAACCTTTTATGTACTGAATTATGAATTCATGAAAATTTTATTTTCTAAAGCATTTTTCGTGTACTTTTCAAACTGCATTAGAAGATCTACTTAATCATTTAATAAATTTTAAAAGAATTTTAGAATGATTGATGAATTTGGAAGGATTCATTATGTTTGAATTTATAGGGATTTTGTGCAATGTTTATAACCCCACTCAAATCTTTTATTTTAAATATTTTTCATAGTATTTTGTAGAATTCGAAAATGTACAAATATAATGTTCTTACAATAGAAATATAGAAATATTTCCGAATTGAAAAATCCCCCCCCCCTTCCCCCAATGCCAAGAGAGCTGAAAAGATGCAAAGGCAAAAAAAAAAAAATCATCCTTTTAATTTTTTTCTTTTTGTTTTGTGTAACCAATAATGCTTTTGCAACAAGATAAAGTAATGCATCTATAACTCATTCTAACTGTATTACTGGTAATCGATGTATTAAATGAATTTTATAACGAGTTATTTTAATGATGCTTATAAGTACCGTCAGTAGATAAAGGGTTAAACACATGTAACAGGTTATGGACGTCTCGAGTCTACTTTAAATGATATCTGATAGATTATGCGTTATGTAAGCTATTGTTTAATTATAACTGAATTAATAAAACTGATAAAATGTAATTTTTTTTAACAGAAAAGAGTTTTATTTTCATGTGCAACTTCTTTAGACTTCACGAGAAAAACAAACAAAAAAGAAAAATCACAGATCAAGCATAGATTATCAAACATTTTCCTATATTCCCGCAATATTTTAATGAAACTTCACAATTACAGAAGGTGATGAAGGGTATTTCATGTAAAAATATGAAAACTCAATTTCAACAAATACGGCCCGTAGAAGAAAAGGTACTTGAATTTTTTGTGCAAACCTGTATATGAGCAATTGCTTTGCATATAGTATATTATATAATTCATCCCAGTTAGAAAAAACATAACTCTGTTTTGAAAATTACCTTCAGCAATTTACACTAACAGATGGAAATGCACTCAAATTTTTTTGTACAATCTTCTTTGTCATCTGCAAATTTTTATACGCACCAGATATTAATTTAAATATAAACAAGAAAGAAAATTCATGCATTAATCGTATATTATGAAACTCTTTCCTACACTTCCAGAACACAAAATAAGCGAAACAGCTTTCTCACTAGAAATAACGTAAAAGGGCTTAACCTTCCGGTAGAAAGTTTTCAAAAACAGTTTTTCTTTTTTTTTTCTATCTTCATGATTTTACGCGTCAGAAGAATTAACGGAGAATTTCAAATGGAAGATAAAATTTGAAAAGGGATGAGGTAAACATTCTATAAGAACTTAATTTGTATTTACTTCCGACAATGTTCCAAATTGGTATTCTTTTTTTTTTACATTACTTGGATTTCAATTGAATTAGACGTGGTCTCAGTGACAGATTTTCATTAAAATTAAACCAGTAAATTTGTGTGTGCTTCTTGTGTTTTCAAAATATGTATATGGTTGAATCCATATCAATTCACTCAGGGGGAGTTACCTTCATAGTCTCAGAAGTTTTTGAATTGAACATATGTTAAAATTTAAGAAAAAGTAAGATAACTGTATATTTTTGTTTTGTCCAAAAAAAATTCCTGGCCCGAGATACAGGCCGCCAAAGATGACATCCCTGGCACCATTTCCCATTCGCGATTTTCGATAAAAATGCTAAAGTGCTCTATTTCTAGAACGGTGCAAGATATTTTGCTGCGGTGCTTTTTTTATTTTAAAGATATATTCTTCTGTTTAAAATGATATATCCATTTTTGAAATATGTATTCAACTTTTTTTGTGGCAGTCTTTTGAAAAAAAAATAATTTATCAAAAAAAATTTTTTTTTCAAAAATGCCAATCCAAAAAATTTTGATTTTTTTGCTGTTGATCAATACCCCTGGGAACTACATTCACTGTAGAGGACAACTTCGACTTTTGAGTTTAACAAGTTTTAGAAACATTTCAAAAATTCAGATAATTTTACAGGGACGGTATATATACAGTTCCAGTAAAAGTCTCTAAATTTCTGCTTATTTGTATCATGTTTGTAAGGGTAAGCCTACTATATATCCTAAACAAGTTAGAAATTGCAAAATTAAATGTGGTAAATGAAGTGCGTTCGTACTATAACTAGTTTTATAAATATTCCGATCTTGGTGCAATAAGTGTTACACCTCTTGGGCAAAAAGTCATGAATACAAAATTTATTATGATTCTATATATTAAAATCAGTAATACGGAAGTCATATGAATCCATCTTAAAAAGGACTTAATCAGCATGGCAACCTAGAACCATATTATATCATATTATATCATTGAATCAATTGTGTATAATAGGATTTTTCAATAGAATGAAGAAATCTTTTATTAATATCTTTGAGTTTTAATTCGATTTTTATAACATTTGAAGTGATACATATTTTATTTTCACTACCGAACATTGCATAGTAAATCTATAACAATTGCAATCTCAATAACATATATCAATTACACATCAAAATAACCATATTAATACAAGTTAGAGTTCAGACAGACGGGCAGACAAACCGAATCCATAAACATTTTCAACTATGTTGGAAACTCTGGTCCGACTATGGTCACCTATGTTGAAAAGTATTAAAAACACATAAACAGGTTGGAATTTGACTTTTAGAAATTTATATCAATAGACGGAAGCATACTTGAATACTTTCATACAACCATGTATTTTACATAATTTCTTTATACACATGCCACTATTTAGCTAATATTTAATTAAGACTAAAACACGCTTAAAGCTAGTGAAATCACACTTCCATAGTTTATCATCCATAGTCGGCCATATATCTAATTCTTTGCGTGGACCTGTATATCATTTTTTCTATATTCTACAAACATATCTTAGTGTACTAAATGCAGTTCAGCATAAAAATGCATAACTCATTTAAAAATCACCTTTAAATCACTTTTGTTCATATTCAGTAACCCTTACGATTTCTTTTGTGCACGCCTGTATATGATCTGCAGCATTTATACACACAACGTAATATGGAAATATTTAGTAAAATTTGAAAACTCATAACACAACTAAAAATGCACTTTCAGCAATCATCGCTAATGTACAGTATTTCGTATACAGTAAAGTATTTGAAATCTTTTGTGTGCCCTGTAAATACTATGCACTTTCTATTACACAGGAAGTAACTAGTTGTAAACCTCAGCAACATACAGTCGGACCTCTATTTAACGAACCTCTATTTTGCGAATTTCTCTATTTTACGAACTTTTCCTTGGAACCAAGAACATTTTGAAAATTTCTTCGTAAAATAACCTCCAAATAGCGAAGTGCATTCTCTATTTAACGAACTTTTTCTTGTGATCATTTTTTTTTCTCCATATTTCTCAAAATATTTCTGGACATTTCAAACTTATTCTTTCTTTAAACACATTGTACGATGTTCAATGGCCTTGAACTGGTTTTACCAGGCGCCTTCTTTGTCAGCAGTGAGAATTCGTTAAGTACGGAGGACGAAGACGATAATCCCTAATTAGAGTGACTTAAAAAAATATGGATATAGTGAGAAAAAAAGAAGAAATTATCCATAATGTGCTGATTGATGATTGTATTTCACTTAATTCTGAAATTTAGACCTCGGAAACACTATCCGAATTGGATACTTTCGACAGTGTGAAAAATAAAAACAATACAGCAATGAATTGCGATGAAGACGAATATGATGATGATGGAAATTATCATTATGAAGGAATTAACAAAACTTCGTATGATGAAATGCTAAAATCATTTGAAACAATCGGACGAGGATTATAGTTAGAAGAAAATACGCATGAAGGGGTTTTTGGTGCATTGCAAAGATGCGAGACGTATTATGAGAGAAATGACTTTTTTTAAATAAAAAACTCATGCAAAATTAACAGAGTTTATCAGAAATTAAATTTAAGGACGCATATGTTAATGTATGGTTAAAATTATTTGTTACAATAAGAATAAATACGATAATGTCATTAAAATTAGTTAATTTTGAATGTAAAACTATTCACTTTAAACAGAAAATACAGTGTATTCCCAGACAATGTTTTGTTTTCCTTGCAGATTTCAAAGATACATACATAGAAAAAATTAATTGATGATGGATATTCGTGGGTAAAATAAATAAAACAAATCGAAATAATTTATAAAAAAAATGTTATTAATTACTTTTAGTAAAAATATTTAGTATTTATGGATTTAAAATCTGATTTATGTAGTTTAAAGTATTTTAAAAGGTGAATCTCTGTTTAACGAATTTTCCATATAACGAACTTTTTTCGGGATTTAGCGACTTCGTTAAATAGAGGTTCGACTGTATATCAATTTCATTATATGTGAAAGAGTTTAGCGTAATTAAAATACGCCGCAAACAATATTCCCTTTATACCATTATGTAATGGAATTATTTTGTGAGGATCTGTAAATGAATAATTAATATACTTTACACCACATATTTTACAGAATGTATATTTTAATACACTTAATTTTAGTACATAGTTAAAATATTTTGTATCCCTGTTTTGTTTTATTTGTTTTATGCTTCCATTCACCGAACGTTTTAGACACACCTTATATAACTTGTCAAAATCAAAAGTGGAAGTTCTTCCTTACAGGAAAGGTAGTACTCAGTGGTATTGATCAACAGCAAAAAAATCAAAATTTTTGCAATTTAACATTTTTGAATAAAAAATTCTTTGAGAAATTTTTTTTTCTCAAAAGGCTGCCGCAAGAAAAGTTAAATACATATTTCAAAATTGGGTATAACATTTTAAACAGAAGAATATTATCTTTAAAATAAGAAAAACTGCAACAAAATATCTTGCAGCGTTCTAGAGATAGAGCACTTTAAAATTTTTATCAAAAATCGCGATTGGGAAATGGAGCTCGTGATGCCATCTTTGGCGGCCTGTATTTTGGGCCAGGAATTTTTTGGATAAAAACAAAAATATACAGTTATCTTATTTTTTCCTTAATTTTAGCATATGTTCAATTCAAAAACTTCTGAGACTATGAAGGTAAGATTTTTTGTTTGGCTGCCTGAACTGACATGGATTATACCATATATGTTTTTTAAGTTTTTACGTAGAAAGAAATTTAAGAATTTTTTTCCTTTTTACATAAAAAAATAAGATATTAATTCTAAACTAGAACAAAATACTTCTAAAATTTTGAAAGATTCTTATATTTAAAACCAGTTTTACTCACAGTAAAGTAGTATAAACGTTTACTGTTAAAATACGTTCTAGGAGATAGGTTAGATGTTTACAAATATCTATAAACTTTTCGAGTAATTATAATTAGCAACATCTAGGATAAGCTACAGTAAAATTCATTCCAGAAATAAATTCTTGATGATTTTAATATATTAACAAATCACAGAAGTAAAGTATTAAAAATTACGCTCAAAATGCCTAAAATTGTCACCTTATCAAGATTACGCCGAATTCTTGTGCTTACCGTATTCTCGGGAGTCTTATGAATTTTTTGAAATCAATAAAGATTATGAATTACATATGGATTGACTCATAAAATGTGTCTTATATTATATAAAAGTTACACAGAATTTTGAAGACGGACATCTATCCAGTCGCACAAAAGTATACGCATTTTATAATTTGATATAAATTATTCCATGCTCTTTATAAATATATTTCAAGAGCAATAAAGTCTAATACTAAATGTGAAAGATATTTGTTTACTGTTTAAAACATTCCATGCGATCGTTTTTTCAAACGCCGATTCCTTTTCCTATTTTTTCTGTGACAAAGAAGATACAAGTTTCAAAAACAAGTGTATAGAAATGTCAAACTAAAATTTGATATGCTGCATTTAAAAATACTCTAAACTGCATTATTCAAATTTTATTCAAGAATAAATATGCTAATCTTAAGCGTATTTATTAAATTCCTTTTTTTTTGGAGAACACATTAAAATACGTAAGAAAAATATTCGTTTCTACAGACTAAGATTGAAACAAAACTAAAGTTTGTGTATGCGTAGTTCTGAAATTAAGTGGAAATTTGAGTCCCAATAAATTTTTTTGTACTTTATTGCAAATAATTGTTCAACTAAATAGATAACATATGAAGGCACATCTAAAACTTGTAATAAAATATACTTTAGAGTGGATTTGAAATCTAAAACTATTTTAATAAAATTAAAATCCTGCTAAATGTCACCCCATGGCATGTCCCTCCATGCCTGTTTTTACTTTACAACATGAATATATCCCATAAGATAAACGAAAAGAACCGTAAAAAATGTATTAAGTTAAAAAATGGATATACTTTACTTACTTTTTAAAAGATAATTTTGAAAATTTATATTAAAAAAAAAAAATACAGAGCAAGACACATCAGCCCCCAGAATTAGAGCTACTTCTATGATATATCAGTTATAGTTATATAAAAATCTACTAGATGGCAGCATAATCCAGAACTTGGAATACAAATTAACTACAGGCAGGCACTTATTGGATGGAATATTTCTGAAGCATGGTAAGTTGTTACTTCATCTAGTTTTAATTTAAAAACATGTAATTACCATAGTGTACTTTAATCGGGTGTCAAATCCGTGGTCTCATTAATTTTGTCAGTTTTAAAAATATCAGAATTCTGTTGATAAGTAGCGTTAAATTGCTTTATTTAATTTTGTATACAAGTAGCATTATGTTCATGTTGTGCATAGTTTAGAAAATATTAGGCCTAATCTCACATATGTCATCTCCATGCCATTGCTATATCATGGAGAGGTTATTGGTCCATGGATGTGACATTTATTGATATAAACAATATTTTAAGGATGCTATAAGTATATTTTTAATTATTGAACCTATATTTTTATTTTTGGGATAATTTTATATTAATAAATATATTTTTTGAAACTGAAAATTTTTAATTCTAAAATATTTAATTTTGTATAAGTTTGATATTTTAATGCCGCACTATATCTTTAAATTCAAGTTAAATTTTAGATTTAATTAAAGTTTATTTTAAAGCCTCTTATTGAATTTCCCGATCTCCTAAACTTAAAAAAAAATAATAAAAGCAGAACTAAATTTAAATTTTTAGTTTTTCTATGCTAGCCAATTTGATAAATAAATAATAATTATAATAAATTGTTTAATATTTAGTATAGTTAAATAATATGTCACACTAGAGTACTCTGCAATCGTATATTTAAAGTGCTGTATTTTCTATTTATCTATAAATCTATTTATTATTATCTAATTTCACGTTAATATTTTTAAATATTTTTTAGTTATGGCTCGGGCAAAAAGCAAAAACAATTCTGTAGAGAAGAAAAGAAAACTCAGACGAGAAGCAGAGAGGAAAAGACGGGATAAAATGAAAGAAAATCCAGAATCGCATGAAGAATGTGAGAAAAAAGAGCGCAAAAGGTATTACAAGAAGAAAAAAGAAGGAAAAATAAAAGCTGTTTCTCAATTGAGTGAACGGCAGAAGCGTGCACAAAGAAAGAATTGGGTACAAAAGACAAAGAAAAGTCGAGAGAAGAAAGCAAATAAAGAAAAATTACAGCAAGTTCTTTTAAATTCTGCCACACCAGAAACAGATGATGATTCAGAAATTATAAAAAATCCTATTGCGAATGTTAAAGATGTGATAGGAAGAACATGTACCAATCCGGTAAAAAGTGGTCGAAAAATTGATAACAGAAACAAAACAAAGGCATACTAAAGAATAAAATTGCTTGAAAAAGAGCTTAAAAATGTTATGAAAAGTTGAAATATAAAAGAACAAAAGATTATTATAAGAAAAGATATCAACGCATCATAAATAAACGAAAAAATTTAAACAGTCTAAAAGAGAAGGTACAGAAAATATTGAAAGGTGAAAACGTTTCTCCTAAAGTCAGAAAATGCCTAGAATTCAGTTCAGCATTGACCACTCAAATCGAGAAAAATTTTGAAAAAAATGTGAAGTTTCAAAAGTCAAAGAAAGCCTCTGGACTTGCCCTTTCTGAAAATATAATAAAGTAGTACCGCAGAATGCATAAGATTTCTGTTAGGTCCTGGTAATCTGTATTTAGCAAATGTGACCTCAGTTGAAGATTTCGTGGAAGTTAAATTTATTCAAATATGCTCGGGATCCAAGAACAAATTTCTTTTCAGTAAGGAGCAAGAAGCAATCTTAAGATATGACAAATAAACCTGTGTAGTTTAAACAGCGGAAAGTGAACAATCGGTTACAACGCATCTGTGATTCGATCACTCAAAACTGCAATATTATTTAATAAAAAATTAAATTTGAGCTTTGTTATTTTTTAACATGTTACTCAAGTATAGTGTTCTTTACCTATATTATAATCCATTTTTTGTTTTGATGTGTTATTTGACTTTCTGCATTTCATTGAAATAACATATAATACCTCTTAAACATTAAAACAAACTAATATCGCAACCATAAATGTTTTCCAATCTTGTAAATAGACAATAAAACTTATATTCATCATTACTATTAAATGTTGTCATCTCCATGGAATAATGTGTCACCTCCATGTTTATATGGAAAATGAAATTTAATTTTAAATGAAAAAAATTAACCTTGACCTCTGATCATGATTTATTTATCTCTAAAACCTTAAGAAAACGTTGGAAACACAACTTAAACGCAAAAAATTGAACTTTTAATTTTTACAAATTACGAAAGTGAAATTTCCACTTAATTTCATAACTAGCCGAATACACATTCTTCGAATTGAATTTCAAAATTAGACTATATTTAACATAAAGAAAAAACACTAATAATCAAAACAAAATATTTTATCACTTTTTTTTGTAGAGCGCTGAAACACTTGATTTAAAGACATATATTCATCTATAACGCTCTTATGAATGTTCTGAGAACAAACGATACGCCTGTTTAATTAGAGTTGGTCATTTTTAGACATTATACCTTTTGATATTTTATAATCACTTTCATTGTTTCAGTGTAAGAAATATTCACATATATTACTTTGTTACAATAAAATTCAGCAGCATCTTATATAATATCAAAATGTTCTTTTTATTACTTAGAGATTTTAATTCTTAGAGACCGCCAAATATTATTATTATTATTTGTGTATGTGTGTAAAATTTACAAAATTATTTTTCTCTCATGGAAAGTAACCATAGCTTTTAATACTATCAAAGTTTAAATATCTTCAAAATTTCTGGGAATGCATTCTATATTCTGGAATAACAGGAAGTTCGGCAGCTATGTTTCATTCTTAGCTATTCAAATGTTCTATCACATTAATAACAGCAACATTGTTATTTTTAATATTTTGTAGCTTCTACTTTGATAATGGATATTCCGTTCTGTGCTGGAAAGTGATAGTTTCGAGAATATAGAGCTTCAAAGAAATTTAATTAGTACATTGCCGACGGGCAGTTTTTATCAATTCTGAATTTTAAAACAGTAGAAGTTCCTCCCTGTTCTGTAATTCTTTTGTGAATTGGACTTTTCTAGATAGGTTTCCCAAGTTTATGCATCGGTAAATATCTTTCAATGTACGAATGTAATATAAAATGTCTTACAATCTAAATAATATGGACAACTTGACATAAATGCCTTTTCTGTAAGGTAGAAGTCACGCTCTTAGTCAGTGATGTTTTTTGAACGAACCCGTCGTGAATGTGCTAATAATGCGGTTATTAGAAATTCATATCTAAAAATATGTCTTTTTTCTTACATCGTTTAATCCACAGTGTTGAAAATAATTTTTTTTTTTTTTTTTTTTTTTTTTTTTTTTTTTTACTTTAAACTATATTTATTGTGAAGCTATGAACAAATATGTACAGTAAATTTAAGGAATCATATATTAGATTAAAGTAAAATAAATCATATAGCTAAGTACTAACAAATTAGCGATATATTTATGAATTTTCCAGATTTTGATGGTTACTCAAATTAGCAAATATTTATTTTATCTTTATTAAAATAATTTTAGTAATTATAGTATATTAATCTTATTATTATTTTTTTTTACTTAGCCCCTGAACACATTTTAGCGCATATTTAACTGAGTTAGACAAATGAATTAAAAAGTTAGAATTTATGGTAAATGTGTAAAAAAAAAAAAAAAAACATATAACATTTGAAATATGAAGTTTGAAATTGATCTCATTTGAAATTTTTAAAGTTCGTATAAGATTTATTATGCATATGGTCCCTGGAGAAAATTAAAGAACAACGTCGCTATACAAAATCATAAACAGATATCTTGGGTGCTAACGGTGACTTTTGCAAAAGTTATTACAACTGAAATAATTTATTTAATAATTTATTTATTTAATTTATTTTTTAGTGCGTTAAAAAATAACAATAAATTATTTTCAAGTACGAAACAAATTTACAAACAATTAACTTACTAACAATAAACATTAGTAGTAACATGTTACAACAAAGTACAATATGTTTCAACTTCAAAATCAATTTAATTTCCGGAAACAAATAGTTCAAAAATTTCTGTTTTCCGGAACTACAAAAACTCCCTAACACATCACAGAGTGTTTAAGGAGCCTGCTTTTAGTTATGTATTTTTCTATCTAATGTAATATAACCATGATTTGTTATACGTTAATTAAGTAATACTCGAATGAATTGAACATAAATAACATCTGGGAGATTTTTAGAGTTTTTCTAAACTTGTCTATAAATTATTTTTAGGGTATTATCGTCACATATGTTACTAGGGAAAACGAAATATTTCTACTATTACGTAAACTACACATTTTGCTAGAATTTGATATAGCTGTATACACTATAATTTGTTTATAATCTAATTTTAGTATATAATTTATTTTGCATATAGTCTGTTTAGTATATAATCTACATTAGTACATTCACGCGAAAGAAATATATTTTAAATAAATCATGTTTCAAAACTATTTTTAAAACTGTACAAATTGAGTAAATTGAGATACAAAACAAACTGCTTTCGAAATAACATATTTCAAGTACTCGAAAGTATAAACACTGAAATTGTATTGTGTTTAGAAGTTAAAAAAATTACAGTCAAAGCGCAAGTTATTGGTGATGTCTTTGCTGCTTTTAATATGACATCAAAGTTAGTAACGGAAATATTTTTGCTTTATATTGCAGATTTACCATACGCATACTCAACTAAAGATAAATAAAAAATAAAAATGTTGACACCATAACATTTTACATTAGTTCAGACTATTATAATGTAAAATCTATTCACAAACTTATATTTATCAATTTTTAATGGGATAAAAACATGTTTTATGCACAAAGATATGTTTCAAAAATACTAATCATATTTATTCCTACATTTATAATATTCAATAATGTGTAATATTTACTTCTAAAACTAAAAAAACAGCACACATTCAGATTCTTTACTTTTCGTATATATTTCAGTTTTTTGAGCAAGTTACTTTCTTAAGTAAAAAAAAAAAAAAAATTCAAGCAACCATTTTTAGAATTTTACTATAAACAGCCTTCTGGATATCTCTAGAATTATCTTCGAAATCTATTCCATCGATATGCGGTTAGAATTTTCTTCCCACATGCGATGCGATAAAGAAGATTGTTGCAGTATAAATAAGTAATCGACTGAAGATAAAAGAAAAACCAAGAAGAATTTCATGGGAATCTCGGGAACACTTCTGGCTTTGTAGCGAGCACCAGCCTTGCAGTTCGAAACAATGCTTCATTTAAAATACTATAAAGTGATGCGCTCCTTATAGTAGTGGATCAGGTCTAGATACTTGAATTTCAAGATCGTTTCTAGCGCGCTTATGGCATTTTGTAGAGAAACGGGAAGAAAGAGCAAGATCTATAAAGTTGTGAAAATGTTTCTGGTTTCCTTTCTTCTAAGTATTTTCTTTAACTTGCGATATTTTTTTTTTTGCTGAACGAAGCGCGTAAAATAAAATTTATTCAGATCGATATTAAAGCACAATTCCTTAAATGAAATACGTTCGGGGAAAAGCTATTTTTATCTGAATTGAGGCGCCAAAATTTCTTACTAATGTATCACCATCAGTATCATTGATGCATCGCTATGCATCACATTAATTTCTAGTTTAAATTATTATTTGAAATAAATTTTAAAAATATTCTAGCACACATATTTGTTTTTAAGTTTGTATGATTTATCATAGCTGAAGAATTCGTTTCATTTGTATGTTTGAAGGATTTTTTTTCCTTAAACTACATTATGATATGATTTACAGTATGCATTGTGACACAAGCATATGACTTAAATCGTAAATAAAATTGCAAAAAAAAATGGATTTTAATATAACCGCTAGATATATATATAGTAAAGTTGGGACAGACGCCGCGGTCGGACAGATGCCGCAGAGATTGTGTAGGCGACACTAGCGTTTCCTAGACCAATTTTAGAAGTTCGTAGTATTCCTCTGTGCTGTGTGATGTGTTTCCACCGCTTAATTGTCAGAATTTACATATTTATGCCAGTTTTTATTGCTCGAACCTGCGTGGTAAGTTGCTAAAATTATTCTAATGAAGTTTTATTACATATTTTAAGAAGAACAAACAGAGATTTCATCCCAAAATCGATTGCAACTATAGAATAATAGGAAAACTGGTCTTTTTTTTTTTACAGTGTAGGAAAATATAAAAAAAAAGTAACTAGAAAACGGGAATTCTGCTTTTCCAGAATTTAATGTTGATCCGGATGAAACATACAATATATATGCACATAAATATAGATAGTACAAAATATATTTCAGTTTTAAGACTTAAAACACGATCTTTTATTTTATATAAAATGCCGTCATTCACTGTAAAAAAAATACGACCAGTTTTCCTGTAGGAATCGGAAAAATAGTTGCCCTTATCGTACCGGAAAATTTTCCGACCCAGCTCGGAATAAAATCCGTAAAATACCGTTTTATTGACTATTTCCTTTTGTTTACGGATTTTATTTCGAGCTGGGTCGGAAAAATTTCCGGTACGATAAGGGCAACTATTTTTCCGATTCCTATAGGAAAACTGGTCGTATTTTTTTTACAGTGTTCGCATCCGGAGGAAGAATACCTCATTTACGATTTGCTCTTAAACAACGTCTACAGTAAAGTATGAATATGCGGTCATTATTGCTGGATAATACACACACACACAAAAAAGAGATGTTATAATTCAAGAAAGTCGACAAAAAAAATCGTCTATCTAAGGATTCACATGACTTCATTTGTTTGTGATATTAATAATGATACATAAATTGAAATGTAATTTATAATAGCTCCATGTTTTATCAGAAATCATTCAATTGCATTTTTTTCTGTTGTTATGGAAAATGGCAACAAAGAGATATAATTAATATTTTCCAAATATTTTCCCTTTACTTTCTACAGATATGGAGCACTGGAGTTGCCAAAAACTACAAAAAAAATAATATCTGAAAAATAAATTGAGATGCAGTTTTCAAAAAAATTGCACTTAAAAGTTTTTTCCCCCAATACGACGGTATAAAAATTGTAAATATTCGATGCCTAGAAGTTTAAAAAATTGCAGTAGAATATTTAACCGTAGAATGATAGATCTGCTTTCTTTTGCGGTTGGCGTATACAACAGAACGTTATTTTTCAAAGACGACACTTTAATTGCTGGCCGAATGATATAGCACATCGTGGGATAATAACAATGAACGAAAATATACAATAACCTCTTCTGAATTCCGATGATTCCAAAAATCGTTCTATATCTTTAGAAATCTTAGAAACTAATATATTTTTGAGATTTCAAAAACTACTTATAATAAAGATAAAGTTTACTTTGCTGCCACTGAAAGTAAATTTATAAATGTGTGAGTAGCGAAACAACATTAATTATAATTTTAAAATCGATGGTGTTTTTTCGCATGTTTGCTTGTAAATATGTTTGTTGAACATGAAAATATTAATGTGAGAATTGATAAAATCCGAAATACCCATTTTCCAGAATAAGAAAACATCTTAAGGGGGTTGGTTACTCAGCATCGGCATTCTCCTCCGTAATGTTAAGTCTATGGACTTTTGATGCATTCGTATATTTGAAATATCTTCTCGGGAAATTCATATTTTTAACATCTTTTTTCTGTGTACTCTTCTTGAAGGATGTCTCTTTTTTTCTTAGTTTTCGAAATATTTCTAAAATCTATGCTAAATTTAATATTCTATGTGTTAAAAGCGGGCAAACTGTAAGTAAGATTTTAACACTTCATAGAAAATTAAGTCTATACTTTAGAAATATTTTGAAAACTAAGAAAAAAAGAGACATCTTTTAGGAAGTGTACACAAGAAAATAGAAGTTAAAAATATAAATTTCCCGAGGAGATATTTTAAATATACGAATGCATTAAATGCCCATAGACTTTACATTAGTGAGGGGAAATCGGAAGCTGAGAGACCAGCCCTTAAAACATCTAGTAAGAAAAGAAACTATCTATCTGTATGTTTGCATAACGCTAAGTTTATTTTGCGAATAGAATACCAGGCGACAAATTTTGCTTTTACTGCATTTTTCTTTAATTTTTTTAATTAGTAAGCATCGCATATTTTCAATTTTTACACCGTGAAACAGGGAAAAAATGTACTAAATGCAGTTTGTTTGAAAACTACATCGCAATTTGTTTTAAAACTGCTTCGGTATTTGCTCAATTTTTATTGGTATTAAAAATAATGTTCAATCAAGATTTTTTTTTCAAATCTATAGCTATCGTGTGTAAACGATTGTGAAATATAAATCCGTTTCCACTTAAATTAGTATAAATAGCTCATAATTTATTTCCAGTTTATATTCAGTAAAGAAATTAAAACATCTCTTAACTAATAAGTAAAGCGTTATAATATAAAGAAAAGACACAAATTTAAGGCATGTAATCGAATATCTTGCTTAAACTACTAAAATGAACTAAATAAAAAAATAGCGATTTTTTGGTGATTTGTTCGGCTGTTAAATCCTGACGCGAGAACAATAGAAAAATATCGCTTTTAATACATTTCACAATGTCATTTGAACTCATTATTGCTTTTAATCATATAAATATGATTTTTAGTATTGGTAATGGACATTCTAAAAAATATATTAAATGTAAAAAAAAAAATCTTATTAGAGTTATCAATAAAGAAAAAGACCAGTAGTTCCATGCGAGCCTTTCTGATCGCAGTCATTGAGATTATTTGTTGATACGCTTTTTCAATAACTGCAATTTTTTTAATCAAACAACACGATGTAGCGATTTAGGTATTTTTTTTCAAAAAATACCTCATTCATGTATGTGTTTTTAGTATGGACAGGGGAAAAAGATATTGAAATCAGAAATAATATATGATGGCCTTCACCTATATATCCATAGATGCCAACATCTCTTAATTGTTCGGGAATTTAATCCAAGATGAACATGTTTTCAGCAGGAAACATTATTTAATAAAAAATTTAAAATTAAATCTAATATTTGCTTATAGAAAGAGAACATATTTCATTAAAAACACCTTCTGGTTTTAAACATTTTGGTTTTGGATCAGACTTCGTAATAATTAAGAGATTTTGGCATCTATGGTTTATCCCTTAGTTTTTAGAAATGTTTCTTTAAAGCAGGAAAATATATTTGTTTCGGGTGTTTCTAAAGATAAAGACCTCTTTTCCGAATCGTGTGTAACTAGGAAGTAGCTAGTCTATATTTTTATTTCTTTTTTATACTATATTATCATAGATTAAATATCTGACTTTTTTTACAGTGTGAAAATATTTCGCACAAACTTATTTCGAAATATTTGTCTTGTTTTAACAGTTTGAAATTATTTCACATAAACTTATCCCAAAACATTTCAAAAACACAAGCAATATTAGTTGTATGAATAATAATGTATCCCATGACTTTGACACCTATGTTTTTAAATGAAGAAAGAATGATTATGATACTGACTGTTTTAAATAGATTATGACATAAAAATACAACTTCATTGGTCTAATAAATTATTACGAGCCAACATCCTTTTAGTTTTTACAATTTTGCAATCGTTGGTAATAGCTAAATATAGCCTCAAATCTGAAACAATGATATTTTACTAATTTTTCCATGGAAATATACAATTTACTGAATTAAAATATTGTAGTAGCCCCTTTTGAATAGGAGACTCCTCAACTTAAAACTTGACACATTTGTTCAACATAAAACGCCACTCTGGAATTTAGCTAGAATAACTTCAATATATATTCCTGTACTACTTGAAGTACGAAACATAGTTATCTACGCTATTTACATCATTTTATATATTTACAAATGGATTAATAGTAGAGAAATATCCTTATTTATTAAACATTATTCTTCGGGGGTGAAGATGTATTTCACAACCTCTACATCCTAGCTCCCGTTTAAGACTGTCCGAAAAAACTATGATGGCGCGCGTAATGACGGGAATGAGGCGATTCCGATTAGTGCTGTTACCAATCGATATCAATTTTAAATATATCTCTCTGTTACATCATAGTTTTTTCAGAGATGTGATCATTCATATTATCACATTGATTTTCCATATATTTCATTGTATGATAACATATAAACATAATTGTAAAATTTGTGGTAATTTTCAAATATTTCATAAATATTAAGTGATCAGCCTTATGTAAATATAACCATAATTTTTTACGTAACTTGATGTTCATAAAAACTATGTTCTTCAGAAAACGTATTTAAATTTTTATTTCTGAAAATTCGTTAGATATATTCACCCGAAGTTCCTAAGCTGGTGTTGGTAAATTTTTACGGCCGAATATCTAGACTAGGCATATAGGCCGAGGGGGGAATGCCCTCAATGGAGATCATTCTTTGAAAGCGTAACATTCATTTAAGCAGTGGGTATGCAAGTTTGATGAAACCCACGGAAAACTCTGTAGGGTTAGAGGCCGAGCGCGACATAAGTACGAATCCAGCAACTTCCGTCCTCTAACGTTGGGAGCAGTAACACTCTGCAATTGGTTTGGCTTGAATTCCTAACGATTTCCAGATTTATAAGTTGTTCCTTTCTTATTCTCAATATTAAAAACCATTTTCTTTCTTAAAGTTACAAAAATACAAAATTATGGTTGCCTAAATTAACACTTTGTGAGCTGAGGCTAAAACAGTCATAACTGAAATTCCAATGATCCTGAAACAGAAACAAAAATCGTTTGGTATAGCTAACTGAACTCTTTTAAATAAATCAGTAATACAAATCTGTAATTTAAAGAAACTAGGCTGTGTAAAAACATAGTGTGAAACCTAAACTGAAGGAGGCCCTAATTGAGAATTTTCGTTCATACAAGGATGGTTCAATACGTTTTTGCCCTCACGTAGAAATATTCGAATGAAATTATGAAATTGCTACATTGTATTAGTCATTTTCTATACAGTCACCGTTGGAAAGGCCTGTGAGCACTTATTCACAATATGCACTCCCGAGCCCCTCTCCCCTAATTCCCCCCCCCCCCCCCGGAAGGCCCTTTTCCAAATTTTGGGGCATTTTTCCAAAATCATTCATCACCCCGGGGAGCAAAAGCAAATTTGGGAGGATGGACTCGGGAGATGTATAGCATGGATAAGTGCTCACAGGATAAGTGCCAAAAATGTGTCACATGTGGGGGTCGGCAAAAGTTTAAAAAATGCCCCTTTTTCGGTCTACTGTCGCGCCTCCTCGAAAAATCCTCCCCGCTCTCTTTAAAATACCGTTTATAAAAATGTGTTACTGTGCACGATGACTATATAGAAAAGGATTCATACAATGTAGCAATTTCATAAATTTCATTCAATTATTTCTATGTGAGGGCAAAAACTTGATACACCCTCGTATTGTGTATATTCATTTGCTGTATAAGATGTTAAAAGTTTATAGAACTTTAACTTCTTTTTTTTTTTTCAAAAAATTGTGCACGTAATCAACAAAATAGTCATTTGAATAAAATGACATTAACGTTAGCATTGCTATGTAATATATGGTTACAACAATTTCTAACATAATTTTTGTCTGAACAAACTTTTTTGATACTTTTTTAATTACAACCTTAGAATTTAACTATTTTTTTTTTATAGGTGAATAAAACAGTTTTCGGTTTTTTGCCTGAATTAAAGGTATACCGCCTCCTTAGGTGAAAAAGAGATCATAACAAAATCACGTTGCTCCGTCTTTTCATTCAAAACAATGTGTCATGTTTGAGCTTCAATTTATTAAGTATAGATGGCAGCATTAAAGTTTTTTTTCCTCCCACAATTCATATTCAGCTTTTCAGAGAATTCTGTTCTGCTTACTTTTGTGTCATGTGACTGATGTTTGTAAGTGTTGTGATGTGCTTGTGAAATCTCGTCATTTAAGAGTTATGTTAATTATTAGTTAATTAATTACTAAAGATGCAAAACAATGCATTTATTATTTTTAGTGACACTATTTCTATAACGCGTGGTTAAGCAAAACAATTAATGGTTTTATAATTCATAACGTTTAGTCTGTGTATCCTGACCTTAAGTTATTTTCGTGTTTTATTTGGAAGTAATATTGATTATCCAGTTTTATTTCTTAGATATTTTTCCATTTGAATTTCTTTTTTACCTGACATTTCTTTAAAGAAGCATAAAATGTTGTTTTGTTTTAGAGTCTTCTGCACACGTAAATTTTCCTAATAGCATGCTTAGGTGCCTAAAATTTAGGCATTTCTTTATGAAAATTCTGCGAAAGAATATAAGATTAAATGTTATGCATTTTTATCTGAATAAATACACTTGAGACATATCTCTATTTGTCATGCTCTGAATAATTTACGATAAAACTTTTATTTTGTTAAAAAAAGAAAAGAAAAAAAGAAACATATCTTAGATAACGTTTTTGTTCGATTGTATTGTTACAACAGACATTTAATGCTTTGAAAGCATCTATACTTCATTTGTTATGGAAATGTCAACAATCGAAATTCTTCGACGCTTTTTTCTCGCATTGTTTGTTTACAAACAAAATATATAGATATATAAATACATTCTTTATTTAGTTTTGAAACACCCATTCAATTTCAACCATTTTGATGAATATTTAAGTACTCAGAAAACAATTTATAAGGCTTTTCATGTCACCAACTAATTAAAAACGAAAAACTATACAATTTAAAGCAAATTTAAATTGATTTTAAATATTTCAAAATAAATATAAAAAATTGAATTGTTAAAATTACATTTTAGAAAAGTAAATAAAAATCGTACCGATTATGGCACATTTTTGAAGATTATGCAAGTATCGTAAAAGTGAATGGCACAGATTTTATTTTATGGAATAACTGTATTCCTGTACGCCACAAATACATATTTGAAAAAATAAAAGTAAAAAAAAAAAGAAAAAAAGAAGAACAAAAAACACAATTTAAAATGATTTTTTAAGTAACTGTTTTAAGATTGTTCTGCTTTTCACATTTTTACAGAAGAAACAATCTATAGATTACTTTTACTCTAAATCTGCTAATAAAATATATATTCCATTAAAATATATACTATGATTATAAGATTAATTTCCAGAGTAGTAGAAGAAATTCGCCCAAAAAAATAAAATGCTTACTAATATCAAATTCCATATATTTTTCATTGTTTCGACACAATACAAAATTAATGAGATTTCAATGATTAATGCATCATAAAATAGAACTGTAAAAAAATTAAACAATGAAGTGCTTTTAATATAGAACATTTCATAGTGCAAATCGCTTTTAAGTTTTAATGTCGAAATATCTTTAACTTATACTGCTGGTGAAGTAAAACGTATACAGATACAGATAGTTAAATGAAGCAAATAAGGTCATAATTCCTTTTTAAATTTCATACGGAGGTGTATCAGTTATAGACAGACAATCCCCTATAATACAACAGTGGAAAGACAAGGGTTTCTTTATTTGACCGGTTTTATCATATGTGACAGGAATGGTTTTCTGGTTATTAAAAGCAATAAGGAACTCTTTCGATTAAAAACTGTATGTGTAATAAAGAGTGATTCTTTTATTCCAAACAGATTTAACGCGTGGTTCGCAATATCTTTATTACAATTTATTGTTTTTAAAAGTTTATATAAATTGTAATGCAATATAGAAGCATGAATGTATTAAGAAATATTTGTATTACAGTAAATCACAGTCTTGTGGCTGCCTGCTTTCACGGAGCTACATACTATTTCTAAAAATATTTTATAATGCCGAAGTTTGGTTTATTTAATGGTAGAATATTTTACGATAAAACAAGTGAAAGATTAGTATTCGAAAATACTACTGAAAATGATGCGCAGCATCCCGAAACAGACTGCTACAATCTGCTTCTAGATAAGTCTATTTAATCAAAAACAGACATACATTATATCACTTTTTTAACTACAAATATTTTGCATTCTGATAACTTAATAGTCTAATAATCATTTATCAAAGGTTAAACGTTGGATTTCTGTGATTACATATTTTAACATATAGTATTTTACAAACAATTCCCACTTCCCTGAAATTAAAAAAATACTCTTTGTGTTGTTTGAAAAATCATAATCTTTACTCGTAATCTCCACTATTCACAGACATGAAATGACATGAAGACAGACTGTATAATGAAAAAGTACGGTTGAAATTTCCACAAAGCAGAGCTGTAAAGCATAAGTTTTGCTGTAATTGAAATTCCTCAATGTTTACTCGCAATCCCCATTATTCACAAACCATATACAGGGTGTCCCAAAGTTGACTGACAGATTTTAAAATTCAATAACTTGCAAACAGTGACAGATATTAGAAAAAAATCTTGCAGGAAAATTATGTATGATGTCAGGAGTTCTTGTCCAGTGATTCTGGATTTTAGTTCGAATTTCAAACAATAGATGGCACTGAGAGCAATAGGTGCTCAATCCAGACCCGATTTTTAGTATTTCGGAATCCAATCAATGCATTTTAATCTCCTTTTTTTGCATCGAAGAAGAGACAGGCCGAAAAATCGAGCCTCTATTTAGCGGTTATTGCTTGCAGCGCATTCTGTCGATGCTGTTTGTAACTAAAACTGAGAGTTGCACCATAAAAACTCCTGACATTTTGCATAACATTCCTGCAAGAATTTTTTAATATCTCTCACCGTTTGCAAGTTATTGAATTTTTAAATCTATCAGTCTTTTTGTGACACCCGGTATATATATGCAGTGGCGGTCAAACGTTTCCGGCCAGCATAAAATTTTTGGTTAATTTGTAAGTAAACCCATATGAAGAAGAATCTCAAAGTGATACTTATACACTTTATTGACATAACAGTTAAGAATTTATTTATGGAATAAAAATTAAATATTAATAAATTTAATTGACAAAATTAATTGCAAAAGAAAACGCATGTTCTCAAAAGATTCCGGCCACCTTGGCATGTTTGGAAAAAATGGTGTTATAACAGAAAATAACAGTGATCAACAACATTTACAATTAGTATTTTGTATTCATACATTTAGCTACATATAAGTACTGCGGCGCAGCAACGTGGCATCGACTCAATGAACAGTTGTAGATCATCAATGTTAAGTTTTGTCCACGGTTCTTGCAATTTTTGTGAAAATACTTCTAAATTGGAATATTTATAATTCTACACACGTTTTCAAGTTAGTTTCAAAGATTTTCTATTATATTCAGATCGGATGATTGGGCTGTCCCTTTCAAAAGCGAAGTTTTTTTGTGCGAGAGCCACTGCTTCACGAGCATGCTTGTATGCTTTTGGTCGTTATCATGATGAAACAAATAGTTGCGACCACAATTTTTCCTCCAATAAGGCAGCAAATGATCTTGCAAGATATCGTTATGCATTGCACTATTCATCATTTCAAATCATCATCGGAATTCAAATAACGGACAGGCGCATTTTCCAGAAAATGCTCGCCACAGCATAACGTGTACTCCGCCTTGCTTCATTGTATGAATAATATATCTCGCATCTTATCTTTTGTTTTTAGGTCGTCGGTTGTAAAGTTTTTTATCACTCACAATAAGATTGAACGTCGATTCATCTAAAAATGGTACTTTTTTCCAGTTTTCACTTGACCAGTTTTTGTATTCCTTGGCAAACGCCAGTCGGGCCCTCTGAATTTTTTTACTTGTGAAAGGTTTTTTAATGTCGGCTGTTCCATAAAGTTCTACGTCACATAAGCGTCTTAAAACTGTAGATAGACTTGTTTTAGCAATAAATATAATACCATAAATCGCTTTTAACACCATAAATGGCGTGGAATTGCAGCGGCATTTTTACGCGGGTCATCAACTGCATTTCTTCTAATAATTCTGTCCACAAGAATAGTCGTTTTCCGGGGGCCCCCGGACCGTGGCAAGTTCCGAAAGCCATGACCATCTTTATATATATATTTTTTAATATCGTTTACAGCAAATTTTCCGATCGACAACTTTGCCGAAATCTCACGAGAGGATTGTCCCTTTAGCGACAAACAAATCACTCATTTAGGAACAATAAATTGTTAAACTTTTCATTTTTGAATTTCATATACATTATTCACCTTGATTAATTAACAAATATGGCCAAAAAACACTTTAGCGATAGCAAAAACTAATGAATGACGAATGGCCGGAAACTTTTGCACGCGCGAATTTTGAATTCCTCCCCTTTGCATCAAGTATCTTAAGTAACCAATCAAAATGATCACATGGTCAGAGGTAATTTGCTTATTCCTAACTTTTGGAGCAATTGAACTTCTTCTTCGGTAAAACGTTCTGTCAAGCAAATCAAAAAACCTAACTGGCCGGAAACTTTTTACCGCCACTGTATATATATATAATGGTATAAATTTGTTAACATATTTTTAATAATTATTTTGTTATCATATAAGTTTCCAGCACTTCACTAATTCATTGGAAATAGATGGTGAAATTCATTTTTAAATTATCTATAGAGGGCGCTGGTCACATATATTGAGGAATATACTTCAACATACTGTACATTATTAGTACATTGTACATTACATTAGTGCATTGTACATTATTATTTAAAAAAAGTTTTTGCCAACATGTGCATATAATCTCCTTTACATGTGTTTAATATTGCCACTTTCTAAGGCAGCAATACTTTCAATATACTAATGTGTCTTATTTCTTAATCCTTTTTAATCATGTTTTATTTTTAACTTGTTATTTTTTACACAATTTATTTTTCTTTTTTGTGTGTTGGTAGTCCCAAATTTATATTTTTTAGCATTTTTATAGCTAATATGAAGATGAAACCACACACTTTACTCGTGGAACATTGGGCATTTGGGACCTGAAGATTCTGTTTAAGTTCTACAAATATCCATTTTTCTTTATTTATTACCCGACTGAAAAGAAGGGTTATGTGTTTCACGCGTATCTGTGTATGTGGATTTCTTTATACCCTCGAAACATCCCAACGGCTGGATGGAGTTTAATGAATGAGGTCTCTGTCAATTCGTCTTAACGACCCGATGGTTATAGGCTAGGTTTTGTTTTTATAAATTCAAAATGGCGGCCGTAAAATACAAAATGACGGTAGAGACGGAAAAAAAGTTACACACCCTATTGAGTGGCATATCATTTGATAGGTCTTTCAAAATGAAGACGATGTTTCATCGACTATTTTACAGTCAGAAGCTCCCTTAAAATATTATACAACCTAGAAGTTGTGTATGTAGGACGTCTAGCTTTACTGCAACTGTAACCATCATAGACATCTTTTATAGACCTCATCAAAACAATGTTTATAGATAGGAACTAACAATTAAACATAACTTAAAAGTCATCAATACAAGTATATAATAATAAAAAATAATAAGTATTTTATTAACGATTGAAAATGTGAACACGATATATATATATAGCGAGAGTGTTAGTTAATAGTAGGAATTGAAAAAAAAAGTTTCACATTGATGAGAAATAATTAATTAGTTCGCTTTTTACGCAGTCGGATTTTTTATTTTTTAAATTTTATTGTTTATTTTCTTTTTTTCTTTATTTTTTATGTTTGATGGTATTTTGTAAAGTTTTTTCAATGGTCATATGGTCATATATATATATATATGTGTGTGTGTGTTACATTATTAGACCCAATTCCGCGATTTCCTTATCTTATTCTAAATTACTACTTTATATTCACTAAATCCTTATCCTTAAATAATCTCTATCGTTAACTCTGTTAAATTCCCTTAAATTTAATGTCTCACTTGTCTTTATCGCCTAAATATTACGCTTTTAGTATTCTTAAATTAAATGTTCCATTCCCGCGCTTTTTTCTTTCGAGAATATTCTTTTAGCTTCCATTTTTACTTTCCCGCACATTTCTGAGATTATCCTTTTCCCTTTCAAATTCATCCGCGTGCTCTATCCGCACTCTTCATATCACATGACACACTCTAAAAACGACATTTTCAAAATTGAGCAAAAATTACTCAAATCTGATACTCAAATCAAAAATACTCAAGTTTGAAACATGTATATACTCATTTCTGAAAACATGGACATACTCAAATATGAGGACATAACCACCATATTCATGATGTTTATTCACCATTATACATGATGTTTGTATTTATATATTGTTGATTGTTATCAAATCCTACCTGCGAAGTCTTTCCTTTATAAATTCATCCATTCTTCGATTTCAAACGTTGAAGAATAAAATTTACGCTTTCGCGATTATATAACGACGGCTTTTAAGTGTTCTTCCGCGAACACGATAAAAATGTAGTTCGCAACATTTCATGTTATAAATTATTACTGAAAGGAGCGTTTCGTTCGAAATCATAACAAATTATATAATATGAATAAATTCAGCTACCCTGGTAAAATTTACTGCGTTTAACGAATGAAAAGTAATTTTGTTTGAAAATGAGTATTTCTGGTGTTTCAGAATTGAAAGCATTGGGTCGTCATATTTGAAACAAAAAGTTTCATAACAAAATGAAAACATAGATTTACTCAGATTTGAAAGAGTCATTTTTCTCAGTGCATTCTTAATTATTCATTGGTTGAGAGCGCGATCTACGTCATATTTGTATTCTTAAACGTGAGGAACAAAAAGTTGATACTCGCTGTGTTTCAGCAGATTTTGAAAGATTTGAGTCGATTTTCCAGTTTACATCCATCCCCTGGTCACCGTCCTTTTATTCGATTATCTGGAACTTTGTTTAAACCTAATTACTACTACGGAGAGTTGGCTAATTATCTTGGTGGAAACTGCACCTTTTGCAAGATGTTCTAATAAAGTGCTTAGCTGATATTATGAGTTGTTTCAATTTCTTCTGGGGAAACTTCACGGAACGTTGTATTCCATTGCCAACTGTATTTCAACAATTTGTTCTACTAATATAACAGATTCGAATTATCTGTTCTGACCACTTGTTTTACGCCATTATCGCTGGATGTGATCCACAACTACTATCGTGACAGCCAGTACGGCATTTTCAACGATAAAGCCAATCCAATGTTGCTAGAGTCCAACATATATATGTGGAGCAAACATTCAAACCGTGTTTTCTCACAAAAAAATAAAAAATGAGTTATTGTTATTTTTATGAACTCTGTGTTAAATTGCACAGAAATAAATGGTACTTTTTACTAAAAATTTTTTTTCTCCGATTATAAATCAATGTTAAAACTTGACGTTTCAATCAAAGAGTGTTTCCTCCAAAGCCTGCATTCAATCAAGCAGTGATTTCTCCAGTCTGCCAATCACAGTTGTCACTTAATGTGTGCTTTCTAAACCTACCATACACAACTGAAACAGATTGTTTTAGAGAAAAATAAGAGAACTGTTAAAGTTAAAGGTTTCCAGAATTATAGATTTCAAGATCTAAATGAAGAATATGATGTAAATCTTCTTAAAAAGGGATTTACTGTTGCCTTGTTCAAAGGGTTGTTTTAGAATCTCTTCCTCTTAGCCACGCCATATCAGTTGAAAAGAACAAAGATGTTAAAAAAAACTTTTGAAGGTAATGTATAGTGAACAGTGGCAAAATCAACCTGATGATATCTTCAAATGATACAACCACATTATCCATGATTTATAAGCCTGCAATAAAGAAGAGGGGGATGTGTGTAACTGTCTAGATGAAGATATTGGTTATAAAATTTGAAGTGGATTTCTGGCAAACGAGATTTTATTTAGTAAATATTTAATGAATACCACTAGGTGCCATAATCTATCATTTTATTTTAACAATAATCAACTGAAATTCGGTATTTATTCAAATAAAATAATGCTTTTGTATTATTTGTGAGTTAGAACTTATTTCATTCAAAAAGCGTTTTATCCACTTGTCAAACAATTAAAACATGTCTCCTCCTCTGAATTCGGTCAAAATATGATTTCTCCAAATTTTAAATGCATTTTATTAATTTGTTTTATGTTTAATATCTTAGGTATGCTTGCAATTCTTTCTAATAAACAGTAATAAAAAGGCACAATAAAAATGAGAATTAAATACAAGTTCTTTTCTTATTTATCAGTTTTTTGTGTTTTTTGAAAATTTGTATCTAAAGGAGAAAGCATGGTTTGAATGTTTGCTCCACACACACACATATATATATACCGGGTGTCCCAAAAAGGACTGACTGATTTTAAAATTCAATAACTTGCAAACAGTGACAGATATTTAAAAAATTCTTGCAGGAGGGTTATGCATAAGGTCAAAAGTTTTATTACAGTGATTTTAGATTTTAGTTCGAATTACAAACAATAGATGGCGCTGTAAGCAATAGTCGCTAAATACAGGCTCGATTTCTGGTCCTTTCTCTTGTTCCATGCTGAAAAAGGAGATGGAAATGTATTATCCGGGCCACGAAGTACCAAAAATCGAGCCTGAATTCAGCGTCTATTGATCGCAGCGCCATCTATTGTTTGTAATTCGAACTAACATTGAAAATCACTGTAAAAAAACTTTTGACCTTATGCATAACCCTCCTGCAAGAATTTTTTAAATATCTGTCACAGTTTGCAAGTTATTGAATTTTAAAATGAGTCAGTCCTTTTTGGGACACCCGGTATATATCACATTATTCACAGCCGTCTAAAGTAAAAACCGCGGTAGAAATTCCAATTCATAATTTCCACAGTGGGGAGCTGTAAAATTAAGTTTTAAATCATAGACGAAAAATGTCAAGGTTAAAAAGTAATAGTATAGGATATATAAAAAGAATGAGTTACTGCTGAGTTTGAAAAAGGCGCAGTTTTAATTAGATTCAGTATTAATACAGTAAAAATATGACACATGCACATTTTCAAATAAATTCTTACAGTTTTCAATGTAACTACTAAAGAAAAAAAGAAGAACTTCGGGTTGCAAATCTTATTTCAAATCATAAAAAAATATCGGAAATGAATGGTTCGATGAAGAGCTAAATGCTATCTTTGTTGCGACATGGCTAGAAGTTGTGAAAATATTTTGCATCAAAGATATTATCTCTAGCTATTATTAAGTTTAATAATGTAATTTTAACCAGGGTTATTTTACTTTTGGTAATATCATATTTCTTATTTTTATTTTAAATATTTTTTTTAATTATTATAATATAATATATAAATATGTATTAAATGTGTTTAAAGTATGGGTATTTCATTAGTTAACAGTACATGTACATTCAATTAAAAATACATATTTTTTGTATCGTACTTTTATTCAAAATAATGTGTACTCTCATAATCTATCGTTGAGTTGATTAAATAGCATAAAATATCAACCTTTTAAACTCAAAATATTTTACATTTACATATTCAATTACTAAGTTTCCACGAAAAACTCTTTACAATAATTATCATTTTAGTGATTTTTAATATTGGACATTGTTTATTTGTAATCTCAATTATTCACCATAAAAAAGTATGTTGGAAAAAAAATAGAACACACTTTCTGCAAGGGGGGCTGTGAAAATAAGTTTGAAAGCACTGAAGTAAAATTACAAAGAACAAAAAGAATATATATAATGAGAGCACATGAGATTAAGAAAACAGTTATTTCTCAGTTTAATAAAGCAATACTTTTAATTAGTTTCAATATAAAACAGTAAAAATTTAAGGTACATATCAAATAACAGTCTTTAAACTTCTAACGCGAAATATTAAAAGAAAAGAGATATTTCGAAATTACAAATCTAGTTTAATATCATAACAAATATCAAATATAAATAGTTCGATGGAGGGGTTAATGATATTTTTGTTGCGGCAAAACAAGAACTTGTTAAAATGTTTCGCATTAAAGAGAAGGTGGACTACCGAAAAAAAAAAAATACAACCGATTTCTTTGAAAATGAAATATGTGATTGAATTTATAGTTATATAAAAATATCAGAAATTAAAAAAATATATATTAATTATTTTAGTAATTATTTAGTAGTAATTTAGTAATTTCAAATGAAATTACTTGATGAGTAGAATTTGATTACTTTCCAAATATTCTGAGAAATATCAAATTTCAGAAATGTTTTTTTGTGCATATCTTTTACACAAAGAGTTCAGCGATAAAGGAAAATGTTCAATACTATCGTCTTTATTTATAGTAATTATTTACGCTTTATTTATTAATATATTTTTTAATGTATTATTAAGATTGAGATTATTACTAAATTAACTTATTTCTGTTTTTCAAATTTACATTTTTTAAATATTGTCATTTGAAAGGTCATGATAGTTATCAATGCTCTTTTTTTAAAGTACTCTTAAAAAGTTTTTTCCTCATTAATATTTTATTATTATTGTTTATATTATTTCATGAAAAAGCTTATAAAACCCAAACAAAATTAAATCCTTAAAAAAGGAGTTCGGAAAGTGATATACACCGATTTTTTATGCCATACTTTGGTGGTTTGAAAGTCCAAAGTGGTATGGAAAATATTTTAAGAAATTTCAGACAACACTCATAATTAAAAAAGTTTTATCTCATTGAATTTTTCAGTTATTTTGAACTTTAATGCGTACGCTGCGATATATATTTTTGAAATGATCTTCTTGCTTTTGTTACAATGCGTTATATGACTCCAAAGTTGTGTTCCATCATTCGAATTGTCGTTTATTAATGATATGTCTAAATTGTTACGCTACACAGGGTGTCTACTTTTATATTTTTCCAATAGCAAATTCATAAACCATGAACTACTAATTTTAGATGTATAGTCCAAATTGCAAAAATCCTTCAATGTTTTTCTTCAGCAAATTAAAAGCAATTCAGTAGTTGTTTTTGAAAATGCCAGGAAATTAAAATTTTTATAAGATTCGTGAGTTCTACATGTTATTTTTAGAAAATCTTTCTGCATACTGAAACAAGTAAATCTATAAAATTTATACTTTGCACAACGGAACTTACCGAGTTATGATAAACAATAGTATAAAGTTTCATAGAAATTTTTCTCAATATAGGATTCTGAAATGCATGTAAAAAATAACCTTTTACTTTAATTATCGCAACTTTTACGAAACAATTATTGTAATGCAGATGGCTTTTAGAATGAGATGAAGAGCAACAACAACTTGAAATGCTGTAAAATTACTTTGCCTTCCTGAAAATGTTTCCAAAAACTGTTTTTTCTTTATCCACCCTCATGATTTCATACGTAAAAAGAATTAACGGAGAATGTTTCATGGAAGAAAAAATTTGGAAAGCGATAAACTCAACATTTAATAAGAACTGAATTTGTATATACTTCCCACAATGTTCCAAATGGGATTCTTTTTTCAACATTAATTAGACTTCAGTTGAATTAGACTCGCTGTCTTTGACAGATTTTTGTTAGAATTAAACCATTCAATTTATTTTAGCAATTTTTTTTTGAGATTTTCTAAATAAATATATATTTTTTAACTTTTTAAGTAGCAAAAAATTTAGAAGCTCATTTACATTTTTTTAATAAAAAAATAAATTTTTAACACTGCCCTATAGTAAAATACCTTCGAAATTTTGAATTTTTCGTGTATTTGAGATAAACAGTATCGCATAATAAAAGTGTATAAACCTTGACTGTGAAAATACGTTCTAGGAGTTAGGTGTCATGTTTGTAAACATACATTCAGTGATTCTGTTTAGTAGCGTCTGCGATAACCCATAGTAAAATTCATTTCAAAAACAAATTTCTGATGATTATTATAGGTTAACTAATCATAGAAATTAAGTGTAAATAATGATGTCTAAAATGCTTAAAGTCTCATTTTATATATAAATTTAAAAAGCAACGTTAAAAACGCCAGAATAAGCAAACATTCAGCAGACTAATTTCGGTAGCTTTTAAAGTTCCGTCCTCAGTGCAAAGAATAACGGAAACTTGCTCATTTATATAGAGGAGAAGCGGATTCAACTGAGAAGTTCATTAACCAATGGGGAGACAGGAAAATGCGGATACTAGTCAATGAGAGAATAGTATAGGTAATGCCACCAGAAATGTGAAAAAAATAATAGTAAATAAGCAAAAGGGGATTTTATGAAATATTTCCAGCAATCTGATAAAAGGGGGAATAGCAAATTCACTATTAAGAATAGTGTCATAATCTTTGTAAATATGAAATGCTTCAAGAAAGTTAAGTTCGTGTATCGAAGTGGGTTAAGAGATGATTTTGGCTGAATTAAAATCAAAAGAGTGGTTCATTCTGCGCCAAGTAGCATCTTAATAATTATTCTCATTTTATATATATTAAGTCGAATTCTTAGATTTACCCTATTCCCAGAAGTAGTATCAATCTTATAAATCTTCTAAATTCAATAAAGTTTAAGATCTATATTTGGATTCCCTCTTTGGAAATTGTCTTTTTACTTTATAAAAGTTACACCTAATATTGAAGAAAAACACTTTTCCAGTCGCACAAAATACATACATTTTACAGCTTTTAAAATACTTATTTCGCTCTTTTTCTAAATATATTTAAGGAGTAATAAAATCTAATACTAGACATGGAAAATATTTACTAATAAATAAAACATTTATACGATACTTTTCAAAAGTCGGTTTATTTTTCTATTTTTTCTTTTATGTTAGAAGATACAAGATTCAAAAGCAAACTTATAGGAATGTACTCATATCAAACTAGTATTTTATATTCTGCCATTAAAAATGCGCTAAACTGCATTATTCAACTTTTTTTCAGGATTAAATATACTAATCTTTAACCTCTTTATTATTTTTTTAAGTACATTAAAATACATTTAAATAGGTAAGAAAAATATTTATTTATGCAGTCTAAGACGGGAAGATAACTAAAGTTTGCGCAGTTTACACATTGTTGGAATTGAAATTCAAAGTAATTTAAATATAATTTAAGTAATTTAAATAACAAGACTAATTTAAATATAAAAAAACTCTAATAATTAAAACAAAAAAAAATTCCACGTTCAATTTGTAGAACCCTAAAAATAGTTTATTGGTAGAACGGAAATTCATCCACATTTACATGAGTGTGCTTCAATCAAATGTTACTCCCGTACAATCAAAGTTGATCATGCTGACCATTTTTAAACGTTATAGTAATATTTTTGCGATTTAATAATCACAATCTTTTACAATATTTCAGTGTACATTTTAACGTAATAAATATATACATATTTTACTTATATAATTATGTAAGAAAATAGCTTATTATCACCAAACTAATGTTTTACATGCTAAAAGTAAAAAAAAAACGTACATTTAAAGGCATAAATACCTTTTAATAAAGAAATTAACATGTTTCATAAATGCGCAGCGAGAACATATCGCTCACACGCAAAAAAAGTGACATATCTGGCAAAATTTCATTTTGCGTTTTATCCTACGAATAGGTCTGTCATAAGTGTGTCTTACTACACAAGCATTTTCATAAGTTTAGTTATACGGAAAATCCCTTTATTACGCTACATTTCCATTTGGGACCACAGAAGTGGGGTGGATTATGTGGGTAGGTTAACTTACCCAACTCTCCAAACATAATCCTACATATTCATTCTTAAGGGTTTTATGCTTTTATGCACGTTTTTATTCCTGCAAGCAGAGCTAATAGTGCTGAGATTTCATCTTATAGTAAAATTATGCAATTTTTCGTTTGCCTCTCCTGTGAAATTTACTTTTGTCGAGATGTGTCACTTTTCTCGCAGGCGAGCAATATGCAATGATTCAGGCTCCTTTGAGTTATATAGAATTTGGCGCGAGATGCTTTATAATTAAAAAAAATAGGATAAAATTATACACGTTCACAGATGACCGTTATTTATAAATCACCTGCTTTCGTTAGACCTGTGATCGCGTGGTTTTGTTTATCAAGCTCATTTTTGATTTTTTTTTTTAAATAGTTTATTTGCCGGTATTGATCTTGACAATGTAATGATTGTGTATATGAAACATGTTGATGAGTTTATTATAAACCTTTAAATGTAGTGTTTTCACTTTTAGCATGTATAACCTTAATCTAAAAGTTTAATTAGTTACATTTAATTTCAGGATTACCTTGTATGGTATCTATATATTTTTTACTACTTAGATTTCGGACAATTATTTTTTGTGTGAGTGTGTGTCCGTGTGTGCGTAAAGATTTCCAAATATATTTTTATCTGGTAGAAAATATTCAAAACTTTTAATATAATTAAACTTTTAATATGTCCTAAATTTCTGGAATAAATTTAGGAGCTAGAATGTGTTACATTCTGTAGAAAAAGGCAATTACTAATTACTATACTTATAATTTATTCTTAATTATTCAGATCTCTTAACACTAATAAAAACAACTTATTTTTTTTTTTTTTCAATTTTGCTCATTCTATTTTGAGAACGTACATTCCGTTCTATGCTGGAAAATAATAATTTCCAGAACATAGTCTTTCGAAGAAAATTTATTTAATAGCACAGGTATTAAAAATTCATAACTAAAATCATATGCTTTCCTAGCACCATTATAATTCACATTTTTTAAAACAATGCTGAGTAAATCTTTTTTCATTTCTGACCATTCGTTGTGAATCTGTGAGTAATAATGTATGATCGATAAATATAAAGAATCATACTTTAGCTTAAGTAAAGAAAAAAACATATATGCTAATTACTAACAAATAAAAAAAAGTTATCTCGTTTTCTCGATTGTCTCCGTTACTCAAGTTAGCAAACATTGGTCTTATCATTATTTAAGTAATTCTACCACATATATTAATATATTTTTTTTTGTTTTAACGCGGCCCCTGAATACATTTTAACTTATATTTAAAATATTTTTCCATACAAACGTATTGGAAAATTGCAGTTTATAGTAAATGAGTAAAAGCTATAACCAAATGAAAATTAAAATACGGAGATTTAAATTGTTCTCATTTCAAATTTTTAAAGTCCATATAAAACTTATTATGTAGATGGTGCCTCAAGAAGATTTAAGAACACCACCAGTATAGAAATCATAGTTAATGATATTGTGTGCCAACAGTGATATATGGAAACACCAGTGCGCCTTTTTTAGGGTCTCGTTCATCTGATGAAACCCTATTCGTCTCACTCCTTTGTCTGTCTGTCTGTCCGTCTGTCCGTCACAAAGCCCGTTCTCAGAAACTATACATGTTAGAGATTTGAAATTTTGGGTACTTATAGCTGAACACCTCACATCAAACAACAAATCATAAAATTTTGAAAAAGTTGGTAATTAACTGAATTACGGGCTAATTAACTTCTAAAATTAACCAATCCACCTTTTTAACGCAGATTCAAATGAACTTTCTCCAAATCATCCGTGTTTCTCCTAAGGGTTGCCAGTAAAAACAGCCGATGCATGGTTACCACGGAGGAAATTAAGCCGAAAAATGAAGTGGGCATTTTAAATCGAAATCGCATATCAGAAAATATTGGTCCGAGAAATTTGTAAATGAAATAGACAGACGCAGAAAAAAATCTACTTTCATTTCGTATAAAGTTCACATTTCTGCGATGTGTATAAGTTAAAATATCCACTAAAAATCGATCGATAAAAATTTATTTCCTTTAATTGGAAAGACAAGGAAAAAAGATTTCAATTCAAAAGATTTCAAAGCAAGGTAGACATGACGATGCTGCGGTTTTTCATAATAGCATATTTTAATACGGAATTTTAACTTTTAAATATTAAATATTTTGATTAAATTTTATGGCATCCCGATGTCAAATTTCTCGCTGATTTTATTGATACCTATTTCCAAGTCCTATCTTAATTACAAGCTGAAATATTAATTATTATTTAAGTATTGCGCGGCAGCGCAATACTTATTTATTTCCAGTGCCACTTCTCAATGTTAATTTAACATAGAAAAGCCTATGGAGATGATAACTTTTTCATTTTTTCTTCCCACCTTTTTGTCCCTGATGCCACTCATTTTGTATTCTTTACTAATTCTAATTATATTATAAATTTAAAGTTTAAAAACGTTTGCCTGACGTCAGGGTCAAAACGAATGGCAAAATATTTTTCTATATGGGTGAATTATAACCCAGAGAGAAACAAGGGCCAATTTTTTTGTATATTATTCAAATATTTTTCTTAATAATTCCAAATTTCACTTTTTTCATTGAGAATCAACGGACATTTTTAATAGAAAATGTAACATTTTTTCTTCATTGTTGCAAAAATTTCAAAAGCCGTAATAATAATTTATTTGGTTTCAGTAGAAAGATTCCCGCGTGAAAAATTTTAATTGAAATAGTTTTTTTTTTTTTCAAAAATTAAAAAGCTGAATATGGCGTCATAGTGGAAATAAAAAGGATATTTTCAGAATACGTTTTTGCTTTGGTCAAGTTTATATTTTAGTAAAAATTTTGTAATGGATAGCTATTTTTACGCAGGTAGCGAACTTAGTGGGGAATTACATAACTTAAATTTTAAAATGTATTTTTTTTTTCGCGATGAGAACTATTTATACCCCAAGTTAAACTTAGGTAATAATTTTCTGATGTGTTTACATCACCTTTTGGGAGAGAATAAGGTTTAAAAATTCAAGTAAAACTTTTATTTTTTTATTTTTTACTGTATCACAGCTGTAATATTGTTAAATATTAGCAGTAAGGATTCAACAGAATTTACATTTACATTCATAGCGTTCCTGAGTGGGAAATAGGGTATCTAAATTTAAGTGAAGTTAATTTTTTATGTTTTGATTATAGATTTTTTACGTTCAGATTGGAAGTTTTTGTCCAAACTACCGCAACCTGCATTACTACAGTGGTGAAACATTTTGAATTACACATTGGTAAACTGCATCCCACATTGTGATGCAATACCGCATAAGTAGTTGTTACATTTTCAAGATTTCAGATTATTAATTTATCGTCTGCATTATTTCTCTATTTAAATTTAAATATTTAAGTTCAAAAACAACTTTAAAAACGTATTAAGTAAATAAATAAAAAGCATTCTAAATAATTTATATTCCGTTAATAATCCTATAATTAATAATTATTCAAAGTAATAAATATTATAATATGCAATTAAATATAATTCTAATAGTGTACAGATCTTTTAAAATATGAACATTACGGAAAATCGTTCGTTAAAGTAACTTACAATGCTTTTCTTACAATCGCTAACTTCCGAAAATATAAATTTAAAAAGTTATTTAATATTAATTATTTTATTCCAAAACTATTTTTATTGGAGGCTACTATTTATTTCTAAGCGATTGCCAAAATTTCATTAATTTTAAACCGTAATTTAGCGAGATATCCGCATTACAAAATTTAAGCACTTCTGTCAGTTTTAAAAGACGCGCGATCCATTTTTTTTCCCCGACGCAGTTAGACATTTTTTATCTTTCTTCCTCGCAGAAAAGAACGTCGTGACGTCACTCTATCCTCCATCTTATTTTGGTATCACGGCGTGACATCGCTGGTACTCAGGAATGCAGGAGGAATGCTACTTCGATTACGATACAAATCGTTATCGATATTTCGATTGCGATAAAAATCGCTATCGTGATGACTCAGATGTGCACGTGCCGGTCGCTGATTGGCGAATTTAAGTTGAGCGTCAGTTTTAACGTTCTTTTCGGGCCATCTGTTTTGACTCACTCTCTCTCGGGACGATGTAGCAGGAGGTTGTTGTCGGGCGGCTGGGGTTTTTCTGGCCTCAGTCGCTCTGTCAGAGTTCCGTGCGTAACGAGCAAAATTTTTAGGTAAAAACTTTCGTCAGCTTCACGTCTAAGAACATCGATCCATTTATTTTATTTTCTTACAATATTTCGACAAGAGAATTCCAGCAACATCAGTGACGTGTTATGTTAAGGATGTGAGGACCTGTCTGCTGTTTTTTTTCTTCATAAAACCTGCTTGAGGAGCTATCTGCTGCTCTCTCTATTATTCAAAGACGATGTCAACCAACAGCTGCTGTCACTTCCAATGATGCGGCAGAATGATGACAACTGTCCCCTGTAATTTCTTCATAATTTCATAAGTACTTCTTCTCAACCTCATAATTTATATACAGCCTCAACTGCAGGAAGGAAACCATCCCTTTATAAAATTCTTTTTTTTCTCTGTGTGAATTCTCAAAGCATCTGAGTGCTACAACTTATCCAGAATCCTTCTCAACCAAAAACTTTTCGTAATACTGAACTTTTAAATAGAAAGAACTGTGGACATAAATTAAAATTCGGACAATATATCTCAAGCCTGTTTTAAATGAACAATCCAAACATCCTTCCACATTACTGCCAGCTAGTCAATGGAAATAAACACCTGTTTTTAATATAATCTAAAAATATATCCTCATCACTCTGTTATTTCCTGGCCAGGAAAATAATTTACTTCGTCATTATTAGTTTTATATATTATTTCAGTACATATAAAATAATTTTGCAATAAAATATGTGTCAACTGTACCTTCAATCTCCGGGTGAGTTATTTTACACTTTCTTACTTTTCAGCCTCCATTGTTGAATATTTTTATGGCAACATTTTCTAAATTATTTTTAATGCTTAACTTTAATTCTTAATATTTTCATTGGTTGCCAATCCATTTTAATTTTCAGACAACCACTAAGGCGATCCACGGCCACAACACACATATATAGCAGTAGTAGGAAAAGGACAGTTCGGGGACAGCCGGCGGCGGTATTGCGGTATGCTGCACCGCCGCCGGCACCGCAGCACCGCCGCCTCCGCTCCCGTGCCCCCTCCGGCATCGCCTCCCACACCGCCTCCGGTCCCGCCTGCGACAAGGCACCCCCTCCGACACCGCCCCCTAGCGGGAAAAATAAAGTTCTACTCTAACACGAGAGGGTAAACGACTCTCTATTCAATTATCAACAATCAACAAAATGATTATTTCAATGTTTTTATTAACCCACCTTTTGATTTTAATTAATATGTACGCGTTTCAATTTAAATTCAATGTTATATAATCGAAAAAAGAAATGAATATGTATTTACAATTGATTTTTTTATTATTATTATCTTGTATGTATATCTCATTATTAAAAAACACTATTTTGTTTTCTATAATTAATTAATTAATATTAATTAATATGTATATCGAATTACTCTTTTTAAAATCTAATGTACTTCATTCAATGATTTTCCCATTCAATTACATCTCCAGAATTATTTTAGAAAAATGATTATTTCAATATTTTATATTAAAATACTTTTCATGTTAATTAATATGTACGCGTTTCAATTCACTGTTAAATAAACGAAAAATAAATGATATGTATTTAACCTATAAATTTTATATCTTATATACACATTTCCAATATTAAAAAATACTATTTTGTTTTCTATAATTAATTAATTAATATATATATATATATATATATATATTGAAACAGTGTTTTTAAATCAAATGTACTTCATTCAATAACTTTGTGATTCAATTATTAAACCAACTCGCGAATTTCTTCTTTCTACGACAACATCTTTTAAGAAAAAAGGAAATGTTCCCCTACTAAGTCATGCGATGAGGGAGAGCAGGTCATTCACTCTTGCATTGGGGGAGAGGGGGTGAGTTCATCTTAAGTCATTCCCTGAACAGCTGTTTTTAGCGTAGAGAAAGTCTAACCTTAAAGTTCAGGTTAGACTTTTTTCTTTCTTTTTTTTTTTTTTTTTCCCCCGCCGGAAAATATTGTCTACGCTCGCTTTTAGTACACTTCTTTGGACGAATCCGCAGAGATCAGAAGCAAATTTCCATTACTGCAGTTACTATTTAGTATCATTGAAAAGATGTCATCTCAAGCACTTGATTCGCAAACAGAGGTAATTATAAATTTATTTCTTCTTATAGAATATATGTTTTAAAAAATGTGTGACGCTTTTTATAGAGATAAAAATAATAATAATATGTATTTTCTATCTTTTCAGCAATCAGTCTTTCTAGATTTTGGGATTCCCTCATCAGAATTAAGAGAGCTGTGTAACCGAATAGAACAGGAAGCTGTGAATACACCTACTCAAAAAGCAAGGGAAGAATGCTTAGCCGATCCGACTCGAAACCTTTCTGAATCTGACCAGAAAACGCAAGTAAGATTTTTCTTTCTTTTTCTTTTCCTTTTATTTATTTAGAATACGTTTGCGTAGCAGCAAATTCAGCATTTTCAAAAAGTTTGTTGATAAAACACTTAAATATTTTTTTAAGAAAATCTTTTTAACTGATTTGTAGAGATTTTTAAAATTTAGTTAGAGATTTTAATTAGAAAAAGTACTCTGAAATTTTCTTTTTAATTGCAAATTGTAGAAATAATGATTCTAAGTATTTTTTTTTTCTTTTCTATTTTCAGGATTCTGACATGCCACCATCAAAAAAGCCTAGAAGGGATACCTATAACAAAGTTTCAACGATAGAGAGACCCTCAATCCCTCAACCTGAATCAAGTGGAATTCGTCGAGAGAATTTAAAAAAGCCTTTGGTAAGTTTTTTAAACAGAAAAAAACACTTTTAAATTTTCTTTTTAGTTTCAATTTTGTACAAATAATGAGTTTTTCTTTTTTATCTACTTTCAGAACTGCCCACTTTGCGAGCTGAAATTCCAGCAGAAACGCCATCTTTTACGCCATATGAGATGGCATGCGGCATCCAGCAGCGAAAGTTCCACTGAGATATCTGAGGATGAAGCTCGTCCCGAGGTACGAACCGTGGAGTGTCAGCCTCAAGCGTTGCAGAGTAGCGTCAACGAGGTTCACCCTGAGATGACAACCACCAAGGATCCATCTGAACTGACAGGAGCTTCAACACATGTAAGTGTTTTTACAAAACCTATCTTATCTTTGGTGAGCTGACGTGGATAGAGTTGGGAGAAGCCTTATTCTGCTAATTCTGTTTCCATGTTTCGGAGTTGTAGGGGAGACAGATTTTTTCTGAATTCCTTACAGCTACAGCGCGTAGGATTGGCTCACCCGAATTTCTCTATGTTAGGTAGGATAATTTTAGGATCCCCAAATTAGTAAAATTAACTAGGATAAAATGATAGATATACATTATTAGATAAAAAATAATAGATATAAATTGCTCTAACTGAGATTGATAGATAAAAATTATACACACTGCAATTTTTTAGATATAAATTGTCAGATATAGATTAAAATTGATAGGTGTAAATTATTAGATAAAAATGATTCACACTAAAAAGTATTACACATTTAAACTCAAAATCACTTTTTATTCCTTTCAGGAATGTCCTGTTTGCCACAAATCATTCAAACAACGTTTTGTTTTAAATCGTCACCTGAAGATTCATACAAATGAAAAGCAGTTTACATGTGAAGAATGTTCCATATCATTTACACGTAAAGGCGACTTGGAACGACATCAGAAGACACACATAAATGTAAAAGAATTTCAATGCAGTGAATGTTCCAAAACATTTACCCGAAAAGACATTTACAACAGACACCTGAATACCCATAAAAAGCGGATTTCATTCCCCTGCGAAGAATGTAAGACCACCTTCACACGCAAAGCTGATTTAAGGAAACACCAAGAGCGACATAATGCATCATCTGCTTCTCACCAATGTGAAGATTGTCAGAAATTTTTTTCTAAAAGATCGAATTTACTCCAACACCGACGCACCCATCACACAACCAAATCCTTAGTCGTTATAAAGAAAACAACAGCAATCAAACCGAAAAAGACAAGATCTACCGAAAAAGCTCTAAATACCTTTGCCAAAATTATCATCCCAGCTACGGAAGAAAACGCATATGATATAGACTTTTTTCATGCCCAAATTACAGATGAAATTCAAAACCACATTTTTAACGCTCTCCATGAAATCGGATCTGTTAAATGGTATCTTATACACACAGTACGGTTCCAGCGAAGCATCGAGGATGCCGAAGAAACTCAAACGATGTTGGGATACTTCAGATGCGACCCCTGTGCAGAGCATATTGAAGAAACGGTTAGAGACCATCTAGTCGAAAATTTAGAAAAGATCAAAACTCTTTTTGAAGAATTTGTTCAACTCGGATCGGGCTGGGTGCTAGATAGAATTATACACACCGAATTATGTTTTGCGCATTACAAACCTTTAGCTGGAAGCAGTTTCATCGAAACCCCTGAAAAATTAAAAAGAAAAGAAGCCCTTATCAACATTCAAAATTTTAGTGATAATAAGTGTCTTATTTGGAGTCTGCTCGCTCATAAAAAGAAGATCGAAATTCACCCCGAACGCGTTTCCAACTATATACCTTTTGAAAATGAAATAATATTAGACGATATCCCCTGTCCAGTCCCCTACAACCGAATTAAAGATATCGAAGATAAAAACAACCTCAGAATAAATGTCTATTCTTACGATGAAGAAGAAGAAGAATTCGGAATGCTTCATATATCAAAACGAGTCCATCAAGAAGCTATTAATTTGCTATTAATTGGAAATGAAGACAACAATACACATTACATCTACATCAAAAATATGTCACGCCTCTTTTCCCATCTCACTAAACACGATGGAGAAGTCTACCTTTGCTACCGATGCCTCCACCGCTTCAAGACACAAGCACTTCTAGATAATCATCTGCAATATTGTTCAGAGACATGCCCCTCAACATATCAAGATGCCTGATCCTGAGAAAAATATTTTAAAATTTAATGGATATCAGTTCCAGCACCTAACACCTTATATTATCATAGCTGATTTCGAAAGTCTCCTCGTACCTATCCCCACAAAAGAACCCGATACTAACACTTCTTCCACTATTCCTACAGAAAAACATGTTCCTGCTGATTTCGAAAGTCTCGACGTACCTACCCCCACAGAAGAACCTGAAACTAAACCTTCTTACACCATTCCCACACAAAAGCATGTTCCTTGCGGATATGCGTATATCATAATAGATCAAGATGGAAAAACATATAAGAAAAAATTTAAATCCTATTTAGGTCCAAATGCAGTATCAGATTTCTTGGAAAATATATTTAAAGAACGAGATGAGTTAGCTGAAATAATGAAAATTATCAAACCTATGAAATTAACCAAAGAAGAACAAAAAGCCTTTAGAGAAGCTACTGTATGCTGCATCTGTGATCAACCCTTGGGAGAAAAACGCTGTCGTGACCATGATCATATCTCAGGTGTCTATCGTGGAGCAGCACACACGAATTGTAATCTCCAATATAAGCAAACTACAGTAATCCCAGTTATATTTCACAACTTAAAACAACACGACGGCCACCATATCATGACAGAGTTAGGAAAATTTAAAGAGTACTCCATAGACGTCATTGCCAATACTATGGAAAAGTACATCTCCTTCACCATAAAAAAACAAGACTGCCCCGTAAAACTTCGCTTCCTCGATTCGTTCCAATTTCTATCTGCATCTCTGGAGAAGTTAACTGAAAATCTCCAACTAACAGACTTCCATCTCCTTAAAGCCAATTTTCCTCAAGATACAGACCTCTCACTCCTCACTCGAAAGGGAATATATCCATATAGCTATTTCACAGATTTCCAAAAATTCGACGAAACACAACTCCCTCCACCTTCAGCATTCCACAACGACTTAACAGACGAACCCATTTCCATAGAAGACTATCAACATGCACAGAATGTCTGGGAAAAATTTAATATTCAAAATCTTGCAGAATATCATAACTTGTACGTGAAATGTGACGTCCTTCTTCTCGCAGACATCTTTCAAAACTTCAGAAAACTCTGTTTAAAATATTACAAAATAGATCCCACACACATGTTCACATCTCCAGGACTCTCATGGCAAGCCTGTTTAAGGATGACTCGAATACAATTGGAGCTTCTTACAGATATTGACATGCTCTTGTTTTTCGAGAAGGGAGTAAGAGGGGGTGTGAGTGTTATTACCAAACGGTATGCTAAAGCAAACAACCCTGATACCCCTGACTACGATAATAAACGTAAAACAAGCCATATCATGTATTGGGATGCTAACAACCTGTATGGGTGGGCTATGTCCCAGTACTTACCTGTAGGGGAGTTTCACTGGATCGAGCCATCTGAAATAGATATAAACACCATCCTCTCCAACCCCGATAATGCTGACTATGGTTATGTCCTGGAGGTGGACTTACATTATCCACCGAATCTTCACCATCTCCATAACGAATACCCATTAGCACCAGAAAATCTCCACATCACTGAAGACATGTTATCTCCCTACACAAAATCACTATTAAATAAGAAACCCTGCAAAGGAAGTTCGAAATTAAATAAGAAATCCTACAAAGGAAGTTCCAAACTCTCGCCAAATTTAAAAGACAAGAAACATTATATCATCCACTACAGAAATTTGAAACTCTACCTCCAACTTGGTCTCGAACTCATTCACATCCACAAAGTTATCAAATTCAGACAATCACCTTGGTTAAAACCCTTCATAGAATTCAACACCAATAAGAGGAAGCAGGCTACCAGCACTTTCGAGAAAGACTTCTTCAAATTGTTGAACAATTCAGTTTTCGGTAAAACGATGGAAAATCTTCGATTAAGACGAAATATTGAGTTGTGCAACAGCGAGAAGAGGTCAAAAAAACTTGTTGCGTCTCCAGCATTCACCAGCTTTAAAATCTTCAACGAAGGACTGGTAGCTGTCGAACGAGTCAAAACTACATTGACTATGAATCGACCAATCTATGTAGGGTTCACAATTTTAGATCTCTCCAAACTACATATGTACAAGTTCCACTACAATATAATCAAGAAACACTACCAAGATCGTGCCCAGCTGCTTTTCACAGATACCGACTCACTCACCTACCACATCCAAACAGATAATCTACTAAAAGACATGCAACAACATCAAGACGAATTCGACTTCTCCAACTTACCTAAAAACCACCCTCTATACTCTGAAAAAAATAAGAAGACAATAGGTAAATTCAAGGATGAGATGAGTGGGAAAACTGTCTTTGAATTTGTAGGAATTAAGGCGAAAATGTATAGCATCCTCTCGGAAAAAGGTGAGAAAAAAAGAGCGAAGGGAATACCCACCTCTACCGTAAAAAATAAAATTAAACATCAACAATATTACGACTGTATACATCATCTGAAAACCCTCTCTACAGTAAGCAATAGAATCCAGCAAGATCAGCACCAATTATACACCATAGAACAACAGAAACTAGCACTCAGCCCGTTTGACGACAAGCGTTTTATTTTAGAAGATGGTATAAACAGTTTAGCTTATGGATATAAAAAACGAGAAAAATGAAAAATTGAAGAAAAGAAAAAAAAAGAAAAAATTGAAGAAAAGAGAAAAAAATGAAGATCAAGATAAAAAAAAAGTGGGGCGCCACATAATAAGAAGATGTGGCGGGAGGTGGTGGGACCCCATAAAAAATATATACATATATTTTTAACATATATTTCATTTCCAGTTTCCCTCTATTCAAAGTCAAAAAGAAGAAGACTATTTCCAAAAATAAAAGAATATATTCAATTTCATTAGCTAAGAAATTTTATAATAGTATTCATAAAATTAATTCTTCTACTGTAAAACTTTCTAAGATAGTTTGTTTACAATTTTCAAGGTTAAAATTTCAGTTACAAAACATATTTTCGAGGTTAGACCATGACGTCACAAGATGCAGGTGATGTTTTTCATTCGAAACCGTGAGAAAGAATTTTTTCAGTTTGTGTCAACACCAGGTGCAGGAAACGTGAACTAAAAATTGGTTCGAATATGACGTCAGAGAAGGTTTGTGTTAGTTCAAATTTGCGTATGGCAACACAAGCTCACTGGATTTTGTTGTGAAAAGCCGCATCTATTTTCTCTCTTGGAAAAATGAAACGATCTAATGGTTCTTCTCAGAATGGTTGCGAGAAAAAGTGTAAAAATGAATGCGATTTAGAAGAAGTTTTTGAAAATTTGGATGATGTGTTTCAAGATATGGATTTCAACAAACTAATTATGGACTTATCTGATGAATCCACCTCTTCGATTGCTGTTGAGACTTCGTCTGTGCCAATCGTTGATGCAATTCCACCAGTGTCATTATCTAATGGAAATGAAAAAACAACACCTCACTCTCAATCTGTGGACATGAATGATGGTTATTCGAATAAACGAATCTGTTTAAAAGAACTGGGAAATGGTACATATTTAACTTGTGAACTGTTCAAAGGTTCTGTGATAATTCACATCAGAAAATTTCTTCGATCTTCTGAAACTCAACCGCTAAGTGCAACAAAAATTGGTGTTTCTATGAATTTAAAATCATGGTATCGATTCGTGCAGAAAATATCAGACTTTAACTTGACGTACACTTCATCCTCTTTCATTGCAAACAACTCCATCCTCGTATTATCTAAAGATGGTATTGCTGAAATCAGCAGCATTCAGAAAGGCTGTTACATTCAATTAGATGAATTTCAACTTGAAAATTTAAAGTGTCATTTGAATTCCTTTAATGAAAGTGTATTGACATTTCTCTATGAAAACTATTTACCAACCTTAATTAGTCATAAACTTTCACCTACAGAAACATGTGATGAAGATTTTTCTGTGTTGGAATTACGTATAGTAGCACTGATAGAACAAGAATTATGCCAGGTCTTTAAATCAGAGTATCTGTGCAGCGGTTGTGTTTATAACTCCCCAGGCCAATTTAGACACGCTTGTATAACAAGCAGAAACCTTGAAAAATTTGCAAACTTAGGTGAATTATCTCTATTATCAGTAAAGTTTGAAAATGTAGCTGATATATTTGTACGACAAACACAAACTGTGTCAAGATATTTCCTAGAAAATTTAAGTTTCAATGTGTTAACGGGTGTTCTGTTCAAAACACCTGATGATTTGTAAATTTTGGAAAAAATAAACTGGTGTATCTCAAATGGTGTAATTAATGTGTCAAAATAATTTATATTTTTTCTTTCAGGGAAAAAAAAAATATATATTTTTTCAGTAGACATCAACTTTATCGATGAAATAGAAATCTTTGAACAGATTTTAGAATATAAAAAATCTTTTCAAAGATTTAGTCATACATTTCAAAAAAAAAAAAAAAAAATTCAAAGTGAAAAAAAAAAAAAATTCAAAGTGAAAAAAAAAAGAAATTTCAAAGTAAAAAAAAAAAAAAAGAAAAAAAAAGAAAAAAAAAAAAGAAAAAAAAATTTCAAAGTGAAAAAAAAATCAAAGTGAAAAAAAAATTTCAAAGTGAAAAAAAAAAAATTGTTTAAAAATTAAAAATTATTGAGTGAAAAAGTAAAGTGAGAAAAAAAAAAAAGTTTAGTTTAAAATTACAAGATGGAAAATAAATGTTTCTTTTACGTATAAGAAATTGTGAGTTTAAGAAAGAAACATGACACATGAAATTAATGAAAAGTATTTATTTAATAACTTCTGCCAACGAATTACAGGAGATTTCAAAGCAGTCCTTTTAACTTTACCAATCGGTTTAACATTTTTTATAGGTGAATACACATCATCTTTCATAGTTAAATATTTATTCTTGAAAAAAAGTTTAGGTGTGTTCGTAGAATTCAGTGCTTTTAAAAATTCATCTCTTCCGAATAAATGTTTATATGATTTTCTCTGAGTCAGTATTAGACTGATCAAATCAGTTAGATTAGACTTGGGAATTAATTGGTCTTTATAAATAATCTCACCCCGATCATTCCAGCGTAAAATATCTGGATACGTTTTCAAATATTGTAAGAGTTGTTCAGCTTGTTTTTGAACACCAATTGGGATCATTTTTAAAATGTTGTCTTCAGAGTTTGTCGAGTTTTCAAGAGTTCCATCTTCAACTGGTTTTGAAGTTTCATCCTTTTCCGTAGCATCAATTTTTAATGGTGGATTAAAATCTTGTAAATTCATTTTTCTTTTTAACAAGTCGTAATACAATTGGAGTTTTTCAAAATCTTGCAAATCGCTGTTCAAAACTTTCTGCATTTCTTTATCAAACTCGCTTAGTTGCTTTTTAGAGGGTGTATGCTTGGAAAAATCACTTTCAGGGACTAACACAAATTTCTTGCTAAATTCCATGGATAAGCGATGACAATGCGGTAACAGCAGCTGGTATTAAAATGTTTAAAAAACCACCTTTTTGAATAATTAAGCGTTTTTTCTGATAAAGGCTGCCTTTTTTAGAAGCTAATTTTCTTAGAAGATACTTGTGTCTTCCTAGCTGCTTTTTCTGATAATGTGAAATCGGTATGTTTCCTTTTAACACGTTTAAAGAACACTCACAGATGGTCTTAACCACTTTTGAAGGTAACTTTTTTAGTAACTGCTTACGCAACGCTTTCGGGCATGAATGAATTAGCTGTAAATCCTTGACCTGTTTACGGGTCGGCGACATTTTATGAAATGATGAGTCGTCTGTTTTTCACAATTATTTATATTTCAGTTGATAGTAATATTGATTTTGGTACGGTAAGATTTGTGTTCGTAATCGAAGTTCTTCAGCTGTTTCATTTCTCAAATCAATTAATAAGTAGGTGAAAGGGTTTCGAGTAGCATCTAAGAAAACTTCTAAGAAAAAATTATAATTTCGTGCATATAATTGTCTTCCTAAACACGTGATTTGAGTTAAATCACGTCTGTTTTTAAATAGAAAAAGATAGTCTGCATTCAATCGAACATCTTTCGTTCCACTATGAAAAAAATTTTGTGTTATAAAAATAACACTTAAATCCTGATGATGGCTCCCCCTAGTAAATAAGTTTGTAAGTCGACGGTCACCACTAATTTCAGACATAAGATCATCAAAAATAAACAATGTATTGGTGCCTAAATATTCTTCATAATTAGTTGGGAAACCTTCAATGAATGTGACATCAGGTATTTCATTGTATAACTTTTGGTTGATACCGTAAAACCAAACAATTTTATCAGGTGTAGGACTCATCGTATGCGCTTTAAAGTGGATAAAATCCTTTAGAAAAAAAGACTTTCCACTTTTAGATGGTCCTGCTAAAATAGCTGTGAAGGGGTGTTGAAGGCTCGGAAAATCCATGACGAATAAAAACAGACACAAAAGATATGCTATTTTATAAGAAAATTTTATTGATAAAAATTCACATATACATGAAACCGTTTGGTAACAAAATTATACACTCTTTGATCGTTACATAAATTTTCAGATACAAATTGGGATAGAAACGTTTTCAGAGATTCACCTCTACATCTACAGATGAGGAAAAAAATTGTATATTGTCCACAAACAGCTGTAATATTTGTTTGTAGCGTCAATGGGTTAAAAATCACTCGAGAGAATTCTGAAGTGAAATCTGAAATAGGTCCTTGATAAAATTCTGGAGTGTTTCCATAAGAATCAAAGAATTCTACTCTTTTGGGTGAAGTTATGTAGAAAGCAAGCCAATGGCTACCTGGTTGATCTGAGGAATCTACGTTGCATACAAAACAGCAAGGATATTGTGTAATCTTATTAGGAAGCATGTCGCTGGGAAACACATCTAAAAAATATTTCTTAGTGTGTTTGTTATGAGATAAAATATCTTTAATCTGTTGAGAGTTCATTCTCGTTTAGTTTGGAAAGTCACACAACACATGCCTTGACTTGGAAATTTCAATAATGTATTTCAATTTCAAATTTCAATAATGTATAGTTCTGCATAGATTAGAACAGAAATAGTGGACGAAAGTGCAGAAGAAAATTTAATTTCAACTCTTAAATTTCCTTGATGTTGTAAATTTAGGTGTGGACCATCACATAAATCTGGACTTAAATCAAATGCGTATAAGGTGTGTCCTTTAGCATAGTCTTCTCGAGACAGATAATTTCCGTTATCTCGATTAAATCCTGGAAACAATCGATGGTAAGCTGCTATGTAATTTCCTTCGCTAAAATTCAATTCTAAAGGTTTGAATGGTATTGGTTGTCCGTCAATGTAAATGCTTAAAAAGTTCACGTTGTGATGATTAAAGAAAAATGGATTAAGATTATACTGTCCATTAATAGCTGAATTTTCTAATAATCCTATAATTACACGTTTAGGCATAGATCCTAAGAATACGTTATCTTGCATAAAAGACCAGCTTCCACTAGATATTGAGTATGTTTTACATAAAACACGATCGATAGGATATTTAGCGTTAGTTTTCTCTAACGCTTTGGCATGTCCGATAGAAACACCCGGATTGACTTTTACCTTTCGAATAAACAAAGAGGCGTGTTGTAACACCACTTTATAATCAGGTGTTTTATCTCCGACTTTATCTGCCATCAAACAAAAATTGGGTTTGCTGCGTGTCATTTTAATTTTCAAATCCACCATATTCAGTAAAAGTCGATTTTGTTGGAAAATATCACAATGCAAAGGTCCTATCATGTCCAACACTTTACTTTTTGAAGTTAATTCGTACCTTTTATGAAGTCCAGGGTTTGTGGTAAGCGTAGGGTTAACTACATCCAAACATTCGTCTTTGAAAAAACATTCGCAGGAAAGTAAACTTTTCTTAGTATCTTCTCCATAATTCAGCAAAGTCTCAATGTAGGCACGGTACGGGTAAGTGTTACTAGAGGAGGAAATCACTCTTTCATTCAAACTCACATCTACTTGAGAAAACAATGCTTGTAAAAATAAATTAACAGGTGCTACGGGTGCCTTGTCGGGTATAGGTGTTCCATCAGCATTAGTCAACTTCACTTTCACGTAAAGGTAAGATGCTGATAAATCGATATAATCTTCACTGTTACCTGCAATGTTAAACTCGACGGGGCCACTCTCAGATATAGTAGCTAGCGGGTGATATTCTACAAATTGTCCTTTTTCTATAGCCGTTTGTGTGGGTGGAATCATAAACAAGTCTAGTTCAGATTTGACGCAGGGTGGAGAATCTTTATGAATAAGACCAGACATCTTTAACCAAAAATATCGCGTGCTTTCGCTTTCTTAGCTTTAGGAAGACTGAGAGAACTTTGAGGCCTCTTTCGTTTTTTATTCCTCTGACCTGATCCAATCATAGATTTCACTTTAACCGCTGCCTTGTCTGTGAGGTTTTTCCCTGCTTCCCTAAATCGTCGTTTCGCTGCTGTTTTAATGTTATCACCTTGCGAAATGTCGTTTAATACATCTACACCTGTATGAAATAACTGTTTTCCGACGGCTTTGGCACCTGATTTAAATAAAGGTACAGCTGCGCGAAAAAGTGAGCGAAAAAGTCCTCCGAAACCATATCCTTTCTGAAAAGTAGTTCCTTGATAATAGTTCAATCCGCTACCTGTCTGATGCGTATAATAATCTTCGAAAGATTGGTTGCAGCATTGGTAAGGTACAAGCATTATGAAAGATATTTTTGACGAAAATGTAGTTTCACAATCGACTTCCCGCGATCGAATGACACTAAACGTCCCGTGTGCGTCCTTATAACAGTTTCAATTGTTTGAAAATTTTTTCGAGTCACTGGTATGTAATGAGGTCTGTCAAACACTTCATGAATCATATCTCCGTCTTCCCCTTTAACAGGAATCACGCGCAACAAGGGTGCAACTGTATCTCCAACAATCTGAGGTTCTACAATATCACTGTACAGGTAGAGTAATTTAAAATCGGCGTGTGGGTCAGCTATAAAGGGACTTTCAAAAGTTGATGAAGGAGCTGAAACATTTGAGACTACTTCACCTGGTGGGAATCCTAAACATTCAGCTAAACCAGATAAAAATTTTAATTGTGCATATTTCTTCAAAGAAACTTTCACTTTTTTAGTGTGTTTGTTGTAGCTAATTGAAATTCTATCGTTGAATTTTTGATAGTTTATCACCTTAATGATATCATTTGGAGATTCATAATATCATGAAGGAATTCGAATTTTTTTCGTGTCACTATCATCATGTTCATATTCATTACCGTTTCTAGGTCTTCCATCAGCCAATTCTAAACTGTTACCTAACACATATTCATACTCGTTACCGTATTCCGTAATATTACGCCATGTATGAGGGTAAATCAATTCGGTTAAACCAACCTCCCATTCACCTTTCAAATCTAGAGGCATGGGTAATCTAGTAAAATAATGAGAAATTTTGTTTTCTGGAAAATAGTTCATTGAACTGTCAGAAGGTAACGTAACGTAGAACGACATGATTATAAATGATCATTCGCTGTAAAAATTGTGGGTTTTATAGAGAAAATAAATTTGAAGAAGGTATCCACTGATTAAATTTAGAAGGATAACCTTTAAACTTAACTTGATACTCGAGTTGTCCTTTTCTTTTACGTTTTTTCAGTACTTTTTCAATATCAAAATGGTTTTTAGGTTGAACTTTTTGCAATTCTTCTGCATAAAAAGTTCCTTCAATAGGTTCGTCTAACAAATCTTTGATTCTGTAAACTGGTGGAATTCTCGTTACACACTCTGTCACTAAAAACAGTTCTTCTGTCCAATTTGTTTCATATCCTTTTTCGAAAGTCATTTTATGTTTAGAAACACGTACTAAGTCTCCTGAATTAAAAACACAAGGTTTTCTTTTCAACTTAGACATATCTCCGTAAATAGAAAACCACACTTCGCTTTCATTACCCTTATTCACTTCACTTGGTGTTCTCTTAATAGTGGTGTGGTAGGTGTGATTATAACTATCTAAAAATTGATTCAACACGTTAATATATCTATAGGTGTGATGGGCTGTAAAGTATTTCCACATTTTAGTTTTCAGGGTGCGGTTAAATCTTTCCACTACACAAGCTTTCGTGTTGTTAAAAGTTCTAAAAAATCGAACGCCTTGTTGTTTTAGAAACTTCTGTAAACGGGAATTTAAAAATTCTTTACCTGCATCAGTATTCAAATACTTTGGTTTTCGTGTTGCGAAAATGGATTCAAACACTGCTACTATATCTTCGGCGCGTTTCGATTTCAAAGGATAAGCCCATGCATATTTAGAAAAAATATCTATGCAAGTTAAAATGTATCGAAACCCGTCATTAAATTTCTGTAAAGAAGTTAGATCTACTAAATCTGCTTGCCACTGCTGATCTATAGAATATACAATCACTCGATTTGTTTGAAATTTTCTACGTACAGGTTTATGAAGAGTGTAAGCATCAACTCCTTCTAACCAAGATTTAATTTTTTTCTTAGATACCTTGCCTTGAGCTGTCCGATGAAGAGCGTCCACTCCCCCAAAACTTGCAATTTGGTTTGGATCTTGATAACTTTTCTCCATAATACGATCTCACAGGGCAAAATTCTCAGTATCGTTAAAATTAAAAATAAAATCCACTGCTATTCTATCAACTTTAGTAAAAATATAAACAATTGATAAAACAATACACATCAACACACAAGCACATAAACCACTGATGACTTCACAGTTTAAGATCATTTTTAAAAATAATTTCGAAAAACATTGATTTATATAGTTCTAAAAATGGTCGTTTAGAGAGGTAATGTCCGTTTTAGGGAGGGAATGTCCGTTTTGGGGAGGGAATGTCTGTTAAAGTGAGGTATTGACTGTGTTGAGAGGTGATATTTGAATAGAGAGTCGTTTACCCTCTCGTGTTAGAGTAGAACTTTATTTTTCCCGCTAGGGGGCGGTGTCGGAGGGGGTGCCTTGTCGCAGGCGGGACCGGAGGCGGTGTGGGAGGCGATGTCGGAGGGGGCACGGGAGCGGAGGCGGCGGTGCTGCGGTGCCGGCGGCGGTGCAGCATACTGCAATACCGCCGCCGGCTGTCCCCGAACTGTCCTTTTCCTACTACTCGCATACGTCAAAGCCTGATGATGATACTCTGTATTAATTTTGAAATGCGTTCGTCTGAGTGCTGTAGTCATTAAAAAACTTGACATATTAAGCAAAAACGTAATTTGAAGAACAAATTAAAAAAACAAAATTTATTTCCTACATTGTTTAAGCCTGAGAAGGGACAGATATTAAGTTATTTCATTCAATTAGTTCTACATTTAATGTTAAATTTTTGTAACAAATTAGTTAAGCCAATTGAAGATTAAAAAATAAAAATAAAATTCATACAATATGATACTTAAAACATCCTAAAAACTTAGATTCCGTTCAAATGAAATCGAAATAAATCTTAGACTTTTTTTAAAGTTTTGTATTTTGCATGCATCTTATCATTTTATGCACAATTTTCATAAACATAATACTAAATCTGCAATACAAATATTTTCAATTAAAAATGGAAGAAGTCTAAGATTTATTTCGATTTCATTTGAACGGAATCTAAGTTTTTTAGGATGTTTTAAGTATCATATTGCATGAATTTTATTTTTATTTTGTAATCTTCAATTGGCTTAACTAATTTGTTACAAAAGTTTAACATTAAATGTAGAACTAATTGAATGAAATAACTTAATATCTGTCCCTTCTCAGGCTTGAACAAAGTAGGAAATAAATTTTGTTTTTTTAATTTGTTGTTCTAATTACGTTTTTGTTTAATTTAATTAATCGGTTTAACTCGCAGAAGAATAAATGTCGGTAACTCCCACATGTGTATTTTAAACAATTCTTTCTAAGTGAGCCCCTAATTATGTTGGAGAAATGAAATTTCGGGTACTTATAGCTGGACACCTCACATCAAACAACCAAGTGATAACATTTTGGAAAAAGTCGTACATTTAACCCTTTGGGCTCCCACATGTGTATTTTAAACAATTCTTTCTAAGTGAGCCCCTAATTATGTTGGAGACATGAAATTTTCAGTACTTACAGCTGAACACCTCACATCATACGACGAATCATAAAATTTTGAAAAAGTCGTACATTTAACCCTTTGGGCTCCCACATGTGTATTTTAAACAATTCTTTCTAAGTGAGCCCCTAATTATGTTGGAGGCGTGAAATTTTGCATACTTATAGCTGGACACCTCCCATCAAACAACAAGTGATAAAATTTTGAAAAAGTCGTACATTTAACCCTTTGGGATCCCGTATGTGTATTTTAAACAATTCTTTCTAAGGTGAGCTCCTAATTAGTTTGGAGGCGTGAAATTCTGCATACTTATAGCTGTACACCACACATCATACGACAAATGATAAAATTTTGAAAAAGTCGTACATTTAACCCTTTGGGCTCCTGCATGTGTATTTTAAACAATTATTTCTAAGTGAGCCTCTAATTAAGTTGGAAGCGTGAAATTTTGCATTCTTATAGCTGAACACCTCACATCAAACGACAAATCATAAAATTTTGAAAATGTCGTACGTTTAACCCTTTGGGTTCTCACATGTATATTTTAAACAATTCTTTCTAAGTGAGCCCCTATTTAGGTTGGAGGCGTGAAATTTTGCATACTTATAGCTCAACATCCCGGATTACACGTCAAATAATAAATTTTGAAAAAGTTTTATGTTTATCCCTTTCAACTCCAGCTCGTGTATTTTAAGCAATTCTTTCTAACTGAGCCCCTAATTAAATTGGAGATTTTAAATTTTGCATACTTATAGCAGAACACCTGAGGCCAAGCGACAAATCATAAAATCTTGAAAATGTCTTACGTTTAACCCTTTGAGCTACCACATATGTATTTGAAGCAATTCTTTCTAAGAGAGCCCCTAATTAAGTTGGAGACATGAAATTTTGCATACGTATAGCTGAATACCTTAGACCACACGACAAATCATAAAATCTTCAAAAAGCTATATATTATTTACCTCTCCGGGCTCTAGCTTGTGTATTTTAAGTAATTTTTCTAACATTCGTCCTTTTAACCAGGGGAGAAATTTTCCAACTTTTGCCGACACCCCTTTGACCCTTCTTTCATATTGTGCACCATAGCCTTACATATTTTAGTTCCATTTTTTACCACCAGGTGCGTCTACTGATCTGAGGTGCTATGGACCCAATCTTCTCGACTGATATATCTGCGGATAGTGTGTAAAACGGGATTTCGTTCGGATAGAAGTTTGTTTAGAATCGAGTGCGCCTATGGTTGCGAACTGTGGAAGTAATAGATTTTTCAAAAAGATAAAGTGTTTTGAAAGGAATATTAAACGAAATCCTCTGTGCGATCTGTGATCACACTTACCCACTTGTTTTATTTTGAGAGGGTACTGTACAAGATGTTTCAACTACAAAACCAATTTGATTTTTAGAAGCAAATAACTCGAAAAATACTCGTTTCCAGAAATTCAAAATTCTTTAAAATAGGACTGAGAGTTTAAGATGAGTTTAATATGTCTCTGTTTTGAGTTTTATATGTCATAACACTATTATTTGTAATATTTTAAAAAGGTAATACGAGAAATAACATAAATAATTTCCCAGAGGTTTCTAGAGATTTGCAGAAATAGCTGTGAACTATTTAGTAGTTGTTTTCTTTCAAAAAAATCTTACGAAAAACAAAATATTTCAATTATGGTGTAAACATGTTTTGCTATAATTAGCTATATATATAAATACTAAAACTATACTATATATTTGCTATTGATTTTGTTTTATACGAAAAAGGATTAACCAGATAGCACGAAATAAAAATAAATTTTTAAAAAGTCAAACTTCAACAATATTTTTTCAACTGTAAAAAATCAGTAAATTAAGATACAGTTTTCAAACAAGCTGCATTGGAAAGTTCATTTCCCCATATTGGATAGTGTAAATTTTGAATGTTAAAATCTTTAGAAAAAATTTAGCAAAAAACAATATTTATTGTTTGTGTCTTTGCTACCCTCAAAATGAGATCAGCATTAGTAACAGGCATATTCTTCCTTTACAATATAGCTTTATCATACTCATATACACCTACAGATAAATAAAATAAAAATAAAACTTCTGACGACATACCATTTTACATTGTTCAGTGTGCTATAATGTAAAATCTATTCACTAACATGTATTTATCAATTCATACGGGAAAAAAATGTGCGCACAGAAATATTTTTCTAAAATATTAGTCATATTTATTCCTACATTTATACTTTCAAATAATCTGTTATTTTTGTTTATAAAAATTTCTATAAAGAAAATAGCCCGCATTGTTATCCCTTACATTTCGTATATATTTCAGTTTTTTTAACGTTTTACTTTTTATGCAAAGAAATTTCATAGCAATCATTTGTAGAACTTTACTATAAATTCCTTTCTGACTATCTCAGGGGCTATCTTCTAAAACCATTCTACTGCCATGCGGTTAGAATTTTCTTCCCACATGCGATGCGATAAAGAAGATTGCTGTAGTATAAATAAATAACCGACTGAAGATAAAAGAAAAACCAAGAAGAAATTCATGATAATTTCGGGAGCACTTCTGGCTTCATAGAGAGAACCAGATTTGCAGTTCGAAACAATGCTTCATTTAAAATATAAAGTGATGTGCTCCTTGCGGTATGGATCAGGCCTAGATACTTGGATATCAAGATTATTTCTAGAGCACTTATTGCATTTTATCTGAAAAGGTATCTATTTAGATATACAAGATCTCTATAAAAGGTCTATTCAGTGCTTAAAATGTTTCCTCTAAGTGATTTATCAAAGTTGCAGTATTTTTTCTGTAGAACTAAGTGCTCAAAATAAAATTTCCTTGGATCGATATTAATGCACAATTCCTAAAATGAAAGAAATGCAGTATTTCGGAAAAAAAATCTTTTTACCGAACACAAGGCATCAAAATTTCTTACTAATGCATCACACATAGCTTAGTAGCTGGTTGAAATTACTATTTGAAATAAGATTGTAAATACTATAACAGTATTTTTTAACTTAAAATAATTTATTTAATTTAAAGACTACGTTTCATTTTACATTTAAAACACGTATTTTCTCTTTCTGTATTAAAATATACAGTTGATGATATTATGATAAAATGAAACACATAATTAAAATTGTAAGTGATAAAGTAAAATAAAAATAGATTTCAATTTAATTAGAATAACTCTAGGATAGATGGCCACAGTTTTTAGAGATTGAAATAAAAATTCTTAGAATGCAAATACAAGAAATATTTATGCATATTTGAAATATCTTATACATATACTCATCATAAATTAATCAAAAAATAATTAAATATTGAGAACAAAAAGTGGGAAACAAAATTGAAATTAAAATGCCAGATGGTCATCTCTCCTTCAAGCGGAAGAGAGATGGTCATCCAATACAAGAAAGAAAAAGTAAAGTTAAAATACCAAAAAATAACACTTTTCATTTAGTTAATCACGAAAAAAACATAGAAATTTTTAAAAATGCAATTATATCACGGAAAATCAATAAAATTGAATAAACAAAATTTGAAGTATAATTTCAATCCTTCACTTTTCGTAAAATTTGACCATATTTTCGACAAAGATCTTGATAGTTTGTATACTATTCATGGAACCACTTCTGACACCTTGTGCATTTTACACAGTCATCCTTTTTGGTTGTGGTATTATATTCTTCTCCGCAACCCACAGTGATCCTCGTACAATTCTATTCCCTCGGACTCTGTAGAATCTAATGATTTCAAAGACATTTCATCTTCTTCGCGGCTGGAAATGTCATATTTTTTTTTCCACGTTTATTTATCAACTTTATCTGTTTTTGGGATGAACGTTTCTGAATTTTTTCAATATTTTATGACAAAAACAAATCGTTCGACTCTATTGCATTATTGTTATTGAAATATTTATATTTGTTAAAATTTAAATAATTATGTCAGTTAATATGATTATTAAAAATAAAAATTATATAATTATTTTAAAAATAATTATATGTAGTTAAAAACCTCACTCTGTACAATTTTGAAATATTGATTATCGGTGGCCATCTCTCCTAAAATTGATTGACAGATTGCCACCCAATTTAAAGCGACATTTCGCTATTGTATGTCTTTGTTTTAGACTTAAAAGCAAAGATTGGATTATATACATGCCTTAAAAGTCCTTGTAGTAAAAAGAAATGTAATATACGTACTGCAAAACGTTCAGATACCTAACTCAATAAAAATATCCAACCACAAAATTAAATAAACATTAAAATTAAACTTTCGTTTTATAATTGACAAACACAACTGTACATCGCATTGAATGAACACGTTAAACTATTTCTTACTAACAAAGTTTATTCTGCAATCTATAATATAGTTTTTGAAATATTTAGACTGACCATCTATCCTAAAATTACCCTACTATAAAATTATTTCCTTTCCTAACTCATGAACTCTACACCAGTATGACTTCTCGCTGAGAAAAATTTCAAACGACCTCGTTTATTGAAAACATGCTACAATTCCTTAGCATTTTTTATTAACAAGATTAAATTTCTATTATTGATAAAAATAAACATCATTGTTAGATTCTACATTGAATTTCGTATAAGAAGCATATGTTGATATTTTATTATCATTAAATTGCCAACAATGTTATGAGTAGTTTAAGTTACGGAATCCCAAATCGCATTACACTGTAAACAAAGACAGATGTTTCTTAATAGGAAAATATAATATAACCTTGAACGAAAAAATACAATAACCTCTTCTGAGTTATTTACACACTCAGAAATGAATACTCAGATTTCACGAAATTTTCTTTGTTTTTGACGAAACCATTTCATGGGAAATGCTCCGAATGAATATTTCGTCGAATTGATGAAATTACTTTCTTCACTTGCTTGACGATATAAATTTCGTCAAAAGTTTCGTCAAAAGATGGCTGGTGGTGCCATCTATCGAACAGTTTGGAAGCTCCTGTATTTATTGACAGGGGGGGAGTAAAAATTCACTTCTCGTTTTCCTCGGGGTGATTCGAACCCGTGGCCTTTGGCGTGGGAGACCGTTGCTCTTCCGACCGCACTATTGGGGACATGTGTGGATGTGCTTTTAGATTGATATAATGGATTCTGCTGCGTGTTTATATTTTATAAAGTAGATTGTAATTTTATCGGTGCTGCTATAATTTCTGAAAGTTTTAAGTAAGGCTAATTTATTATTATGGTTTTCTCATGGTCAAGGAATAATTATAATATGGCTTGATTAAATAATTTATTAGTGAAATTTTCTTTTCTCAATAAATGATAAGAATAGGGTCTGATTAATTTGTTACTCACAAATAACAAATTGTGAAGTGCATATTGCGTGATATTTTATCACTTTGAGTAGGTGGATAAGATTTTGACACTTTACTGTTTATAAAGGAGAGAGAAATCAATTATGTTTATTTTTAATTTGATTGAAAACAGAATATACTTAAATGAATTTAAAAAAAAAGATATCCTGGAAGTTTGAAATTTTATTGACCAAATTTTCTTTTTGAATGGTTTTGAAGAACACAGGAAATTTATTCTTTCCGAATTAAAACATAACGAACAACAACATATAAATAAATAAATAAATAAAAATAATAAGTATTCCTATAAATTTTAACAGCTAAAAAAATAACTAACGAAGAAACAATAACTACCTATATTTCAGCATTTTCAGAACAGCACTAGAAAGGGCTGTTTCAAAATAAATTACTACAGGATCTAACACAAACAAGCAAATATCTGCTTGCTAAAATAGCAGGATTTTAGGAAGTACAATAACTGTTTCCTTAAAATGCATTGAATCTGACCGTGATTGAGGCAAAACTCTCGTCAAATATTTGAGAGTTTACGTTTCGTTAAAAGTCACGTGATGTTGATAGGAAATGAGCGTCAAAAACGACGAAACACAGCTCAAGGATTGCGGAAACGTCAAAAGTGAGAGTTTTATTTCTGAGAGTGCACGGTTGCTAAAAGCGTTATTCACTTGGAAATATTTCCGAAAAGCAGTAAAAGGAAAAGATTATAAATACTTTTACACAATACAAAATTGATGGCATTACAATGACGGTGTCTTTAATTTGTGCAATTTCCATTTTAAATTTTTTTTCCAACCTTGCTTTCGTTAGATTATCTTTCACTCGGGACGTGGCTGGGGACCTATGAACCATGCTTCCGCAAAAGAGTCGGAATAAGTAGAAGTTTAAAGAGCTGCGGACGAAAAGAGGCCGCTCGCCGCGGCGGCTGACCCATCCGTCCACCAAGACTAATAATAAGCTCGACGCAGCAGGGGTCGTCTGGTAGCTTCAGGGCCCTGAGCCCTTCTTTTCCACTTTTTCGTGTCTTTAATTTGTGCAATTTCCCTTTTAAATTTGTCCGGTTTCAATTTTTTTTTCAACCTGGCTTTCGCTAGAGTGTCTTTTACTCGGGACATGGCTGGGGACCTATGAACCTTGCTTCCGCAAAAGAGTCGAATTAAGTAGAATAAGAAAGGGCTGAGGACGAAAAGAGTAAACAACATTGTAAACATTGTAAACATCGTAAAAGGGAATTGAAAAAAAAAATAAATAGTGAATTTCTTTCAATATGCAACATTTAATAGTGCAATTCAATTTTCAATTTTAATGTCGAAGTAATTGAAAGTTATACTTCGGGTGAAAACGAAGATATACAGGCAATAACATAAAGAACGTAAGGTCATAATCACTTTTTAAAAAGTATACAAAAATGTATCAGTAATAGATACTATAGATAAAGTAAAATATATAGATATCAGTAATAAATAAAAACATACATTTATTTTACTTAATAGGTGTCGCAAATAAAAATCAAAATATATTGACATGTTTCGGTTTAATCGTAAAAACCGTAATCATAACACACACATAATCAATAGAAATGAATGACACTGGGTACCAAAAGAATTCATTCATTTCTATTGATTATGTGTGTGTTATGATTACGGTTTTTACGATTAAACCGAAACCTGTCAATATATTTTGATTTTTATTTGCCACACCTATTTAAGTAAAATAAATATATGTTTTTATTTATATGATAAGAAAGGGTGAAGTAAAATTTGTTTGAGTTTTTACGAAACCTTACAACGGTTTTTGAGATATCAGTAATTCTCCACAGTACAACATTTGCAAGTTAACAACTTCTTTATATGACTGCTTCTAAAGAGCCTGGAGGGTTTTCAGGTTATTCAAAACAACCAGCAACTCTGCCGACTAAAAACTGTACGTGTTATAAAGAGTGATCGTTTTATTGCAAACCGAATTAACGCTTTGTTTGTAATATCTTTAATATAATTTATTGTTTTGAAATGTTTATATGAATTATAATACCATATAGTAGCATGAATGTTTTAAGAAATCTATGTAATACAACAGTAAATCAGAAGCATATGGCTGCCTGTTTTCAGGGAGCTACATGCTATAGCTAAAATATTTTACAATCCTGAGCTTAGACTTATTTAATCGTAGAATATTTTATGATATATCAAGGGAAACATTAGTGTAGGAAATACTATTGAGAATTATGTACAGCATTCCGAAAAAGACAATTACAATCCGCTTCTAGGTAAATCTATTTAATGAGAAACCGACGTACTTTACATCACAATTTTAACTACAGATATTTTGTATTCTGAGAACTTAACAGGTTAATGAATAATTAATCTTGACTAACAATTACTATTTTTACATTTAGAATTTTACTAACATTTAAAATTTCTATAAAATTCAAATAATTATACTTTATTGCGTTGTTTGACATCCCATATTGGTTACTCACAATCTCCAATTATCACAGACATTTGCCGACAAAAGAAAAACCGCCGTAGAAATTCAAAAGTAAAATTTCCACAAAGCAGAGCTGTAAAATGAAGTTTTGCTTTGTTTTAAATCCTACAATGATTACTCGCAGTCTCCATTATTCAGAGACATATCACCGTCTAAAGAAAAACCATGGTAGAAATTACAAATAATAATTTCCACAAAGTGGATCTGTAAAATTAAGTTTTGAATCTCAGAAGTAAGAAGTCAGGGGAAAAAGTAATAGCATATGGGGAAACAAAAAGAATGAGTATATTCTTAGTTTCAAAGCCGCAGTTTTAATTAGCTTCAATATTAATCCAGTAAAAAGATGTTACATGCACATTTTCAAATAAATTCTTCCATTTTTCTAGGAAAATACTAAAAAAAACTTCGGTTTTACAAATATTATTTAAAATTTAAAAAAATATATCATATGCGAATTGTTAGATGAAGAAGTTAATGCTATCTTCGTTGCGCCAAGGCCAGGGTTTGCAAAAAAAAAAAAAAAAAAAAAATTGCATTAAAGATAACAAAGGCAATTACTTGGTGATCGAGATTTAAGTACTATCCGAATTTCGTAATAAGGTAAAGCTAGGAGAGTTTGCGCACATTTCAAATGAATAATAATAAAAAATCTAAATATGAATGTTTTGCTAAACTATGCATGAATAATTTTGACTTAATTTGTTTTTTATGCATTTCCATTGCTATTTTGTTGTTATGCTGGCTGTAATTTAATAGAACAGAGCAATAATAAAACCTGGAAAACTATTTTGCGCAATCTCTCCTTGCAGGGTAGGAGAGATTGCATACATGAATAACAGATATGTTTATTAATAATAACTATAAATAAATTGTTAACAACAATAATTACACTTAAAAACACTGTTGTAAGATTTTTGTGAGTAAATATTATTGTATTAGGAGTGAAATTTTCAACCAATTTTTAAATAATAAAAAAAGAAAGAATTTTAACAATTGTTAAAGAATTGTAATTTAAGAAGAAGATTAAAATATCAGAAAAAGCAAGCCCTACTAAGATTACAAAATAACGTTAATCTACTTGATACCATGTTTAACTTGAAAATTACGTCATTTTTATTTCCACAGTTTTAATGTATTTTGTTTGCTAACCGAAGTTCTCGTCGTCCACAATTGATGCACTTATTGTAGTAAATCGTGCAGCTTTCGTGCAATCACTTGCAACAGGCAATACATTGAGTTCAGTCACTGGTCGAAGTTTGTCTCCTGGTTTCCAGATTTTCAACGCCCTCATCCTCAATGACCTTTGTTTTGTTTCCATCAGCTTTTTTATCAATTTTTTCTGGAAACATCTTATTTTCAGATTTTTTTTTTTTTTTTTTTTTTTTTTTTTTTTTTTTTTTTTGTAGCGGCATCATTCCTAAGTCCTTTTTCATGTATATTCTATAGATCAGTAACATTAGTTGCCAGTTTCCTTTTCGATTTCGAAGGCATTAAATTACTTGGAATGGGTGAAAGCTTTCCCAAAACATTGTAGGTGTTATTTGAAAAATTATTTTAGCTAACAAAATTAATTTTTTAGCAAAGTAACTGTTCATAAATTTAAAAAATATATAAATATTTAATTAATTTATTAACAAATATATTATTAATTTAGAAACAAAAATAATTATATAAAATTAATTTAGTAATAGTTGCATTATTAATTTATTAACAAAAGTTTTATCTGCAAAAGTTTTTTGTTTTCATATTCATTTTTTGCCAAATTTAGTTTCAATAATTATGTGATTTTCCAAAAAATATTTTAAAATTGATTCATTCATATGTTTTACACGTAATTTGCAATTCATGCAAATTTACCAATAAGCTGCGTAATCTCTCCTAGCACTGAAATTTATGGGGAAATGTACCATCTCTCCTAAGTAGCTCCTGTTTTGGTAAGAGAGATTGTGCGTCCTTTTATTTAAACATGGTCACATCTAAAATGAATTTTTAGTATTCACATGCTTAGTCTAAATTAGGTTGTTATAATAAATCGCTTAAGTTCAAAATATTTTGCACTACTGACATTCTGTAAAAATTCTGACGAACAGTTATGAAAATTGAAGCACTTACTTTCGAAAAATAAAACAAAATACCAATGCTTTATCCAAGACGCTTGGAACAATCAATGTGCACATTCATGTAGACACTGCACTAATGCTTCTGTACAACAACCTGGAGTCGCTGCGCGCGAACTCTACTCCTTCCCGTCGAATCTCTTTGTGCGCGATCTCTCCTACCGCGCGATCTCTCCTTGTTTTACCTTAGATATTAGTTTCAGAAATGTATTATTTAGAATTTATTCCATAAAACGTTTTCAATTATAAATGAGAATTTTCAATATTATCATCTTTAAAATTTTAAAACTACGTACGTTTATTTAGAATGTATTGGTAAAATGTACATGAAAATTATAGTTGTAAAAATTAATTTAGTATTCTTATTTTTGTTTACTTATTTGAAAGTTTTTCTAATCCCTTTTTATAAGTTTATGTATTACAGTGTGATCTAAAATCCTTGTATTACGTTTATAATACCCTTTTTTAAATGTTGTACAGTTATGAATTGACTTGCCAAGTTTAGAAAATTTTTTGAAGTGCGTTTTTCAAATTATTTTATTCATATTCATTCGTAATATCTCAGGCTATTATTAAGTTTAATCATATAATTTTAAACAGACTTAATTTATTGTTGGCAATTTCATAATTATGATTTTAATTTTAAATGTCTTTTTATTAATAATTATGATATAATTCAGTGTTCGTACGCTTCAAGGACTTTTCAAGCACCTTTTACCAGATTTTTTGTAAAGTAATATTTGCCGTATTTAAAGAAAAAAATATATATATGTTCAAACATAGTAACCAGTATACGACATACAGTAAATATAGTAAACAGTATACCACTTTACGAAATTTCTGGTACTAAAGCATCTAAAAGCCCTTGAATCCCTTGATGCGCACGAAACCTGTACTACGGAAATATTATTGCATTAAATGTGTGTATAGTATGGATATCTCATTAGGCAACATTATACGTCAATTTAATTATAAACACATTTTTTTTGTGTGTCGAACTTTTATTCAAAGTAATGTGCATTCTCATAATTTAACGAGTTGATTAGAATATCAAGTAAACATTCAGATTTTCAATTAGTAACAGTTTCCACGTCAGAAAATTTACAACAATTATCATTTTAGTCACTTTTTAATATTACGCAATGTTTACATGTAATCTCAGTACTCACTGTAATAAATTTAAAAAATCAAAAAACCCGACTGCGTAAAAAGCGAACTAATTAATTATTTCTCATCAATGTGAAACTATTTTTTATATTATTTAGCTATTTTTTTGTATTTACTTGTATTGATGACTTTTAAGTTGTGTTTAATTGTTATTTCCTATCTACAAACACTGTTTTGATGAGGCCTGTAAATGTCTATGAAGGTTAGAGTTACAGTAAAGCTAGAGATCCTATCTACACAACTTCCAGGTTGTGTAATATTTAAACGGAGCCTCTGACTGTAAAATAGTCAATGAAACATCGTCTTCATTTTGAAAGACCTACCCAATGATATGCCACTCAATAGGTGCGTAATTTTTTTTTTGTCTCTACCGCCATTTTGTATTTTACGGACGCCATTTTGAATTTATAAAAAACAAAATCTATCCTATAACCATCGGACGGTTATGACGAATCGATAGAGACGTCATTCATGAAAATCCACGCAGCCATTGGGCTATTTCGAGGGTATAAAGAAATCCACATACCCAGATACGCGTCAAACACATAACCCTTCTTGGGTCCGGTAAAAAAAGTATGTTAGACTATTCCAAAACATACTTTCGGCAAGCGGAACTCTAAGTTTTAAATCACAGACGTAAAATTTAATTGAACAAAAAGTGTAACAGCAGATGCTATTATACAAAAAAGGGTTACTTTTCAGTTTAATAAAACCATAGTTTTAATTATATTCAATATAAATTCTGTAAGAATTTAAGGCACATACTCATTTCTAAATAAATTCTTTAAATTTCAAATGCCAAATATTATAAGAAAAATAGATACTTCGAATATACAAATCTACTTTAATATCATAATAAACATGAAATGTAAATGTTACGATAGAGGAGTTAATGATATTTTTGTTACGGCATAACCAGAACTTGTTAAAATGTTTCGCATTGAAGATTTCAAATCAAATTACTTGATAGTTAGGATTTGATTACTTTCCGAATATTCAGATGAATATCTAATTTCAGAAATATTGTCCTGTGCATTTCTTTCATAAAAAGAGTTCAACTGTAAATGAAAATTTTCAATATCGCTTTCATATAGTATAACTGTTTACGCTTTTTTTTATTTTTTAGGAATGTATTGTTAAGATTTAGATTATTACTAACTTACTTCTGTTTTTTAAACTTATGTTTTTTCCCAAAATTCTCATTTGACAGTTCATGATACTTATGATTACTCTTTTTAACTGTAGTAGGAGTTTGTGTGTGGGGGTTGTGTGTTTTAATTTAATTATCACAACTTTTACAAAAACAATCATTTTAATATGATCAGGCACACCTAAAAATTAATTCGAATAGAAACGAGAAGAGAAAATCATGCGTCAATCTTAGATTATGAAACACTTTCCAACGTTTCCAGAATATAAATTATGTAAAAGTGCATTTTCAGTTTAAATTCTGTAAAAGAGCTTTACTTTCCTGCAAAGTTTCCCAAAACAGTTTTTATCCACCCATATAATGTCACACATAAGAAGAATTAACTGAGAATTTTAAATGAAAGATAAAATTTGTAAAGGTATGAATTAAACTTTTAATAAGGAATTTGTACATACTTCCCACAATTATTTTTTTTAACATTACTTTTATTTCAGTTATATTAGTCTTGTTCCCGGTGTTAGATTTTCGCTGAAATTAAATCAGCCAATTTATTTTAGAAATTTGTTTGTGGTTTAAATATATATATATATATATATATATATATATATTTAACTTTTTAAGAAGAAAGATGTTTAGAACTACTTTTATATTTTTTACCTAAAAAAATAACCTTTTAATTCCACACTATGACAAAACACTTTCCAAATTTTGAAAGTTTCTTATATTTATTATATTAACACAAGTAGTGATGCGTTACAAAAAAGTATAAATCTTTATCGTTAAAATATATTCTAGGAGATAGGTGACCTTTATACAAACATACATAAAAATTAAGAATGATTCTATTTTGTAGCGTCTGTAATACCTATAGTAAAATTCATTCCAAAAACAAACTATTGATGGATATATTATGTTAACTAATAGTAGATATTAAGTGTAAATAATAGTATATAAAATGCCTAAAATTGTATGCCTAAGTCTAATTCTGTGATTTATCCATTTGTGAGTGTTCTCAATCTTATGAATCTTCTATCAATAAATCTTATGAATTATTTTTGGATTCAATCTTTGGAAAATGTATTTTCCTTCTATAAAAGTCGCATACAATTTTGAAGAGGAACACTTAATCCAATCACACAAAATACACGCATTTTATAATTTGCAACGATAAAATCTAATACTAGATGCGGAATTTATCTAAAATCTAAAAAATTGCATCCGATCTTTTTTAAAGCACCAATTCCTTTTCACATTTTTTCTTTGTATAAGAAGATATAAGATTCAAAAACGAGCTTATAGGAATGTACTTGTATCAAACAAAATTTGTGTATGTTGCATTTAAAAGTTCTATAAGCTGTATTATTCAAATTTTATTCAACAATAAGTATTATAATCTTAAATATATTTATTAAATTCTTTTATTTATTTTTTTCGAAAACACATTAAAATACATCTAAATACGTAAGAAAAAAATATGCTTGTATAGACTAACAACGGAAGATAACTAAAGTCTGCTTATACGCATTCTTGAAATTTAATTTCAAAGTTGGGTTTTTTTAAATACAAAAAAAAAACACTAACAATAAAAACAAATATTTTGTTACTTTTATTTGTAGAATGCGGAAATATTGGGTTTGTAGGAGTAAATTTATTTATAAAGTTTTCATGAATGTGCTTCAAGGAAATGTTACACCTGTTAAATCAGGGTTGATCGAGTTGACCATATTAAGATCTTAATTCTTTTTGTGATTTATAATCATAATACTTTTCAATGCTTCAGTGTACACTGGCCTCCAAAAGTTAAAGTACAGGGACAGGAAGCTTTCGATTGCACACGTTTTGTCGAATATCTACCAAAATTATTGGCGAATAGTTCTTGAACTTCTGGGATGTAAAGAAAATGTTTGATTTCATATTTCTCGGCGAAAAATTAGTCCGGGGGACAATTAGGAGGCTAATAATAAATTTAATAATAAAATAATATTTGCGATCCCCTACGTAATGGAAAATGCTGGGAATGGTTTGTCACTGTGTTAAATAACTATTAGGGTCCTGTTCAACGTGCGAGTGCATTTGTGTAAGCATAGCAGTCATATTCGTGATTGTGTCTGTGAAAAATTCAAAAATTTTTTGCTTATAGCATACAGAGTTTTCAACCAAATTTAACACAACTTTCCGAAAACTTGCCAAAGAACTGTAGCAACAGTATACTGCAATTAAAACATGAATATATTGAATATTTGATGAGATATGGGCATTTTTATGAGATAATTTTTAACTGCGCATGCGCGGAAGATTTCAAAATTTTTATTTCATAATTTCGTAGTCAGTATTTTGGGGCAACTTCTATAAAATGTCCAGTCAAATGTTGTGAAAACTTAGAAAGATGGGGTCGATATAGTGAGTTGCTTCCTAAAAATAGCTTTATTATAAGGGATTTTCCACAACTTTTTTCAATCAGCTCACTATATCTTTCTAAGTTTTCACAACATTTATGTCAGCAAAAATCGACTCAAAAATCGAAACTTATTTCTGTGTATATTATTACACTCTCGTTTCTTCTGAGTCATTTTCGAAAAACCACATGCAGATGCGATTATTTTTCGCAAAGTTACAAGGGTTTGAATTTTGTACACAAATAATTTTTCGGATATTTAGTATACTTTAACACTTAAATGCCTGATTTTTCAAAAATCCTTCTAAAAATATTTTTCAGCTTTCATTTTTTAAGTAAACATGGGAAAAATACTTTAAAAAATAATATTTTGTTTTAAGTACTGTTTACTGCTAAATGACAGTTTGTTACTAATCGGCAATACTGGTCTTTAATTGAAAAAATAATTTTCCTTGATAAAATTCTATAATATGAAACACACATGAATTTTAAGAACTATGATAAGAAATCAATTTTATATGCTCACTGCAGAACAAAGTAGGGTATTTTGCAATCTTCCAAACAAAACAAAAAGCACATGTAGCAACAATTGGAAAAATAAATCTATCTTTATTCTTAAAACACACAAGTCTTGCCATCTACATGTTGAAAATGGATTTAATAATATTTTTTCAGAATGTATTTCATTGACAACATTATGCATTATAGCTTCAATATTATTCTAATAGTATTTTAGAAGCCTAATTTGGGTATGTTGCGAAAGGCAACACACGGCATTAAAGGGTTAAATATGTTTTTCTAAAAACTGATTTTTCAACGTTCTTAGATTTTTTAAATGCTCCATGCGTCTTAAATCTTGATCGAATTCATGAAATTGATAAGGAAGAATCGAGATAGTACTTACAAACAAAATATGTTGGCATTTTAAAATTCATTCAGATAATTAAATTTGTTTTTTAATTTATTAAAAGGCAACATTTTGATGAAAATCGATATGGAATTCAGAAAAATATCTCTAAAAAATTAAGTATTCTAGGGATTAACAAATCGATACATATATTTGTTTGTAATAGAGTTTAAAGAGATTAAAGGGCAAAATCTACGAAATATCTCACAAATTAAAACGCATGGAGCATTTTAAATTCGTTTTAAAATGTTAATTTTTTCAAAAATCATAAAATTATCATAAGATTGGAAATTTCTTTTAAGGTTTGTATATACTTATAGTGAAATGTATGTTTCCACAAATTTTCATATATCTATGATGAAAATTAAAGGAAAAGTCCACTGTCCTCTTAAGGGACCGGGAAAGCAAAATTCAACCAAAAAATCGATTTTACTTTTTTTTTATATCATTAAATAGTTAAAACTTTTATCTTTACAACGACTGTCACTCATGTTTATATATATATAGAAAAAAATAAGAGTTGAAATTATTCATTCTTTCTAAGAGTACTTCACAGTGAAATCTTACCAAAAATGCTAATTTAAAAATGACTTTCAATAAATAATTAGTAATTAATTTTAAGTTTCACTTTAAAAGAAAATGGTCTGTTAAAATACGTAAATTATGTTATTCTAACTACTCTAAAAAACCTAGACCTCTATCTTTCACCATTTCTGAGAAAAAGGTACATAAAGTTGGTGAAGTTAACATGGCGGAGATAGCGCTTTCCCGGTGCCCTTAACGGATAAAAAGACCTCGTAACAAAATAACACGACTCCTTTAACCTATTTAAAACTTTATTACTTTAAGTGACATTATTTCATATAACACGCGGAAAAGCAAATCAATTAACGGTTATATCATTCATAATTTTGATTCTGTATATCGTGACAATTAATCATTCTCATGTTTTACGTAAAACTAATATTTATTATTTAGTTTTCTTTCTTTGATATTTTTCCATTTTTATTTCCTATATTATCTGACGTTTTTTTAAAGAAGAATAAAAGATTGTTTTATTTTAGAGTCTTCTGTACACGCAAATTTTCCTAGTAACAGACTTAGATTCCTAAAATTTAAGCATTTCTTTAATAAAAATTCTGCAAAAGAATAGAAGATTAAACATTATGCATTTTTATCTGAATAAACACACCTGAGACAGATCTCTATTTGTCATGATCTGAATAATTTACGAAGAAACTTTTGTTTTGTTAAAAAAATAGAAACATAACTTAGAAAACGTTTCTGTTCGATTGTGTTGTTCTCGTGTAAACAGACATTTAATGCTTTGAAAGCATCTATACTTCATTTGTTATGGAAATGTCAACAATCGGAAATTGTTTGATGCTTTTTTTTTAATTCCTTGTTTACAAGCTAAATATATAAATATATAAATGCGATCTTTTTTGTTTAGAAATATCTATTTAATTTTAACTATTTTCACGAATATGTAAGCTCTCTGAAAACAATTTAAAGTGCGTTTCATGAATACGAACTAATTAAAAATGAAAAAAAAAAGTTTAAACTGATTTTAGTTACATCAAAATCAATTAAAAAATTAAAGCGTTAAAGCTTCATTTTATGAAAGTAAATAAAAGTCGTACATTTCGCGCAGATTATGGTACATTTTTGAGGATTATGAAATATGATACTAGTGAATGAACAGATTTTTCTTGTAGGATAAAGCGTATTCCTCTTCAACACATACATTTTCAAAAAATAAAAAATAAAATATATGTGAAATTTTAAAGGATTTTTAATCAGCTGTATTAAGATTGCTATGTATTTCGTATTTTAAATGAAAAAAAAAAGTCTATTGATTACTTTTACTCTAAATATCCCATTAATATACATAGTGTGGTCCAAAATTTTTCTCAGGCCGGTCCTATAAACAAAAAATTAAGAACTGAAATGAAATTTTTGACCTACTAAATAATCCACGTTAATTGTTCTAAATAATCCCCGTTGGACTCAACACACTGTTTAAAACGAATGTAATTTGTCCTCAAAACATATATGAAAGTCCGCCTTTGCAATGTGCGTCAAACAGACGGTCAGAGTAGCTTGAATGTCTGAAATGCCACTGAAAGTGGTCCTTTTATGTGCAATTTCCATTTGGAACACAGAAAATTGTCAGAGTAGGACAGATATGGGGTATAAGGAGAGTGGTTTTGCACGACGATTTAGAAACTCTTGCACTTTTTTGGTCTTTATTCAGAGAGTAGGGGATAGACAAACTTTGAACATACCTTCCTTTTCTTTAAATCTTCCGGTAGGATTCGATGAATTTTTCGTTTTCTGACATCTATCATGTCGTCGAAGAATCTGGCCGAAAACAACGATCTTTTATTAGGATGTCACTCAATTTCATGATTTGTTCGGGTGACCGACCGCTTCTCGGACGGTCGCTATGTTCGTCATGTTCGTTCATCTTCCAGGCTCTTTGTTCCACTTTCAAACCTCTTGTACCATTCAAAAACAGTCGACCGACTTGAGGCTTAGTGTCCGTAATTTTTTTTCCAGAATTTAAAGTATTTCGCTAGCCGTTTTCTTAAGCTTGACACGTTCGTTCGTTGTTCAACATTCGCTAGCTCCAACATGACCACGTTACCATGTTAAAACAAACCGAATGATCTTAGCATCACACAGCAGATAGCAACATGAAATTGTATCGCCGTACAAGTCAAAGAGTAGTCGTGTTTTCATCATCAAATTCTATTAATTTTTAAATGTTTTTAATCAATACAAAAGTAGAGGCATAGTGACTGAAAAGGAATTTCAGACACTTAAGTGTCTTAATCAAAGAATTCAGACATTACAGATGTCTTAATTTAAGATACATAACTCTCTTACTATTATCATGGTATAAACGAACTGAGAAAAAGCTGGAAAAATCAACAAACGTCTTAATTTAAGACACTCCCTTTCTTCAAACGTCTTAATTTTAAGACATTTTGTTTCTTTCGTTACATAATAACCACCAGGGGGCACTCTCAGTTGCACATGCGTTTTAGATTTCTTTTCTTTGAACTTCACATTGCCAGTAATTGGAACTCAATGGTTTTATGTACGCGTAGGTTTCACCTAATAATTTGTTTTGAGTCGATTGATTTTTTGTGAAATTCGAAGTTCTGTGATTTTATCTCGTATCTACTTAGTTTATTTATTTGACACATATATCCGACTTGTGTGCTTAACGCCAAATTCCTGGCGTCATGTGTTGATATAACGACGGGAAAGAAACACTTGAAGATTGCATCAGGGAATTCTACGAGACTGTGCAAAGGATAGTATTACGCTTCATTACTTTTGATCAATAAACCTCGTCAAAGCTTGTAAACGAGAACTATCGCCTAGTCCTAGAAACCAGCCCCGCGGGCAAGGTTTTCCAAATGAAAAGTTTCATTATTTTAACATAGCTAGCAGGATATATGAAGGGCTTTTCATTTTAAAAGATGAAGTATTTTGTCTCTTATTTACTATGTCCGTTTTTTTAATTTGAAGTCAAGGAATTCTCCATATCGATTCAACGGTGTTTAAAGTAAATATTACTAATATTTTGTTTATAGTACCGTATAATATATTGCATGAAAGTTAATATAGGTTTGAACCTGTTTGCCAAAAAACAGCTAATTCTAGAAATGTATATTATTACATTCATGTAATTATGCATGTTAATCTAACTGTGAAAATCCCAGTACGAATATCATATTTTTTTAATCAATTTTAATATTGATTTTTGATTATTTTTAGCAAAAAAGGCTAAGTTAGAATTTAAAATATAAAATTTTATACATTTACTTTCATAACTAGATTTTGCACTTACAATTGCGGTTTTTATAATTTATTTATAACCACTCACTATATACTTGAAACATAAAAAAAATGAGAATTAGATGTTAAGATGTATATTTAAGACAAAATAAGTTTAGAAATTAGAAGTAATTTTTTCGGTTTGTTATTAAAATAGAATATTCTTTTTACTTAATTATTGTTAAATAAATAGCTCTTGTTATTATCGTCTGATGCACAAAAAAATTGCCATATTGGACAATATAAATTTAAAAGAAGAATTTAATTTTTACATGATATGAATTTTCTTTTCTTTTTTGGAGGGGGGTATGGGGGTGGACAGGGATGGATTTTCTGTGCAATTTTTGTAAAGCTGATATTGCAAATCTCTTTCGACATTACTTTGTTTATAATGAATATTTTGAATTTTTAGAGTACGGCAAGATTAGAAATAAAAAATATATTTATCGAAGTACCGTAAAGGCCCTAAATAGAGGACACTTGGGGGGCTCCGGAATTTGTGCGATAATCGGAGTCTACTTTTGTGAGGTAAAAATGCACAAATATGTATGCATTCTTAAAAAAGGTTTTTGTTAAATAGAGATGTCCGGTATTAGGGAATGCCTATTAACCTCCATAAAAGACGCCCCCGAATACCAGACATTTCTATTTAGCGAACCATTATGCAGGATTGGATTTTTTTCATCAGGACTTGATTAAAACATGGTTAAACTGGGCAGTATCCTCTCCCCTCACCATACAGTTACAGAGGCCCCAAATTAGATATTAAATTTTTGAAAAGCTTATAATTTAAATATAGTATGGCATTGCAATGATTAGAATTTGGACTTCTAAAGTAGAATTTAAAAAACAATTAATCTCAATACAGTAAAACTTTTGAATCGCGAGCTTCTCGAGAATGCTGAATTTGTCTCCTATTCGAAGTTGTTCGTTTTGCTGAGATAAAAAAATAAATATATGTTGAAAAAGATGACTGTTCTCTAAATAAAGTTGTCGGTATGAAGTTCTGCATTTTTTACATACTTTTACCTAAGAAAAGCAGAAATTTCCGAAAAGCGGAACATTTTTCACGGTCCCGAGGTGTCCGCTATTGAGAGGTTTTACTTGTATTTATATAAATATTTTTTTTCATTTTTAATATTATTCTATTCTAGAAGTTCAAAATATTGATTGTAATCAGTACAATGTCGAAAAAGATTTATATTATTAGCTTTACGAAAATTGCATAAAACCAAATTTGAGAGACCCTAAAATCAGGCTTTGCGGGGTGGAAGGGGTCAAGATCATGGCTCATAATGCCTATATTTTTCTAGGATTCAACGTGGTCAAATATGGCTACGTATAAATTTTACCAAAAAAAATCTGCGATTAAGACTTTTGAAGTGTCTGAAAAAAAAATAAGACACTTTAAAAGGTACGAAATTTTAACACTCCATTTCGAACACTTAAGTGCCTAAATTTCAGACATTTTAAGTTGCGGTGAAGGGAGGGAAAAAATATACTATCAGTGAAATGCTTTCAATATGAAACATTTATAGTACAATTCAATTTTACATTTTAGTGCCAAACAAAGTTATACTGCGGTTGGAATAAAAAATATACGAACAATAAAATGAAGAACATAAAGTCATAATCACTTTTAAAAAAGCATACAGAAATGTATCAGTAATAGAAATCTTCGCCAATGCAACAAGGGAAGAGAACGGAGTCTTTATGTGATCGTTTTTATTGTAAATGACATGGTGATTTGCTGGTTATTGAAAGCCATAAGTTACTCTATGGATTAAAAAATATATACGTTATAACGTGTGATCATTTTATCCCAAACAGACTTAATGTGTTTTTAGTAATATCGTTAAATATTATGATATAATTTTTTTAAAACCTTTATTTGTGAAGTATCCAGTGGTGTAGTCTTAAAAAAACAGAGGGTATACGCTCAAGCCATAGGCTATATCCTAGTGTATATATACTATAGCTTTCTTGAGAAACAGGGGGTATACGGTGTTCCTTAAAAAAATCCAGAGGGTATCCAGCGTATACCCCGTATACCCTCCACTACATTTTTGGAAGTACCAGAGCTCGCAGATAGAGCAAGCGTGGCTCTACCTGCGAGCCACGCTTACCACGCCCTTTGAGGCCCCACAAGCTTTAAAATAACGCTAATCTGCTCTGTTTTTAAAAGATTACGGAAAATTGAATTGCAAATAAACGACCAGTGGCGATTTTTCTAATCGGGTTTCTATTCATTTGCCTTACACTGGGGGGATTTTAAGGCTATGTCAACTTCCTTCGTGACATCTAATGACAATTTGAGATTAAATAAGAGCAATTAAACATTTGGATTCAGCTTGTATTATGACAACATAATCAAATATTTTAAAACGAAATTCATTCAAAATAATCTACTCTTTTATTTCAAATTTACGATTCCGTTTCATTACTAAACAGCTATAAAAGCTATAAAATACTTCTTGTCTAAATTAAAACATTACTATAAATTACTATCTATTTTCTCATCAACTAACATTAATAATATTAAATAAAAGAAATTATTTAATTTATAATCTCTAACTGAAATTATAGTAATGTACTTTTTTAAATAAACATTCACATCTGTAACTCAACTTAAATGACTTTTATATTCATTTCGGTTCCTGTCTAATTTATAACGGTATTTTTCTCCTGCAACCATTGCATAATCTTAAGCTTTGAATAAATACATATTTCACGCCCTCCTAGATTTAGATATAATAAAAAAGTCATAATTTTCTGAGATGAAATCCTTTTCGTTCATTAGATATAGTAAACAATTTATTATTCATTTTTTATCTGACGCCGCTTATTTGTTTAGATGACTATAGGTTTGCCATGGCACTAAATCGCGCCTTATGGAAAACCTAAAAATTCAAATTACCCCCACTAACTTTAGTGCAACTTTTTTTTTTTTGGAGAGTTTTTAACTCACCATGGTTTGATTACTTAAAACTTTGGCATTAAAAATAAAGTGTTAGACACACACTTGGATTGTAACTTTCCTTCCGAGAGATCTAAAAAAAAAGGGGGGGGGGGTATGAGGGCCACCTTTCGATTTCCTTTATATTTTCCGATCCTCTGCATTGATTCCAAGAATAATAAAGACTATTTTGATTATATTCACTGACTTTAGACATGATTTCAAGAGATCTCAGGAGTCTTCAAATTTGAAAAAAATATAAAAATGGCTATTTTCAACATTTAATATCTTAAAATTTATATGATCTTAAAACAAAATTTTTATTGGGATGAAAGATATAAGTATGTTCTTTCATTGCATATATTTATAAATTTGCAAGATGCAGAATTAGGATTTATAGGGATCTCAAAACTGTCAGAAATCTGACGAGCAGAAAATTGGTATAACAACTTACGCGCAAGATTACAAATAAATTTTGTAACTAGAACGAAAATTACGGTGTCTACTTATACTTCAAAGTGTAATAATGACCCTGAACCTAAATAAATTAGTATTTAAAGCATTTCTACATTTTTAATACAAATTTGTATTTAGCTAAATCAAAAGTTTGAAAATGTCAACAGTTTAATCACCTAAAAAGATATATATATATATATATATATATATATATTTTACAATAAAAGCGAAATTTTAGGTTCTGTTTATACAGTCTAACATGAATCATATGTTTTAAAAATTTCATGAAAAATATTCAGAAGTTTTCGATACATCGTGCGCGTTATGCCCAAAAACGTCTTTTGCAGGAAAATGAATTCAAACTTTCGGAAACGCCATTTCAGCCATTGAGCGGGTATAATTCTAAAAACCATAACTTCCGTTCTAAATAGAATTTAAAGAAATGAATTATATCAAAATATTCAGCAAAGATTGTAGTTTAAAATCTAAAAAAATAAAATTTCGAAAATTTTTAAGCTTTAAGAGTCTTGAGATTCCTTAATCTATTCCTGTATTTGTCTCTATGTCCAGGAAATGAACTGAGAGGTATTATTGTATAACTTCAAAAGTGCAACATGTATTTTGAAATAAGTATGAATTTTATACAAATACGGCTTCTTTAGCAAATACAATTGCACCCCCCCCCCCCCACAGGCACACCAAATACGACCTCATATGTATAAAATGACTCAGTAAACAATGTAGCTACTTCCCTGAATTTTATAACGATGCTATAAGAAAATTGTTTTAGATGTACCTTTTTCAATATGACGTAATTTTCATTAATGTTTATTTTCTCTCTTTAATATCCACGTGAAAATGCATTTTCTAATTGAAATGTGTGTACATTCTTAAATAGAAACTGTCTCGCAACATTATTATTTTTGAAGAATACAACACAGTTCCTTTAGCGGCTCATGGCCTCCTGCTTTGAAGGTGCTACACATTATTTCCACCAGTATTTTCTAATACTAATCCTTGGTTCATTTAATCGTAGAATATTTTACGATAAGATAAGTAAAAGATTTGTATTCGAAAATACTAGTGAAAATAATATGCAGAACCCCCAAAAACACAGTCACGAGCTTCTTCTACGTAAGTCCTTCTAATCATTAACGCATCCTTTGTATCGCAATTTTTAATACAAATATACTGTATCCTGATAACTTAATCAGATAATTAATAATTAACAGGAACTAACCATTGTAATTCTATGATTACATATTTTTACATTTAGAATTTTACGAATAGTTCCTTCTTCAATAAAATTAAAATAATCATACTTTTAGTTATTTGGAATTCCATAATGTTTACTCCCAATCTTCATTATTCACAGACATTTCGCCGTCTAAATAAGAAAAACCACTGTTGAAATTTCAAAGCATAATTTCCACAAAGCAGAGCTGTAAAATTAAGTTGTAAATAAAAGACAGAAGAAGCCAAAAGAAAATGTAATAGCATTTGTGTTATAAACAGAATAGTTACTTCTTATTTTGAAAAAGCCGTAAATATAATTATATTCAAATCACTTCAGTAAAAATATGTTACATGCACAAATATCAAATTAATTCTTTCAGCTTTCAATGCAACTACTAGAAGAAAAATTCCTGTTTCCAAATGTTATTTAATATCATATAAAAAATCAAATATAAATGGTTCGATGAAGCAGTTAATGATATCTTTGTTGCGACATGGCCAAAACTTGTGAAAATATTCCGGATTAAAGATATAAAAGGAAATTACTTGGTGGTCGAGATTTGATTATTTTTCAACTTTTACAATAGATATCTAATTTCAGAAATGTATTATACAGAATTTTTTCCGTACATGGTTTTCAATTGTCACTTTTTTAGAATGCATTTGTAAGATTTAGAGATAGCAAATTGTTACAAAAATTACAAATATATCCTTATTTTTATTTCATTATTTGACAGTTTAGCAAATCTTCTTTCTTATGTATGTATTACAATTTAAAATCATTGTAGATCGTTTTTAATACCCCTTTTAATTGTACAATTTTGGATAGACGTACAAATTTAGATTTTTTTTTTTTTAATTTTGTTTTAAAGTAGTATTAGTGCGTTTCTCAAATTAACTTTGTGATATTGATTCACATTATCTCCAGCTATAATTAAGTGTAATCATATAATTTTGAACAAACTAAATTCATTGTTGGTAGTGTCCTCAATATGATTTTAATTTGAAATGTGCTTTCATTAATAATCATGATATAATATAGAAATATGATTGTATTAAATATGTTTATAGAATGGATATCTCATTTGGTAACGGTATATGTCTAGACACACACAGTTTTTGTGTCGAACACTTATTGAAAAAAAACTTTGTATTCTCATGATTTAACCAATTCATTTTGAAGATTCACAAGTATCAACCGTTTCAATTCTAAATTAAAATTTTATATTTAGAATTTCAATAACTAATAATTTCCACATTATTAACTTTACAATAATTATCATTTTAGTGCTTTTCCATATTGCGCATTATTTACTTGTAACCCCAATTATTCATTGTAAAAAAGTATGTTAGAATATTCCAAAATATAATTTCCACCAGAGGTGCTGTAAAAATAAGTTTTAAATCACAAGCGTAAAAGTCAAAAGAAAAAAAAATAGTAATAACATATGATATTTTAAAAATAAAATTTACTTCTCAGCTTAATAAAGCCATGATTTTAATAAGATTCAATATTAACTGAATAGAAATTTCCGGTACAGACACATTTCAAAATAAATCCATTGAATTTCCAAGGCCAAAGCAAAATATTAAAAGAAAAACAGATACTTCGAAATTACAAATTTGGTTTGATATAATGAATAACAGATGTAAATGGTTCGATGGAGGAGTTAATGATATTTTTGTTACGGAATGGTCAGTACTTGTTAAAATGTTTCGCATTAAAGATTTCAAATGAAATTATTTAGTGGTTTTGATTTGATTTTTTTTTCTGGATATTCTGATAAATATCTAATTTGAGAAATGTTATCCTGTGCATTCCTTTCATAAAAAGAGTTCAACAGTAAACGAAAATGTTCAATGTCGCCTTTATATAGTATAACTATTTACGCCTTTCTTTTCATATGAATATATTGTTAAGATTTAGATTATTACTAACTTACTTCTGTTTTTTAAATTTATGTTTTTTTCCCTCCAAAATTCTCGTATGACAGTTCTTGATACTTATGAATACTCTTTTTAACTGTAGCAGTAGTTTGTGTGTGTTGGGGTTGTTGTGTGTTTTAATTTAATTATCGCAACTGTTACAAAAACAATTATTTTAATTAGATCAGGCACCACTAAAAATTAATTCAAATAGAAACGAGACAGAAAAATCATGCGTCGATCTTAGATTATGAAACACTTCCCAAAGCTTGCAGAACACAGGATATACAAAAATACGTGAAACTGCTTTCTCAGTTAAAATTCTGTAAAAGATCTTTACTTTCCTGCAAAGTTTTCAAAAAGGCTACGTATTTCTTTCACAGAAAGAGTTCAACTTTAAATTAAAATTGTCAGTATTACGCATAATATAGTCTTTATATATTATAACAGTTTACGCTTTTTTGGAAATTATTGTTAAGATTTAAATGATTTCTAAATTACTTCTAACTCAACTCTGTTTTTTAATTTATGTATTTTAAACACTGTCATTTGAAAGTTTCATGATACTTATAAACACATTTTTTTTTATTTTTTGTAGGAGTTTGTGTGGGGGCTATTTATCATAGAAAAATACCACATCCAAGGCTTCTTAAAATTGATTCGGCCGTAAGATTTCTTTAATTTACAGAAATTTTTATGTTCATTAATTACGTTTTAAAGTAATATTTTATGAAAAATCTAATAAAACCCAAATTCTTTTAAATACTTACAAGGCGATTTTGGAAAGTGATATACTCCGATTTTTCCATACTTTAGTTATACAACGGTCGCAAAAGTTATAAAATAACCCGTATGAAATTCGGACTAATATTCAAAAACATAAAAGTTTTAGCTGTTTTTTCAGTAATATAAAACTTTATGCGGACGCCATACCTTTTTGAAATTACCTTTTCACTTTGCTTATAATGTGTTTCATGACTTCACATAGATGTTTAAACATAACATATTGTTAAATAATGAACCTGTAAAATGTTTGCCTGATGGAGGATATCCATTATTATCGTTATCAAATAGCCAATTCATAAACAATAAATCGTTAATTTTAGAGGTATAGTTTCAGTTACAAATTATTTCAGTGTTTTTTTCATCACATTAAAAGCAATTTACTAATTTTATTTATAAAAATTAGTAAAGCTAAATTTTTATAACATCACTGAGTTCTACAAGCTATTTTTAGAAAGACTTTCTGCATTCGCAAACAAGTAAAACTAGAAGACCGAACTTACCGAGTTTGATATAAGACATTATGGCGCATGGAGAAACTTTTCTTCAATGCTGGACACTGAAATACACAGGACGCACGCAAAAGGTTAATATTCTATTTTTCCTCAATTTAAGTATCGCAACTTTTACGAAAACATTTATATGTATATATAACGCTATATACCGGCTACGTACCGGCGAAAGAGAGGAAACCTGCTAAACGAACTTTAGCCGGCTTCGTTATTACTTGTGGTGTGAAATAATTTGACTATTTCGCTCAAAAAACGAGTTACGAGTTACTTACTATTACAATATTTTGCCTTTTTAATGACGATGCCTTTTTAATGACAATAGAATGATTTCCTTGATGTATCTCGTTATGTGGCATTTCATTCATTGATCGGAAGAGCTGTCAAGTTGTGGTGTAAAACTCCCTAACTTTTCACTAATCTTTTGCTATTTTTTTTTTTCAAAAATAAGTTTACAGCATGAAGTTTATAATTTACGCAGAAGGCAAAGCGGCGTCCAGCTGAATCTATGGGTGAAATGACTGAAATAAAACCCAATTGTGAATACAGTGTGGAATTGTGATTGAGGTATGCGATTTTTAGACGAAATAATTTAAAGAATTTCTACTCGAAAGGAAGCTAATAGACTTATACGAGACACAGAATGTTCCGTGCAACGGCAAAATAGACTTATCCAGCAAAGGCGAAAGTGTGTGAATTCACAATTTGAAGGGAAAACAGCTGTGGGAATATGACTGAGGTGTGCAATTTTTAGCGCAGATGGTTTGCGTGAGATTAAATAGTTTGATATAGATGGTTTTTAATTTATTGAAGAATAAAATCTAAAAAACTTATGTGATTAGAATCATATCTATAAAGCTAATGATTTAGGAAGTAACTATTGGAGGATGTTATAGATGGATACAATGTATAATCTAAAACAATCCAAAGATTCAGCAATTAACAAGAGGTTTACTGAAATAATACCAACATAAATTTATATGACAAATCATAACAAAAACGAAAAAATTATTTCGGGATTTCGGTGAAAAAATATACAGCGTAATGATAAAAGCTCCAAAAATATTCAAAACTACCATCAGCTACATTTTTAATATCTAAGTAAAACCTCCAAAATGTCAAAGAACAATTTAAAAAAAATTATATTTTGGTGGCACAATTTTGTTAAAAACAATCCAATCATATATTTTTATCATTTTTGACTAGATTTCTAAAAGCATGCGTGATACATCAAGCCACGTCATTCGCTTTAATATCTTAAAATAGCAAACATAACGATTGTGAATAAGTTTTTTCTTTTAAATGGCACCACCTAGCGCCTAAATTTATAAGTTGTATTCGTGATTTGAAATTACATGATATGTAATAAATGTATTGATTAGTTGAAAGGGGGTTACTTGCGGGGAGGGTACGTCATACAGCATTAGAAACATGTAACTATTAAAAATGAATTGATCGTTCCGAGGCGAAATTATTGATAGGTTATTAACAAGTTACTATTGGGAAACAAGAAATCTCGTCTTTATAAAAATATATATATATACTGCTACTTCCATTACTAGTACTTGCTTCTACCTTACGGAATATGGATTTGTATCATGCTGTACATATTTATTGTAATTTATAAAATATTTTATATTAAATCCGTTCATTGAAAGATATTTACTAATGCATAAACTGGAGAAAACTCTGAGGGAAACCAATTTAAAAAAATACTTTCAAAAGAGGGAGGAGCCTCTACAATTTTAAAAATCCTTGCCTGCTCGGCCTACAGGCGGAGATAGATTTCGAAGTTAAGTACTAATTTCACCAACAAAAACTAAATCAAGATTAGAGATAAACCCATTTTAAGAATTTTATCTGGTCGCTTTTGACGAGTTTTTATTTTTCTGTGAGAGCTGGTTTTATCAGAATTATGTTAAGGCCGTATTAAAAAAAAATATTTCTGCAAGCTCAAGAACTCGAAATTTTCTGACACATTTTCAGACACATTTTTAAGAGAAAAAACTTGAAACTTGTTGACGTGATTTTCAAAGAGATTTATAAGCGATCTGTGTTTTTATTTTTCGTTCAATTAATTAGAACTCGATTTATAAACACTTATTTTCTCAGTACGGCTATATTTTTCGTTTCCAGCACTATTACTTCGGGAAATTAGATTCAAAATGCTCACTTTGACAGCATTTTTTGAAATATATTATGGCTTTATCAAAAATATAGTTTCTGAATAAGAGAATCTCCCAATTGGATGCGTTTGAAATCAAAAATGAGTTTAAAAATGAGTCAGAATATAAGCAGTTTAAATTTGAGTACACCCTTAATACGATAATTTTTTCTTTAACAGCTATGTATTATTAATTTGTTTTTGCTGTAAGAATTGGTCCTATCAAAAACTAGTCAATATAAAAGTTGTAGATAATATTAAGAAGATTTATAATAAATTTAATTGTATTTAATATCTTGAGAATTGAAGATGTTATGGATTTTTGTCTCCCTAAAACCCTATTTTTTCTCCCCTTGAGCCCATTTTTAATTTTATCGAAAATTTGTCATACATAAATTTTGGCCCTTTTTCCAGAAGTAACAATAAAATGAAACTGATTCGATATGTATTATATTTAAGAAGTTATTTGTGAAAAGGAGTTTCGTTTTCACAAAAGCCCTCCCTATTTCCACCCCCTTGGTCTGAATTTGCCCATTAACGAACTTGACCGAGATTTTCTACCCGTTGATTTTATGCATCGGTTTGGAAGAGATTTGTGCAGAATTACGGAAGTTATCGTGTCCATAAAAGTGTGATATACGTACGTATATATACAGAGAGAGATAAAGTTTTGAACTGGTGGTTGTTTTTGGTTCTGGGGGTCATGATCGGTGTAGATCTGCAAAAATGTTTCAGAAATTCCAACATAGGGGAGAATGTAATAGGTAGTATTTCTTACGAAATCTACCTATAACCCCGATTTTAACATACTGATAGCGTGTTAAAATTTGAACGTTATATCAATTGAATGACATGTTGAAAGACATCAGTAGATGGCTACTCACGCTAAAATTTCTTAATCAGTAATCCATGTTAAATAATTTACATTATTTGAATGTCAAATTTCATATATCTAAAGAAAAAAAAATACTTCGAATTTACAAATCTGTTTTAATATAATAAATATCAAACGGAAATTGTTCGATGGAGAGGTTAATGCCATTTTTGTTACGGCGTGACCAGAACTTGTTAAAATATTTCGCTTTAAAAATTTCAAATTAAATTACTTGTTGGTCAGAATTGATTTATTTTCCGAATATCTAATAAATATCTAAATTCTTAAATGTAGTGTCCTCCACTTGATGTCCAATATTATTGTCTGCAATTATTATGACTTTTTACGCTTATTTTGAAATATATTACTATGTATGAAATGTTTAAAAAGAAATTTAAATAAAAAATGTATCTTTTTTTATGCTCGTAAGAAAGTCTAATGTACTTTCTTTTTTTGAATTTATATGTTTAAAAGATTGTCATTTGAAGGTTTATGAATGCGTGTGGATACTTTTTAAAACTGTAGTAGGAGTTTGGTGGTTGTTTCTTATCAGAGAATAATACCCCATTCAAAGTTTTTTAGAATTATTCAGCCTTAAAACCTTTAAATCACCAAATTATAGTAAACCAGTCGGACGTGCCCATCCCAAAACTTTCTCCGATTTCACACATGTTAATACTTCAAAATTCGCTACCAGAACGTAGCTTTATGTATTTAAAGATAATATATTTATTACATAATAAATACATTCCTACTGAATTTTATAAGGAAATTGAACTCACTTAGTACATATTTAAGACTATCTATCTATCTATTATTATAAATTACAATCGTGTCTGTGCGTAACGCTGACGTCATTTTGCGAATGGCAATAGTAGCCGATCAAATTTCGCTTTTAGTGAAATTTTGGAAAACTTCTAATCATCGTACATTTTCAGTTTTTATTCCATCAAATAGAGAACAAAATGTACGTCCAAATTCAATTTGTTTAAAAACTATGTTGCAGTTTCTTTGAAAACCGTATCGCCATTTACTCATTTTTATTGTTTTAAAAATAATTTTCAAGCATTATTTTTTTTTCAAATATATCTCTATCGTGTGCAAACGATTGTGACATACAAGTCCATTTGCACCTATCTATGTATATATTACACTATCGTACGTGGCACAGAAATCGCCATTATTTGTTAGTTGTTTAATGGCAACGCCCGAATGAAACGCATCTCATTGATAGAGCATTTAATGCATCTCCAACATTTAATGCACCTCCATACCTATAACGTGGGTTACCATAGGGGAGACCCTGTTCTGTCGCCGAATGTTGCCAAGTTTATCGCCAAATTGGCGATATATCGCCAAATTTGTCGACCAAAATGAATCGCCAAAAGTGACGCCAACTTGGCGATATCTCTAATATTTCGCTAAATTCCAATAGACTTCCATTGTAAACCAATACGGTTTAATTACTGACAGAAAATTAACAAATTGAGATATTTTAATGCAACAAAAACTAATATTAGCTTAAGGGATTATATTAATATTATTTAAGGGAGCCCAAGTAAATTAAATTATGAATAAAAGTAACATGATACAACGTTTAGCATGCTTTCTCAAATATAAATTTTAGGTAGACCAAACTGGTCGCCAAGGACGGCTAGTGTTAATATAAATAGCTCATCATTTGTTTCCTTACATTCTATAACGAAATTAAAACATCTATTAATTAATAAGTAAAACAATAAAACATAAATAAACACATATTTAATGCATGTAATCCAATTTCGCACTGAAACCGCTGAAATGAATCAAAAACGCTGATTGTAAAAAGTGATCTTAGGCGATTTCTTCTGATGTTAAATCCTGACGCGATACCAATTGCAAGATATCGATTTAAATGCATATCAAAACTTTATTTGAACGCATTATTGCTGTTTTTTGTATAAATATAGTTTTTAGTATTGTTAATGGGCATTCTAAAAAATGTATTAAATGAAAAAAATCTATTAGAGTTATCAATAAAAAAAAAAAATGTGGATCCGTGAGGGACTGTCTCCCCGCAATCATTGAAATTATTTGTTGATACGCTTTTTCATTAAAAGCAATTTTTGTTATCAAATCGTTTATAGCAATATATAGTCCTATTACATCAAAGGTCTCTTGCAGAATCTTTCGAAAAATACCCCATTCATCGCTGTGACTTTAGTATGTGCAGAGAAAAAGGATGTTGACATAAGAAATAATTTGGATCAATATCTGAAAACCAGACAATTTTCATTGCAAAATTTTTGTTTTTTTTTTATTTGATGTACCAACTACCACATACAATTATGAGCTATGGTACATGTTTTGTCATTTAAATACTGTAGTGTTTTAGACCAAGGATGTATATTTTATGTGTAGGATAGACTTTTACAAAAGAGAATGTCTGTTAACATCATAATTAGTGTCTAATAATTAGGACTGAGATAATGAGGACTGAGGTGATGTTTTTGTCTCAACAGCTGCGCAGCCATTTTGTTGAATCATTTTGCAGACATGTAAATTATTAAATATGCCATGTGACATTTGCATGTTACATAATTAAAGTTGCAATAAGCTTTTTTATAAATAAAAATTTAAATATGCGGACATGAATGATGCTATAAAAAATACTCATCCCTATTCAGAACGAAAATTAAATATTTCTAAATATGAAACAAAGAGAAGAAGAACTTACCTTCATCCATGGTGGCTAGTTGAACTTTAGTTGTTGTTGCAATGGAAATAATTCTGCCAGCGCTGCCTAATATCTGTTAATCTAAATGTGTGTTCGGAGGGACAGAGATGATGGTCAACCTCAGGGACAAATATATTTACTACAATATTTTACTATACAATCTATACTAATAAAGGGAATTATATTTTCCCATACTGTATATATATATAAGTATAAATGTATAATAGCAAAAAATAATAATATTTATAGACAGTTTTACAACATACATTTAATATTGGATATTTGTACTTGTGGGCAGGGACTGAAATGATAATTTCGTCAGTTTAAAGGTTAAAATTATTATTTATGCATCATTTTATTATTTATGCATCATTATATATTTATGCATCAATCTATGTCCATTTATCATGGGTAATTGTTATAACGAATGTTACAATATATTACATTTTTCAGTTTTTGGTTTTAGTATAATTAATGAAATATTATTGGCAGTGGAATCAAATTGTCCAATTTCCAGATATTGATCCATATGTATTGTATAGTGGTTTTCACCTATATTCTGTAACCCGGGAAGCCTGGTTTATCTCCTGGTTAAATTTAAAAGTTATTTTTAAGCAAATAAGATATTTTTTTTATTTGTAGACAGGAATAAACAAGAAATTGAATTTAATTATTCTTTCGGATTTCCCAGTTTCATGGTATTTAAGAACTTTTCTTTAAACATGCCTCAATTACCCATATTAGAATATACTCCTATTGCCTATGTAAATACTCATTAACTTGACGCTAAGTACTTTTGTTAATTAATGCATTTTTTTTTCGAAAAAGAATTTCTTTCAAAATCTATAATGAAAGGACAATTTATTAATTAGATAGAACACTGAGATTGCATCATTATTTTTAGTTGTTTTAATTATTTTAAATGTAATATGAACTTGTGCTGTATTCGATCTTATATTTCCTTACAGCGAAACAATTTACTGTTAGTTGACGTAGCTTAAATTTTACGAGAAATGAATATGATGGCATTTTACACATTAAATTTTGAATAAGGAAATGTTATTAAGTATTCGATATTTTATGTAATTAAACGAAGAGTTATTGTTTATTTATTTATATATTTTTGAGTTCTCGGAAACAGCTCTTACGATTTGCACCTAAATGACAGATTAGTTGTTTTTTACGTATAGAGTAAAAATCTGACATCTTCTTTTCATGCAATACTCGCTCTTCACACAGGTGGAAAACATTTCTAGAAACGTAAAAAACACACAAGAGCTATCAAAAATTGAAATGAAGAAATTGGTAAAATCTAAAAACTTATAATATTAAATGAGCAATTTATATATACATATATTATATTTATTAGGGTTTTCGAAAACAGTTCCAACAATTTTGATGAAAATTTTTCTTGTGTCTCAGTTTGCTATCTGCAAAAAAATAAGAAAATAAATCCTGTTCATACAAGTCGCTGCCGATGTCTATATGACGTCAACACCACTAACATATGCTTTTGTTCATAATATAGAATTAATATACGCATACACATCTACAATTAAATAAAATAAAAGTAAAAATGCTGAGAACAGACCATTTGATACGGTTCAGAATGCTTAATATAAAATCTATTAGCAAGTATATATTTAAATAATTTTTAATATTTTAATATAAAAATATTTTTAAATAAATTTAAATAAATTTTTAAGTATATAAATTCTTACTGAAAATTATTTTTTACGCACAAAAATATTTTTCTAAATTACTAATAATTATTTAGTTCTACATTTATACTTTCAAAAAATGTTACATTTATATTATAAAAATTTTCTAAAAAGAAAATATCACACATTCGAATTTCTTACTTTTCATATATATTTCAGTTTTTTGCGCAAGTTGTTTCTTTATGTAAAGGAATTTCAAAGCAATCATTTGCAGAATTTTACGCTGAACTCCCTTCTGGATATCTCTGGGATTATCTTCGAAATCCATTTCACCGTCATGCGGTTAGATTTTTCTTCCCACATGCGATGCGATAAAGAAGATTGTTGCAGTATAAATAAGTAATCGACGGAAGATAAAATAAAAACCAAAAAGAACTTCATGGGAATCTCGGGAACACTTCTGGCTTTATAGTGAGCACCAGTCTTGCAGTTTGAAACAATGCTTCATTTAAAATATAACGTGATGCGCTCCTTGCGGCAGTGGATTAGACCTAGATACTTGAATATCAAGATTGTTTCCAGCGCACTTATGGCATTTTATTGTGAAAAGGGAAGAAAACGTAAGATCTGTACTGTGCTTAAAATGCTTCTGTTTTTCTTTCCTCTAAGTGTTTTCTCTAAGTTGCAATAATTTTTCTACTGAACTAAGCGCTCAAAATAAAATTTGTTTAGATCGATATTAAGGTAATATTCTTAGAAAGAAAACAGCGCTGTACTTCGGTAAAAAAAAAAAAAAAAAAAAAAAAAACTTTTTACTTCACGAAGGACCAAAATTTCTCACTAATGCATTACTCATAATATCATCTCCAGTTAAAATTACTATTTGAAATAAATTTTAAGTGTTTCTATCACGATTAAATGCTTTTAACCTAATTAGATTTATTAAAGTTGAGGACTACGTCTCATTTTATGTTAAAACCATGGATTTTGTTTCTTTACAAAATTATATTATGATATAATTTATTGTAGATATTGTGATACAAACATATGACTTAAATCATAAATGAAATTGTAAAAAAAAAAAATGGGTTTCATTATAACTATTATTTAAAAAAATTCTAATTTTATTACATCATAAATCCAATTTGAATGTGATATGGGCTCGAATGCACTTTTCTAAATTGAGATTTAATACATACTTCTGTAACAAAATTTATATTTATTTAGTGGTATTGCGTGACATTATGGTATGTTCTGTGTTATTTTTTGTCTATTCAAAACTATAGCCTGCTAACATCCATTAACTTTCATTCATTTTAGTATTTTACCTAAAAGTTGAATTTTATTTCCTCTAAAATATATGAAAATCCTAGTACGGTGAAACAGGAAAGTTTGGAGACAATATTATATTATGAAGTTAAAAGTAGTTTTCTTTCATTGCATTATTGAGGACACTATACTTTTAAGATGTAAAACGTTATGAAAGTTTAAAGGCTGTTATCTTAAAAATAACTTGATCCACGTGCAAAATATTCAGTTAATTTTTTCACAATCTTACCCTTCTGAATTTTGCTTTTCAAATAAATAAATATATATAATTTCAATAATTTTCTCAATTAATTTATAAATCACGTATCGTGTATTCAATAATTTTGAGCGAAATTTCACTGCTGATAATTAATTGAAAAAATAATTAAAATTATATATCTCTTCACCGATGCTGGGTTTGTTTGTGCCTTATGTTTCGCCACAGGATTGTGTGCTCATGGAGACTATTCCATCTTGTGCTGCTGTTGCATCCTTACCAACATATGTGGGAGGTGCTAAGCTGGGCATTGTCCTCGTAGCTTAAATGGTAGAGTACTCGGAGAGCTATTCCAAGGGTTCCGGGTTCGATTCCCAGCTTGGACGTTTTTCACACTGTTGGTTCCACGCTTCGTTACCAGTGTGATAAATCACGGATTATATATTAAATACAGAAATACCCCGACTTACGTCACCCCCAGGAATGAGAGCGCTAAGACCCAAATGGCCGATTACTACCACTAAATTTTAATAGTATTTCAAGCATTATTTACTGACAAAATTTCTGAGATTTAGTAAAGCAAAGAATGCTATTAAAATTTAGTGGTAATAATCGGTCATTTGGGTCGGAACGCTCCCATGCCTGGGGGTGAAGTAAGTAGGGGTATTACTGTATATATAATTTATGTATTTTTTAAGTTGTAACAAGATGCATATTTTTCTACTGCGCGCACGTTAACACAAACATACATTAACCGTATAAGCAAATCTATTTTAATACATATAGTGTCTAACAGAAATCAAGAAGAAAGAATCAAAATGTCATTTTTTTCAATAGTAAAAAGCATTAAAAAAAGACAAATGTTTCTTTTTCTAGAAAGTTTAATTAACAATGGAAGAAAGTATACAATAATATATTCTAAATAAACACGATTCCAAAAGGCGAACTTTATCTTAAGAAACCCCATAAACTAGTATAATTTTGAGATTTCAAGAACTACTTGGCAATGGTTTTCGAAAATTTTACCAGGTAGTTCTTATAAGGAATTATTCAGTTTTCTCAAAGCAGAATACCCGTTTTAAGGATACTATTATTAATCGATTAAACATTATCAGCTGCGAAATTAAATTTATAATTGTAAAACTAACAAAATAATATTAGGTCTGCCGAAAAGGTCTGTCCGATAATGTTATATTTCACGCCTACTTTTTCAAATCCAGATTTCTTCATGTTCATCATTTCTTTTTAAAATGGTAAAATTCTCATTGTTTTCGCATTTCACATTAAGGTGAAAATAATGGGAATTCTCCATTTCAAAAAAGTGGTGCCAATGAAGAAATCTGAATTTTAAAAAAGTAGGCGTGAAATAGCATTATAGGACAGAACTTTCCGGTAGACCTAATATTAATTTTAATTTTAATATTCATGCTATTATTTTATCATGTTTGCTTGTAAAATGTGTTTGTTGAACATAAAAATGTTAATTTGATTAAAAATGTTAATTGATACTATTCGAAAAACCTATTTTATGGGTTAAGAAAACTTCTTAATGGACTATAAAACAAGTTATAAACGTTTTTGAACATTAGTAGCAGCAAATGAACCGTCTTTAGATTGGGTGTCTTATTTAGCTGTTATATTCATGTGCGTAGTTTTACTGAATTGTCCTAGATTAAGAAATATTTGTTTTTAATTACAATGTTTATATATTTTATATAAACGTATTCGGAAACATTTAAAAAACTTAAACAATCATAATTTTATGAATAGTAAAGCATCCCATTACGATGATACTGATGATTTCAAATAAAGCAGGAATGAGTATAATATTAACCCTTAAATGCGCGATTTTTTATTATGTTTCGAAAAAAATATATCTGATTCTCTAAAAGATTTATTACACAGGACAAATAATGAAAGAATTCAGAGATACATTTTCATATAATATGTCAATCTTTTCTTCTGTTGTACATCTGCACTACAAGTAAAAACTACTGTCGCGTAGCTGCTTTACGCTAAAATAACGAAAATTAGTAAATATTTTAATAAGTATTCTCCAAATACCTTATTTTACCTAATTATTTATCTTATAAAACTTATACTTTAATCCTTTAATTCCCATGATACAATACGTTCTAGAAATAACGTAGTCTAGAGAATCTGACGTTACAACAGAAAGTTTCAATGGTTAATTTCGCTTTATTTAAAAACGGAATATCTGTTATTAATTAAATCAAATATTGCTATTTTAATTTTCTTGTGCGAATTAGGTATATACGAATAAAAAAAAAAATCTATTAAATTCAAAGCACTGTTGTCTGCATATATGCAAAGATGCGAACTAGGGGTTAAGTATAATAAAACACTCATACTACAATATATATTAAAACACATACACACACACACATGTGTGTGTGTGTGTTTTAATATATATTGTAGTATGAGTGTTTTATTATAATTATCGTAGATCGATGTAATAGTAAAATCTATTCATCGTTGTCCGGTCATCCAAGGCTGTCGTATAGATGGCTGGTGACTTCCCCAACATGGTTTATTAGTGAGAAATTGCAGACTCAGGCATCGGCCGGAGTAGCTCAGTGGTTAGAGCAGCAGTCTTGTATACTGTGGTCCAGGGTTCGATTTCTGGCTCTGGCTAATTTTTCACTCCAGTTGGGTTTATTGTATTTATTGTTTGTATGTCTGTATAATATTTATATGTACCTTTAGGGGTTAAGTGTTTAAAATGTTTTGGAACATAAAAAGTCAACTCCATTAGTTAAAAAAATTATTATGATACAACTTTCTTTTAATTTTTACAATTTTGGCAATAGCTGATACTAACTAACCTTATGGCAAAAGTAATGATATTTTACAAATTATTCACGAAAAAATACAATTTACTAGAATAAAATAAAAATTTTATAAATTAAAAGATAAACAATAAAATAACTTTTTCAAAAGATGTGTCCATTCAAATCATCCCTTTGTAGATTTTTTATATATTATCTAAATGATTATATATAAATATAATTCTAAAATTTCTCGTAATTGTCACATAATTTAATTGCTATTTCATTACGCTTGCAACATCTCATAAATTTTAAACGATTAGTCTTATATAAATGTAACCATACGGTTTGAGATAGGACGTTTTTCGTAACTGATTGATTTTATAAAATATGTTTGTCAAAAACGTACTTAACCCTTGCGACTCGGTGGTCTGTTACACAGAATTTATTCGGATGACAACACTTTTTTAAAAGAAGTTTCCTTCAAGAACGCAATTTCAAAAATGCTCTAATTAAATAAGGGAAATTTTCTTTTCTTTTATAACTGGTGCCAAAAAACAATTTTTGCAAATAAAGATGATGTTCAGTCAAACTGGACATACGAGTGCAAAGGGTTAAATTTTATTTCTGAAAATTTGTTAGGTTTATTTCCCAAAATTCTTAAGAAGACGTTAAAAAATTCTTTTTATAATTTTCCTCATAGAGATAGGAAATTTTGTGCAAATATACATTTCACCATCAGTATATAGAAAGTCTTAAAAGAAATTTCCAATCCCATTATAATTTTAATATTTTTATAAAAAAATTAAAATTTTAGAACAAAATTTTAACATTCTCCATGCGTCTTAATTTTTGAGATCCCTCGATTTTATATTTTAATGACTTAAAACTGTATTAAAAACAAATATGTGTATCGGTTTTTTAGGCTCTTGAATAGTTAATTTTTAGTAGAGTTTAGTAGAGTTTTTTTTTCTGATATCCATATCGTTTTTCATTAAAATTTTGCTTTTTAATAAGTTAAAAATCAAATTTAATCCTGTTAACGAAGTCTAATTTTAAAATGAATTTACAGTTTCTGTGTAAGCAATATTCGATTCTTCCTTATCAATTTCATGAATTTTGATCAAAAATTAAGACGCATGGAACATTTCAAAAATCTAAAAGCTTTGAAAAATTAGTTTTGAGAAAACACAAATTTTAAGTATAGTAAAGGGCCAAAAAATTGTTTGTGTGCAAAATTCAAGCACTAATAACACTGCAAAAAATCATCGCATCTACACACGGTTTTTCACAAATTACTCAGTACAAATTAGAGAATAATAATTCACACAAAAAGAGATTTCGATTTTGGGGTCGATTTTTCTCAAATAAAGGTCCACGGCCCCTTTAAGGTTGTGTTGATAATTTGTTTTTCACAAATTACTCAGTACAAATTAGAGAATAATAATTCACACAAAAAGAGATTTCGATTTGGGGGTCGATTTTTCTCAAATAAAGGTCCACGGCCCCTTTAAGGTTGTGTTGATAATTTGTTTTTCACAAATTACTCAGTACAAATTAGAGAATAATAATTCACACAAAAAGAGATTTCGATTTTGGGGTCGATTTTTCTCAAATAAAGGTCCACGGCCCCTTTAAGGTCGTGTTGATAATTTGTTTTTCACAAATTACTCAGTACAAATTAGCGAATAATAATTCACACAAAAAGAGATTTTGATTTTGGGGTCGATTTTTCTCAAATAAAGGTCCACGGTCCGTTTAAAGTAGCGTTGATAATTTGTTTTTCACAAATTACTCAGTACAAATTAGAGAATAATAATTCACACAAAAAGAGATTTTGATTTTGGGGTCGATTTTTCTCAAATAAATGTCCACGGTCCCTTTAAAGTAGCGTTGATAATTTGTTTTTCGCAAATTACTCAGTACAAATTAGAGAATAATAATTCACACAAAAAGAGATTTCGATTTTGGGGTCGATTTTTCTCAAATAAAGGTCCACGGCCCCTTTAAGGTTGTGTTGATAATTTGTTTTTCACAAATTACTCAGTACAAATTAGAGAATAATAATTCACACAAAAAGAGATTTCGATTTGGGGGTCGATTTTTCTCAAATAAAGTTCCACGGTCCTTTTAAGATAGTGTTGATAATTTGTTTAGGTCAATTATCTGCACGAGGGATGCAGGCCAAGAGTGGGATGCCTTTCATGGAGGCCTGTCTAAACCAGACTAACATGTATTTAACCTATTTATGCCTAGCGTCTCCTTTTTGTTACGTTTCGAATTTTTTTTTTTTTTTTATTATAATTTGCTTTTACTTTTCAACATGAAAATTGTATGAAGTAATTGTATAGAAATTTCTTTATCTATTACGGTTGATTGGTTTTTGACAGCCGATTATCTACACTAGGGATATAGGCCCGAGGGGGGAGTGCCCTTCGTGGGGGGTCTTTCTAAGGGAACCTAATCCGTATTTGCACATGGAAATCCATGGCTGGAAGAAAACCACAAAACTCCGAACGATTAGGCCGACGTGCGCGATTGCGATCGAACCCAGCACCTCCCGTCTACCAGCTTGGAGAGCAGAACCTCTCAGCCACTGGTGGGGCCGTTTATCTATTACGGAGAAATGACAACATAAGATTGATAGTTATTTGCTTAAATAGCCTTTTTTCGGTATTTACAGATATTTCATTTTTCAAGATAGCGAAATGTAAATGTAAGTTTGTTTATATTTTTTGTATCAATGATCCAAATAAATAAGTCCTAATCTTAGCTTGTAGCCTTCTTTTAAATACGTATTTTTTTAAATTGAGAAATTATATCTACAAGCCTATTTTTTATGCATGTTTATAACGTACAAAATATAGGGCGCTATGCGCAAGTGGGAACGTATTTGTATTAGCCATTTAGGGGACAGTTATTGATGTAAAGTCCTTTTCAATATAATGTTGAAATAAATTGTTTTTACAATCAAATACGATTATTCATAAACTATTATTAATAATACTTATAACGTTATTAGTCTCTATAAAGAAATAAATATATATGTTTAATAGTTCATAAAAATACTAATTGTACTATATAATATACAATTTAAAAGCTTAATTTATATAAATTTAGACAAAACATATAATTATGCATTTTTTCACATATGGATATTCCCATATTTAGTACGTTTAAATTTTATCAAATAAATACAAAAGTATTTTAGCGTAATTTTTTTAGTATTTTTCCAGTTCATTTTGCAATATTTTAAAGTTATTTCATCGGAAAATTTGAGAAAACAAAAGTTCAGGCATAAATTGGTTAAGCAGCTTTTACACAAGTCTGGTGAAACCCAAGGAAAAGTTATAATCAATTTGAATTATTATTTTGAACAATATCTTTTTACTTTTAATTAGTTGACATTCATGAAATGCACTTTAAATTGTTTTTTGAGTACATAAATATTCACTAAAAAGTTGAAATTTAATGGTTTCGAAACTTAATAAATAATGCATTTACATATGAGGACGTGAGTTGCTAAACTTGCCGTATCCAGAAAATGAAATTTTGTGAAATCGCGAAAAACCTGTAGCTGCATCCATTGGTTTTCATTTTAAACCAAAATTTCACAATAGAAGAAGTTTAGGATAATAGTATTTTTGCAGATTATGGTAGTTTTTCGGTGCAGGTTTGCTTAGAGAATAGATTGATAGAGAAAACACGATTTTTTAAATTTTGGATAAGGCGCGTTTTTGAAACTCACGTTCCCGTATATATATATATATATATATGTCGTAGGCTAATTGAGAAATCCGGCTCTTTGCAAACAGCCTAGGCTCTTTGCAAAGTGCCGGGCTAATTGGAGAATCCATCTCCCTTTTTCCAATTAGCCTGATATTTTACAGGCTTCTTGCAAAGAGCCTAGAAAGCGTTAGGCTAATTGAAAAATGACCAGTTATTATCCGATCAGGGTGATATTTTTAGCGCGAAGGCTATCAAAGCCTGAGAGCTTATGTGCCCGCCGATTCTGTATGTACGTGTGTACGTACGTACGTACGTATGTACGTAACACGATAACTCTTGATAGAAATATCCGATTTGCTTCAATTTTTTTTTGTTCATTCTGATAAGATGCTTCCCTGATTAGTTTTTGGGGTTCATTGGTCAAGGATAAAGGGGGGAAAGGGGGGGGCTAGTCCCCCCCACACCTTAATTTATATAAATGGGTTTTTCATGCAGAAATATTCGATTTGCTCCAAATTTGGTATACCTGTTTATTGTTTTAAGGAGCTTCCCTGATTAGATTCGGAAGTTCATTATTTAACTATAAAGGGGGGCTACCCCCCTTAATTTAGATAAATCGGTTTTTCATGATGAATTATTCGATTTGCTCCAAATTTGGTATACCGGTTTATTAAGTTAAGGAGCTGCCTTGATAAGATTTGGAGGTTCATTAGTTACATTTAAAGGGAGGAAAGGGGGGGGCTATCCCCCCACCCCCCGTAATTTAGTTAAATGGGTTTTTCATGCAGAAATATGCGATTTGCAATAAATTTGGTATACCGGTTAATTATATTAAGCAGCTTCCCTGATTACATTTGAAGATCATTATTATGTGTAAAAGGGGGAAAGGGAGGCAATTGCCTCTCCCCTTAATTTAGATAAATGCGTTTTTATGTAGAATTATTCGATTAGCTCAAATTTGGTATACTGGTTTATTATGTTAAGGAGATGGCTTGATTAGATTTGAAGGTTCATTAGTTAAATATAAAGGGAGGAAAGGGGGGGCTAGCCCCCCCCCCTTAATTTAGGTAAATGGGTTTTTAATACAAAATTATTTGATTTGCTCCAAATTTGGTATACCGGTTTATTATGTTAAGGAGCTTCCCTGATTAGATTTGGAGGTTCATTAGTTAAGTATAAAGGGAGGAAAGGGGGGCTAGCCCCCCCCCCCTTATTTTAGATAAATGGGTTTTTCATGCAGATTTATTCGATTTGCTCCAAATTTCCTATACCGTTTTATTATGTTAAGGAGCTGCCTTGATTAGATTTGGAGATTTATTGGTTAAGTATAAAGAAGGGACAGGGCTAGTGTCCCCTTAATTTAGATAAATGGGTTTTTCATAGAGAATTATTCGATTTGCTTCAAATTTTATGTACCAGTTTAATACGATATGGCTTCCTTCATTTGATTTGGACGTTCATTGGTTAAGTATAAAAGAGGGGAAAGGGGGGGCAATTGTCTCTCCCCTTAATTTAGATAAATGGGTTTTCATGCAGAATTATCCGATTTAGTTTAATTTTTTTTTCAACCGGATCCGAACTTGAAGGTTCCATTTGAAGTCAACCCGAAAACCGACCACAACCAGGTTTCGGATTGAGTTCAATTAGAACTTTTAGGTTCGGATCGGGTTACCGGTGGACGGAGATTATTTTGTTTGGCTTGAATCGGGTTATAGTTCTTTGAAATATTTTTGTCGGTTAAGATTTGGTTCGGTACGGGTTTCAGGTTGACTTCGAATGGAATTTTTAGGTTCTGGTAGCGTTGCGTGTCCACAGAAACTAATTTGTCTTGTTCGGATCCGGTTATGGATCTTTGGAATATTTTTGCCGGTTATCAGATTTGGTTCGGGATGTCGGGTTTTTTCAAATGGAACTCTCAGGTTCGGGTCGGGTTGCATGTAGACTGAAATTATTTTGTCTTGCTCGGATCGGGGTACGGCCTGTTGTAATTTATATTTCGGGTTTGGGTAGGGTTATGCGTTAATAAACCTAATAAAAAGAAAATTGCCCAGTTAAACTGATGGCACTGAGCTCATAGGCTATTCACACTAATTGTATATTATACTCTTATTTCAAAGAATAATGCCCCTCGAAAAATAAATGAAGGTATTAGTCCCCGTTGCCCCCCTTTCTACTTAACCAAAGAACCTCCAAATCTAATCAGGGAAGCTACTTAACGTAATAAACTGGCATACCAAATTTGAAGCAAATCAGATAATTCTGCATGAAAAAACCATTTCACTAAATTAAGGGTGGGGGTATTAGCTCCCCCATTTCTCCCTTTATGCTGAACCAATGAACTTTCAAATCTAATCACAAAAGCTCCTTATTAGAATGAACCTAGAAAAAAAATTAAACTAAATTAAATAATTCTGCATGAAAACACATTTATCTAAATTAAGGGGAGGGGCAATTGCCCCCCTTTCCCACCTTTTATACTTAACCATTGAACCTCCAAATCACATGAAGGAAGCCATATCGTAATAAACTGGTATATCAAATTTGAAGCAAATCGAATAATTCTGTATGAAAAACCCATTTATCTAAATTAAGGGGACACTAGCCCCTGTCCCTCCTTTATCTTAACCAATAAATCTCCAAATCTAATCATGGCAGCTCCTTAACATAATAAACTGGTATACGAAATCTGGAGCAAATCGAATAACTCTGCATGAAAAACCCATTTATCTAGATTAGGGGGGGGGGGGCTAGCCCCCCTTTCCTCCCTTTATACTTAACTAATGAGCCTCCAAATCTAATCAGGGAAGCTCTTTAACATAATAAACCGGTATACGAAATTTGGAGCAAATCCAATAACTCTGCATGAAAAACCCATTTATCTAAATTAAGGGGGTGTCTAGCCCCCCTTTCCTCCCTTTATACTTAACTAATGAACCTCCAAATCTAATCAGGGAAGCTCCTTAACATAATAAACCGGTATACCAAATTTGAGCAAATCGAATAATTTTGCATTAAAAACCCATTTACCTAAATTAAGGGGGGGGGGGTTAGCCCCCTCCCTTTCCTCCCTTTATACTTAACTAATGAACCTCCAAATATAATCAAGCAATCTCCGTAACATAATAAACCAGTATACCAAATTTGAGCTAATCGAATAATTCTACATGAAAAACGCATTTATCTAAATTAAGGGGAGAGGCAATTGCCCCCCTTTCCCCCTTTATACATAATAATGATCTTCCAGATGTAATCAGGGAAGCTGTTTTACATAATTAACCGGTATACCAAATTTATTGCAAATCGCATATTTCTGCATGAAAAACCCATTTATCTAAATTACGGGGGTGGGGGATAGCCCCCCTTTCCTCCCTTTATATGTAACTAATGAACCTCCAAATCTAATCAAGGCAGCTCCTTAACTTAATAAACCGGTATACCAAATTTGGAGCAAATCGAATAATTCATCATGAAAAACCGATTTATGTAAATTAAGGGGGTAGCCCCCCTCCCCCCCCCCTTTATACTTAAATAATGAGCTTCCAAATCTAATCAGGGAAGCTCCTTAACGCAATAAACCGGCATACCAAATTTGGAGCAAATCGAATATTTCTGCATGAAAAACCCATTTATATAAATTAAGGGGGGGGGGGACTAGCCCCCACTTTTCCTCCTTTATTCTTAACCAATGAACCCCAAAAAATAATCAGGGAAGCACCTTATCAGAATGAACCTAGAAAAAAAAATCTGAAGCAAATCGGATATTTCTATCAAGAGTGATCGCGTTACGCACATACGTACGTACGTACGTACACACGTACATACAGAATCGGCGGGCACATAAGCTTTTAGGCTTTGGTAGACTGTGAGCTAAAAATATCACCCTGATCGGATAATAAGTGGTCATTTTTCAATTAGCCTAACGCTTTCTAGGCTCTTTCCAATAAGCCTGAAAAATATCAGGCTAATTGGAAAATTGGGAGATGGATTCTCCAATTAGCCCGGTTCTTTGCAAAGAGCCTAGGCTGTTTGCAAAGAGCCGGATTTCTCAATTAGCCTACAACATATACATTGTTTGTAAACAAGCAACGCTAGAAAAATAGCATCAAACAATTTCCGATTGTTGACATTTCTATAAAAGAATGAAGTATAGAGGATTTCAAAACATTAAGTTGTGGTTTACATGAGAACTACACAATCGGGCAGAAACGTTTTGTGAGATAGTTTTCTATTTTTTATTTCAAGAAAAAAAAAGTATCTTCGAAAAATATTCAGAGAATGACAGATAGAGATACGTCTCAGGTGTTTTTTTTTTTTTTTTTTTTTTTTTTTTTTCAGATAAAAATACATAATATTTACACTCTCAAAAATAATTTACTTAAAAATGAGAACTTCCATGTACTCGTATTTTTTTAAGTACAATTGTTTCAAAAAGAAGTACATTGTTAAAAAGTACGTACTAAAAAATGAACATATATATGTACTCATATTTTTTAAGTACAATTGCTTCAAAAAGGAGCATTAATCTACTTAAAAATGAAAATTTCTTTGTACTCGCTTTTTTTAAGTACAATTAATTCAGAAACAAGTGCATGATATTTTGTAGTTGTGTATACTTATACTTGATCTATAAATGTATGCAGAAATGAATACAATATTTTGTATTTTAAAGTCTTAATATTCATGTTTAAATCCTATGTGCTCAAAAATATGAGTTTTCTGATAAACCCTTTTCTTATACCGAATTGACAGTAGGGATTTCCAAGCTTTTATTTAAAGATATGTCTATCTTTGTTATAATTTTTAATTTATAATACATACTTTTCAATTCTTCTTAATACACACTTTTTATTTACAATTTTATTAGAAATGTTAAAGAAGAAAATTTAGTTTAAAAATTGTTTTATTAGAAATTAGAATATTTAAGAAAGGGAAAATTCATCTCTGCTGTTAGCGATCTTCCGTCTCTGATTCGTAAAAGGTGTCATTTGGAAGCAGCTGATTGCTGCTCTTAAAGCACAGTCAGTACAATACTGATCTCCCACCTTGAGGACTCGAGTTCAAATCACGGGGCGGCTCATACACAAAATTTCAAGAATTAAAATAGTAAATTCGTTGTTTTTTACTACAAAAATTGTAGTCCTTCGAAATTAAAAATGGTGATTTGTCGGTTCTCTGTAATTTCGCTTTTTTTTTTTTTTAATAGTGTATGTGTGTTTCTATACATACTTATTTTCGAGTCCCTGTATGTACTAAAAAAAAATAAGTACATGCGTTTTTCAAATTTAAGAGTTAAGTACTCGGAGCTATTTTAAGATAGGGAAGTGCTCAATAATTAGTGCAATTTACTTATTTTTAAAAATAGTGTTTTAACAGTGTAATCTTATATTCTTTAGGCGAATTTTTCTTAATGCCTAAAGTTTAGGCATCAAAATCTATTATTTGGAAAATTTGTGTGTACAGAAATCTTTTATGCTAACGTTCATGTAACTCTGTACGGTTTGACGACTAGCTCGACATAAGTTCGAATCCAGCACCTCCCGTCTAACAACTTTAAGAGCAGAGACTCTCAGCAACTGGTTTAGCTGGAATTCCTAAAATTCTCCAGATTTATATAGTGCACCTTTCTTAACCTCAACATCATTAAACGACATTTTACTTTTCAAGGTTACAAAAATACAAATTTATGGTTACCTAAATGAACACTTTTTTTTTTTTTTTTTTTTTTTTTTTTTTTTTTTTTAGCTGAAGCTAAAACAGTCACAACAGACATTTCAATGATCCTACGACAGATACAAAACCGTCTGGGATAGCTATATAAACAATCTTTTAAATGAATCAGTAAAACAAATCTCTAATCTTATAGTTAATCTTATAGAAATCTTATAGTTAATAATAATTATTTCACCTTTAACAATAAAATCTATAAAGAAAATTATGGGGCTCCTATGGGTTCTTCTATACCAGGACTTTTAGCCTAATTTATCCTACGACCTCTAGAAACACATATATATATAATAAACTGGAATATATCCCTATACATGGATCAGATACGTAGATGACATTTTTATCATATGGCAACATGCAGATACCTTAATCAATAGCTTCTTACGTAGATTAATAGCCTTGAATCTAAAATGAAATTTACTTTGGAAATGGAACAGAATGGTACACTACCTTATTTGGATGTGTTACTAATCAAAACGCACCAAGAAATAGAACGTACTGTTTACAAAAAACTCATAGCCAATCAGTCCTCATATACCTCATAACGCTCAAGCACCGTTTTCATACAAGTTTCTGTATTTAGGTATTCTATCAAAAGAGCCTTCACTGTTTATACCCCAGAGCAGTTACACAACGAAATAAATGAAGTATATGACATCGCTAGAAACAATGGCTATAAAGAAAGAACAAAAAAACAAATTAAATAAGAGCTTGAGGAATTAAAAGAAAGGCAATTTCGAAGTACAAAATTCCATGTTATCCTCTTTGCAATATTTTCCTATTTTTTTTTTCCGAAAGATTTAAAGATAAACTCAATAAATACAATATCTCCATTGTTGCAAAACCATCCACAAAATTAAACATTATATGTAAGAAAATAGACCCAATATAACCAAATCCATTATCAGGGGTATATGAAATAACTTTCACCAAAGAAGATGGATCCATGCAATGTTATATAGGAATGACGAATAGAAAGCTCAAAACTAGGATCAAAGAGCATATAGCAGACTTCAAATACAATAAGAAAACTACAGCTGTAGCAAGACTATATAACAGAAAACATTTTACAAATAGTAGATTTAAAAATAGTAGAATAATTTATCCATCCAAATCTTATTTGCCATCCATCATCGGGGAATCAATAGAGGTCTTCTTAAGCAATGAGAATATTTGCAATGATTCAGCATCCATGGAACTGCCTAAAATTTGGAAAGAAATACTATACAGAATAAAGAAAAAATAATATAAAAAATAATTCACTTTCACAAATTTCTACTTTTAATGCTGCAGTTAATTTCATTATGCGTGTGTTCGCGTGATTTTTTTTTTTTTTTTTTTTTTTTTTTTTTTTTTTTTGTGTACTAGTTTTACAGTTTGAATTTTTGGGAAAATATTTTTATCATTTTATTTATTTATTTATTTATTTATTTATTTTTGAGAATGTAGGCGTAGGATGCAATGAAACATGTCGAAATGTAAATAAATAAAAGTATTTTGGCCTTTTTAATTTTTTTTATCACTGATAGCAATTATTGAGTACTTTTATGTTTTTAAGTGATTTTTATATATAGTTTATAACAGGTTTAATGTTGAAAATCAATGTGAAGTTATGTGTCACATTATAACCAAAGCAACAAATTTATTTAAAAAATGTATCGCGTACGCATAAAGTCCTATATTTGTGAAAAATATAATCAGCTGAAATTTATCATCAAACAGATATGTTTTTGAACATGAGACCAAATTTCATACGGGATATTTTACAACGTTGTGGCTTTTCGAAAACTAAATTATGCATAAAATCCGAGTATAATACTTCCCAAGCTCCCCTTGTAAGAATTTAATCGAACGCGGATTTTATTGGCTTTTTCATGAAATATTAAGAAAAAAAACTATTCTTAATCAACAAAAAATTTTCCGTAAATGAAAATTAAGCTTCCGTCTGAATTAATTTTAAAACTCTTTGAATGGGGTGTTATAGTATGATCAAGAACCACCACACAAACTTCAACGATAATTAAAAAGAGTGTTTACAAGTATCTTGGAATTTCAAATGACAATATTTAAAAAACATAAAAAAGGTAAGTTAGAAGTAATTAAATAATCATCTAAATTCCAACAATAGATTTCAGAAAAAGCGCAAACTGATATAATAAATAAAGACGATATTATTGAACATTATTCTTTATAGATGAAATTATTCTATGAAAGAAATTCATAGCACAATATTTCTGAAATTAGATAATTATCAAAATATTCTGAAAGTAATCAAATCCTAACCACCAAATAAATTTATTTGAAATCTTTAATGCGAAACATTTTAACAAGTTTCCGCTATGCCTTAAGAAAAATATCATTAACTGCTCTATCGAATCATTTACATTTGACATTTCTTATGATGTTAATGTAGATTACTAAATTCAAAGTATCTCTTTTTCTTTTAATATTTGGAAATGGAAATTCAAAGAATTTATTTTGAAATGTGCATGTAACTTAAATTTTTACTGAATTTAAATTAATTCTAATTAAAATCATGGCTTTATTAAAATGAGAAGTAACTGTTTGTTTTCTCTTTATTATCGCATGCTATTACTCTTTTTTTTTTCCTTTAAACTTTTAAGTCTGTGATTTAAAACTTATTTTCACAGTTGCTCTGGTGGAAAGTATGTTTCGGAATATTCAAATATGCTTTTTTACAGTCAGTAATTCAGATTACTAGTAAAAATGCGTAATATTGAAATGCACAAAAACGACAATTATTGTAAATTTGATGAAGTGGAAAGTGTTAGTTATTGAAAATCTAAAAAAATTATTTAATTTTAAATTGAAATAGTTAATATATCGTGTTGTTTAGACAACACGTTAAGTTATGAGAATATACATTATTTCCAATAAAATTCGATACAAAAAGTATGTGTTTTTAACTAAATAGTCATGTGGTGTTGTCTAATGAAATATCCATACTATAAACACATTTAATAAGACCATTTGTCTACATTATAGCATCATTATTAATAAAAATGCATCTAAAATATTAAAATTATAAGGATGATACTACCAACAGTAAATTGAGTCTATTTAGAATTATCTGATTACGTTTAATAAAAGATGAAGATATTAGGAATGAACATAAAAAAAAACAAATATTTGAAAAATGCACTATTATTACTATTTAACGAAACTTAAAAATATTTCCAACTTTGGTACTATCTACAACTATCTAAAATTGTGCTAAAATTAATAAATATACTAAAAATGGCTTACAAAGATTTTATATTGCACTGTCATATAAAAATTTAAGAACAGAGATTTGATAAATAAATGAAAAAATAAGAATATATTATTAATTTTTATAACGATATTTTATCATGTAACCCTTTAGAATGAATTCTAAACAAGTAGGAAATTGCTCGTCAAACTTGGCAAATGAGGTGCGTTCGTACTATAACTAGTTTTATAATTATTTTTGCACCCCATATTGTACTGAATGTATATTTTTTGCGCTTCATAAGTGCATAGTCTGTAACATCATTAAAATGCACTTGCAATATTTTTTTCCCCATTCCCCGTAATGTAACGGCAAACTTTTAACAATCTCTGTAATTAAACTATACATCCGATTATCATAAAATTTGAAATGGCTCGACAAATTTTTGCAAACATTATATATTTAAAATTTCAGACCATTCGGAAGGCTGTAACATCATTAAAATGCACTTGCAATAATTTTTCCCCATTGGCCGTAATGTGACGGAAAACTTTTGACTGTCCCTGTAATTAAAGTATACACCCGATTTTCATAAAATTAGAAATGGCTCAACAAAAGTTTGCAGCAATTATATGTTTAAAGTTTCATACCATTCGGAAGGCTGTAACATCATTAAAATTCACTTGCAATAACTTTTCCCATTGGCCACAATGTAAAGAAAAACTTTTGACTGTCCCTGTAATTAAAGTATGCATCCGATTTTCATAAAATTTGAAATGGCTCGACAAAATTTTGCAACAATCATATATTCAAAATTTCAGACCATTCGGCTAGGTAGTTTTTGTTCTGTTATATGCGGACGGACGGACAAACGGACGGATAGACGGACAGACAGACTTAACGACGACTATAGGTGCTACGTATTTATATAATTACGAACGCACCTAAAAAGAGTATGTAGTTATAAAAGTTACTGTCGATAATACAGAATATTCTGATTTATGTTTGAAGACCTTCTGTGGCAGAAGCTCTAAATAATACATTTCTGAAATTAGGTATATGTTAATATATTCGGAAAGTAATCAAATCTCGAACATCAAATAATTCCCTTTGATATCTTTAATCTGAAATATTTTTTATAGGTTCTAGCCATGCCGCACCAAATATATCATTAACTTCTTTATCGAACCATTCACATTTGGTATTTTTTATGATATTCAATAAGATTTGAAATGCGAAGTTTTTCTATTTCCTTTAGCTGTTGCATTGAAAACTGAAAGAATTTATTTCAAAATGTGCATGTAACCTATTTTTTCCGAATTAATACTGAACCTATTGAAAACGGTGGCTTTTTCAAAAGCAGAAGTAACTTTCTATAACTCATATGGTATTACTTTTTTCCCCTTGACTTCTTCCGTCTATAATTTAAAACTTAATTTCACAGCTCCGCTTTATGGAAATTATGCTTTGGAATTTATACCGTGGTTTTTACTTTAGAAGGCGAAATGTTTGTGAATAATAGAGATTGCAAGTAAACATTAAGGAATTTCAAACAAAACAAAACTTACATTTTACAGCTCTGCTTTGCGAAATTTCGCTTTGAAATTTCAACCGCGGTTTTCTTAACTTTTCCACCGCCGGGAACTGATATATCCGTTCACTAAATTGTAGGTTTTACTGCTATAGAAGCATTATTTAAATTAATATAATTCTATAAATATAATGTTTTTTTTTTAAACAATATGTTATGATTAATGCTGTCAAGGCTTATATTCTCATACGTAATTAATTGATTTGTATGCTGATTAAATTTTTTCATGTTGGAAAAGTCATCTTTCTTTAGACGGCGAAATGCCTGTGAATAATGGAGATTAAAAGTAAACATTATGTAATTTCAAACAACGCAAAAAAGTAAAATTAATCTAAATTTAGTGAAGTGGGGACAGTTCGTAAAATTCTAATCGCAAAAATGTGTAATCATATAAATGCAATGGTTAATTCTTGATAATTATAACCTATAAAATTAGCAGAATGTAAAATATTTGAGTTAAAATTGTGATAAATTGTACATTTGTCTCTGATTAGATAGAAGCGACCTAGAAGACCTAGCTACCTAGAAGCGACATGTAACTGTCTTTTTGGAGTTATGCATGCTATTTTCACAAGTAATTTTAATACTAATATTCCACTTATTTTATCGTAGAGTAATCTATGACTGAATAAACCAAAGTTCAGCATTAGAAAATACTTTTTGAAAATAACTATCGAACCATGAAAACAGGCAGCTATGAGTCGCAACAGCAACTACAATTTTTTTATAAAGATTTCTTTATGTATAGGGAAGACTAGGGAGGGTTGACCCACTTTTTACAAAATGATTTTTTATTTTTTAAATATTGAACGTAGAATAAAATTTTATGTATCACTTTATTCGTTATACAGCCAGTTATCAAAATAAAATTGCTACGTAAGTATAATACATAAGAAATTTGAAAAATGATTGATTTTAATAATGAGAAAATAATGGGTCAAGCCTCCCCACGTATGGGAGGGTTGACCCACTATATGAGAGGCTTGACCCACTATATGGGAGGCTTGACCCACTTTGTTTTATATTGAAATATTTGTGAAGAGAAATAAAATCAGTTTAAAAAAGGCAAAAAAACTTTATGCTAATTTATGCTGCTTTAATTAGTATAAAAACATATTTTTGAAAAAATGATGATTAAACAAACCTGTTTAGACGCAATCACAAGTCAGAGCAGATTTTTTTTTTTTTTTTTTTTTTTTTTTTTTTTTTTTTTTTTTTTTTTTTTTTTTTAAACAGGATTTTGTCTGAGCAGGTATAGCTATACAGCAGGGAAAATGAAATTTTAACATATAAGACAGTATTTCGTGAGAGATATGGTCGGTTTTCATAGGGTTTAGTGCATTATTATGTCCGAATTTAGTAGCCACTGTCCGCTTTTATTTTGTCACTTTGACCTACTTTTTTGTGACATTCGACGTGACAACTCTAGTTGTCACATAGTTTGGCTTCATCTCACTATATTCATCATGTTGAAATTTGTCTACATACCTTCCTAAAGTTTTTCGAACAATTCTATGTCCTTTTGCAGCCGCATGAGTACATATCTTATCATTAACATATTTTAACCCTTTAAGGGACAAAGTACTTTCAGTACTAAAATGTTAAAATAAATGACTGGCACCGGAATATACGAAAAAAATTATTTGGAAATTGAAAAAGGCTATATTTCACATTCATATTAAATGGAAAACATTTTAGCAAAATTTTGGTGTCATTGTGGGGTTTGGGAATTAAAATTAAGTGACTTCATAAACATACACTGCTTTTGAAACGGTTAAGACTGCTGTTTTCATACTTTTCCATTGTTCCTATTTATCTATTGTAAGTAATATTTAAACGGAAAAAAGTTCCTATCAACTTTCCCATTTATATTTCGTTAATTGTTTTCGTGCAGTGGATACTATAGCAATTTTTCACATCTTTCTTTAATCAGTTTTAAACGTTTTTTATTCCATCAACCCATTTTACTGTATCTTTTCTGAATAAATTCACATTCATTTTTATATATAAACATTAACCATTATGCGCAGTGTATAATAAAAAGCTTTCCAAAACCCCCTTAAATTAACACATTGACGACAAGAAATTTTTATTAAATCTGAATTTTAAAATAATAGAAGCTCCTCCCTGTTCTGAAAGTCTTTTGTCAATTTGTGTTCCAGATAGGTTTCCTAAGTTTATGCATCGGTAAATATCTTTCAATGAACGAATTTAATATAAAATGTCTTACAATCTAAAAAAATATGGACAACATGATATAAACGCATTTTCTGTAAGGTCGAAGCCACGCCCTTAGTCAATGATATTTTTTGAATGAAAGCGGGAATTCTTGTTTCCCGTCATGAATGTGTTAAGGGAGCCTTAAAGATGTGGTCATCCCTCCCTCACATGGACTGGGTCCAGCCTCCCCACATAGCCGTTTTCTAAAGAATAGCACATTGTTATTTAAGCCTAACTTACAGTATAATCTTTAAGCCTGGAATGAAAGCTCGATATTTCTGCATTACCTACACTGCAAAACCTACTTACTTAAATTTCTATGATATATTTTATTTGAAAACAGCTTACAAAATATTTCTAAAAAACACATATTTTACGCTGAAACGCCTCATAATTGATTTTTTCTACACCTATTTCGATTATCTGTATGATACAGAGACTGTTGTTTGAACATTCCAGTAGCTTTGGTTGAAACCTATTGATAAATCTCTGAAGTTCTTTTAAATATGAAAACTGATGGATGGGTAAAGCCTCCCGTATGGTCAACCGTCCCTAGTCCCCCCTACATACTTTTTTGTTGTATTATAGTTGATAATATAAAAATGATCATAATAACGATATAATCAATAACATGCTATGTCTGCTTTGAATAAAATGATTCTCTTTATCACACGTATAAAAGTATAGTAGACTTTAGTTGGTAGAGTTGCTTATTGGTTTCCATAACCAGAGAACATTCATGCCACTTATGATAAAAGCTGTTATATAAATAACCTATTGTCTTGCCAATGGTATATTGTGAAAGACTGTGTATTTATGATTCATTTCTGTATTTAAAAATTCTGTAGTATCTGTATGTCTATTTAAAAAGTGTTATGATCTCATTTTATTCATTTTATTGTCTGTTTATCTTCTATTCCACCCGTCGTCTAACATTCCTGAAAATATTTTAACATTAAAATGTAAAATTGAACAGTACCGAAAAATGTTCCATATTAAAAAAAAAACTACACTGATACTTTATTTTTGCACTCCCTTTATATAATGAATTTTTTTTTCGCTCAAATAATTTTAATAGTGTATTGTGTCAAAACATTTGAAAGCATAAAGAAATTGTTATTATCAATATTGACATTTTATGTTGTTAGGTGTCTTGAAAACCGACGAATTATTTGTATTACTACACAAATTATTTTTCTAATCAAAAAATATATATTATTTACATGTTTAGGGTAAAAATAATCCGTAGATTGTTCCTTCCTCAAAAATATGAAATGCACAACAGTCTTATTACAGTTATTTAAAAAAACTTAAAATTTTCGTTTATATATATTTCTCTTTTTATCGGAATAAGGTATATGTAGAAGAATACAGTTATCCTGTCAGAAAAATCTGGATATTTTACTAGTGCGATATTTACATAATTTTCAAAAATGTGACAAAATCAAGGCGTAATGTAAAACTTTCTGTTTCCGAAAATGAAGCTTTAAAAATTTAACGTTACGTGGGGCAACTAGGCCATGATTTTACAATGTGACTTTGGAGATTCTGACAATGCAGCTTCAAAAGGCTAGTAGTCATTTGAATTAAAGTCTGAACTTTTGTAAATGTGTTCAGTTTGATTCCTTCTATCAGACAGTAATGTTCAAAATTACATTTTAATATCTAAAAATAAAAAAATATATATATTTCATCTTTCGTTCCTCATGGGTCCAGTTGCCCCATAAAAATGGTGCAAGTGGATCAAGAGGGTCAATGTTCCACACGCGTTTTTTTTTATATGTATATATTGGGTATCAGGTCTTCTTTAAAAAAGCGTAAACAACTAAAAAAATTAAACATGTCAGATCATGTACATTATATGTCAACTAGAGAGCATTTTAAGGGAAACCTTTACTGTTAATGTGTCTAAAAAAGCACTAAAGGTGAAAATATAAGATTTATTTTTACAAGAAACATAAAAATTAAGAAGTACTATGTGCTTTCATATAGGTAATAAATATAAACGTTACATGGGTATTTTAAGGAAAAAAAAACAAGATAAATCTATGAACAAACTACTCCGTAAGTACTTAAGTATCTATTCTCTTTTTTATTTACCACAATGGAAGTTCGATATATCCAATAAACCTGTGGAGAATGTAACCACATTTTTTATATCAAACAGAACTATTTTTTATCCGTTTCGTAAATTTTCCAGTAATCTCACTTTGCCTTATGTACGCCTCGTCATCTGTATTGTAAATTTTCGAGCTATATCTATCACTAAAATAGCAATTAAAGCCTTTCTGCAGGATTATTAAAAAGCAGTAAACCAACGTTTAAAATGCACAAATAATGGATGAAAAGCAGCAAACAGCTGTTTCGAATCTACAGCGAGATTCTTCTCCAGTGCAAGATAGGGAAAAAGGAACAGCGTGCTAGAAAAAAAAAAAAAAAAAAAAAAATTTTTTTTTTTTTTTTTTTTTTTTTTTTTTTTTTTTTTTTTTTTTTTTGCTCAGCTTTGCTTTTTCTAGCACGCTGTTCCTTTTTCCCTATCTTGCACTGAAGAAGAATCTCGCTGTAGATTCGAAACTGCTGTTTGCTGCTTTTCATCCATTATTTGTGCATTTTAAACGTTGGTTTACTGCTTTTTAATATATCTATCACATTTAAGAAATTTGGTTTGATGCCTCCAACATGTTTTTTTAAATTTTTATAATGTAATTTTAATAAGGTATTATGTAATTTTCTTTATTGTAAGCAAAAAACAATGAAGAAATTAATTTACCGTAGTAAGAGAAACTCAAAAAGATATTTATAACTGTTGGGATAACTGGATCAAATATGGTCCAGGTACCCCTGATACATGTCCCAATTACCCCATTCTTGAAAAATGTATGGGGTAGCTGGAACACCGGCCTTGCATTTGAAACATGAGGTAAATATGTAAGCAAAAAACAATGAAGAAATTAATTTACCGTAGTAAGTGAAACTCAAAAAGACATTTATAACTCTTGGGATAACTGGATCAAATATGGTCCAGGTACCCCTGATACATGTCCCAATTATCCCATTCTTGAAAAATGTATGGGGTAGCTGGAACACCGGCCTTGCATTTGAAACATGAGGTAAATATGTAAAGATGTATTTATGTGTCTAATCTTTAAATAAAAAGATTGTTTGATAAAAGTACTAACCGTATTTTAATAATATGCCAAGGAAGTTCAACCAAATGGACGTTGTTTTTTAAAAAAAGAAACCTAAATTTTCGGCAATCTATCACAGTAAAGGCTGAGTTGTGATTGAGTTGACACACGTTTTTTTAAGAAGTAGAGAGGAGGGTGCAACGTTGAAACTTAAAAACTTAAAAAACATAACTAAATAACATAAACTAAAACTTAAAAAACATCAACGGTTTTTTATAAAATAGTCTATGGCCCAGTTACTTCTTGGATCCAGTTACTCCAGCTTAAAATTTCTTCAAACCACAAAATACTCAATAATTGCTATGAGTGATAAAAATAAATTTTAAAAACGCAATAAATACCTTTATTTATTTACATTTCGACATGTTTCATTGCATCCGACGGCAACATTCTCAAGAAAATAAAAGGATAAAAATATTTTCGCAAAAAATTCAAATAGAAAACTAGTAAACCAAAACAAAATCAGGCGAACACAAGCATAATGAAATTAATAGCAATATTAAAAATGGAAATTTGTGAACGTGAATTATTTTATATTATTATTTCATTATTCTGTATAGTATTTCTTTCGAAATTTTAGGAAGCTCCATGAATGCTGAATCATTGTAAATATTGTCATTGCGTAAGAAGATCTCTATTGATTCTCTGATGATGTAGGCCAAATAAGATCTTTATGGATAAATTATTCCACTATTTTTAAAATCTATTTGTAAAGGTTCTCTGTTGTATAGTCTGGCCGTACCAGTAGTTTTCTTGTTGCATTTGATGCCTGCTATATGTTCTTTGGTCCTAGTTTTGAGCTTTGTATTTGTCCATCCTATATAAATTCGCACTGCCTTATCTTCTTTCGTAAAAGATATTTCATATACCCCTGATATTTGATTTGTTTCACTGTGTCTATTTTTTTAAATATTATGTGTTTTTTTTTTAATTTTGAGGATGGTTTTGCAACAATGGAGATATTGTATTCATTGAGTTTATAATTCAATCTTCCGAAAAAAATCAGAAACATGTTGCAGATAGGATAACTTGGAATTTTGTAATTTGAAATTACCTTTCTTTTTATTCCCCATGCTCTTAATTAATCTATTTATTGTGCTTTCTTTATAGCCATTGTTTCTTGCGCTGTCATATATCTTATTTATTTCGTTGTCTAACTGCTACGGGGGACAGACAGTGACAGCTCTTTTGATAGAATGCCTAAATGCAGAAACTTTGTATGAACCCTATACTGGAGCGTTATGAGGTATAGTGGACGAATTGGCTATGGGTTTTCTGTAAACAGTGCGTTGTCATCTACGTATCTGATCCATGTATGTGGGGTCCAATTTATTATATGTATATATATATGTTTTTAGAGGTCGTAGTATAAATTCGGCTAAAAGGCCTGATATAGGAGAATCGATTGGAATTCCATTATTTTATTTATAGATTTTACTGTCAATGATGAAATAATAATTATTAACTATAAGATTAGGAGCACTTTTAATGTGGTTTTCATATTTTCATATATATCCTCCAATCGGTCAATGCATCTATTTATCCTTATGACAGCGAGGTCATAGTATATATTCGGCTAAAAATACTGATATAGGAGAATCCATTGGAGCTCCATATGACACATCATAACAAAAACGAGAAAATTATGTCGATAAAAAATGTACAGCGTATTTACAAAAGCCCTAAAATACTCAAAATTTTGATCAGACAGAATGTCTTTTATTTATGCATGCCAGCCCTAAATTCATTCTGGATTTTTTATATCAATGTAGAACCTTTAAACTATGAAAGTATGATAAAAATGGTTATATCGCGGGTGGCACGATTGTAGCAAAAAAATTTCAATCGTATATTTTTTTCAAATTTGAATGAATTTCTGAAAGCATACGTAATATGTGAATCCACCTGATTCAATTTCACTTCTTAAAACAGCAAATGTAATGATTGTAAATACAATTCTAAAAATAAAATGACGCCATCTGGTGCCTAAATTCATAACTTGAATTCGTGATTCGAAATTAAATCATATACATGCTGTCCTTAACTCAAAGATTAAACTGTAAGTGTTGATAGAAGACACGATAACAATCAGTTATTGTATAGGAATGTATAGGCGCAATAATACTTTGAGGCACAAATACAGGGAAGAGACGTGCAAGGAATATTTATTTATAGCACCTTTGACAAGTAGTATGTTTACAATAAGTGTTCGAAATTGCGTCAACATGCCTAGCAGCGTCGACGAAGCGATTGGCGTACAGATTTAAAAGATGCAAGGTATTATAGGCACACGTGTAGCGTCAACATGCATTCAAGCGACGAGATCGTCAACAGAGCCAACTGGAGTCGCATTAATAAGACTCTTGAGATGTTCCCATAGGACATAATTGAAGGGAGATCGGAGTAGCCAAAGGACTGGTCCAGCACGCCAAAACCAGGCAGTTGTTAACGTATGTTTGTGGAAGAACTTTTACCAGAACTACTTCAAGATGTTCCGATCGCCATTCGTAAGTGACTGTGGTTCCAGCATGATGGGGTGCCAGCCCATTTCAGTACTGTTATACGCATTTATCTGGATGCCACTTTTAAGGCTCGATGAAATGGTTGTGAGCATTTATGCGACTCGAGATGAATCTCATTGCTCGAATATTCGTTGCTACTGCACGTATGCGTGAAATACCTGCCATCTTTTAATCTTTGTTATGCTTGAACTCTAAAATGTTCTCTAATTCCTGATGTGCCTCAGGAATTAGCCTAGAATAGTCTGATACACGGCTATTCTAGGAATCAGAAAAAACAAAGAGGGGCGGTAAAGGGCCGAATGAAGCCCTGTAGATTTCATGATGTGTGTTGCCAACCACTATCTCGTTGGAAAATACATCCTAGTAACCCTGACATGAGAAAAACAAATGTGGATGAAGAAGAATTTCAAAACATATTACAGAGTGATCCTGTTACAATTTATCATTATTAAAAGGATGTTCTGTACAATAATCTCCATCCCATCACAATACATGTGAAGAGGGTTGTTGTGTAAGCAAAGTATAGACGTTTACCACCAGTTATCCAAATGAAAGCACGGATATCTTCAGCAACAAATTTGAATCTGAATTCACCACTAAACACACCAAAGTTTTAGTCCATTATGGTCAGTCAAATGGGAATTTAGTTCACTTCAGATGGATACAGCGGTAAATGGATATAGTTAGCAAAACACGGATAAAAAAAAACCTAATACCAAATCTCGAAAACTATACGACTTGCGATGATAAGGCAGACGTCTCATAACGATCGTGCTGTCCTTATCTAGAAGGCGGGGAATAAGGCAGTTGGCTGTGTGTATGTTTATAAGAATACGAGGCCGTCGCCTCGACTGCTGTTCTGCCGAAGGCGTCCTGAGCCAGGCCACCCTGTGAGCAGACTCTTTCACCCAATGTTTTACACACCACCTCACAGTATTGACAGAACTGTCAAAACGTGTGGATTATTTGCTGAGCAGCCAAATCTTCTACTGTCAACGTACTATGTATTATCATGTTATTTTCATAGGCACCTTCTGTGGCATATTTTGTGGTGAAGTGTGCATCTGTAATAGATGAACTAAAGAAAAAATGCCTCTATGCACCTTTTTTTAATATGCATTTTAACACATTCTGATGTGTTTAACATATTATGTATGATGCTGTAATTATAACATTTTTCATATCTGCTTTGTACATGCCTTCATTCCAAATTTCAAAACTCTACTGACTAATCTTTCTTGAGTATCGTTTAAATGTATTACAAATTTACATATTTTTAAATATAAATATAGTGAGAATTGATATATGGTGAAAAAATATATATAGCAATAATTGTATTTTTTTCAACTGAGTGAAAAATTGTTCAGGACAGACTTTAAACCCATAAAAATAGCTTAAACAGTCAACGTCCTAGCCAATAAGCTCTCCTGGTTTTAAATCTGGTGGACACCATTCACTCAGGCGACTTTTTGGCAAAGACTTCTGGTCTGTTATCCGAAAACGCTTGATAGAATGAATCACGCTCCAATAAACATAGGCTACGTCATTACATTTTATTATTTTAACACAATCATAGCAAATGGTAAAGATGCGTTAATGGTATCCAATAGATGTGCCCAGGATTGTTTAATTGGTAGAATTTTGGTTGTTAAGGAAAAGGTTTTGGGTGCCAATCAGGGCCTGGGCACTTTTTCACTCTGTTTCAAAAATTACATTTTGGATTTATTTTCAATAACAAGTAATATAAAAATTTTGTTTTTAAAGTCAATTCCTACATAGGTCGTCAAAGAAAAATTTAATATAATCCCTTAAGCTAATATTAGTTTTTGTTGCATTAAAATATCTCAATTTGTTGATTTTCTATAAGCAAGTAGGTTTACTATGGAAGTCTATGGGAATTTGGCGAAATATTAGAAATACTGCCAAGTTGGCGTCACTTTTGGCGGCTCATTTTGGTCGCGAAATTTGGAAATATATCGCCAAGTTGGCGACAAACTTGGCGGTGTTTGGCGACAGAACAGGGTCTTTCCTATGGTAACCCCCTTATAGATATGAAGATGCATTAAATGCTTCAATAAGCAATGGCCACCATTTTGTCTCCCATGTAAAATTAAAATTAATTAATTAAAATTTAATTAATGAATTAATATTTGAAAAAACTGTATTAACATCAATTGCCATCCAGTACAAGTTTAAAAAAAATTATTTCAACTTGATAGGATGAATAATAAGTATTTTATTAACGATTGAAAATTTGATCAAGATATATAAATAAATAAATAAATAAATATAGGGTGAGTGTGAACTAATGGTAGGAATTTAATTTTGATTGTGTTAAAATAATAAATATTATGAGAATGTTGTAATTTACACTGCAATTATGATTGTGTTAAAATAATAAATATTATGAGAATGTTGTAATTTATACTGCGATTATGATTATGTTAAAATAATAAATATTATGAGAATGTTGTAATTTACACTGCACAAAAGCTAAATACTATTAATTTCTGACATTAAAACACGTAATTTTCTAAACTGTTTTTATGTATGTGAACCTCACGAATCTGTAATATGTTTCGTAAATATATATTATGGAAGCATTCTGAAGATGTAGTGGCTTTAAAAAAATTACAAATGTATGTAAAACATTTTGTAGTTTAAAGTCTCTCAGAAACATATTTATAGAAACTTTTTTTATTAAATTAATAAAAGGCGGACATGGTCTATTGCTATTTTAAGCATTATAGAGCGACATCTTATATCATCTACTGCATTTAGATTCTACTTCTTTTTTTTATTACAGCTTATTTGAGAATATAATTGATTCATTAAAATATCACATTTTTTATGCAGAAGGAAAACTATTCGATTCATATTATACTACATACGGCACATCTTAACATAAATCAGTACATTTTAATAAAAATAATTCTACTGTTTCACCAGCAAATTTATTTTCTATGTTTCATTACAGTCATTCCACACAATTCAGCGAGTAGAACACATTTATCTGAACTATTTTGCTTCTTATAATGTTGCAAAGTTTGAATAAGTAGTCTGTTTAATTTATTTATAATTTGATTAAACAACAATTTAAACGCTTTATATTTTTATGCTTCGTGTTATTATTTTTTCCTTTCATCATTAGGAGATATTAAGAAACGGACTTAATTTTTCTTTTACTTACAGATCAACATGATTTTAATTATTTCTGCAAAATGGCGTATTTATATATTTACATTTACAGAAAATTACCGTTCCGTAAAAATAAAGACTTTTTTTAAAAGTTCGTGAACTCTTTGAGCTTTATTATGCTACTTTTTGCCAAAGTAAATGAAAAATTTGAAATTACTAGAAACTTGTATAATTTTCTTGTTTTCACATAATTATTCACGCTGGTAGACCGGATGAAGCAACAATGAAGCATTAAATTTATTTCCAGTGTGAGAAATGAGATACAATTCATTATAAATGGGATTTATTTTAAGAATTTGGGGACACGGAAGCTTAAATGATATGATAAGCGCAGGACAAGTATAAGTAAAATTGTGCTAAGTTAATTACTTTTTAATAGAAGTTTTTTTTTTTTAAGACGAAGATTAAAGTAAATAAAAAATGTCGTTTAAATCAACTCTATATCAATGAAAAAAAGTAATATCTGAAGCTTCATTCAGAAGATTTTTTTAAAGAGAGCTTCAATTTTGATTTGCGTCTGACGTATAGATATGTTTTTTTCACTAAATTGGCTTTAAGAAATTATTAAATAAAAAATCAGACTCGAGTTTAGTTTCGCAAGATCCCCTTCACTTAACTTATAATATTTTCAACATGTATAACACTTTGATGATATTGAAATGAGTTATTAGTGAGAAATACTAGAATAATATGTTGAAGTATTTCACAGTAAAAAATGTACGTAACATTATTACAGAAAATTGGTGGCAGCATGCTGCCTCCAATTTTGTGGAGTAATTTAACTTATTTAATGATGTAATTTAAAGTGATATAACTCATGTAATATTACACATTAGTGTAATGTACCACTAGTTATATCGGTTAAATTACTCAATAAAATGGAGGCAGCAAGGCTGCCACCAATTTTATGGAGTAACGTTACATGATATTTTTTATAGTTCAATTAATTTAAAAAGAAAAAAAATTGTGTAATGACAATATTCTTTCACTAAAATGTGTTTAATAAGTTTCTGAAACATACTTAACTCGTTTAAAAAGATGTTTTTTAATTCTATAGAGAAGAAGAGAGTATAAAATATATTTCCGTACATTTATGTTTTCAATGTTTGTCTCCAAAATAACTTTTGAACGGATACATCGATTAGCAAAATTCGTTTTTGTTTGAAAATGTTCGTTTACAGGGTGATCAAGAAATATTTTACTGAATTACGCAGATGGCATCTCGATCTATCTCCTTATCCATTTCTTTCCTTTAACCCTTTATCTACTGACGGTAATTATAAGTACAATTAAAAGAACTTGTTATAAAATTCACGTAATACATCGATTAGTATTTATACGGTTTAGAATGAGTTATAGATTCATTACTTTATTTCGTTCCAAAAGCGTTATTGGTTACACAAAACAAAAATATTTTAAAAGGATGATTTATTTTGCCTTTGCATCTTTTCAGTTTTCTTGGTGTTGCGGATGAGGCGGGTGGGATTTATTAATTCAGAAATATGTCTAAATTTCTATTGTAAGAACATTATATTTGTACATTTCCTAATTCTACAAAATACTAAGAAAAATATTTAAAACAAAAGATTTCAGTGGGGTTTCAAATATTGCTCAAAATCCCTATAAATTCAAATTTAATTAATCCTTCTAAATCCTTCACTCCTTCTAAAATTCTTCTTAAATTTATTAATTGATTATGTAAATCTTCTGATGTAGTTTCAAAAATTCACGAAAAATGCTTTAGAAGATAAAATTTTCGTGAATTCATAATTCAGTACATAAAGGGTTAATCAAAGCAAAGCCGCGTGTCTCTATCTCTTTTTTAACGCAGCTGGTTGAGATAAGTCTTTTTTGCAGCAAGTCCCCCTCTTTAGGAATTTGGGAGAAAGATATAATTCTCGTTAGATATTTCAATATCACTCTTAAATAAAATAAAAAAAATCAATTTACCAAAATTTTAGAGTTTTTACCTAGCTAGAAAATAGTCTAGAACTGTAACTATAAAGTGACATTAGCAATCGTGTCTTGTACATCTTGAAGACTTTCATATTTGCTTGTAAATATACGCTTTAATGAAAACAGAAGGTCTTTTTTACATACTATTGTTTAAAAAAAGCATTTAATGTCAGCTGCATGATGCTTAATCATTGTCTGGCGATGGACTATGCAAAGTTAACTGATATACACGAGAGAAGGGGGCAAAAATATCAGTATACCATTTCTGCCATGTTGAATTTCGTAGTAAACACTGTGATTCATATAAACTTCAGCATGTGATTGACTTAAATTAATATATAAATTATAGGAGATTCTATTTCTGATTAGAAAAATGTATTCTTTAGAATATGTGCAATATATACAGGGTTTCATATTCTATCTACGCCCAGTACCTAGTATTTTAACAAAACCGTTAATTTTAATAGTATACTAATAATTACAAAATGTATTCAAATCAAATATATCTTTTATATAAGGCATTTATTTAACAGGGGACTGTATCAGTGATGTAGAATACTGAGTATTTATTCTTCAATCTAGCTGTGAAAGATCGCCATATTGCTATTAGTTATAATGGATTGATACAAAATAAAGAAAAATTTAGTCTTGACTTCTTATATCTCTTAAATTATAAAGAAACTGATCATTTTACATATAAATATTGAATTTAAATGTATTGAAAAGTTCAATAAATTTCAGATCTTTGAAATATTCAATATGAACACCTAATTTTTACATCATGTTTGGCTGCATCATTAAATTTTACCTTGAGATACAAAATGGGAAGACATTATGTGTAGTAGTTTAACAATTACAAAGAATTCATATTCGGAACTCCTAATGTTGAAATATTTTTTAATCTTTGCAAAACAGATCGCTATACGGGTATATTAATACTTTACGGAATAAGCTATAATTTTATAATTCACCAATTTTAAAGCCTTTAGAAATCGATTTTTCTTTAAAAAAGGATTTCATTTTTTTTAGTATACTTTATATTTATTTTATAAAAATATATAAAGCTTAACCTATTACTTTTTTTAAACAGAAACTTATTCCTAAAATCTTCAGTTATGACAATATAAAATTCCAGGTCATTCTGCCAAATAGTTCTTGAGTTATTTTTAAGGCAGTTCTCAAATCCAAACAGGCTGCTTTCTGATATATTTCTTAATTGATTTTTGTTTAGAAACACACGAAATTGCAAGGTAAAATATTCAGAAACTATCTGATCGAAAGATGTTTTTCTGTTTTTTGGTAAAGACAAAAGAGCTTTAAGAAAATAATGTTGAAGTGGGTGTTTACAACCATATTCCCAACACGACGGCTAGAGAAAGGTGAAAAAAATCAGTCCTCAATTTACCAAAATCATTTATTACTCGAAAAGTAATTTATTTATCAAAAAATTAAAAACGTGTTTTGATTCGAAATCGCTTCATTAGTCAGGCCTGCTAATTTATTTCCTTTACTTAAAATGAGACAAAAAGTTTTATAATCTATTCTTTTATAATGTCATATCATTCATAATCATCATTTGTTCTACCAATTTTATTTTCAGACATTAAAAACACACTAAGATTTCATAGTTTATCATACAGCCAAAAAATAGCGTACATGTCACAAGTTTTAAAACATATATATACTTTAACACAAACATTCAAGATAGTTTAAAAAATATTTTCACCTCTTTTTTCACCGAGGCTTCTTCAGTTATTGATGTTTTTCGTCTCACTCTCTCGCTAATCCTTGCTTTCCAGATTTTCCAGATTTTCCAGATTCACATTTTGAAAATAAGGAAAAATAACAGGAAAAATCTGGAAAGCAAGGATTAACGAGAGAGTGAGACGAAAAACATCAATAACTGAAGATGCCTCGGTGAAAAAAGAGGTGAAAATATTTTTTAAACTATCTTGAATGTTTGTGTTAAAGTATATATATGTTTTAAAACTTGTGACATGTACGCTATTTTTTGGCTGTATGATAAACTATGAAATCTTAGTGTGTTTTTAATGTCTGAAAATAAAATTGGTAGAACAAATGATGATTATGAGACAAAAAGTTTCGCTTTCTAGAGCAGGGAACTTGAGAACCGCCTTAAAGAAATATCCACATTGCAATCTGCTTTGCAATGATTCAAATTTATGTAACTTATTATTAGAAGTTCCAAATTTTAAACCTTCATACTTCATAAATTACTTGACGAAATGACTTCTCATTTTGTATTTTTAGGTAAAATTTACATAAAAAGTCAGGTGGGGTGTCAACATTGTCGGAAGGATTTATGGATTGCAATGCCAAAACCATTCGGTAGCAAAAATCGCGCTCTCTTATGAATAAACGAAAAAGAAATAAGTACGTTACGTAGAGGCCTCCTTTACTTTCTCAGAAGAAAAAAGATTTATGCTGCCCATGCAGTTATCGGCTTGTCATACTGTCATGGCCAGGTATAGGTGAGAGTCACCCGTTCAGCAGTATATACTTTTTATTTTATTTTTTTTTAGACGACTCTTCAAAAACACGTTGATTAATCCACGGATTTCTGAAATGGATTTTTCATAAATTTGTGTGTTTAGTTGAAAAAAAGACCCCATTTAGATTGAAATTACTTCTGTTAAAGCAATTATGTTTGGAGCGCTTGAAAGCTCCGTTTAGATTAACCCTTTATGTACTGAATTATGAATTCGTGAAAATTTTATCTTCTAAAGCATTTTTCGTGAGTTGTTTAAACTACATTGGAATATTTATATTTAATTAATTTTAAAAGGATTTTAGAAGTATTTATTAAATTTGAATTTATAGGGATTTTGTGCAATATTTATAACCCCACTCAAATCTTTTATTTTAGGTATTTTTCTTAGTATTTTGCAGAACTAGGAAATGTACAAATATAATGTTCTTACAATAGAAATACAGAAATACTTCCGAATAGAAAACCCCCCCACACACACACACACACTCCTCCAACTCCAAGAAAGCTGAAAAGTTGAAAAAGCAAAAGAAATCTTCCTTTCAAAAATATTTTTGTTTTATGTAACCAATAATGCTTTTGGAACAAAATAAAGTAATGTATCTATAACTCATTCTAAACTTTATTACAACTAATCGATGTAATACATGAATTTTATAACAAGTTATTTCAATGGTACTTATAAGTATTGTCTGTAGATAAAGTGTTAAGCAGCTACATTATTGAAAAGTGATTCAAGTGGGTGAAAAAAACACCGAAAATCTGCGATGAAAAAAGAGTATGTTCATGATCATAAAAAGTCACATACTTTGAATGTTGCTACGCTGTGATGCAATAGTTCGTAATTAAAAACGAGGAAGAGAAAATACATAACACTTCGTTAAAATGTTTTTTAAGTTCAATAATTGGGATCTGTTCTTTTTTAATTGGATGTTGATGCTATAGTGTATCTGAGGAGGTTAAATTTCAACAAAAATTAGGCTCTCGTATTGGAAATTTCAGTGTGGTTCAATTTCTGTATGAAGATTATTCATAAACTTATATATATTTTTAAAACATAAAAGGCAGTGTTCAAATGCCTATCTCCATATTTTTCTCGGACAATTTGGACATTAAAATTATTAGCTGTTTTTTGGCCAACTTTACCTGTTTGCATCAGTAGATTTAAAATATCTATTACATGAATGCGAAAACTTATGCTCGATTTTTTTTATTTGTCCCGAAGAAGTTTTTATTTGTATATATTTATTTGTATTTTATTTGAAATAAGGATACAGAAAGTAGTTATGACAAGATATTAAATTTTTTTATATCCTACTACGTTAATCTGAGGTTCATTTGACTAAAGGATTAAATTAGTTTTACAGTTGGTTTAGAAAGAGAGATTATTTTTTACTACAAAATTCAAACATGAAACATAAAGTTAAAAGTTCTCTTTAATTGATGAACTTCTTCACTAACTAACATAACTTTAAAAATAATTTTATTCTTTTAATCCTTTTTAGTTGTTTAGAATAATAATTTGCCCTAATAGGTTAATTTTCTAAATATTGCTTTCTAAAGGATTAACGCATCTTATTGATTCTTTTATGAAAGTTATTGTATACAGCATTCAGAATTATTTATTCATAAGGATGGGTACTGGTAAAGTCTAATTTCGCCCGCTGTTGGAGCATGAACAGTGCCGTTTTCTGCTTTTAGAGTGAATCGCTGTTTCCCTTATAAAGTGCCACAATTGATATGATACACATCCTACTTGTGAAATAAATAGCGTTCTACCACTACAAAAACGGAAAGAAAATTTTCTTTTCGCAGTTGTTCATTGGATGGTCCTTTTTTATGCTGAAGAAAGAGTTTCGAAATGCATTGCAAGTTTTAAGCAATACAATTAACTCCCCCTTTTAGTTTTTCCTGTCAATCTCAAAGAATAATTTTTTTTAACCTTTTTCTTGAATTCGATTGAACATTTCATTTAAATGTTTAATTTATTTCTTGATGCTTATTATAAAAATTGCAATTCTAAAAAATGATAAGAAAAATGTAATTGACAGACATTTTAAAATATCAGAAGATAGTAAATATAAAAGATGGGCAAGGCCACTTAATCGGATAACATGCTGGGATATGGTATACTTCTTTAACTAAAACGAAAGCTGCTATCATGTTTGAAGCATTGTAACCTATGATTTCAAGAAATGTTTATCAAGATTAGGATTTTTCAAGGAAATACGAAAATACTCAATTTTTTGTTATTTACCCCCAGGCTTTGGTAAGTAACGTGGTACATACTCGGAAAATAAATACCTAACATTTTTACCTTTCTCTCATCACTGATCATAATACGAAAATATATTTTTACTCGCACATATTCCGACAAGTTATGTTTAGAAAAATGTAGTAATGTGTCCTCTTTGTATGGCAATATATCGTTTATGATATTTTGAATTTCATGAATTTTGAGTGTTTCTGGCACTACAAATCAAAAACTCACGTTTTCAAAAATATAAAAAATTAAAAATGAGCGGGGTTTTGTTTCAGTCATTTTTAGATGCAGAAAAACATTTGTCTATATACATTTTATAGAAAAATGGGAGGGTATACATTAAATGTCCCTTTTTAATACATATAAAGTCAATTGTGAAACAAATGCCATATCTAAAAACTATATGCTTGATTTAAATTCATTTTGTACATAATAGTCTAACATATCTTTCCTGAACAATTTGAAATTTAAAAGATATCCATTTTATCTTATTCTGATCATTTAAACAGTGGTAAAAAATATTACATTATTAATGGGTTTTTTATCTTTAAAAACTAAGTAACAACTAGATTAACCTAAGATGGCTTCAATTTTACGGAATCACTCAGTTACTTTTTTTCTTTCAAAAAGATGTCTGAAATGTAGATAGATGCATACCATTCTAATACTATGCATAACATCCTGCATTACCTGCTTTAATCCATGAAGTTCTTAAAATCTATTCATATAATAGAATAGAGTTACGTGTGCGCTTATGAAAATAACTAATTTTTTTAAAACTGATATAAAAAAAAATGGATTTAATGTGATCTCAAACCTTGTAATATATCCCAGAAATCGAATATACTTTCGTATTCCAGTATTTCAATTTATTCAAATAGCCCCTGAACTTAAATTGCATTTCCTGACTTTATGATAATAAGTAACTTAGAAGCTGATGCCGTCGTTTAGAAACTAATCCCTAGTGTCTATTTAGAATTGGCTTGTGATACGCAGGCTGTTTTAATTCAACTTCTTCCTTTCATTTGGAATAGTTCCAAAGTATTCCGATTTCATTGCGCTTCTAAATGCCCAAAAAATTACCCTCTTGAAAGCATGCTAATACCACAGAGAGTTTGAAGGAATATGTCCATTAAATCCTTTAACCGAAAAAAATAATTTCTCTAAATGACAGATCTGTAAGTGTCCATAAAAAATCAGAATCTTAATCTAAATATTACATAATATTATTTAATTAATTATTTTCTAAGATATGCTGTGCGGTTTTACCAAGTGGAAGAAATTTCAACGACATGAAAGTTAAATATTAGGTTGAGCAGAAAGTTCTGGGAAATTTTTAATCTAATAGTTGACACAATCTGTATCGTATACAGGAGTACTAGTGGTATAGCTACAGGAGTTCGGGAATTTCGGCTCCAAAATGTCTATTTATCAGTATGATTTGCATGTGTTTATCCGGCATTATTGGAGAAAAGGTCTAACGATTCTGAAAGTCGTCGATGCGATTAATGAGGGTGAAGGTGCTGGTACGGCGACAAACTTCGTATTTCCAGCAAATCCGGGATCTGGCAGAACGATGGCAGAAAGTCGTGGACTATGATGGTCTCTACTTTGAAGTTGTTGCTTTTGTTGTTAATTTGCGCATAACAAGGCAACTTTCACAAATTTCCCAGAACTTTTTGCTCAACCTAGTAAAGTATATTTTACATGAAATTAACATGAAGAATAGAATTTCATTAGATGGAATTTTATGAAAATGTTCACACTTCTTGCGTTTATAATACAAAGTTGAATTTTGCTTTTTTTCATTTTAATATAGTCATATTTCTCTACCAAACAATGCTTGGTGCATTCGTAGGTAAATTTAACTTAATCACCTTGACAGTTGAATATTATGTTGAAGATCATTTGCTCTTTATGGAAGTGATTGTCACAATTAATTTCGCTGCACAAATCCTTTATTTCTTACGTTGTTTTGACTCTATTGGATATCTTTGACTCTTTGGTACTCAAATAGCATAGATTATTGACTTATCATTAGCAGTGTGTGGAAACCGTTGGGAAATGGTAGGACTGATATGCCAACAATAAGAAAACTGTAGGCCGTCTAATCTGGATCATATCTGAGCAGGTTTCTGATCAGATAACATCTGGGCCACGGTTGGTCCTTAGTTGGTAGATGGTAAGGTAAGAGGAACATTTTTTTTTAATGTGGGCCGACATGGGCCAACAATTACACAATAATGAACAACCATTTTTTTGTACTTGCGTATAGTCTTGGCTCGAAATATCCATGTTAGCACGTTTCCTTTTTGTTAACCCTTTATCTACTGACGGTACTTATATGTACCACTAACTTTAAACTTCCATACCATAGTGAATATTACTAATATTCTAATGGTACGTTGCAAAAAACGCTCTTTTAACTCCACTTTATCCGAATACATGGCAGCAGTAGTTCTAGGTTTGTTATTTTAGAGAGGAAAGAGGATATCTTTAAAGCAATCGATGTGTTTTGTGCCGATATCTTGTTAAAAGTTCATTATGATCTTAGAGTACAATCTGACTAGCTATTTTAGGTGATCGGTGTATGTATTTGATTTAACTGTTGAATTACTCGGTGGTACTTATAAGTACCGTCAGTACACGGGGTAGGACTGAAGTTGGATAAAAACTTCTTGTTTACTTTTCGTCTGTGTATTTATCCATCGTTTTCATCTGCTTTAAAATGTAATTACTAAAATGTAGTGTAGTATTGATTTCCCTGGTATTTCTTTTCTGTTTCATTGTTATTTTTTATAGGAAATCGAAAAGGTTGTGGCACCGGCTCGTGTTTGCTATGCTAGAAATGGCATATGTAAATTCATATATTGCATATGTGGAGATGCGAGAGAACATCTTGTCCCTGGAATATTGACGTCACATAACTAAAAGACTGCTAACAAGATCGAAACCTAAAAAAAAAAAAAATAGTTTTTTTTTATCCTTTCAGGAGCGAAGTATTTTCAATTCTAAAGTGTTGAAATAAATGATTGGCACCGGAATTCGCCGAACGATTTATTTGTAAATACGGAAAAGCCTATATTTCACATACTTATTAAATCGAAAATATTTTCTGGTGGCAGTTGAAATACCTTATTGATTTTCTGTTACGATATTGTAGTCATAGTGTACTGACGGTACTTTAGAGTACCTCTTTAATTAATTACATCAAATTTCTCGCGGGTGAATATTTTTTTATGTTAATCCTTTAATTTTCATTGTAGTAACTGAAAAAAAAATATTACATGAAAAAAATTGCAGTAGATCATAATGCCGTAGATAAAGGGTTAATATAGTCATGCCGATTTCATCTCACGGAGATTTCCGAAATCTTTTCAAATAATTGTGTGGGCAACTGTGTTAAAATTAATATAATGTAATTAAGTATCTAAAGTTTCTTGGTTTCATAAAGAACATGGGTTAACTAAACATAATAAAAAAACCCAAAATTTATCATTAAAAAGTTCTTAAAATTTAATATCCTATTATGATACTTCTTTTTTTTTTTTTTTTACTTTAATTTTAACATATTTATAACATAGATCTAATAAACTACCGCCTCCATATATTACTCGCTTTAACGAAAACACCAATCTTAATTGAACTATTCCCTTTCTTGACTTACAAAGTAGTTTAGTTTTTGTTTAAAGTAATAGGTAATTTGGTAAACATCCTTATTATATTACATTTAATTGAATGACTAGAATGCTGATTAGAGATAATAACGTATTATTAGCAATATCCAGAATTTTTTAATGCATATCTATGCTGGTAAACGGAAAAAGGCGATGAATTCATATTAATTTTTATTATGTGGGTCAAAAGTTACTCGCATAGTCAGTGTCAAAAAGCTCTTATGCAGTGAAATTATGTGAATTCTTGATGAATGAAATCAGCTATATTTTCTACAATTTGACTATTTAATGTAAATGATAGTGTAATTGAACGTTTTAAACACAAGCTGCTTTAAACTTTAAACAAATTTTAGATTTTTTTTCTGATATTTTCTTCAATTTTTAGTGTTAGACTTTATAATCTGATTTAATAAATATAGCTAAGTTTATTTAAGAAGAATGTCTTTGTTAGTGTTTTTTTTTATTTTTTTTAGGGGGGGGGGGGCTATGTTCTTTACATACATGATCAAAAGTGCTTGACACATTATCTTTATTAATGCTAAGATGTGTTAACTTTAAACGTTTTCCTTACCAATTAAATATAAGGCAAGTAGCCTTTGTATTAAATATTCAAGAAATAGTAGAAACGCATAGTATGTATTCCTCTAATATATATTATGGTAAAACGTTCACCAAAAGAAACAACTGTGAATTACATTATGTAAACAATTTTAAGTACACCGTCCTATAAAAGTTAAAGTACAGGGACTAGATGCTTTGGATTGTACACGGTTTGTCGAATATCTACCAACATTATTGGCGTCTTATTCTTGAAATTCTGGGATGCAAAGAACATGTTTGTTTTCATATTTCTTGGTGAAGATTTACTTGGGGATACAATTAGAGGGCTAATAATAAATTTAATAATGAAATAATATTTGCGATCACCTATGTAACAGAAAATGCTGTAAATGGTTTGTAACTGTGTTAAATGGCTATTTGGGTCCTGTTCAACGTTTGTGTGCATTCCTGTAAGCATATAATTCATATTAGTAAAGATGTTATTAAGTCGGTGAAAACTTCAAAAATTTTGTGTTTATAGCATACAGAGTTTTAAACAAAATTTAACACAACTTTCCGAAAACCTCACAAAGAAGAGTAGCAACAGTATACTGCAATTAAAACATGAATATATTGAATATTTGATGAGATATTGGCACTTGTATGAAATAATTTCTAACTGTGCATGCGTGGAAGATTTCAAAATTTTTATTTCATAATTTGGTAGTCAGCTGTTTTGGGCAACTTCTATAAACATTCCTGTCAAATATTATGAAAACACAGAAAGATATAGTGAGCTGTTTGAAAAGTAGTGGAAAATCCCTTACAATAAATCTATTTTTAGAAAGCAGCTCGCTATAGGGCCCCCTTCTTTGTGAATTTTCGCAATATTTTACTGGACTTTTTAGATAAGTTACCCTAAATAGTTGACTACCAAATTATGAAATAAAAATTTTGAAATCTTCCACGAATGCGCAGTTAAAAATTATTTCATACAAGTGCCCATATCTCATCATATATTCAATATAGTCATGTTTTAATTTAAGTGTACGGTTGCTATTTTTTGACAGGTTTTCAGAAAGTTGTGTTACATTTGGTTGAAAACTCTGTATGCTATAACCAAAAATTTTTGAATTTTTTACAGACACAATAACATCTTTACGAATATGAGTGCTATGCTTGCACAAATGCACACAGACGTTGAACAGGACCCAAATAGTCATTTAACACAGTGACAAATCATTTCGAGCATTTTTTGTTACATAGGTGATCGCAAATATTATTTTATTATTAAATTTATTATTAGCGCCCTAATTGTCCATCCGACTAAATCTTCACCGAGAAATATGTAGTTTGCATCTCAGAAGTCCAAGAACAATTCGCCAAAAATATTGGTAGACATTCAGCAAACCGTGTACAATCGAAAGCATTCAGTCCCTGTATCTTAACTTTTGGAGGCCAGTGTATTAAAATAGTAATAAAAAAGTAATTATTATTATAAGGAAATATTTTGCTCATTGGTTCCTAAAACATTTCTTTTTAAGTTTTTTTAATTTATTATATGTGTCCATTTATTGTTAACATTTTTTCAGTGCTTTAACTTCAAATGAAACATTAGAATTCAGCGCACATGGTCTAGCTCAATATTAATTATTCAAAATTAACATTTAAAATTAAGAAATATATTTCCGTGTTTTTGCATTATTCAAATACGTGGTATGCATATCTTTCTACACTTCTTTTAAAAAGAAAATACAAATTGACTTTTGTAATGATTAAAAAACAAAACATTTCCTTGACAAACAAACACACATTTAATAAAATTTAATTCGAAACAAATCATTTTCTTGATTTATCACAATTCTGATGCTTGAAAATAAACAAAGTTACTGATTTACTATGTCACATTTTTTATACTTTTACAAGATTCTCCATGAAACCTTCTTCGCGAATAATCAGGAAAAAGAAAATTATCTAAATAACCAAGATCGGAAAACATCAAGTACGAAAAAAATCGACCCAACTTTCTGATAGCAGATGATTTCCCTTTCATTTTGCTGTTTTTAAAATACATGAAACGGGAAATTCTTTTACTAGAATATGCACCTTCTCATTGCGAAAGAGTTCATTAGTAGATTAATGCTTATTTGTGTAATAAAAATCGAAATATTTCATGTGGTTTTGATAAATATATTTGCGATTATACTTGTGATGTGTAGATTTTATTTAATATCAACTGAACTGTTACACTGTATAAAAGATAAACAAATGATAAGCTCAGATGATAAAGGTGGTATATTTTTTGTATATTTGTACGCATATTTTTTCTACACTTCTTTTAAAAAGAAAATACAAAATGACTATTGTAATGGTTAAAAAACAAAATATTTCCTTGATTAATAGACACAAATTTAATAAAATTTAATATGAAACAAATCATTTCCTTGATTTATCACAATTCTGACGCTTGAAAACAGACAAAGTAATCGATTTACTATGCCACTTTTTTATACTTTTACAAGATTATCCATGAAACCTTCTTCGGGAATAATCAGGAAAAAGCAAATTATCTAAATAACCAAGATCGGAAAACATCAAGTATGAAAGAAATCGAGCTAACTTTCTGATAGCAGATGATTTCACTTTCACTGTGTTGTTTTTAAAAAATACGTGAAACGAGAAATTCTTTTGCAAGAATATGCAACTTCTCTTTGCAAAAGAGTGCATTAGTAGATTAATGCTTATTCGTGCGATACAAATCGAAATATTTCATGTGGTTTTGATAAATATATTTGCGATTATACTCGTTATACTATGCAGATTATATTTAATAACAACTGAACTATTACACTATAAAAAAGACAAATAAATGATGAGCTCAGATGATAAATGATGATGCAATCATCATATTCAAAAAAGGAGCTGTGAACTTCAAAATCATTATTTCTGTTCTTTGTCGTTCTTTGTAGTACCTCCTTTATCAATTAAAAGTGTTACGTTTTTCAAACAGAAATTTAACAGAGGACCATTCAATTATACGATTAACTCAATTTTTTCTTACATACCACCTTTATCATCTCAGGTTTTCAAATGGATCTTAATCTAGCAAAAACTTTACAAACATTTAAAATGCGAATTATACACGAACTCTTACGAGTGCCGAGTAGTTTTTATAGTACATTAATCAGATTTCTGAACCGGAATATTGGATTTTAGGATGCTGTTAATTCTCAATTGACTTTTTATGTACTGAATTATGAATTCATAAAAATTTTAATTGTTTAAGCTACTAGATTAATTTTAACACAATTATTCTAATTGGTAAACAAATCATATTAGATGTAAATTTCCAACTGGGCGAAAAATGTCCGGACCAGGTTTCAGACCAGATGCTGTAATCATCAAGGTTAGCTGGGTGAAAAAGTTCGACGAGAATCGTCCGGGATAGCTCAGATGGCAGAGCACTGGCGGCTTCAGCCAGGAGGTCCCGGGTTCGTATCCTGGTCCGGACATTTTTCGCCCTGTTGGAAATTTACATCTAATATGTTTAAGCTACATTAGAAGATTTACATAATAATTTAATAAGTTTTATAAGGATTAATTAAATTTGAATTTATAGGGATTATGTGCAATATTTAGAACCCCACTCAAATCTTTTATTTTAAATATTTTTCTTAGAATTTTGTAGAATTAGGAAATGTACAAATGTAATGATCTTACAATAGAAATATAGAAATATATCCGAATTGAACGCCCCCCCCCCCACCCCCACCCATGGCCAAGAATGTTGAAAAGATGCAAAGGCAAAAGAAATCATCCTTTTATCAATATTTTTGTTTTGTGTAACCAATAATGCTTTTGGAAAAAGATAAAGTAATGTATGTATAACTCATTCTACTAATGCAACTAATCGATGCATTAAATGAATTTTATAACAAGTTATTTTAATAGTACTTATAAGTACCGTCAGTAGTTAATCTTTTCTCTAGTTCTCTAATTTAATGCTCTGTAATTTAATTTATACATGCAAGGGTAACAAAATAATATTCATGTTCGTTATAGCTGTTACTTCAGCAATTTTCTCTGTTGATCATGAGGATAGTTTACTTTAGAAATTATAGCATCTGAAATACCAATATTTCAAGTTAAAAAAAAACTAAATAATACACTATATATTCCTATAATACACTATATATTGAAAATATTCCTGAAAATTACTAACAGCAGTAACAACAAAGGAATCTGTTGTTTTAGAAATGCTTCCTTAAATCCTAAAAATCTATTAGTTTCTGTTGGTTTTGATAAAGTTCTGCTTTTCAAAATCGTTAGTAACTATAAATAAGTAAAACTATACTTTTGCAAGCATCGCTAGATCAAGAATTATTTAATTTTTTTATAGTATAGTTTTTTAAACTTTATGCTATTAAATGTTAAAGAGAAAGAATCATGAATACTTGCAAATTCCCTTTTTTCAGTGTAGAAAATAAACGAAAAAAATAATCTAAAACTAATTGTGTGTGCGTGTGTTCAGTAAAATTTTAAAAATATTAACTACTACTTTGTATTAAGGAAACATTATTTACAAAATATTACATTATATCACTACTTCCTGTTAAGAAAACTGGCTATGTTTATATATTTTTTTAACAACAATAAGTTTAGATTTAATATTCTATTTCTGCCTGATCATGTACTATTGCGATCTAAAGTAATGCAAAAGGGCATGTGGCTTACTTTACTATAAAAAATATAAAAAAGTTCATAAATTTTATGTTATTTTATAGAAATAAAACATTATCAATGATAGATAAATTCTACAAACATTTTTTATATTAAATATAATTATTTTATTTGATAGTTGGTTTATTCCTAAATTTTTTTGGCTTAGCTAAAACAAAAATTAAGCTTCTTAAGAAACTTCCTACTCACAATGATTTCATTTATTACACACATTTTTTTTCAAAATTACGATTTTCACCAGCACATGAATTTTCAAATTTTCATTATTTGCAGACAGTTATTTAAAATATTTAATTATTTGAAAGTTTTTACGGTTATTTCACTAAGCTATATTATGAAATATAAAATAAATAGCTGAAAATTTTAAGTTACAGTAAATCGGCACAACATTGCCTTTTTTCATTATCCATCTTTTGCTAACTCGTAATGCTTAATAACACTTCAAAATAGTCTTAAACGATTAGTGTTGAACTCTAGTTTACGATTATGATGTAACGTGATACCTTGAGTAATCATATATTTTTTTTCTTTTTTGCGTGTAATGCCGTGTTGGCAAAGTTGCTTGGGAAACACGGTAACTTTGCCAACTGTCTATAAGCCAGTGAAAACCAACAATAAACACAGGAAAATTAAATTTTATATTTCAAATAATGTATTTAAATCATTTCAATAAAAAAGAAAATAAATAGAAGAGCAGTAAGAAAAAAATTCATGTCGGAAAAAGAAAATTTTCCTATATTTTCTATGTAAGGAGGTTCAACAATGAACACACTAATTGCTACGTTTACTGACGTCTCATTCGGAACACTAGAAAAATGGAAAATCCATACAATGTCTTTCGTTCTAAGGTGTCACACGTCATGTCCTAAGGCAATGTCCGTAATTATGGGTGATTTTTGTAGCGTAATGTTTCACATTTTTTCTGCCAAGAGATGAACAGGATGGGGAGGCCTACCAATTGGCTTGAGCACAACAAACCCCAGAATAAAAAAATCCAAGAGATGAACAGTCGATCACAAGCATCCCAAATTTCCTGCCATTTGTATGAGAGTCCGACCATCTTGGGCTAACTTGATGGCTTCAGTCATTGATGGCTGATCATCATCTTGAGGAAGAATGCCCGGAACTACGACTTCACTGGGTTCTTCAGGTTTCTCGTATTCTGCTTCTATCTCTGGTACTACACCTTGCTTGGGTTTTGATTCAGATGTGTCATGCAAGGAAAACTCGAAAAAATACCATAAATATTTGAAAATCCTCCGATTTGAAGAAAAAGTGTGAAAGAACCTATGGAAATGAAAAATTCTAGGTTGGCAAAGTTGTCCCACTCTTCCCAAGATTCCTGGTACAACTTTTCCAACTTATATTATCAACCCTAATAATAACATTAGATCAAGTTCCAAAAGCAGCTTCAAAAGTTCATTATATGCTGTGCTAGAATAATTAGGCAGTTTTTACTTACGTTCGGACCGAGAAGGTGAAACGGCACACTTTTTTAGACGTTCAAAATCGTCTGTTTCACGATAACAAAATATTTTCACTGAAAACGGCTATAAAACAACTGAAAAGAGAAGAAATATGTGAGAATAGTGTCATACAATCTGTTATTTGTGATATGAAAACACTAGCGCCTATTTTAATTCGATGTGGAACTTCCCAGAGAGCTAACTAACCTATTTTCAAAAAGTGACACACCTGTCCCTGATGACGGAATAACGAAACTTACAATTATTTGATTAATAAAAAGCTGCGCTAAGTGCCTATGACTTATTTTTCGAGTTTTAGTTTTCCCATCTTCGTGTCTTCAAGAAACAGAAATGTGAATTCGTTATTTAGGAGAATATATACGAGATTTTAATATTTTTAATAAAATCAGGAATATCAGGAAGTTTACTCTGACTTTTCCGCTCTTCCGCAGCACTTTCTAAGAAAGGCACATTCTTTCATCTTCCCATGTACGGCTACCATGATTTCAGCAAATTATCACGTTCGTTTGCTATTACGGTTCACGTGGAAATCGCTGGGAAAAATTTCCCAGATGCGACTATATTTTTTTCAATAGTTTGTCTACTTTAAACAATAATAATCTTGGTAGAATATTAGAAAAATTTATATATTAATTGAAAAAAAATTAGAAACTGAGAAAATCAAAAATAATTCGTGGCGTATTTCAGGACTGGCAGGTGCTAAAATTGAAACATGCGCAGAGTGTTAGTTAAATCCGTATTCTTCTATTATTACACTTTTATCTGGAAAACTTTTACCTAATACAGGAAACTCAAACAATTTTTAGTTGTAGTAGAAACATTTCAATTTGAGTATTTCTGATAATAGTTTTATGTTGTTCCATTTAAAATATCAGTTTTCATTTTTGATGTGCCATGAACCACTTTTTCATTAAACAATCATTTCCTAATGCGTCCTCGAGGAGGGTTTTGGGTCGTGGGGAGAGGGGAGGGCGCGTGTTTTTCGCTTCGCAATTATTGAAACCATCACCACATTTAAATTCTAACCTACTTGTTGACCTCTTGGAGAACAAATAAGTATGTTAATAATAATCAATACTGTCAGTTATAAACAGATTCTTTTCAAACTTAAACAGAACTAATCATAAAGGACTTTACGTTGTAATATCTAATGCAAAACAAATAGGCGTTGCTATCCAACGTACTATTTATTCATAAATTAAACGATGTAAAATAAACATATGAATAAAATAAATCTCTACGTTTCGGTTTAATGTTTAAAACCTTCATCAGGGGTAAAAAAAAATTCTAAAATATAAATAGACAAAAACACTTATATGCTACATCTTCAAAATCAAATCCATAATGGAAAACATTGTATTAGATTTTGAAGATGTATCATATAAATTGTTTTTGTCGATTTATATTTTAGAAATAAAAATTACTCCTGATTAAGGTTTTAAAGATTAAACCGAAACATAGAGATTTATTTTATTCATATGTTTATTTTACATCGCTTAATGAGGTTGGGAAGGGAGGAGTGATCATTTTAACTTTGAGCTTTTTAACTTTGAAATTTGCGATTTTAGAAACCTCCTAACGTGATGGTTTAATGTGAAGGTCATTTTTGGATTCAGCGTTAAAAAATACATAATAATCAATTTTCAAAAGCTAAAAAATATGGCATAACCCAAAATTTGAAAAACAGTGTAATCTAACACCATTTTAAATTATGTATCATTTCGTAAAGAATTGAGACTGTCGTTTTTCATCCTTTTACTTAACGAAAATTCTGTTATTTTTATATTAATATTATATTTTGTTGTTTATTTGTATGTTCTGCAGCAATATGCCAGATGATTATAGATTTCACATTTATATTAATTGCAATGTTAATTTTGCTTTCATCTATTTTTTGGTTATATCTGATGATTATTTGAATTTCTACTACATTTGTGAATAACCCCTATTTCACAGCAAAAATATACTCCAATTTTAAACAGCTATTAATCGGTCAGTTTTAATTGCAGAGGAAATCTGTCAAGTATGCGTGATTATATCCCTTATAAAATCTCTCAAGGCTGGCAAATTCACGCTGTTGTGTTGTGTTTCCTGCAGTTAGTTATAAGCCAAAACGCGCTCCTATTACTTTGGGTGGCCCATTTAGCTGATATAAAACAGAAAGTAGGCGCTTTTCTTGAGTTTCGGAACTGAAGTTAAACTAAGATTAGTCGATTTTATTTCGCACGATTTTATTACGATCTAACTATTAACTCAAAGAGTGATCACTTGATTTAACCCAACGACCACAATTATTTGAAGACGAAATCGCGTTTTGAATTTTCCCTATCCTTATTATGTCAAAGAAGTACGCAGTGCTGCGAGATTTGAAAGTTCCTATGCGACTTTCACTCACTGCATAGCGATTGGTAGACAAAAAATGACGCAAGCCCTTCATTTCTGAGTAAAATGACTTACACCAGATGTATTTAGTTGATTCGTCAATGCTTGTAGTTAAAATGTACACCATGGAAGAGTACGTAGAAATGATATTACTTTATGGCCAGTATAATCGGAATGGACGAGAGGCTGCAAGGCAATAAGCAAATACATTTCCAAATGATAGCCATCCGTCTAAAAACACGATTTTAAATGTTGTAAAGCGCTTACGAGAAACGAGTAGTGTTAAAAAATATCCTCGATCTGGAAGCTCAAGTATGCATGTCTCTGACGAGGAGATTTTGGAATATGCTCTTGCGTTTCCATAGTGTGGTGTCAGGGATATTCGTGAAGCTTGTAGCTGCTCAAAATCCCATGCATGGAACATTTTAAATATACATGTATCACATCCTTATCAACCGCAATTGGTACAAGCGTTTTATCCAGGAAATGAAGATAGACGGTTCGATTTTAGTAATTTCATTATCAACAAGCTACAAAGAGACTCGACGTTTCTGAATGACATTCTTTGGACAGATGAGTACACGTTTTCAAGAACTGGTGTTGTGAATAGGCAGAATACATACTTCTGCTCTGTGCAAAATACGCATGTCATACGACCCAACAAGCATCAAGTACTATGGTCTGTTAACGTTTGGTGGGGCATCTGGAAGGAAGCGTTAGTGAGGCCCTTCTTTTTTTATGACACTTTAATAGGTACAAAGTATGTAGATCTGTTACGAGGACCATTACTTGACTTCTTAGATGATCATGTTTCGTTAACAGACCTCACCAAGATGTGGTTTTAACATGATGGGGCACCAGACCACAAAGCAGAGTCCTCCCGAACACTTCTACGTAGCATGTTCCAAGACAACACCGTAGGTTACGGAGGTTTGGTAGAATGGCCTCCTCGATCGCCGGATCTAAATCCCCTAGATTTCTTTCTTTGGCGTTATTTATAAAGCAAGATTTACGAAGTAGAAACAGTATACCGAGTAGATTTGCAGAATCGCATTTTATCAGCCATCAGATGTGTCACTGATGTAATTCTAAAAAATGTTAAAAACTGATTTCTGTCACGTGTTCCGTCTATGTATTGTAGTCCAGGAAGACACTTGGAACACATGTTGTGAGGAAGTATGAAAGACGATATTTACCCACATTGCTTATTTCTATTTCGTTTTTATTTGAGTTTATCTGCGAGACTTACTATGTTATTATTGCAAATTACTTTATTAAATTTGTATGAGTTTGTGCACTGTGATTTTATGTATCATGCAAAATATACATTTTTATTTTCAATACTAGTGATTAGACAAATACTATACTTGTTTTTTGACTTGAACAACAACCCTTTTGTCATAATCATATCTAACTCTAAAACCTCCTTGTCTTTCTGATAGGAGATATATTCGCATCTCCATTTGTATACAGACCGTATACTATGCATGATAACATTGAACTCAAATTTCTCTGTGAATATTGGTCGTATAGATACGGAACTTTTCTTGTTTGGAATACTTTTGAATAGACAAAACGCCCCTAAATATAAGTATAGGGACCCGAGGGTTGTATAAAAATTTAGATTCTTTAATTCTTCACTAAATTGTTTTTTCGCTGCAAACTTTTTTTATTTTAACTCTGAACCTAATTTTGATTACTTTTGCAACTGGAAGTATGCATCTAGGTCCAACGGTTGCGAAAATAATGGTCGGTCAGGTTATACGTGGACACCCTGTATACTGTCTTGCCGATGGTCAGAGGATTTTTAAGCCTATCTAAAATAGTTGAAAATCGTTTATGAATTGGGTTTGTCTGTCTGTATATCCGTACTCTAACTCTTGTAAATATACTCAGATTGACACGTAATTTATGTATCTTATTGACGTTCATAATGGCATGTTCGATATTGAAAATAGGGTAGTATCATTTATAGTTACTTTACAGATACACTCAGAAGAATGTCTTCATTATGATCTATGGTGAAAAATCATTTGCGGTGTATTTTGATGATGTTAAAATATTTGAAACATAATGAAAATGATATTTATTTTTAGGCGCACTAAAACATTTTTGATGTAGACTATGGAAATCAAAACATTTACCATTCATTTTCATCAACACATAAAAGAATTCGGTTCAGTACATATGAGCGATATATGTTGGTTTTCATCTGTGCATTTTCATATTTGCTATGCGATTTTAACTTTGAGTACTTTTTTGTTTACTGGGTATAATCGCTGTGGATAATATACATGGCTACACAAAAGAATTGATAAGAATCACTGTTTATAAGCGTGGATTTCTCAAGAGTGTTTTTTTTTTTTTTTTTTTTTTTTTTTTTTTTTTTTTTTTTTTTTTTAATTGAGATATGCATTTTTCATCTGAGCTGTCTAAGAGACAGTTGTAGAATATAATTAAACTCATATACAGGACTACACAAAGAGCAGGTTACATTTCCTTCTATTATTGGTTACTTCGGAAATTACGTTTTCAGCTACTACGCATTTTCTAAATTGTATTTTAAGATATCTGCTTTCACCTTATTAATTGGTGAAGTTCCGCTACAGTAATCTCGAAGTGTTGGAAAGTGTTTTATAATCTATAATTGACGCATTATTTTTCTTTCTTCTTTGAAAAATAGATTTTTTTTTTCATTTAATTTATTTTTTTAAATTCACTAACAATACCAAAAGTAAAAATATTTTTATATGAAACATGTTAAATATATATTCAAATAAAGTTTTGAAATTCATTATAATCGACACTTTCGTAGTCACCGCATGCCAGTTTAATAGCTGAAAAAATCGGCAAAGAATTGCACAGACACAAAGATTTTACAAAGACCAACACTGCTTACAGCAGCCTTTTTTATTCTGATTATTTCTTTTTTTTAAATGTAATTTGTTTACATACCTATTGAATTTGTGTATTATTCGTAATATTGTATTTATTTTGTGATAATGTGCTAACAAAGACTGAACTTTTTATATATTGTTTTAATAGCAAATAAGTTAATATTCCTAATCGAACTGCACACGATAGGGGTCTATTTAGAAAAAAAAATATGCTTGAAAATTATTTTTAAAACATTAAACTATCAGCAGTACATTGGCATGCAGTATTCAAACAAGTTGCTTTTGAAAGTACATTTTTTTATTCTTTTTCGACGGTGTAAAAATTAAAATTGTGCCATGATTAAAAATTAATAAATTGTTGATAACAGAAATATTGATTGTGTATAACGTTGCTACCGTTCATATGACGTCAGCTATTCTCTTAGACGTGTTGTTACTTTATAAAAGGGATTTGATCAAGTCGTCCATCATGTACACTCTTGTATGATCTCGTTTATGATTTTATTTTAAAGAAAACACGAAAGTTGAAGTTCTCATTTACAGTGAATGCATTATTTTTAATTAATTTTCTAAATTATAGTTAACGCATTATTTAGTTGTTGTTTTTTTTTTGTTGTTTTTTTTTGTTTGTTTGTTTGTTTTTTGTACCGTAGTCAAAATCAGTTTGAATTACTTTCATTTATATTTTTTATTTTCACTTTTAGTTAGTGGATATTCATGAAATATAAACTTTAAATAGTTAAATTATTTTCAGAGTACTTAAATATTCATCAAATACACAGACATTCAACGTGTGTTTCTAAACTAAACAAAGAATGCATTTATATTCTTTTTGCTTGTAAACAAGCAGTGCGAGAAAAACGCATCAAACAATTTCCGATTGTTGACATTTCCATAACAAATGAAGTATAGACGCTTTCAAAACAGTAAATGTCTGCTTGTATGAAAACTGTAAACCAAAAAGAATCGTTTTCTAAAGAAATGTTTCCATTTCTTTTAACAAAATAAATGTTCCGTAGTAAATTATTCAGAGAATTGCAATTAGAGATATGTCTCAGGTGACTTTATTCAGATAAAAATGCAAAATGTTTAATTTTAGATTCTTCTCCGAAGATCCTCTTTTTAGGTGCGTTCGTAATTATATAAATACGTAGCACCTATAGTCGTCGTTCAGTCCGTCTGTCTGTCCGTCTGTCCGTCCGTCCGCATATAATAGAGCAAAAACTACCCAACCGAATAGTCTGAAATTTTTAATATATGATTGTTGTAAAATTTTGTCGAGCCATTTCAAATTTTATGAAAATCGGATGTATAGTTAAATTACAGGGACAGTCAAAAGTTTTTCTTTACATTACGGCCAATGGGAAAAATTATTGCAAGTGCATTTTAATGATGTTACAGCTTTCCGAATGGGCTGAAATTTTAAATATATAATTGCTGCAAAATTTGTCGAGCCATTTCAAATTTCGTGAAAATCGGATGTATAGCTTAATTACAGGGACAGTCAAAAGTTTCCGTTACATTAAGGGGAATGGGAAAAAACTATTGCAAGTGCATTTTAATGATGTTACAGAGTATGCACTTATGAATTGCAAATAAATACACATTCAGTATATATGGGGTGCAAAAAATAATTATAAAACTAGTTATAGTACGAACGCACCTCATTTGTCACGTTTGACGAGCAATTTCCAACTTGTTTTAAATATCTTCGGAAAATTGTAGGCATCATTAAATATGTTACTTGTAGAATTGTCGTGTACAGGAAAATCTAAAGGTAAATAATCTTTTTCTTCTCATGTAAGAAATATCACGAGAAATACAAAAATAAAATTATAAATTATAAATAACAGGAATTCTGCTTTTCAGTATTTAATGTCGCCCCCGATGAAAAATATGTACATATCTATATAAATATAGATAGTACAAAACGTACAAAACATATTTCAGTTTTAAGACTTAAAACACACACTTTTATTTTATATAAAATGACTTCATTCGCAACTGCTGAAGAATTCCTCATTTACGATCCAGTCTTAAACAACATCTATAGTAAAGTATTCATTGGACGTCACTATCGCTGAATAATACACAAATCCAAAAAAACAGATGCCGTCATTCAAAAAACTTGACAAAAATAAATCGGCTATCTAATGATTCATATGGCTTCATTTGTTTCTAATATTAATATAGATAACGAATATGAAATATAGTTTATAATAGCTGCATGTTTTATCAGAAATCATACATTTATATTTTTTCAAAATAGCATGTATTTTAATTACATTTTTTTCTGTTGTTATTGGAAAATGGCAACCAAAAGATATAATTACTATTTTCCAACTCTTTTTCCTTTACTTTATACAGAAAGGGCGGACTTGCGTTGCCAAAATTAAACAAACGGCACAAAAAAAACTAGAAAAAAATTAATATCTTAAAAATAAATTGAGATGCAGTTTTCAAACAGATTGCATTTAAAAGTACTTCTTTCCCAATACGACGGTATAAAAAATGAAAATGTGCGACGCTTAGAAGTTTAAATAATTGCAGTAGAGTATTTACAGTACAATGATACATCTGATTTGTTTTACGGCTGGCCCATACGACGTTACATTTTGGAGACGACACTTTAAAAGCTGGAAGAAATAAATAGAATATTGGAGGCTAAAAAAATGTAAGCTAAAGATATTAACACTAAAGACATTATTTTTAATTAATTTTATAAATTATTGTTGAAAAGCTTTATTTAGTTTTCTGATTTTCCGGTTTTACTTGTGTAATTCTTTTGTACTGACATGGACCCTTTACCTTTGTAAACGAAATATATCACCCACTATGTGTATTGTTATAATATTTTTAATCTCTTTTCTCATAAAGTATTTTTTTATACATTTAGTTGCATAAGTTTTAAAATTTATTAAAACTAGGGATTTGAAATTTGTCATGCTCCCATAACTAATTTAATTTTTTTTAACTAATCGAGCTCCACGCGATAGAGATAGATTTTTGGAAAATCATGCTTTAAAATTATTTTAACCCTTAAATGTAGGGTGTTGCTTTTCGGCAACATACCTAATTCAGGCTCTAAAATACTATTAGAATAATATTGAAGCTATATTGTCTAATGTTACCAATAAAATACATTCTCAAAATATTATTAAAACGATTTTCAACATGTAGATAGCAACACTTGTGCTGTTTAAGAATAAAGATAGATTTATTTTTTCAATTGTTGCTACTTGTTCTTTTTGTTTTGTTTGGAAGCTTGCGAAATAACCTATTTTGTTCTGCAATGAGCAAGTAAAATTTATTTCTCATTATAGTTCCTAAAATTCTTGTGTTTATTATTATAGAATTTTAGTAAGGAAAGTTATTTTTTCAATTAAAGACCAGTATTGCCGATTAGTAACAAACTGTTTTTTAGCCGTAAATCATACTTAAAACAAAATATGATTTTTAAAGTATTTTTCCCATGATTTATTTAAAAAATGCAAGCCGAAAAACATTATTACAATGATTTTTGAAAAATCAGGCATTTAAGGGTTGAAATCCATAAAGTTACAGTTTTGAAAGAAAATGCGTTTAAAAGTACATTTTGTTTTCTTTTCGACGATGTAAAAATTGAAATTGTTGTATGTCTAAAAGTTACTGAATTGTCGATAAAAAAAAACTGATTATTTAGATCTTTACCACCATCAATATGACGTCAGCTATATTCACGTACATGTTGTTACTTTATAATATAGGTTAGAGCATGTCATCCATTATGGTGCACTCATGTATGTTCTCGTTTAAGATTTTATTTTAAAGAAAACTAGAAAGTTCAAGTTCTCATGTACGCTGAAGATCAGTGGCGCCTCGTGGATTATTTAAAGGGGGGGGGGGGGGGGGCTCACAATCACGATATAAAACTTACGAAAATAAAATTTGCTGGTAGAACGTAAAAGACAGGTTAAAATACATTTGTACAGTATTGAATTCAGAATCATTTTTCTCTAGATGGAATTTTGCTGTTCCGGGGAGGAGAATATGGAGTTCAGGAGGGGGGTGGCGGAATTCTTCTTTCACAAAGGGTTTCTTCCAGTCATCCCTTGAATTCATCACTTCGTTTTTGTTTTCCCAAGTTTAAAAAATTACAAGTAAAATAAATATATATGCATCCATAGATAGAAATAGTGTCATTAATAAAAGACATCGAAAACAAAACAGCCTGTTTATTAATTTCACATCCACAAATTATTGACATTTGACATATAAAACAGGACTAAATTATCTTTTGAAATCCTTATTTCTAATTTTCGTCACTTGGAGAAGATTTAAAAATGATGTTGGCTTCTGCAATTTAATTTCAATTTTCCGTCCGCATAAGCTGAGTTTGAAGGGCATTTCTCCGCTCGCACGTGCTATCAAGAAAACACTGGGCGCTCAGCGTTGAAAATTCCCCGAATTTTCTTCAGTAACGATTTATTATGCAACTATCTAAAAAAGTGGAGGGGGTGAATTATTCTCGTATTGGAGATCGACAAAATTTTTTTATATAATTATTTATAATTATTTAATTTAATTTATTAAATTATTTCTTCAAATTTCTTTCGGGGTTCACGTTCTCATATGTGCCAATGGAAGAGCCGCCACTGCGTGCAGACTAATTTTTAATTAAGAAGGTAATTTTTAATTAATTTTCCAATTTATAGCTAAATCGCTTTATTTAGTTTTCCTTTTTGGACTGTAGTCAAAATCTGTTTGAAATATTTTGTATTATATTTTCATTATCCGTTTTAATTACTGAATATTCACGAATTACAAACTTTAAATATCTAAATTAATTTCAAAATACTTAAATATTTATATAAAAGACGGACATTCAATGGGTGTTTCTTAACTAAACAAAGGATGCGTTTATATTCTTTTTCCTTGTAAACAAGCAGTACCAGAAAAAAGCATAGAACAATTTCTGATTGTTGACAAATGAATTATAGACGCATTCAAATCATTAAATGTCTGTTCGCATGAAAATTGTAAAAACAAACAGAAACGTTTTCTAAGAACTTTTTCCATTTCATTAAACGAAACAAAAGTTTTGCAGTAAAATATTAAGAGTATGACAAATGGAGATATGTCTCAGGTGTGTTTATTCAGATAAAAATGCAAAATATTTAATTTTATATTTTTCTTCGAGGGTATTTTCAAAGAAATGCCTAAATTGTAGCCTGCCTAAAGTAGCCGGTAAAATGCCTCAAATCTAAAGGTAAACAATCTTTTGCGTTTTTTGACAGAAATATCAGGAGAAATACAATAAGATAAAATGTAGGAAGTAAAATTTAATAAGAAATATTAGCTTCCAGTAAAATATGAGAATAATTGGTCGAAATACGGATTAAATCGTATCCATTATGTTACTTTTAAGGGCACAGAACACATAAAATGTTTCAATTTTTCGAATTTCTATTATTATTTAATGAAACAGAAAATTCCATAAATGTCTGTTTAATATATTTTTCCATTATCTAAGGTGCTAATTGGAGCCTTTATCTTTGTAAACCAAATATATCACGCATTATGTGTATTATCATAATCTTTTTATTATAATTTCTCAGAAATTATATTTAATACATTTAGGTACATCTAATATATAAAAATGAAAATTTGTCTGTCTGTCAGTCTGTCTGTAATGCTATACAAATCCACAGTTTGGAAGCCAGAATTGTGAAATGTTATATACATGTGTATTAAAACACGGGCGAGGCAACAAAAGCAATCCGTAATCGAAATAATTAATAGTTAACTTTTAATTAACTCCTTAACCGGAATCGCTAAATTGTTCCACATTACTGGAATCTTGGGTCCAAATGGACCCTTTAATTAATAACCAAGTTATTTTCTAATATATATGAAATTACCACTTAGATGGGTTATAAGTGCATTGAAAAAAGTTTCATGTACTATATAAATCAACTTTTATTCATATATATCTTGAAATTTTTTTTTGTTGTTGTCCGGTCAAAATGGACACACGATTCCGGTTAAGGGTTAATAAAAAATCACCAATTTAACAGCAATTTCCTATCAAATTTAAACATTTTTCGTTATAGCAGCTGCCAACAATTGAAAATTCTCAAAAAAATCTTTTTTTTTTTTTTCAACCCGTGATCGCGAGAGTTCTTTAACCAATGTGAGGTATACATATTACGTACGCTACGGTGTAATACTAAGAAGTTGTAGTGGGTATTACGATAAACCTTTTATTTGGCATGCAAATAATTAGAGATTATGTAATTGAAATTAATTATTACAATTTTGAACAACAATTTGGCAAACGCTTTATAAAAATTCAAATAAGACACGCAGTTAAGCGAAATCAATTCCGTTATTACCAGTAAGTTTAAAGAAAGGCGTTATAGACGTACAATGTAAATTCTAAATTATACAGACATAAAAATAATAAATAAAACATTAACATTGAGTAACTTTTATCCTACTCTATATAATAATCAAAATTACGGTTGTCACAAATAAAAAGTCGAGTGTCCTCGTTTGGGCAAGCCCCTTGTGCCCAAAATCTTGCATTGCAACCACTTTTCTCCTTGTTTGCTGTTTTTCAAGCTACAAGCACACACCAAACACCGAGCCAACTTGCCCCGTGTTCAATGCGCCTATTAGCCCCTAATAAATTTCTTCACAAAAGGGACACGCAATCATCTAAGCATAAATAATCCAAGTAAATCACATATGGGGTAGGTACAGTTAATCATACACTAAGAAAAATTGCACAAGTTAAATCGCAATTATTAATATAAGTATTAGAAATTAGAAAAATAATGAAGCAACAAAAAATTACTTATGAGTGCAAAAAACAGAAAAATCGTAATAAATGTCGACTGCACGTAGGTAACGCTGCAAAAGTACAATGAGGATTGTAAAAAACAAGAAGAAAGGTACTCTGTGACTGATTGCGCAATCTATCCACAAACAAGCGATTTATGAGGACTGCGCCTACTTACCCCTGTAGCCAACTAGTCCCGGTCTCACCTACATTTTGATACATGTTATAAAATTGGCTAAAGCTAGAGAGTTGAAATTTGTCATTCTCACGTAACTAATTCAATTTATTTTGACTAATCGAGCGGCACGTGATGGAGATAAATTTTTAAAAATTGATTCTTTAAAATAATTTTTAAATCCATAAAGAAATCTGTAGATTTTTATACAGTTTACAAACAAATTGTATTTAAAAGTACATTTGTTTTCTTTTCGACTGTGCAAAAATTAAATTTTTCTGTTTAACAGTTAATAATTAGTTGATAAAGGAAAATTGATTGATTAGATCGATGCCATAGTTAATATGACGTCAGAGATACTCACGGACACGTTTTTACATTATAGAGTAACTCTAGGATAGATGGCCATAGTTTTTAAAGATTGAAATAAAAATTCTTAGAATGCAAATACAAGAAATATTTATGCATATTTGTAATTCTCATACATATCTTCATCATATTTTGAGCAAAAAATAATTAAATATCAAGAACAAAAAGTGGCAAACAAAATTGACATTAAAATGGCAGATGGCCATCTCTCCTTCAAGCCGAGGAGAGATGGCCATCCAATACAAGGCAGAAAAAATGTAGTTAAAATAGCAAAAAATGCACATTTCATGTAGTTAATCATGAAAAACGTATAGGAATTTTTAAAGATTCAATTATATCACGGAAATCCAGTGAATAAAATTTGAAGGAACAAAATTTGAAGTATAATTTCAATCCTTCACTTTTCGTAAAATTTTACTACATTTTCGGCATTTATGGAATCACTTCTGGCACCTTATGCATTGTATCCAGTCATTCTTTTTGGTTGTGGTATTGTATTCTTCTCCACAACCAACACAGTGATCCTCGTCCAATTCTATTCACTCAGACTCTATAGAATGTAATAATTTAAAATGTATTTCATCTTCTTCGCTGATGGAAATGTCGTGTTTTTTTTGTTTTTTTTCGCGCTTATTTTAGACTTATTCACGGTTTTAAGTTTATTTATCAACTTTATCTATTTCTAGGATGAACGTTTCCGAAGTTTTTCAATATTTTAAGGGAAAAAAATACAAAGTTAGACTCTATTATATTATTGTTATTGAAATATTTATATTTGTTAAAATTTAAATAATTATGTCAATTAATATAATTATAAAAATAAAAATTATATATTTATTTTAAAAATAACTTTATTTAGTTTAAAACCTCACCCTGTAAAAAATTGAAATTTTGATTATAGATGGCCATCTCTCCTCGATTTTATGTGGTCATCTATCCTAAAATTGATGAGCAGATTGTCACTCAATTTATAGTGACACTACGCCGTTGTAAGTCTTTGTTTTAGACTTAAAAGCAAAGATTGGATCATATGCGTGCCTTAAACGTCTTTATAGTAAAAATAAATGTAACATAATTACTACAAAACGTTCAGATACCTAATTCACCAAAAATATCCAACCACTAAATTAAATAAACATTACAAATACATTTTCTTTTTATAATTGAAAAACACAGCTGCACGTCACATTGAGTGAACACGTTGAACTATTTATTACGAACAAATTTTATGCTACAATCTATGATATAGTTTTTGAAATATTTAGACTGACCATCTATCCTCAATGGCCATATATCCCAGAATTACCCGAATAAGAGTTTGGTATATCATACATTAGGTGCACTCCTGTATTTTCTCGTTTATGATTTTATTTTAAAGAAAGCAACTTCCAGTTTACAGTGAAGGCATTGTTTTAATTATTTTTCTAAATTATAGTTAAAACACTATATTTAGTTTTTCTTTCTGTACCGTAGTCAAAAGGTGTTTGAATTACTTCTACTTACGTTTGTTTTATTGTCATTTTTAATTTGTGGATATTCATGAAATACAAACTTAAAATAGTTGTTATTTTCAGAGCATTTTAATATTCATCAAATACACCGACATTGAATGGGTGTTTCGAAACTACATAAATAATGCGTTCATACACATTCTTTTTGCTTATAAAGAAGCAGTGCGAGAAAAAAGCAACAAACAATATCGATTGTTGACATTTCCATAACAAATGAAGTATATAGACGCTTTCAAAGCATAAAATGTATGTTTATATGAAAACTGTAAAACCAAAAAGAAACGTTCTCTACGAAATGTTTCTATTTCTTTTCTGTCGTAAATTATTCAGAGCATGACAAATAGAGATATTTTTGAAGTGTGTTTATTCAGATAAAAATGCAAAATATTTAATTTATATTCGTCTCTAAAGATATTTTTTAAAGAAATGCCTAAATTAGTGACATCTTTAAAATCTGTTACTTGGAAAATTTGCGTGTACAGGAATACCTAAATGTAACCAAAAAATAAAATGAAAAATAGTAGGATATAAAATTGAATAATAAATATTAGCTGCACGTACAATATGAAAATAATAGGAAAATATATATCCATTACGTTACTTTAAAGGGCACAGAAGACAAGGAACGTTTTCAATTTTCGAATTTCTATTTTCGTGCTTAATGAAAAAGAAAATTCTACAAATGTCTGACTCATATACTTTCACATTCTATAAGCTTCTAAGTGCTTTTATCTATGTAAACGAAATATATCGTACATTATATGGATTATTATAATCTTATTATAATCTTTTCTCAGAAAGTATTTCTCATACATTTTTTATAGATTCATATGTTATAAAATCTACTAAGGCAAGGAGTAAATTTGTCATCCAAACATAACTAATTGATTTCTTTCGAACTATTCGAGCTGCACACGAAATGTATTTTTTTTTTATCATACGTTAAAATCATTTTTAAATCCGTAAAAAATCTGTAAATTGATATACAGTTTTCAAACAAAGTGTGTTTAAGTGTACATTTGTTTTCGTTTGGACGGTGTAAAAAATTACACTTTTGGTACGTTTAACAATTAAAAAATTGTCGATAAAGAGCAATGGATTGTTTAGATCGTTGCCACAGTTAATATGACATCAGCTATGCTCACGGACATGTTTTTGCTTTATAATATCTGTTTGGGTATATCATCTATTATTTGCACTCATCTATATTCTCTTTTAGGCTTTTATTTTAAAGAAAATGAGATAGTTCAAGTTCTCGCTTAAAGTAAAGACATTATTTTCAATTAATTTTCTGAATGATAGTTAAAATGCACTATTTAGAATTTCTTTTTGTACCGTAGTTAAAAGCACTTTGAATTACATTTTTTTCCTTTTAATTAGTGGATTATCATGAAATACAAACTTTAAATAATGGAATTATTTTCAAATTACTAAAATATTTATCAAATAAACTGGCATTCAATGGATGTTTCTAACATAAACAAAGTATACGTTTATATTCTTTTTGCGAGAAAAAAGAATCAAACAATTTCGGATTGTTGACATTTCTATAACAAATGAAGTATCAAAGCATTAAATGTATAAAGGTATATATAAATATTATACAGGCATACATACAATAAATACAATAAACCCAACTGGTGTGAAAAATCAGCCAGAGCCAGGAATCGAACCCGGTAAATTCGTAAATTTCATGAAAAAATATTGATAAGTGTTTGAGATATCCTGCACGTTATGCCCAAATATGTCATTTTCAGTAACTTCAAACTTTCGGAAAAGCCGCTTCAGCTATTGAGCGGGTACAATTCTAAAAGCCATAACATTTGTTTTAATGGGAATTTCGAAGAAACGATTGTATCAAAATATTCAGAAAAGGTACGAGTTTAAAATAGGAAATAATTAAAATACACTAATAAATACACTAATAAACCAACATGGTTTATTAGTGAAAAATGGCAGAGTCAGGTATCGGCTGGAGTAGCTCAGTGGTTAGAGCAGCAGTCTTGTATACTGTGGTCCCAGGTTCGATTCCTGGCTCTGGCTAATTTTTCACTCCAGTTGGGTTTATTGTATTTATTGTATGTATGTCTGTATAATATTTATATATACCTTTAACTGTTGAATGTAGGCGTTATTTATGTGTGTTTTAATATATATTGTAGTATGAGTGTTTTATTATAATTATTGTAGATCGATGTAATAGTAAAATCTATTCATCGTTCTCCTGTCATCCAAGGCTTTGGTATAGATGGCTGGTGACTTCCCCAACACGGTTTATTAGTAAAAAATTGCAGACTCAGGTATCGGCCGGAGTAGCTCAATGGTTAGAGCAGCAGTCTTGTATACTGTGGTCCCGGGTTCAATTCCTGGCTCTGGCTAATTTTTCACTCCAGTTGGGTTCATTGTATTTATTGTCTATATGTCTGTATAATATTTATATATACCATTAACTGTTGAATGCAGGCGTTATTTATGTGTGTATGTGTGTTTTAATATATATTGTAGTATGAGTGTTTTATTATAATTAAATGTATGTCTGTATGAAAACTGTAAAAGTAAAAAAGAAACTTTTTCTAAGAAATATTTCTATTTCTTTTAACAAAACAAAAGTTCTGCAGTAAATTATTCAGAGCACGACAGATAGATATGTCGCAGGTGTATTTATTCAGATAAAAATGCAAAATATTTAATTTTATATTCTTCTCGGAAGATATATTTTCAAGAAATGCCTAAATTGTAGGCATCTTTAAATCTGTAACTTCGAAAAATTGCGTGTACAAGGAACTCTAAAGGTAAACGATCTTTTGCGTTTCGTTAAAGAAATATCGCGAGAAATGTAAAAAGAAAATGAAAAAATGAATAATAAATATTAGCTTCACGTACAATATGAGAATAATTGGAAAATAAATATCCACTATGTTATTTTTAAAGGCACAGACGAGATAAAATGTTTAAAATTTTCCATTTTCTATTTTCGTGCTTTGTAAAACAGACCCAAAAAAACCCGAAAATACATCATTGATAATAGTTTCACATTGTTTAAACATCTAAATAGAGCCTTTATATTTGTAAACAAAATTTATCACTCAATATGTGTATTTTATTATTTTTTTATTATATTTTCCCAGAAAGTATTTTTTATACATTAAGGTACATACGGGGTGGTCAAAAAAATTTCCCCGGCATATGTACCCCTACCGCTCAACCAACGAAAGGAAATTTCAGATTTAGTTATTTGAATGTATGCGCTCGAGATCGTGATGATTTAAAAAACAGATCTCTCAAGGTTACGGTTACAGTGAAAACATTTCAAAATTTTCAAATGGCAACACCCTTTTTTTCCTGCACAAATTCATCAACGCATTAGAAAACCATAAATGGCGTTGGGACAATACACGTACGACTAAAATTGCCGGTGCAATATCGTGGCACTTAATCCTATGTAACGTAATATTCAGCACTCTAAAACGAAAGATTGCATTTTTATTTTCACTATTTGTGCACTAACACAACTCGAAAACACATTTTAAAAGAAATCTTACAATATTACTCAGTTCGCAAGTGAAAAAAAAATCGGCTGCAGAAAAACATGTCTTATAGCCACTTTTCCGTTCCTCGCCATAGTCTTTTTTGCAAGAGTTTTACGCCGGCGATTTTCACCGTATGTGTATCATTCCAAAGCCATTTATGTTTTTCAATGCGCTGATAAATTTTCGCATGAAAACAGTGTGTGTTGCCATTCGAAATTTTCGAATTTTTTTCACTGTAATCGTAAATGGGAGGATCTTGAGCGCATGCCTTCAAATAGGTATATCTTAAATTTCTTTTCGATTGGTTGAGCAGTTAGGCCACTAGTGTTCATAAATCGTGGAGTGTTTTTATGACCATTCTGAATGTTATAAAACTTACTAAAGCTATAGAATTAAAATTTGTTATGCTCATATAACTAATTTAAATCTTTTTAACTAACCGCGATAAAGATATATTTTTTAAAAAATCGTGCTTGAAAATTATTTTAATATCCATAAACAATCTGTAAATTGGCTTACAGTTTTCAAACAATTTGTATTTAAAAGAAAATTTCTTTTCTTTTCTTTTCGGCGGTGCAAATATAATTATTTTGCTATGTTTAAAGTTAATAAATTGCCGATAAAATAAAAATTAATTGTTTAGATAGTCGAAACACTTAATATGACGTCAGTGATACTCACGGACAGGTTTTTACTTTATAATATCGGTTTCAGTTTATCATCCATTGTGTGAATGTATAGTTCCGTTTAGGATTTTTTTTTAAGAAAACGATATAGTTCAAATTCTCATTCACAGTAAAAACGTAATTTTTAATTAATCTTCTAAACTATAGTTAAGACGCTGTATTTAGTTGTTCTTTTTTTACTGTAGTCAAAAGTAGTTCGAATTACTTTCAATTGTATTTCTTTATTTTCACATTCAATTAGTGGATATTCATGCAATACAAACCGTTTTGGATTACGAGATTAGTAGTTGCTTAGGTCAAACGTTCGAGAAACTTCAATTTATCCTTTTAGGGGTCCATACACGTCAGGGTCAATTTAATTTTATCTTAAAATCGGCTCAAACGATTTTGAATCAATTTTGTAACCTACCATTTTGAGCTACGAGAGGACTATTTGGCGGAATCATATGTTCAAGAAAATTTTAAATCTCTCTATTCTAAAAAAAGGTAACTACCGCTGTCACCGCCGCCGCCGGTTTTGAATTTTTTGTGACCGGAGGTGTTTCTTCGTTAATATTAAAAAAACTGTTGCATACAAAAATATGAAAATCGGTAGTATTATAGAGAAATGTTTGATAAACACGCTGATGCAGACAGTTTTCAAATCGAAGAATTATTTTAAGAGATATTTAATGCCAAAGTTGGACAAAATCGTTCCATTAAAAAAGTTTTATAGGAGCAAAAACTATACATAGAAATTTAATCATTTTTTGATCATTTTAGGCGTCAGAATTTCCCGGTGTGCAGATTGCATTTAGTTTTTTTAATTTGATTCATTTTTTGAGGTTTTATTTCTATTTTAAATTCAAATTTTCAGCATTTCGAGAGATAATTTTTACAAATTTAGAAAATTGTATTAATTTAAACTGTTGCCAACAGTATAAACATCTCAAACAGTAATGTTTGCTTCAAATTAAAAATTTATTTTACACGTGACTATTATAAACAAAAAATATAAAAAGCAGGAACTCATTGAAAATTACGTCATGAAAACTATAGTTACACGTGAATTTTAAATGAGAAAGAACATTGTAAAATAATAAATTCAGCAACATGCGTTAGAAGTCCTAAATAGGAGAATTTACGTCATATTACACTTATTACGTAAAATGAACAAAAAATAATATTGCAAAACAGTTTTAATTTAAAAATTGCGCGAGACATTTACTTGACATTTTAAGATGATCATAATATTTCATTTCTAACAAAAGTATTTTGACGTGAATATTAAAAAGAGAAAGAAACGTTTGGTGAAAATTACGTCAGATTATAATTGTCAGATTCAAATTATAATTCAATCTTCCGAAATCTTTTTAAAGGCGATCAAATTAGCGTGCTGTTAGAGTCTGCGGTGTCTGTACGGGGGTTGACGAGCGTAGCTCGTAGGGGGCAGAGCCCCCTATTAACAAAAAAAAAAAAAAAAAAAAAATCGAGAAAAATTTGAATTACAGGTAAGGGTCAAGCTAATTTTATCAAGAACAGAAAACAAGAAAGTTCAAGTTCTCATTTACACTGAATACATTATTTTTAATTAATTTTCTTAATTATAGTTAAAATTCTTTATTTAGTTTTCTGTAGTCAAAAGCTGTTTGAAATACTTTTATTTATATTTCTTATTTTTCCTTTTAATTAGTGGATATTCATGAAATGCAAACTATAAATATTTAAGTTATTTTCCGAGTACTTAAATATTCATCAAATACAAAAACATTTAATGGGTGTTTCTAAACTAAACAAAGAATGAGTTTATATTCGTTTTCCTTGTAAACAAGCAGTCGGAGAAAAAAGCATCAAACAATTTCTGACTAAAAACAATAAGACGGAATGCAATTTTTTACCTTGATTCAACATAAAATATATAATGTGAACTTTAAAAATTAAAGTTTTACTTAAAAGACGACTAAAGTAATGAAAAAGATGTTACAAGTTTAAAATATACATTTTGTTTAAAAACTTATTAGTACTTTCAAGCTATCCAAGCTCATCATCAAGAATATTTTAATAACTAAATGTTATTTATCTATACAAATACGTCACTTTGTTTTGAAAACGAGAAACCCTATAATTACTGGGGTTGAACGTAGAAGTAGCAGTATAAGTAGCAGATGTCATAAGTTAATTGAAACTGCAATTAATAATAATATATATTTCCTCTAATTAAATCCAATCCAAGAAACTGCTACTGCTACTTCTACTTTGAACCCCAGTAATTATTGGCCGTCTCATTTAGAAAACAAAGTGACGTATTTGTATAAATGAACAACATTTAGTTAATAAGATAATCTCTGATGATGAGCTTGGAAGGCTTGAAAGTACTAAGAAGTTTTTAAATAAAATGCATATTTTAAACTTGTAAGATCTTTTTTATTACTTTAGTCGCCTTTTAAGTAAGACTGTGAATTTGTAAGGTTCACATTATATATTTTACAATTTCTGATTGTTGACAAATGAAGTTTAGACGCTTTCAAAGCATTAAATGCCTGTTCGCGTGAAAACTGTAAAAACAAAAAGAAACGTTTTCTAAGAACTGATCCTATTTCATTAAACAAAACAAAAGTTCTGTAGCAAATTATTCAGAGCATGAAAATAGAGATATGTCTCAGGTGTGTTTATTCAGATAAAAATGAAAGACATTTAATTTTATATATTTCTTCCAAGATATTTTTAAAGAAATGCCTAAATTGTAGGCATATTTGAATCTGTCACTTGGAAAATGTGCGTGTACAGGAAATTTTAATGGTAAAATATTTTTACGTTTTCTGAAAGAAATATCACTATAAATACTAAAAGAAAAAATGTAGGAAGTTAAATTTAATAATAAATATTAGCTTCCAGTAAAATACGAGAACAATTGTTCGAGATACGGATTGAAAGGTATTCATTGTGTTACTTTTATGGGCACAAAACACATGATTTTTTTTTTGCAAATTTTCGAATTTCTGTTATTATTTAATGAAACAGAAAATTCCATAAATGTCCGTTTCATATATTTTACGATTGTCTAAGATACTAATTGGAGCCCTTATCTTTGTAAACAACATTTATATCACATTATGTGTATTATTATAATCTATTTATTATCTTTTCTTAGAAAGTATTTTTTATACATTTCGGTACATATGTTATAAAACCTACTAAAGTAGGAAGGTAAAAATTTGTCATGCCCACGTAACTAATTTAATTCTTTTGATTAAACATGGAGCCTTTACCTTTGTAAACGAAATACGCATTATGTGCGTTATTATATTATTTTCATTATCTTTTTCTAGGAAATGTTTTTTATACATTTAGGCACATGTTATAAAATTTACTAAAAATAGAGAGTTGAAATTTCTCATTCTGACATAACAAATTTAATTCTTTTGAATTATCGAGCTACACGCGACAGGGAAAGATTCTTTAAAAATTATTCTTGAAAAAAAAATTTTAATCCTTATAGAATCTGTAAATTTTTATACATTTTTCAACAAAATTGTATTTAAACGTACATTTGTTTTCTTTTCGACGGTGTAAAAATTAAAATTTTGATAAGTTTAAAAATTAGTGAATTTTTGATAAAAAAAAATTGATTGCTTAGATCGTTACCGTAGTTAATATGACACCAGCGATACTGACGGACATGCTTTTGCATTATAATATCAGTTTGAACATATCGTATATTAGGCACTCATGTATGCTCTCGTTTATGATTTTATTGTAAAGAAAGCGAGATATAAAAAGTGAAAACCAGCATAAAATTACTTAAAAGGTGCCAAGATTTACAAAGATGTTATAATTCTCCGAGATGTTTCGAACGAACCCTCGTTCATTTTCAATGGAAAAAAGTATGACTGGTTGGGTGTGACAACATCTTTTTAAATCTTGGCACCTTTTAAGCAATTCTATGCTTGTTTTAACTTTTTGTATTAATAACAAGGTGAAAATTACTTCACGCCACTAGTTAATATAGTGTTTTGATTTTATTGAAAGCGAGACAATTCAACATCCCGTTTACAGTGAAGACATTATTTTTAATTAATTTTCTAAATTATACTTAAAGCGTTTTATTTAGTTTTTCTTTTTGTACCGTAGTCAAAAGCTGTTTGAATTACTTCTAAATACGTTTTCTTTATTTTAACTTTTAATTGGTGGATATTCATGAATTACAAACCTTAAAATACTTAAATTATTTTCAGAGCACTTAAATATTCCTCAAATACACCGACACTGAATGGGTGTTTCTAACTAAACAAATAATGCGTTTATACTCTTTTTGCTTTTAGCAAAACAGTGCGAGAAAAAAGCATCAAACAATACAGATTGTTGACATTTCCATAACAAATGAAGTATATAGACGCTTTCAAAGCATAAAATGTCTGTTTGCATGAAATCTGTAAAAGCAAAAAGAAACGTTCTCTACGAAATGTTTCTATTTCTTTTAACAAAATAAACGTTATGTCGTAAATTATTCAGAGCATGACAAATAGAGATATTTTTCAGGTGTGTTTATTCTGATAAAAATGAAAAATATTTAATTTTATATTCTTTTCAGAAGATATTTTTTAAAGAAATGCCTGAATTGTGGGCACCTTTAAATCTGTTACTTGGAAAATTAGCATATACATAAATATCAAAATATAAAGAAACTTTTTGCGGTACTTGAAAGAAATATCACGAGACATACAAAAAGAAAATGAAAAATTGTAGGAAGTAAAATTTAATAATAAAAATTAGCTTCATGTACAATAGGGATGCACAACCTGTGGCCCGCAGGCTAAAAGTGGCCCGCGAAGGGTTAACGAGTGGCCCGCGAACTTCATCAATTTATAACTGGAAAAAATTACAATTTTTGTCTATAGATCTCAGGAAAAAATCATGAATTTCGTCAATTTACCGCGGAAAAAATTAAAATTTCGTCAGTCAGTTAAGAATCGCGAATGTCATTGATCGGGCGCAGAAAAATCGCGAATTTCGTTGATCGGGTACAGAAAAATAGCAAATTTTGACGATGAGGGTCGGAAAAATCGCGAATTTCGCATGTCGGACACGAAAAAATTGTCAATTTTATTGATGATGCGCGGAAAATTGCAAATTTTGTTGATCGGGTGCGGAAAAATCGTGAGTTTCAGCAGTTACGAGAAAAATCCCGAATTTCGTCGATTGGCCTCGGGAAAAAATTGCAAAATTCGTCAGTCAGTTAAGAATCGCGAATTTCGCCGTTCGGGTAAGGAAAATGTTGTCGATTAGGAGCGGAAAAATCCCAAATATTTCGATGATAGGATGCAAAAAAAAAATGTGTATTTGGTCTGTTTATTGCAAATTTCTCTATTTGCCGCGGGAATTTCGTTCATCGGGCGAGGAAAAATCGCAAATTTCGTCGATCAGGCGTAGAAAAGTCACAAATTTCGACGAACGGGCATGGAAAATCGCGAGTGCTGTCAATCGAGCTCCGAAAAATCGCGAATTTCGTTAGTCGGACACGAGAAAATAATCGCGAATTTTGTCGATCAGGCGTTTAAAAATCCATTTCGTTGATCAGGCACGGAAAAATCGCGAATTTCGTTAGTCGGACACGAGAAAATAATCGCGAATTTTGTCGATCAGGCGTTTAAAAATCCATTTCGTTGATCAGGCACGGAAAAATCGCGAATTTTCTCGATGATGCGCGGAAAGATTGAAAATTTCGGTGATCGGCTTCAAAAAAATCTCAAGTTTCGCCAGTTCATTTTGAGAAAAAATCTCGAATTTCATCAATTTACCGTGGCAAAAAAAAATGCAAATTTCCTCAGACCTAAAAGAATCGCGAATTTCGTTGATCGGGCGCGGAAAAATGGCGAATTTCGTCGACCAAGGACGGAAAAAATCGCAAATTTCGGCGACCGGGCACGGAAAAATTCCACACTGTTAAAAATTTGCAGCATTCTGTCCAGTCATTTGACCGTTTTTGTCGGAAACGGTTAGACAGCCGTAATTTAACCCTATTCTGACCATATTATTGGCGATTTTATGGTCAGATTACAGTTAAATTATGGTTATGAAACCGTTTTTTCAAAAAACGGTCGAATGATTGGACAGACTGCTGCACATTTTTAACAGTGCAAGTTTTGGTGATCAGGCTGAGAAAAATGGCAAATTTCGTTGGTCGGGCACGAAAAAATCGCGAAATTTTGTCAATTATGCATGGAAAATCGAATAATTTGTCGATCAAGGGAGGAAAATTCGCAAATTTCGTTGCTCGGCTCCTCTCCCCCCCCCCCCCCTCGTTCATACAGTTCACATTTTGTTCGGCACTAGCCACTTTCATGCCTATGTTTGTTTTTAGCTCTTTTAATAAAGCAAAATTTATTCCCGAATAAAGTCAAGGAATATTATCACTCCCCTTCAAAATAATTCTTGCTATATCTCTGTTATTGGAAACTGTTAATATACACTTGCCAGCTGAATTGGACATGTTGACTGGATAGGAAAACCTAGAGAGGTACCCCCCCCCCCCCCTGAAGCCTAAAACCATATTTTTTTATCTAATTATAGGCCACAGATCACCCTCCCAAAATAGAATTATCTGTGTTACTGATGTGGCCCTCGACAACCCAGACATTTTTGTAAGTGGTCCTCTTCATAAAAAGGTTGTGCACCCCTAATGTACAATATGAAAATAATAGGAAAATAAATATCCATTACTTTACTTTTAAAGGTACATAACAGAAGGAATGTTTTAAATTTTCAAATTTCTATTTTCTTGCTTAATGAAACAGAAAATTCAACAAATATCAGACTAATATAGTTTCACATTATATAAGCCTCTAATTGGAGCCCTTGCCTATGTAAAGGAAAGTTATCATACATTATCTGTATTATTAAAATATTTTTATTATCTTTTCTCAGAAAGTATTTTTATACATTTTTTTAGATTCTTATGTTATAAAATCTACTAAAGGAAGTGGTTGAAATTTGTCATGCAAAGATAACTAATTAAAATCATTTGAACTAATCGAGCTGCACGTGCAATGGGTTTTTTTTTAATCATACTTTAAAATCATTTTTAAATCCGTAAAGAATCTGTAAATTGATATACAGTTTTCAAACAAAGTGTATTTAAATGTGCATTTGTTTTCGTTTCGACGGTGTAAAAAATTATAGTTTTGGCAAGTTTAACAATTAAAAAATTCTCGATAAAGAGCAATGGATTATTTAGATCTTTGCCACAGTTAATATGACGTCAGCTATATTCACGGACATGTTTTTACTTTATAATATCTGTTTGTGCATATCATCTATTTATTTTCACTCATGTATAGGCTTTTATTTTAAAGAAAACTAGATAGTTCAAGTTCTCGCTTAAAGTAAAGACATTATTTTCAATTAATTTTCTGAATGATAGTTAAAATGCACTATTTATAATTTCTTTTTCTACCGTTGTTAAAAGCACTTTGAATTACATTTTTTCCCTCTTAATTAGTGAAATATAATGAAATACAAATTTTAAATAATTAAATTATTTTCAAATTACTTAAATATTCATCAAATAAACTGACATTCAATGGATGTTTATAATCTAAACAAAGAATACGTTTATATTCTTTTTGATTGTAAACAAGCAGTGCGAGAAAAAAGAATCAAACAATTTCGGATCGTTGACATTGCTATAACAAATGAAGTATAGATGTATCAAAGAATTAAATGTATGTTTGTATGAAATCTGTAAAACCAAAAAGAAACTTTTTTCTAAGAAATGTTTCTTTTTCTTTTAGCAAAACAAAAGTTCTGCAGTAAATTATACAGAGCACGGCAAATAGAGATATGTCTCAGGTGTATTTATTCAGATAAAAATGTAAAATATTTAATTTTATATTTTTCTCGGAAATGTATATTTTTCTTAAAAAATGCCTAAATTGTCGGCAAATTTAAATTTGTAACTTGGAAAAATTGTGTGTACAAGGATCTCTAAAGGTAAAAGATCTTATAGGTTTTGTTAAAGAAATATCGCGACAAATGCAAAAAGAAAATGAAAAGATGTAGGAAGTAAAAATGAATAATAAATATTAGCTTCAGGTACAATATGAGAATAATTGGAAAATAAATATCCACTATGTTACTTTAAAGGCACAGACGAGATAAAATGTTTAAAATTTATAATTCTCTATTTTCGTGCTTAATAAAACAGATCCAGTAAATCCCGAAAATACATCATTGATAATAGTTTCACATTGTATAAGCCTCTAAATGGAACCCTTATATTTCTAAACGAAATTTATCACTCAATATGTGTATTTTATAATTTTTTTATTATCTTTTCTCAGACAGTATTTTTTATACATTAAGGTATATACAAGGTGGTCATAAAAAATTTCACCCACATATGTATCCCTAGAGACCTAACCGCTCAAAAGAAATTTCAGATTTAGTTATTTCAAAGTATGCGCTCAAGATCGTGAGCATTAAATGAAAATTGTATGTAAAATGGTTCGCATGAAAGCTATAAAACAAAAAGAAACGTTTTCTAAGAACTGTTCCTATTTCATTAAACAAAACAAAAGTTCTGTAGCAAATTATTCAGTTTATGACAAATAGAGATATGTCTCAGGTGATGCTTATTTAGATAAAAGTGCAAAACATTTAATTTTATATTTTTCTTCTAAGGTATTTTTAAAGAAATCCCTAAATTATAGGCATATTTAAATCTCTCACTTGGAAAATGTGCGTGTACAGGAAAATCTAATGGTAAACAATTTTTCCGTTTTTTGAAAGAAATGGCGAGAGAATTCAACTTCCCGTTTACAGTGAGGACATTATTTTTAATTAATTTTCTAAATTATAGTTAAAACGCTTTATTTAGTTTTTCTTTTTGTACCGTAGTCAAAAGCTGTTTGAATTACTTCTAACTACGTTTTCTTTATTTTAACTTTTAATTGGTGGATATTTATGAAATATAAACCTTAAATTGTTAGGTTATTTTCAAAGCACTTAAATATTCATGAAATACACCGACACTGAATGGGTATTTTTACTAAACAAATAATGCGTTTATATTCTTTTTGCTTGTAACGAAACAGTGCGGAAAAAAGCATCAAACAATATCGATTGTTTACATTTCCATAAAAAATGAAGTATATAAGTCACTTTCAAAGAATAAAATGTCTGTTTGCATGAAAACTGCAAAACCGAAAAGAAACGTTCTCTATGAAATATTTCTATTTCTATTAACAAAATAAATGTTGTGTCGTAAATTACTCAGAGCATGACAAATACAGATATCTTTCAGATTTGTTTATTCAGATGAAAATGCAAAATATTTAATTATATAGTCTTCTCTGAAGATATTTTTTAAAGAAATGCCTAAATTGTTGGCATTTTTAAATCTGTTACTTGGGAAATTTCCATGTACAGCAATATCTAAATGTAAACAAACTTTTGTGTTTCTAGAAAGAAATATCACGAGACATACAAGAAGAATATGAAAATTTGTAGGAACTAAAATTAAATAATAAGTATTAGCTTCACGTACAATATGAAAATAATATGAAAATAAATATCCATTACTTTACTTTCAAAGGCACAGACGACAGAGAATGTTTTAAATTTTCTATTTTCTATTTTGTGATTAATGAAACAGAAAATTCTACAAATGTCTGACTGATGTATTTTCACATTATATAAGCCTCTAATTAGAGCCTTTATCAATGTAAACGAAAAATATAACGCATTATGTGTGCTATTGTAATCCTTTTTTTATCTTTTCTCAGAAAGTATTTTTTTTTACTTTTTTTAATTTCATATGTTATAAAATCTGCTAAAGCAAGAGATTGAAACTTGTTATGCAAACATAACTGATTTAATTCTATTGAACTAAATGACTTGAAGTGAAATATTTTCATTGTCTATTGACTTGTAAATAGCTTGTGGATGCGTGCAAAGTATTTGCAGTGCAATCTTTTAAATTATTTTCTGGATATTTAGTAGTAATTTTTATCTTAATAGTAATAGTAATAGTAAAGTATATCTTAATAGTAATTTTTAATCGGATAACATGTTTTAACGAAATACGAGTGTACTATATGAAAAGCCTGTTCAAAAACGTTTAGTATGAAATATCCCATTCATCGTTGTGTGTTTTGTGTGTGCATAGAAAAAGAGATGTTGACATCAGAAATAATATATATATGATTACACAAATATTTTCCATACTGGTAATTTATCAATAATATTCAATAGAATTTTATTATTTTTTCGGTTATATCTGTAATTATATGTCTTTTGTTAAAGTTCAAAAGTTGTATGTATATGTAATTAATGTTATGACCCTCGTATGTGTAATAAGTTGCACATAGTTTGTAAATTGTTTTAGAAATGTATATTACATAGGAAGTGAAATATTTTCATTGTCTTTACATTGCCAGAATTAGATTGCTGTTTTTAGGTGCGTTCGTAATTATATAAATACGTAGCACCTATAGTCGTCGTTCTGTCCGTCCGTCCGCATATAACAGAGCAAAAAATACTTAAGGGGGTCTCAGGACTCTTAAAATTGGAAAAAATGGGAAAAAAAGACCATTTTCAACATTTAATATCTTAAAATGTATTTGATTTTAAGACACAATTTTAATTGGAATGAAATATGTAAGTATGTTCTTTCATTTCGTGTATTTAAAAAATTATAAGATGCAGAATTAGCATTTACAGGGGGCTCCAAACTGTTAGACATTTTCGAGCAAAAAATCGGCATAACAGCTTAGGCGCACGATTACAAAATAAGTGTTGCAACTAAAATGAAAATGTTGGTACCTACTTATACTTCAGATTGTAATAATTATCCTGAACCTAAATAAATTTATATTTCAAGCTTTTTTATATTTTTAATACAAAGCTGTATTTAGCTAATGCAAAATTAAGAAAATTTCAACAGTATAATCACCTAAAAAATATTATTTTGAACAATAAAAAGGAAATTTTAGGTTCCGTTTATACAGACTGACATGAAACATGTGTTTTGAAAATTTCATGAAAAAATATTCATAAGTTTTTGAGATATCGTGCGCGTTATGCCCAAAAACGTCATTTGGAGAAAAATGGCTTCAAAGTTTCCGAAACGATGCTTCAGCTATTGAACGTGTATAAATGTAAAAGCCATAACTTCAGTTCTAATAGGAATTTCAAGGAAACAATTATGTCAAAATGTTCAGAAAAAATAGGAGTTTAACATCTAAAAAAAATTAAAATTTCGAAAATTTTAAAGCTTTAAGAGTCCTGAGACCCCTTAACCGAATGGTCTGAAATTTTAAATATATAATTGTTGCAAAATTTTGTCGAGTCATTTCAGGTTTTATGAAAATCGGATGTATAGTTTAATTACGGGGACAGTCAAAAATTTTCCATTACATTATGGCAAAAGGAAAAAAAATATTTCAAGTGCATTTTAATGATGCTACAGCCTTTCTAACAGAATGAAATTGATATGCACTTCTGAAGTGCACTAAAATATACATTCAGTACAATATGCGGTTCAAAAATATTTATAAAACTAGTAATATTATGAACGCACCTCATTTCCCACGTTTGACGTGTAATTTCCAACTTGTTTAATATTCCGAATTATTGCATAATTTATCATTCTTATCAGAAAGTATTTAAACAAAAACAAGTACATTTTGGAATATTGTTAAAACATATTTCCAGTGTCAATATACATTATAATATCATTAATACATTATTAAAAAAATTGTGTGCATGTGAGATTTTTTTTTCTGAATTAAATCCCTTTCATTTGAAGAATTTCGCGATAATATAGACTCAAACAAATCTAATTTTACTCGCTCTGTTCAGCTAAGAAGCATTGCAACTTAAAGAAAACGCTTTGAGTAAAGGAAACCAGAAACCCTTTAAGCATTATATATAAATTGCTTTTTCTTTCTGTTGCACGATAAAATGCCATAAGTACGATCTTGGAATTCAAGTATCTAGATTTGATCCACTACCGCAAGCAGCGCGTCACTTTATATTTTGAACGAAGCATTGTTCCTAACTGGTACTCGCTATAAAGCCAGAAGTGTTCCCAAAAGTTCCATGAATTTCTTCTTCATTTTTATTTTATCTTCAGTCGATTACTTATTTATACTACAACAAGCTTCTTTATCGCACCACATCTGTGAAGAAAATTCTAACCGTATGCCGATGGAATGGATTTCGAAGATAATCCCAGAGACATCCAGAAGGGAGTTTATAGTAAAATTCTGCAAGTGATTGCTTTGGAATCGTTTGCATAAAAATATAAAGGGCAAAAAACGAAATATATACAAACAGTGAGGAATTCGAATGTATGCTTTTTCCTATAAAGAAATGCTTATAAAATAAAATTCTGAATTATTTAAGAGTATAAATATGGGAATAAATATGAGTGGTACTTTAGAAAAGTATATTTGCGCATAAGAATTTTTTTTCATTTTTACTTTCTTCTATTTGTAATCGAAATTTTTTTTTACTTCCAATTTTCGGACAGGATTTACATGTTTTAGGGATTAGCAAAAACCATGTTTATACAATATGTATATCTGCCCGTGTGTCACAATTGTACCATCGAAAAGCGTATGAAGTTATGCAGAGAATTGAACCAAATTTTTGTGCATGTTTTTGGGTATGTTCAGCAAGTGCTCTATGAATTTGGAAATATTCCGCCCAAAGAGGGCACTGCAATAGCAATTCTTGTGCCATTTTCATTCTTATACCATTGAAAAGTGTAGGAATTTAAGTGTAGGAATAAAAAGTGTTGGAGGAAGAGGACTCTGTAATGGCGATTTTTCTGTAATTTTCTTGTTTTTTAGTTGTTCTACTGTAAATTGACGGCTCGTCAGTAACGTGAACTTCTCTCCCTGCTAAGCACGCTATTCGCAAACAGCTGATGTACAACAGAATATCGAAAAACTATTGATTGTAATACATATAATGATCGAGTGTAACTCGTTTTTACTCCGATTAATAGGCTTAAGAAAAAATTTGAGAGGAAAGTTGAAGTTGGTATAGCATTGAACTAAATAATAATGAAGTATTGACATTTGTAAATACTTTTTGAAAGATGTATGAGATAGAAGAAAGTTTTAGGATTAGCACATCCAACTTGCTTAAGAATTAATAAATAAGAAATGGTTAATAGATTTCGAATTAAAACTCTCTGATCTAATGGAAAATCGTATTTGGTCATGATTTCAATTGATACTTTATTTATATACAGGTTATGTGTTGTTTGAATAGACACATATATATACACATGATATTATAAATAAGTTAAATTTACATTCTGGAAGTATGCTGAAGTATGCTGCTTTATCTAAAGGCAGGAGCAAAGATACTGTTACAAATTTGAGTAGCGATTATAAAAGAAAGATATCCTTTTCATCTTAAGGTATACAGTTTTATCACCTAAACTCATAACAACAAAGAAACAACACCATTTTTCTCACAAACATGATTTACATATTGTATTTTATGCTCTTTTGCGACGTTGTCGTTTTTAAAAAGAACTTTTATTAAGCAAATTTTTAGTTTTTGCCTTCATTAATTATCTACAGGTATGTTATATTGTGTATAAAAAGCAAGGAATGGTCTTTTTTATTTAGTTTCAGTTTTGTTTTTATTTATAGTATTCATTAAATTGTCAATTTTCGTATAAACTTCGAATTTTACGTGTTGATTAAATAGAATCTGTAGTTTTTTATTAAAAAATCATTTGTTATGTTTCTTAAATCTTAAATAAAGTTTTTAAAACATGACGTTTAAAAGGGAGTAATAAATCCTTAGCATTTTTAATTGGATTAAAATTATGAAAAATGATTTTGAGATAATCGCCTTTAAAAATGCCGTGAATGTTTTAAACATTTGCAAGCAATTTGAAGCTACTCAAAAACCCGGGGTTTGAAATGTTCGGAAACACTGTAATTTCATTAATAATGTCTCAATGTGACACCAGTTTCTAAAAAGAAAAAACATTTTTTTTTTTACTTTTTAGTGATTTTTTGCGGGAGATGGCGTTAGGAACTTCTTTAAGTTAATTATCGAGAAAATATAATTATTAAATTATTTATAGATAATTTTCTTACTAATACATTTTTTTAAAAGGGAAGATTTTAAAGCCAAAAACAGAACATAGTTCAGAAAGTTATTGAAGGCTCACATAGAACTAGAATACTAACTGCATTTACACTCCACCATAATCTGTATTATGCAGTTTGTTATAAGTTTAAAACTGATAAGGGGGTTTAGTATTAGGCGAATTGCAATTTTATCCTAGCATGCATGCTATACTGTAAAAAAAATATATATAAATAATAAAAATATTTTAAAACAAAAGGTGTTCACATCACGACTTCCAACACAGTTGCTGTAAAATGTAAATTTTACACTTGTAAAACTTGTAAAAGTGCTGCAAAATTTCTCAAATCTGAAGAAAGTAGCACTGCTATTGGTTGCGTGGTGCATGTCTCAAAAATATTTAATGTTTTACTTCACTTGTTGCTTGAATTTGCTTTCACAGCATCGACACTTAAATTCGATTGCACGACATCAGTGCGTAAAAAATTACAACATAAAGCTCTTGAAAATTGAATTTTACAACAACTCATTGAATTTTACAACAAAAGGTAAGTTGTTACAAAACCACGCCGGCAGCCCAACATAGTTGCTTTAAAATTTACAAGCCGTTGTATTTAATGGTGCTGTAAAATATTCCTGAGAATAAGTTAAGTCTGAAAGACTTAAGTCTGAGAATAACGCGCTGCTATTGACCGCGTAGTGCATATGCAGAAAGAATTCGATTTTTACTTTAGTAGTTTCTTCAATTCGCTTTCATAACATCGTTACTTGAATTCAATTTCACAGCATCAGTCCATGAAAAATTACAATATTAAGTGCAAGAAAAATGACAACATTTTTTACATAGTATCTACGGTACATATAAAACGTATTTAACAAAATTATAAATTTCGAGATTTAGAAACGTGTTCATTGTAAACTGAAATGTCTGAAATTCAGGCACATAAGTGTCTGAAACGGAGTGTTCAATTTTCAGACATTTTAAATTTTCAGTGTCTAAATTTTTAAGACGCTTGTATGCTTCTAAATTCAAGACATTTCAAATGTCTGAATTGTATCCAAGTTTGACCACCTTTAATTTCTCTGCAAAAGCAGCCATTTTTTTCACCTTTTTTTCGGTAAGTCTTATACACAGAAAAAAATCCTTTAAAATATAGAAATTGTATCGCCAATCAAAACGCCAGTACAATTTATGTCAATTTACTTATTTTAATGGAAAATTTCTTCAATTTCCAGAAAAATTTATTTCTTGGGGGGGAAATTTCTGTATTTAAAAAATAAAAATTACACACACACATATTTCAATACAATATATAGCACATTTTACATAATTTACTCAGTTCACTCAATTTACAACATTGAACTTACCCGCCGCAGCATACGAACCTTGGTTTCTCGACTTACCGTCTTATCCTCTCGGCCACGGCTCCACATCTGGCAAACTCAAATATTGTTACTTATTTATGACCCACAATTTATTTACGGTAATATCGATCTCCTTATATAGTAGAAGCTCTTTTATCCAGCATTCTATAGCTCGGCACATTCTATAATCCGGCACGCGAGCCCGCGTTTTTTTTTTTCTTTTTTTCTACGACCACTGTTGACTGGGATCACTAGGATTCGAGCACCCACAAGAAGCCCAGATTCAGGAAGTGGAACCGGATAAAGAAAGAGCCGTGGTAGAAGACTCTAAAGTCTCTTGGAAAAAGACTTCTGATGCATTATATACATTCACAAAATGTGCTTAGTCGAACAAAAGCTACAACGCTGCTGAACACATAAATCTGTGTATAATCCGTAACGTTTTATTTATTTTTTTTTAAAGAAGAAATCCGAATCGCGGAAGCAACGTGATGTCAGAGACATTTTAAAAATGATATGTTTATATTAATTTTTTACTACATGCACAATGTAATGTAGATATACAGTGCATTACATTGCCTATATATGCCTATATGTACAGTCGTGGAAAAAAAAAGTAAACACCCCCTACTAACTCCTCAACAAATTATCGTAGAAGAAAGTTACTGGTACCAAGCGATTGGACATAAAGTCTTCTTTTAAATGGTATAGATAAAATTTGCTTAGGAGGGCATCTACATATTAAAACGAACATTAACTTTGTTTTTTTCAATAGCAGTACACAATTCTGACAGCATAAATGAACTCTACACCCTTCAATTACCCTAAAAACAAATTTTTATGCAATTCGTACCATAAGTTTCTGAGATATTAATTATTTTAAAACGAGCGTATTTTAAGGGCTGTATCCAAACTGAAGTTCGGAACTGGATTGTTAACGGAGAGAGCCCCCATCTTGATCAAGACACCTTAAAAAGTCAATGAAGCCTGCTAGATTACAGGACAGCAGAAGAAATTTCAAAATATCTAGTCACTTCCATCATAGACGGCCCCTTAAACCATCATTTTGCCGTTTTTTAAGCATAATTTGAAAACTACTTGGAAGAAAAATGTGAAATTTCAGATTTCCATAAATCAGGACTTAATAAATCTAAATCCATCAAAAAAATTGTAGGCTGCAATTCATAATTTTTTCGAATATTAATTTCATAATTCATATCATAAAATTATAAAAATTGCAAATTCAGCGTATTTATGTTTGGGTATATTAGTATTATTGCTACAAAAAAAATTTGCACATTAGGAGTATAATTTCTGGAGATATAAATAAAAATATGAAAATGTAATTTAACATTAGAAGCACTAAATTTTGAATGTTTATAATTCAAAAACTTATCATTCAAATGACTTGAAATTCGGTGTCTAGGCATAGTTTGAACCGAAGATTTGAAATATCTCGTTAAAATTGGGTATTGTCATTGAAAAAATTGAAGTTTGGAAACGTTTTAATATGTACCCCCGAAGCAAATTTTATATACATCATTTAAAAGTAGACTTTATTTCCAATCCTTCGATACCAGTAACTTTCTTCTACGATAATTTGTTGAGGAGTTAGTAGGGGGTGTTTACTTTTTTTTTTTCACGACTGTACATTACATTGTACATATACAGTATATATTAAACAATTGGATTTTAAGTTTGTATTCTATGTTTTCATTTAATGCTCACAGTTCTTGGAATGACAAAATATAAAACAGTATTTGTCTGATATTTATACAATTTGCACACGTTGATAATGTAGGTGAATACAAAAAAAAAAAAAAAAAAAAAAAAAAAAAAAAAAAAAAAAAAAAAAATGCATCGACATTCAATAATCAGGCAAAATCACTAATTCGGCACGACTGTGGTCCCGAACGTGCCGGATTAAAGAACTTCTACTATAATTCTGAACGATTTTACACATCTTCTCTCTAGAATTTTGAATATTTTGCTTTTTAATTTCATGCGATGTAGGACCGATATATGCGATATGTATTTAATTCGGGGCCTGTCCCGTTTCAGTTATGTGTGTGTGTGTGTGGGGGGGGGGGGGGGGGGTTAATAATTCAACGCCTTTTAAAAATAAAATCAATTTTTCATTTAAAAAAAACGCATTTCTAATAGTGAGAAAGCCTGTATATAATTTTAATGCGAAGGTATTGATATAGTTTTCTGTTTTCTTTGATTTTTTTTTCTTACTTCTGATTGGTTGAATACACGGCAAAATATTTGAATTTTGAAATTGGACTCATTAACTCCTTCCTATATGCTATATGTTCTGAACAAAATTTCTCAGTTATAAATATTGTGTATAATTTTTCTGCAAAAATAATAAAAATCATTGTTTTACGCACATTTTTTTTTCTTTATGATTTTCCCGATCGAAATATAGGGTAAAATTTTTTGATGAAACCAATTTTCTCACAGGGAAATCCCAACTAAACCGTTAGTCGATCGTAAGCTAAAAGGTTAGCATAGTTAAAAATTTCAGACCTATTCCATATACAGTGAAATACGTTTAACACGAAACTGAGGGGACGAAAAATTTTTTTTCGCGTTAAAAGAATTCCGTGGTAAAAGTTTTGTAAAAGAAAAGAAAACTCATCAAGATTTTCTATGTCGTCAAATTTTATTTCGATTTCCTGTTAAACTACTAGTAGGTTTCATCCATTAGGATAAAAAGCAAGTAAAAAATTGTTGTTTTTTTTGGGGGGGGGAGGAATTAGATATATTTTTTAAGTGTCTTTTTCAGCACTATATTGCCCACAAATTGTTTGAGATCACCTATCCCAGCAAACACATTTCTTTCGGCACACGATCGGACCGCAGCCGGCAGTGTCGGTTAAGTGTCGGCATGGACACAGTGGTTTCGGTGAAGTGTCGGCAGCATGTCGGCAACTGAAACATAAGAATCTGCTTTTTCGATTGCCGGTTACCTTAATCGGTCCCCTTATGGTTATATATCGGCAAGCGACTTACACCGGCAAGAGACGCAGGACCGATATGTGATTTCCGATAGTGGCCCGACTAGATTTGCCAACATCGGTCCGGATTCGGAATTTTTAGTCTTAGCCGACATTTTTTTTTCTTAATTTTGTTTGAATTTGAGTTTTGATAAGCTATGCATATTTCATGTATTTCATATGAAATGCTAATAGTGATAAACAAATAAATTTCATAAATAGCTTATATATTTTTTCTTAAGCTGTTATTGAATTTATTTTAAAAAAGGCTTACAATTATTTGAATCATCAAAAGACTTTTTTAAATCGCCCCTTAAAATTATTATTCGTTATAAACTTAACCGTAGAAAAATAAACTTCATAAATTAATTATTTTCTAATTATATATTCATTTTAAAAGCAATAGCTATGCTTCTTATTTTATTTAAAAATAAAATTATTAAAAAAGTTCTTAAAATTATTTTACAAGCTATAAAAAAATATAAAAATATATTTATAACTTTTTAGCATTAAAATTTAAAAGAAAGATTCAGAAATCTCCCACTTCTTAAAAAAAAAAAAAAAAAAAAAAAAAAAAAAAAAAAAAAAAAGATAATTTAATATTTCTATTTTATTTGATGATTAAAAATGTTGATAAGTAACAGAATCATTTTTCCTACATAATCACTAAAAATATATTCTACATTAAATCATCAAATGGCAAAAAATGAACTCTTATTCTAATTAAAAGTGATTAATTGCCAACTTATTTTTTTATTAAAATTAGCTTTTCTATGTTACAAATATATATTTCTTGAATTAACGCATTTAATTACATTATAATTCCTAAAGAAAAAAAAATGTATTAAGAGAAAAACCTCCGAAAGTCACTTATTTTATTTAATAAGCATTCTTAAATTTATAAGAAAGTATCAGAAATATACCCCATTTAAAAATTATCTTCCAACAGAAACAAAAAATGTAAATTAATATTTTTATTTTATTTTTAAATTAAAAACATTGATACGTGACAAATTAATATTGCAACATACTCATTAAATATATGTTCTACTTTAAATCATCAATACGACATAAAATGAATTCTTATTCTAATTAAAAGTTAATAATTACCAACTTTTTATTTATTAAAATAAATTTTTCCATGTTAAAAAAAATATTTTATTAATTAACGCAGCGCATGCAATTACATTATAATCGTAATAAGAAAATTTGATTAACTGAACAAGACCTCTAAAAATATTTTTTTAAATATTTAATTATTCTTAAATTTATATCTATTCTTAATTATTCTTAATTATTCTTAATTATATCTATATCTTAATTAAACTTAAATTTATTATTAAATTCCTTTGGTTTAACGAATTCACTACGATATTTATTTCATTCATTTAAATATTAAATTAACTTTTAAATAAACGCGCGTAAGGCAATTACAAATAAATAAATAAAAAATAAAAACACTTCAAAATTCTAATTTTCCCATCTACCATTTACCTCCAATCACAAACCATTACGTCCTATCTACCATTTACCTCCAATGACAAACAATTACGTATCGATAAGACTTCCCCTTATTAACGCTTAAAATCCTCCCCTGATCAAGTCTGAGTGGCCAAGTGGTTAAGGCATCTATTTCCTGTCCTTGAGTTCGTTGGATCAAATCCAACCACGTCCAACGCCGAAACACGTTCCTTTCAAATATGCATTCCGCGATGGTTCATAGATGGCGCCATCAAAACAGGTTTTTTTTTTTCAATTGATGCAGGTGTCGGGCTGCAGCCGGCATTCGTTTGGATAGCTATCGGCGTGCTGTCGGCATAGTGTTTTGCCGATACTGGACCGGCTGTGCGCCTATCTGTCGGGCGTCACTCGCCCGGCGTGTCGAAAAAGATACGGAACCGGTACGGCAGCCGGTATCGTGCCGATACCGTCGGTAACGGCAAAGCGGCTGTCGGCCGATTGTTTACCTATAGCTCTGTGTTTGCTGGGATTGTTTTATTCATCTCTCCATTTGAAAGCGCATCTAATTAACTGCTCACACTTTTAATTATTTTCTGCATTTCTGAAATAGAGGGGACAAGAACTACATCGTAAATTGTGTTGTCAGACTCGTCGACAGAAAGAACATTTCACACGAAATTTTTCGTGTTAAACGATTTTTGTTTCGTGTTAAATGAAAAAACTGTATTAAATTGTATAATATACTGTCCGGACCACTATATTATTTCGTGTTAAACGATTTTTCATGTTAAGCGTTTTTTTATTAAACGTATTTTACTGTAATTCCAAATAAGAAAAGAAGTTAATAAGTTCAACTTCTCTTATTCAAACTAGATGGCGCCATTGCTTTTGGTTATTTTCAAATCATTTTTTCATTACATTCATCATTTCAATTTTCATATCCTAAGACAGTTTCTTTTTTAGACAACTATATGAAGAAATTTTAATTATTTTTTTTTTTTGTCTTAAACGCAGGGGTCTGAGACACAGTAAAAATTTCTAAAATAGAATACAGGATACCGAAAAAACTTCTCTGTAAACAAGTTTAAAGAGGATCAGTAAATAAAGCTTCAATAAGCCTCTGCATAACGGATACTTGTCTGAAACGAAAATTTTCGCGGTTTCTGCGAAATAACACACTTTCTAAGATTAAAACCTGCCTTTTGCTAAACTTTCGTAAATAAACTTTCAGAAGGGACATGTCAGCCCACCCTTTTGATAAACCACTGATATTGAATATAAATAAATAAATCATGCCTAACATACGTGGGTCTAGAAAGTGGTGATTTAAATGTGTGGATAAGTCCATGAAAGATTATAGTGTACCTTTAAATGGATTTTTTTAAATACAGAAATATTCAAAAAATAGAAATTTTTTTTGGAATTTACGGAAGAAAATTTGCATTAAAATACATAAACTGGCGTCTCAGTTGGCAATATAATTTCCATATTTTAACGGATATTTTTTTCAGTATATAAAGCTTACAATAAAATAGGGAAAAATTGGTTTATTGCCGAAGTTGCAGGTTGGTCAAAAATGGATGCGATTCAGACCTTTGAAATGTCTTAAATTGAGACGCATACACGTGTCTTAAAAATTAAGACACTTTAAAATATCTGAAAATTGAACACTCCAGTTTAAGACATTTATGTGTCTGAATTTCAGACATGTCAGTTTACAGTGTTTATACCATGATCATATAGTAAGACAATTAAGTGTCTTAATTTCAAACACCTGTGATGTCTGAAATTCCGTATTCAGACACTTAAGAGGCCACACTAGTCACTCAAAATGACCCGGATGATAATGTTAATCCTATAAGGAAGTTATTTTCCAATACCTTGTTTAGATTTTAATATTTTTACATGATTTTTTTGCATAGAATAGCAGAGGATGATCTATATCCGGGCTAGTTTTTACTTTTTTATTTTGGTTATATATTTTTTAAATTAGGATAGTTTTAATTTTAGAACTGGTTCCAACCGGTTCCGAATTTGAAAGTAATTTTTTGAAAATTAATCTGAAACCGAAATCGAAAAAGTAAAAACTAGCCCGGTTGTATATCGTCCTCAACTATCCTATGCAAAAAAAAAAAAAAAAAAAAAAAAAAAAAAATCTTTCAAAAATATTAAAATTTGAGCGAGATATTTGAAAATAACGCTCCCATAGACTTAGCATTAGCGTTTTCCTTACTTCCCGTGACTGAAGTGGGTTCTTAAGTGTCTGAATTACTTTTTCAGTCACATATATATCTGAATTTAAGACGCCCTTATTTGCAGTGTTTAGTTCAATATTAAAGGTGAATTAACTAAATAAAAAGTAAATATCTTTTTCATCCTTTCACTGCCCGAAGGTTTTCCTGTATTTTGATATGAATGCTTATAAATTCCAGGATATATATATTTCTTAACCGCAGTTTGATGCTATAATATCTTTAATATAACTTCTTTCTATATATGGTTCAAAATAAAATTATGTTTAAGATATCTTTGTCTACACGCATTTTAACATGATATTTCTAGAAACGGAAAAATCCAGGCCAGTCGATTAAAGTGTTAAAAATATTTTTGTGCCTGAATAATAATAAAGATTCGACTGTTTAGGGTTCCAAAAAGTTTGTAAGTATTAAGTATTTATTTTTTTTAGAATGTTTGAACTTTAAGGAATGTCCTACAGTTGGTCTGATAGAAAAAAAGCTAAAATTATGATCATACGAGCCATAAATATTTGCCATGTCGATCGCCGATACAAGTGAATGCAAAATTTTATATTAATTATATCGAAACAGCTTCAGATTTTCAGCAATTTTGCCATTCAAACTTTAGAATAAGTTAATATATCTAGATATTTAATATTCTTAAAAAGATTCTCTTCAAACTATACCTGAAAAACAAAAAAGAATAAGTTATATCATTATATGGGATAAATTTTTATGAATTTTGAATTTTTTATTATAATTTGTCATGTAGTTTTAGTTTTTATTATACTTTTTCACATTTCCAACATTTTATTTTTAAGAAATAGTATAAAATTAAGTATATAGCAGAAGTAGTAATAGAGGCAGAAGAAGTAGGAAAAAGAAGAAAGAAGTTCAGGTGTCATACGACACCTGAACTTCAAAATAGTGGCAAAACTATAGCATTCAAACATTCTCTAGCCACTTCAACGTTTGTTCACAGATAAGTCGAGGATAAAAGCACTGTTTTCCTATAGCTGCTGCCGGTGAAGTGGCTAGACCGATAATAAGATTAATGAATACATTTTTGCAAAAAACGAAAAGAGAGAAGACCAATTACAATATAATAAACATTTCGCGGCTACGCTAAAAAGTTGTTGAATAACGGTACAATGAAAAATGACCGGTAATATTTATTTAAATAATGTTGTCCATACTGAAGAATTAAAATAAAATTATATATCTGTCAACATGTTCATCGTGGTCAGCTGTGAATTAACAGGTGTAACTTTTGTTTGAAATACATCCACGTAATCCTTTCGTAAAACTTGGTATGTAAATATAAACTGTTTCAGTTTGTTCGCAAAATAACGTGGCAAGATAATTTATTTTTATTATTCGCGTTTTCTTTATATATTTAAAATATCTTAACTTTGAAATTCAATTTAAAAGTATGCATACGTAAACTTTAGTTTTCCTCACATCTTAGATTGCATAAACATGTATTTTTTCTGTATTTAAATGTATTTTATTACACTTGCCGAGAAGGAGTTTAATAAATACACTCGAGATCTGCATATTTATTGTTGAATAGAATTTGAATAATGCAGTTTAGAGTATTTTTAGATATTATGTAACGAATTTTATTTTGATATGCTCTCATGAACTTGTTTTTGAGGTTTGTGTTTTGCTTACTCAAAAGTAAAATAGAGAAAAGAACCAGCATTTAAAATAGATCGTATACCAAGCATTTTCTTTTTTTCAAAATTTAGATGCTTTCTACATGTAGTATTAGATTAATTCCGAAATATAATAAGCATGGCGCAATTTGTTTGTAAATAGCAAAATGTGTGTATTTGAAAGATTGAAAGGATTGTCCTCTACAAAAACATGCGTAAAAATAAAAGAAGAAGAAAAAATATTTAGAACTTTAAATCAAATGTAGTTGATATTCATAAGCTTTATTGATTTCAAAGAAATGGTTAGATAGAGAATAATTACGGAAATGGCATAACCTCAGCCTTAGCCATATTCAAAGAAAAAGGAGACTTCAAAACATGTTAAGTATCGTTTTAAACCTCTCGACTCAGATAAGTTCCCTCAGATGAATTTCTTAATCCTCCAATTCCCACTACAAGAAATTTTTAAGAAAAAAAATTATTTTTTATTCTTATTTATATTAGTGTGGGTGAAATAAAGTAAAAACATGAAAAAAAATGCGATTTTATTATATTTTATAGGATTTCTGTATGGTATCATATTTGATCCCATGAGGAGATTAGGATGAAATGTGAAGAATTTTACCATATTTCAAAAGCATTTTATTTTGTGAAAATAATTACATTTTTACATGTTGTAGAACCTAAATGAATTTCTTTTTTTGTTTATATATACAGGGTGTCCATAATTAAACGACCCTACTTTAAAGTTGTATCAGACGAAACTAATGGTCAGAAAATTGTGAAATTTTGTGACGGACATAATCAAGGAATGGGAATTTGTGTGAGCGAAAAAAAAATTAGTTCAAAATTTCGCCACCATGGGGCTTTTTTAACGAATTGCACATTTAAAAAAGTTTTTAAGCTTTAGTTTTGTCAGATCAAATAACACAAACATACAGACCGCCCCTTGAAAAAACTTAAGCGTAAATACTTTTAAAAATGACTGGTGTTCGAGTTGAACGGTTCGTACAAACTCTGAAAAAAATAAATCTGCCTACGACAGCCGCCATTTTCTTCACGGAGCTCAGGCCTAGTATTCAGTGGGAGATGGCTAAATGTGTAATTTATTAATAAAACGCCCTCTGGTGGCGAAATTTTGAACTAAATTCTTTTTCGCTCGACGGATAATCGAAAGACAGTACAAGACCATTACTGAAATTAAATTTAAATATGTTAATTTATAAAAAACAAAAAATATTTTTTTTTCTATTCGTTGTGTAGTTTTGTTTATAAAATGTATAACTGATCATAATAAATATGGTTATCTGGCAGATATAGAATTTTACTGAATGCCTGAATTTTATGTAATACTGTTTTTATCCAAAGTAATGCGTTATACATTTTTGTTTGCGTTTTGTTTGGGATTTTGCTACAGCAAGATTACGAATTCTACGTAATAAAAGTACTTGAGTTGCACTTGATACCTCTTGCATTGCATTAATACATTTAGAGAGTATAGTCATATGACTGACTTTTTGTTGATTCACGATTTATCACATTCACCCACTTCAGGTTTTACTGGATAAAAACATTTTCAATAATTTTGTCATTCCTTAATGCTTCATAACCAATATCATTCTAGTCACAATTAAGCGAGTCTGCAATTTCATTTGCAGAAATATTTTCTAGTTGTTGTTTCCGACGTAAGACAAGTATTGTACTCAAAACAGCGCCGTTTCACTCGGATTTTTGTGCATTTGAATTTTCGTTGTTCGTTTCTGATTTAAAAAAATAAAATAAAATAAACTAGGAAAGAAGGTTGGCGGTTGATAGAGTGGTGGATAATTGAGAGTTTAATGTACATCCACTTTTTTCATATAATTTTATTTTTTCCACCATTTAAGCAATTTTACATAAAACCTCATTTTATTTAGGGATTTTGTGTATAATTATATACGAAGTACGGTCAAAAAATTCCCGGAATAGGTCAATTATAAATTATTTAAAAAATAGAATAATAATTTTACCTTACTGGCCTTCTAAGTACTTTCAGCCTGCATCCACACACTTCTTCCAGCGTTCGTATAACTATCCAAAACCCTCCTTGAATCCATTTTTTTGAGACGTTCTTCAGCAGCTTCGTTGCATTTTCGATCACCTCATCGGAATCCATAAAACTGCGTCCCTTCAATTTCATTTTTAGCCATGGAAACAGGTAAAAATCCGCTAGTGCTAGGTCACAGGAACAAGGAGGGTGCTCCAGAGTGGTACCACTGTGCTTGGCAAGGTATTTATTTTTTAAATCCGAGCGCACTGTGATGGAGCATTGTTGGGTAAAATAAATCAATCGTTTGTTTTGCCCATCTTACAGGTCGTTTTCGTCTGATTGTATCTCGTAGTCGTTTAAGGATCTCCAGATAAAGTTCATTACTGACAGTTTGACCTTCAGGAATAACTTCGTAGTGAATGACGCCCTCGCACACGGTCGACGCCCTCGAATACGCTCAATAATTTCATCTTCGGTGGAAGAGGAGGGAATGCACACTCCATCGATGTTTGTGCGACCTTCACGAAAACGCTTATGCCGCTCGTACACAGCCGTTTTTCTTTCATGGCATCGTTTCCGTATGCTTTCTTCAGCATCCCGAGTGTCTCAGAAGGTAATTTCTCGAGCAAAACCTAGAATTTGATGTTTGCACGCTGCACTAAAGACGACAGTTCAAAATCCGACGAATGAAAAATTCGCTTTGTCAGAAATGATCCGCAGCCAATTTCGACAGTACCATAAATGAATTCCAGATGCCTGCGTGTTTTCCTTATTAGCGCTGTTTATATTTGTACTTAGAGACATAAAGTTCAAACTATTAATTCCGGATTTATTTCAAAATTTTCTGTATTTATATATTAAAAGGAAATTTTAATAGTTTGTTCAAAAATGTAAAAAATAATAATAAATAAATAAATAAAAAGTTAATTTTATTGTATATGGAAATATTAACTTTCAAGCAATTTATTTCGGATTCATTTAATCCCATGAACTTGTGAATTACAAGTAAAACAAATATCTTATGTACAGATGTAACACTAAGAAGTACAAATTTCCTTTGAGAATAATATGGTAGCAAAAATTCTACCATGGGCTCATGGGCATTAACAGCCGCAGTAACAGATATGCTACTTTGATTTTAATTATTAAGTTTATCATTAAAAACCAAACTTATATTGAACATTTTTGTTCAGATTTGTTCAGACTCTTTTAATGCCTATATGTCATAAGTATTTGGTTTTATTTCAATAAAATATTTGAAACTTGAACTAAAACGTACCAATGCAATCTTGTCCTGTTTATTAGACACGTTGCTTCAAACTAATATTTTTGTTATTTAGTGCTCAATCTGCATTCAAATTCCTAACTAATATTACATAAATGACCAATTATTGTGGTAATGACTTCAAATATACATTATTTATGAAATTTCCTGCTAAAAATTAAAGCTGAACATATGGTAGCAGATTTGCTACCATGGGTAATAGAGGGTTAATTTAAGTTATAAACACAATTTTTTGAAACCTCGTAGCATAGTCCCTAGCTATTCTGTCTATGAAGTTAGTTTAGAATTAAAAGAAGCGTGTTTCGGTTACTTTCAACATTTAATGGTGAAAGGGCTACATATACTGTCATTTCTTTTACTTTCGTAAAGCCTAAATGAAGCTCCCTCGATCTGATTATGGAGATTATTTTACGCAATTATTTCCTAATTAGATTTCTGTGGTCAGCTCGCAAGTATAAATACTCTGGTAGGATTGGGTGGCGTTGAATGTGCGTGTTCTCAACATTTATAGAGTTTGAGGCTAGAGCTTTACTTTCTCTTACATTTTCTGTTGGATTTCGTCTGAAGCCATTAGCGCGTATCTGTTCATGTTCTTCTTTCCTGTTGAATCTTTAACTTAGAGCTTCGAAGTCGTTACTGTTTAGTGTTTTCAGATAAAGAGACGTTAGAATCCATCAGATTCACTTCAGAAGTATTGAAATATTGTGCAAGTGGCATTTTTATATAGTGTTTCGAGTGGTGCGTGGGGAATTTTTCATAATTTTCCGCAACCAGCCAGAGTAGCCATTTTAGCGTAAGTTAGAGTTTGCATTTATTGAACCTCTTCAGTGTTATTTAATTAAACGTTAAATTGATTTTTTGTAACGTGTCACCCCTACTGCTAAACCATAATTGATTTTAAGTAAATTGTTTTAAGTGTAGTTCCGTCTCATTTAGGGGTCTTGCCCCCAAGGTTCACCAACAGATTCTTAAAGTAACTTTTATTTTGACTGATATCTTTTAAGATTTCAGATTTGATCTGTGTCTACAATGCAGTGGACAAAAACTCGATGGCCTAGTCTGGACTCTTTGAATAATCGCTTGCCGCCAAACTTTTAGGCAAACACAAATGACAGCAAAAAAGAAGATTAAAAAAATAGCTGAAAAAGACGGAACGATGTAGCGGGAGAAAATGGAGTATAGAATGTTGGATTTTAAAACTTTGTGATTTAGTGTATTACAGTATCGATTTTTCAATTGTGCTCTGTTATCAAGTTAATAAATATGTTACAGTTTATATTCCCCTTGTGATTTTAAATCTTCATAATTCCTCAAAGCAGCATGAAAATAAGTTCGTTTTATGAATCTATTCATCTATAGAATTTACGATAGAGGAAATTTAACTAATTATTTACATACTATTAAATGATTAATTATTTACAACAAATGACAACGCAAGACAAAAAAAATACTTGAGGCTCTACAGATTTGTTGAAAAAGTGGATACAGAAAAAAAAAACCTTTTTTATGTATTCCGATCATTTCAAAAAGAGCAGACCAGATGCCACAACCGAAAGTCTGAGTGAATTGTATCAGCCGCTGTGATGCCCATGCAGAACAGGTTGGTAGAACATTGGCAATTTAAACCAAATATGTCCTACGTTCGTCAGTCGACATGGACACATTTTCACTCACCTGAAAAAAAATTATAACTTGTATAAAACAATATTTTATACGCTAAACAATGTATAACATTTTTGTGAGCATATAAATATACTTAATGATTTTTATCTTTTATTTTTCATAGTTTATGAGCAGGAGGATTAATGACTTACTATCTATTATTTAATAACATGCTATAAACATCTAAATCGTTTTTGGGCCCGTCTGTCTATCCCTCTGTCCCCATATAATTGAGCAAAAACTACCCAACCGAATGGTTTGAAATTTAATATATAGAACCATTGCGGAATTTTGTCGCGTCGTTTAAAATTTTATGAAAATCAAATAAAAACCTAAAAATATATTAATAAAAGTTTTCTTCATTCTATTAAATCCTATCATAGGTAATTAATTCTATGATATCCTATGATAGGTCATGTTTCTTGATTGTCATGGTAATTACGTCCTATTTAATATGGAGTCATATTATTTCCGTAATACTGAATTTAACATATATAATCGTAATTAATTTTGTACTCATGCATTTTTGCGTAAGAGTGCAACAGATATTGCACAAAGATCTGAATATTTATAAAACTGGTTATAATACGCACCTCAGTTGACACGTTTAACGCATAATTTCGAATTTGCTGTTTTATTATTGTTTGTCGTGGAGAATAGAAAATACAATAATTATTTCAAAAAGTTTATAAACAGATGTCGTATGTCTTGAAAGGAATATTAATATAAATATTCCTTCCGTTCACTAGGCTAGTGTTGTTATTCATTTACTTAACAGTACACTGCTATAGTACATAAGCACAAAGTTGATATTTAAATGAAAAAGAATAAAAGAGGTTCTAGCTTTAGCTCTACTTAAAAGCTGAGAAAACATTTTGATTAACGAAAACAAGAACTCAAAATTCCCAGCTCATTTTGCATGGCTTGCGTGATGGTTAGTTTATTACTTATAAATTATCTGTAGTAGTCGTCAACTTCTGCGTTAACCTTTCTTGCAGTGTTGGAGGAAGACAAAAAAAAAAAAAAAGTATTTGAGTTTCATTTAAAAAGGCGTATTTTCAACTTTTATTGAACTTCTTTAAGTCGGAAAAAGAAACATAATTCTCAGCGATAACCTGTAGCAAAATTATGACTCACAGGTACAATGTTTTAAGTAAGAATTCTAAAGCAATATTATTGTTTTTCAAACAATCTTTTCAAGCAAAGTTCTTATACATTATTTTAAAGTGAGAAAGAAATTTTATTTAATAGTTTAACAAAAAACTAAATAACATAAACGATATTAGCAATTCAATACTGGATAAAAATAAAGTGCTTCGCCGATTTTCGCCGTTCATAATTGCCGAAACGTCAGTGAAGGCTTACTGTGGAGACACGAAAAGTTTTGGTTTCCGTTAGTCTGTCTGTCTGTTAGTCTGTCTGTCTGTTCCGCGATAACTGCCGCAAAAAGCATCCGATCGGCTTGAAATTCCCTGGGCATGTTGATGAGCTCCCCGGATTTAGCTGTATAGTTTTGGGTTAAACTTGGTTCATTCGTTCGGAATATACAGAACATTTTATTTTGTGATATAATGCTTTTCTATGGGAAGTCAGACGATTTTCAAATTTTCATTTGTTGAAAGAAATCGCTCATATGAATAATAGATTTAAATGGCAAATTTTGGATGCTGAAATTTTTAAATAAGAGTATTAAATTATTCTTATTAGTTTGCAATTTTGTCAAAACATTTGTCAGAGCTTTTAAATTAGGTGTATAACTTATGATAGAATTTTATACATGTGTTCGAATAATATAAAACATTTTATTTTATGAATTTACTTATATTTCATTTTTTTCTTTTAACCGTTGCGTAGCAACCAGTGTGACCGTTTTTTCAAGCTAAATGCAGGCTAGATTTAGCCTGACAACAGGTTAAAAATAAAATCGATTGTCCTGCTATCTATTGACGGTTTGTATAATTAAAAATGTAAAAAAATCATATTTTGAGAAACAAATTCGATATACGATCTTTAGGTTCACTCTAGCATGGTTCAATCAAAAACGATTAACGTAATATTTATTATTCATATACAGGGCTCCACAAAAAACATCGGGTCCATTACTTTCTAAAGCCGTAAATTGTTGGAAGTATGGTATTTAAATTATATTACACTACACTGGCGAAATTGAAATACTTTGTTCATATACATTATTGTATGTTTTTAACAAAAGATGTATACTTCATACATATTGTTTGGGTTTCATATCTGACGAAACCTTATTCGTCTCACTTGTCTGTCTGTCTGTCCGTCTGTCACAGAGCCCATTTTAAAAAACTATAAATGTTGGAGACTTGAAATTTTGCATACTTATAGCTAAACACCACGCATCAAACGCCAAAACATAAAATTTTGAAAAAGTCTAATATTTAACCCTCGGGGCTCTAACTTGTGTATTTTAAACAATTTTTCTAACTCAGCCCCTAATTAAGTTGGAAACTCGAAAGCTCGCATGCTTATAGCTGAACACTTGCGATAACACGACAAATCATAAAATTTTGAAAAAGTCATATTTAACCCTCCGGTCTCTAACTTCTGTATTTTAAGCAATTTTTTTAACTCAGCCCCTAATTAAGTTGGAGACGTGAAATTTTGCATACTCATAGCTGAACACCTCACATCAAACGACAAAAATAAAATTTTGAAAAAGTCTAATATTTAACCCTCGGGGCTCTAACTTGTGTATTTTAAACAATTTTTCTAACTCAGCCCCTAATTAAGTTGGAAACCCGAAAGCTCGCATGCTTATAGCTGAACACTTGCGATAACACGACAAATCATAAAATTTTGAAAAAGTCATGTTTAACCCTCCGGTCTCTAACTTGTGTATTTTAAGCAATTTTTCTAACTCAGCCCCTAATTAAGTTGGAGACATGAAATTTTACATACATATGGGTGAACACCTCACATCAAACGACAAATCATAAAATTTTGAAAAAGTGTAATATTTAACCCTCGGTGCTCTAACTTGTGTATTTTAAGCAATTTTTCTAACTCAGCCCCTAATTAAGTTAGAGACTTGAAATTTTGCATACTTATAGCTGAACACTTGCGATAACACCACAAATCATAAAATTTTGAAAAAGTCATGTTTAACCCTCCGGTCTCTAACTTGTGTATTTTAAGCAATTTTTCTAACTCAGCCCCTAATTATGTTGGAGATATGAAATTTTGCATACTTATAGCTGAACACTTGCGATCACACTACATATCAAAAAATTTTGAAAAAGTCATATTTAACCCTCCGGTCTCTAACTTGTGTATTTTAAGCAATTTTTCTAACTCAGCCCCTAATTATGTTGGAGATATGAAATTTTGCATACTTATAGCTGAACACTTGCGATCACACTACATATCATAAAATTTTGAAAAAGTCATATTTAACCCTCCGGTCTCTAACTTGTGCATTTTAAGCAATTTTTCTAACACAGCCCCTAATTAAGTTGGAAACATGAAATTTTGCATACTTAAAGCTAAGGACGTAAAAGAAAACGTAAAAAAAAAAAAAAAAAAAATTAATTTTAAAATTTCAGTTATACAATCTTCCCACCAGGGGTACTATCAGCGAAAAGAAAAGTTTCGTGTAAAATATTTTAGTAAAACATAAATTTCACCATGGCAGAAACGTATTCTGAAAATTTATTTTAATAAAAATATTTTATTTTAAAATAGTTGTTCTATTTCCCGCCAGGGGACACTGCATATATAAACACGTGATAAAATTGTGTTGAATCTGTGCGAACTTTAATATAGCTATCATAAATTGAAAAATCAAAAAAATTAATTTTACCGAAATTTGGTTACCCCATTTCCTCCCATCTTATTCCTTTGTACGGCCTTGTACAATAACTTTAAATGCTATATACATCCTCTTCAAGAAAAGTTATTCTGTAGGAGACTGTAACAACATGTTAAAATTACATTACCGTCAGCGTTCTACAAACCCCGCATTTAACATATATTAGTTTGATACTTACATGTTCTTTTGTATGACCTTGTAAAATAACTATAAATGCTATATGCACTATGTCGAAGAAAAACATGCTGTGGGTGACTGTAAGAACATCCTAAAATTGCATTACAATCGGCGATCTACGAAACCCGCATTTTACATATATTCGTATTCTTTTATGCGGCCCTGTAAAGCAACTATAAATGTTATATGCACCATCTCTAAGAAAAATCATGCTGTAGATGACTGTAACAACATCATAAAATTACATTACAATCGGTGATCTACAAATCCCGCATTTAACATGTATTCGTATTTCGTATTCTTTTGTAAGGCCCTGTATAATAACTATAAATGCTACATGCACCCGCTTAAAAAAAAAAACAGGCTGCGGGTGACTGTAACAACATGCTAAAATTACATAACCATCAATGATCTACCAATCCCGCATTTAACATATGTACGTATTCTTTTGTGCGGCCCTGTACAATAATTATAAATGCTATATATATCCTCTTTAAGAAAAATCATTCTGTATGCTAATGTAAAAACACATTAAAATTACACTATCATCAGCGTTCTAGAAAACCTGCATTTAACATATATTCGCTTCATACATTCGTGTTCTTTTGTGCGGCCCTGTAAAATAACTCTAATTGCTGTATGCACCTTCTTGAAGGTAAAACATGCTGCGGTGACTGTAACAGCACGCTAAAATTATATTACATCAACGATCTAAAAATCCCGCATATAACATATATTAGTATTCTACTGTACGGCCCTGTACAATTATTATAAATGCTATTTGCGCCCTCTTGATAAAAATAAAATAAAAAATATGCTGCGTGTGAATGTAACAACGTGCTAAAGTTTCATTACCATCAGTGATCTACAAACCCCGCATTTAAGATATATTCGTTTCATACATTCGTGTTCTTTTGTGGGACCCTGTAAAATAACTATTATAAATGCTAAATGCACCATCTTGAAGAAACAAGTTGGTTAAGTGTGATCACAGATCGCACAGATAGTTTCGTTTAATATTTCTTTCAAAGCACTTTATCTTTTTGAAAAAATATGTTAGTTCCACATTTTGCAACCAGGGGCGCACTCTATTCTAAATAAAACATGTATCCGAAAGAAATTCCGTTTTACAACCTATCCGTAGACATATTAGTCGAGGGGATCAGGCCCACAGCACTCGATATAGGTAGGCGTCACCTGGTGGTAAAAAGTGAAACTAAAATATGTAAGGTTGTGGTGCACAATAAGAAAGAGTAGTCAAAGGGCTGTAATAATATAAGACTTTTTGAATTTTTATGATATGTAGTGTGATCGCAAGTCTTCAGCTATAAGTATGCAAAATTTCATATCTCCAACATAATTAGGGGCTGAGTTAGAAAAATTGCCTAAAATACACAAGTAAGAGACCGGAGGGTTAAACATGACTTTTTCGAAATTTTATGGTTTGTCGTGTTATCGCAAGTGTTCAGCTATAAGTATGCAAACTTTCATGTATCCAACTTAATTAGTGGCTGAGTTAGAAAAATTGTTTAAAATACGCATTAGAGCCCAGAGGGTTAAATATTAGACTTTTTCAAAATTTTATTTTTTGTCGTTTGATGTGGGGTGTTCAGCTATAAGTATGCAAAATTTCATGTCTCCAACTTAATTAGGGGCTGAGTTAGAAAAATTGCTTAAAATACACAAGTTAGAGACCGGAGGGTTAAACATGACTTTTTCAAAATTTTATGATTTGTGGTGTTATCGCAAGTGTTCTGCTATAAGTATGCAAAATTTCAAGTCTCTAACTTAATTAGGGACTGAGTTAGAAAGAAATGCTTAAAATACACAAGTTAGAGCACAGAGGGTTAAATATTACACTTTTTCAAAATTTTATGATTTGTCGTTTGATGTGAAATGTTCAGCTATAAGTATGCAAGCTTTCAAGTCTCCTACTTAACTAGGGGCTGAGTTAGAAAAATTGTTTAAAATACACATGTTAGAGCCCAGAGGGTTAAACATTAGACTTTTTCAAATTTTTATTATTTGCCATTTGATGTGTGGTGCTCAGCTATAAGTATGCAAAATTTCAAGTCTCCAACTTAATTAGGGGCTGAGTTAGAAAAATTGTTTAAAATACACAAGTTAGAACCCAGAGGGTTAAATATTAGACCTTTTTCAAAATTTTATGATTTGTTGTTTGATGTGTGGTGTTCAGGTATAAGTATGCAAGCTTTCAAGTCTCTTACTTAACTAGGGGCTGAGTTAGAAAAATTGTTTAAAATACACATGTTAGAGCACAGAGGGTTAAATATTAGACTTTTTCAAATTTTTATTATTTGCCATTTGATATGTGGTGTTCAGCTATAAGTATGCAAAATTTCAAGTCTCCGACATATATAGTTTCTGAGAACGGGCTCTGTGACAGACGGACAGACAGACAGACAGACAAAGGAGTGGGACAGGTAGGGTTTCGTCAGATGAACGAAACCCTGGAAACATGCTGCGGGTGACTGCAACAACATCCTAAAATTACATTACCATCAGCGATCTACCAATCCCGAAGATAGTTTATATTCGTTTCATATATTCTTATTCTTTTGTGCGACCCTGTAAAAGAACTGCCAATAATATATACAGCAAAACCTCTGAATAGCGGACACCTCGAGAGTGCAGAATTTGCCCTCTATTTTGAGGTGTCCGCTACTGAGAGTAAAAAAATATACAGTAACTTAAGTGTTGGTAATAAAAAAAATGTCCGCTAAATAGAGGTATCCGCTAATCGGGTGTGTCCGTTATGGAGGTTTTACCAGTAAAACCTCTGAATAGCGAACACCTCGGGAGGGCAGAATTTGTCCTCTATTTGGAGGTGTCCGCTACTGAGAGTAAATAATGTACAGTTATTTAAGGGTTGGTAATCGAAAAAATGTCCGCTAAATAGAGGTGTCCACTAATCGGGTGTGTCCGTTATGGAGGTTTTACTGCATAATAATATCATCCTTTACAAGAAAATTGCATGCTGTAGGATAGACAGACAGACATCCAGAGAAAGATAACCTCCCGGAGCAATAAACACACATGTCTTTTGTTTTAATCATCCGCAATCGTTTCTAAATTTCGTTATACGAGTATTAAAAAAAAATCTGTTAATTTCCAGTCGATAGACTGACAACTATCTTTTAACCTGAGTTTTTAGCCGGATTTAGCCTGTTGTATCTCATACAACAGTCCAGATTTTATACAACAGGCTAAAAACGGTCACCGTGGTAGCAACAGCATCTCATCTAAAAATATCATAAATGTGAAAGTATGTATGGTTTTTTGAAGTCAAATCAAAGCAAAAGGAATGAATTAATGAATGACTTTGTATAGATATTTGCATATAGATTTATTTAAACGCAGAAATGAAAATAGTATTTATATACTATATAGAATAATATTTTCATTTATTTATTCAACTATTTGATTATAAATGAAAAAGTTCGTTATTTTCATACAGAATAAACTGACATTATTCTGTTAAATTTTATAAACTTTATTGTTGCCAAAAAAAAAAAAAAAATGAATAACAATTTCTCCCAAAGAGTTAATTTTAATTTGTAAGATTTTCACGTGCAAAAGAAAAATGGAATAAGCAAATAAAAAATAAAAAAAAAAATAGGACAGGAATGAATACATATAAACATTTCACACCAAATACCACCTAAAATAGTTTTTGTAGCAGTATTTTCCCAGCACTACGAAGAAAGATTCCTCGATTTACACGATTTTACTTGGCCTTCCTTTTCTCATTCTTTGCGATTTCATTTTCGCAATTGCGTGCATTAATTGGCACAAAATTTTACATTTTTATGACTGAGATATATGTAAGGCCATACAAATAAGAAATTCCGCATTGTCTCCTATAAAATGTGATCAAATGTTGGTTAATCATATATGTTTTTATTAAGAGGAGCAGAGCTGCCAAGCCTCCGGCGTTCTGGATACCAGTATTTTAATACAGAAAATGTTACTTTATTTAATTGAAACATTTGCGCGATTTAAAAGAACATTTTCTCTAAGATAATAGTGATGTGCAAAAAGCTTGAGACTTGGTATGTCTGGTGGGGAGTGAAATGTTTTACTTAATGCATTTATCTCTATTTTAATGCTACGTGAACAACGTCCGTGTAACAGCTTGTAGAGTGTAAAATAAATTAAATTATTAAAATAATCCTTATTACGAAAAATGAAACAGAAAGTCCGGCTAAGGGAAATGAAATGTTAGTTAACCTTTCGTAATTTGACATGAACATAGGTTTGCGTCAAATTTCAACGGTATTTGTAACATCACGATTTTAAATTAAATGTAGATACTATTAAAAGAAAATCACAAAAAATACTTAAAGGCGCCAAATCGTGTTTATCTATTTAACGATGATGAATTATTAACTGTTAGGTTTAGAAGCTCCCCTACTTTAGGGTGATTTTAGTAAGTTAATGCTATCGAGTACATTTTTTGATATTTAGATTAGATCTTAGATATAAATATTGCAGAATGGTAATCAAAATTATTTTTTTATAAACAAAATTTATAAAGGTATTAGATTTCTAAATTAGATGTTTCAGTTTACATTTCCAAAAGTTCTTTATCCATTAGATACAGGTATTTGTGGTTAGCAGGCAAGTAAATACTGCTGTATGGATATTAGGATAACGTAAAATGCTTGACCGAATTATTGCTTATCCTTATAAATCGCAGTGTAAAAAGAAATCTAAGATATAGGGTAATCATTAACTCAATCAGTAGAAAATTACAAATGCAAAATAAATTACACAACGGGGGGTTCAGGGGGGCAGAGACCCCCTGAAGAAATTTGCTTTATTATATAAAAATTACTAGAATAAGTAGCTCGTGAGAATTTCAGAATATCCTTACATAACAACGTGTTTAATTTAACGCTTTTAATGTCTGAAACCATCGAAATATTTTTTTCCTTTTATAAATGTTTGTGTAATTTAAATAGTTTAAATTTTGTTTTTGTAGAAAGATTAATATTACGCAAAGTTTGATAAAAACAATGAGTTGCAGAGATGACATTGAGGCTGTTGATCTGCAGATTTACTAGTTATATAAGTACGTAGCACCTATAGTCGTCGCTCGGTCAGTCTATCTGTCTGTCCGTCCGTCTGCATATAGCAGAGCAAAAACTACCCAACCAAATGGTCTGAAATTTTAAATATATAAATGTTGCAAAATATTGTCGAGTCATTTCAAATCTTATAAAAATCGATGCATAGTTTAATTACAGGGACAGTCAAAAGTTTTCTGTTACATTACTGCCAATGGGAAGAAATTATTTCAAATGCATTTTAATGATGTTACAGCCTTTCGAAGAGAATGAACTTGATATCCACTTATGAAGTGCTTTAAAATAAAGATTTAGTACAATATGTGTGCGCAAAAAAATATTTATAAAACTAGTTATAGTACGAACGCACATCATTGGCCACGTTTCACTTGCAATTTCCAAGTTGTTTATAATCGATGTTGAAATAACATTATTGTAAGACATTAAAAAACTAATCGGATGTGCCAATCCCAAAAATTTCTTCTTTCTCATACATGTTAATATTTCAAAACGTTTTCACACGTGTTAATCCTTTAGTGTTGTTACTTCAATATTACAAAAACTTTGATTTTCGTCTCAACTTTCTGTTTCATATTACTAATCGGAGTAAAAGCGGGTTAATCTCTATCATAAAGTTATGTAGATCAATATTTTTCGTTATTCTGTTCTACATCAGCTGCTTGAGAATCGTCGATTTATCTGGATGCAAATTGCCTGTCACTGCATGAACAGTCGATGTGCAACAGAATTATGAAAAATCGCTATTACATCGGCCCCTTCCAGCGGCATATTTCCAAATTCAAGGAGAACCTATGACCATAACCCAAAATATACATGCATAACTTCATATATTTTTCTGTGATACAATGCAGACACTCGGAGGGGCAGACATACATTTTGTATAAACATGTTTTTCGGGATCTCTTACCCGTAAAACATGTAAATCCGTAGAAAACCGGAAGTCGAAAAAGGTTCTATTACAATACTTTCTACTTATAAAATAAAAATGCTTTATTTTCATAATATTATACTTCCATTTCTGAATAAAAAATTGAAATAAACTGACAAAACTTTATTATTTTTAGACCTCCAAATTAGGTTTAGAAAACTTCTGGAGGAAATAAATTATATTACACAGTCTGATTTCACTACTACAGTTTCAGGACTGCATAACTAGCACTTTAGTTGCCAAATACTGTTGGCGGCTAACACTTTTTCACAGTTAAAGCTTAGTATACGCTGAAAAAAAGACACATGCATTAATAAGTTATTCACAGATAAATCTGTTTATTTAAAACCTGTATTTTACATATAATCACATAACTTTAAGTTATTTACCTTATTATCAGATTTTACTTTATTTTCCATGTGCAGCAATACTTTATTTTGTATACATCCTTCATATGTATACAAAATAAAGTATTGCTGCACATGGAAAATAAAGTAAAACCTGATAATAAGGTAAATAACTTAAAGTTATGTGGTTATATGGAAAAGACACATGTTCCTTAATCTATGAAAATGAAATAATTTCTTAAAATTCAGTAACATCTTTTGAGTTACTCACGATTTTGAAATGCATTTTTTACCGTTATTTTCGCGATTTAACGAAGCATTTATAAAAAGTTTATTTTGCTCTCACTGCTTTTCAAAAGCATTTCCGAATAGTTTTCTCATAACATATAAATTCGTTTTATCGAACCGCAATATCGTTTTTTAGAATGCTATTTATTCTCAATTAAACATTTTCAGCTGTGTGATTGAATTTATATATGCAAGAGTAACAAAATTATATCAAGTGTAAATTACCGACTGGACGAAAAATGTCCGGACCAGGATTCGACCCAGGGATCTCTTGGCTGAAGCCGCCAATGCTCTACCATCTGAGCTATCCCCGACGAATAGTGGAACATTTTTCACCCGGCTAACTTTATTGACTATAGCATCTGATCTGAAATCTGGTTCAGCTCAACATAATAAATCGCAGGTAATGGAATTTCAGAAGCCGCCAAGAGAGACCCTTCAGCTATGAGATCCCTGGTTCGAATCCTGGTCCGGACATTTTTCGCCCAGTCGGAAATTTATATCTGCTATGATTTGTTTACCGATTAGATTAATTATTTTAAAATTAATCTACAGGGTGGCTACTAAATACTGTTACAAATATTCAGTCATTTTATTTTACAAATATAAAATAGAAAATGATAACAACACTAACATGATGAACATCAGAGATGAAAGTTTAACCGGAAATAATTTTAATCAAATTGACCGCCATCTTTATCGATTACCAAAGATAGTCTCTTATGCCATTGTCCGACTGCGGCACGAATCATTTTAAGAGGTAGTTGGTACCATTCACGCAATATGGAAGCTTTGAGAGAGTCCAAACTTCTGTGTTTGTTGCTATTTATTTTAGCTTCTAAAATCCCCAGACGCAATAATCTAAAGGATTTAGATCCGGTGAAGATTGTGGCCAATATTCTTGCATGATAAAGTTCGGACAGGTGACAGGAAGCCAAACCTGTGTTGATTTATCTCGGTGCAAAGATGTAAAATCTTGCAGAAATATCCAATTCTTTTTGGGATACAACCTGTCGGCATGTGGTAATAAATGTGTAGCCAATATGTCCTGTTTGTAATATTCGCATTGATTTTTTATCCCTTTATCGATGAACTTCAAAGGCAATTTTTCATTGTTGACACTGCAGCCCAAACCATAACAGAATTCTTGTTCTGAAAGCGTTTAACAATTCGAAAGGTTTCAGGTATATCCTCGAGGGTTGCTAAATATACGATATCATTTTTAGCATTATAAGGACGGTTAAGTACAAAATAGCTTCCCATCAGAAATATTATTCTGTCAACACTTTTCCTATCATGCCGCTTCATCAATTTCTTCCATCTTTGTAATTTTTTTATACTTTGTGCAGCAGTCAATCCTTGAATTTTTCTTTTGCGATAAGCGCAATAACCCAGATCTTCATTTATAATAACTTGCATATTCATAACTTGCAATTCACGTTCTCTTCTGCAGCCATTTTATTTGCAGAACGTTGTGGATTTCTTCACATCTTTTCGCGAATTCTTTTGATGCGCTCTATTGTGAGAACTGAGCGTGGACGACCAGACCTAGATCGATATTTACATGGCTATTAGTATCCAATAATCGATTTATAGTTTTATATATAAATTTTCCATAAAAACCAGGGCATTTTAATTGCTTAAATGTTTTACCTGAGGAAAACCTGCGATCAAAGAGCTGTCTAATCATCATTCTCTTTAAAATAATTTTAAATATCCGCTTTATAACCAAATTCGTCTGCACTAATAGAAGTGCGCCAAACCCTAAAATAGAGACATAAATTGTTTTCCCAAACGATTAAAATTAATTCGTATTTTTTGGAGTGTAACAGTATTTAGTAGCCTCTCTGTATTATAATTACGTATCTTGCGGATTTTAAAGGACCACCTTGCCAGCGGTACAAGTTCGTTCTAAAGAGAATAAAAAAATGAAATACATCTGATCACCAGCTGTATAACCGGCAGTTAAATGCATTCAACATTTCAGAATAAATATATAAGTTATGAGAGTCAAATATAGCCCATGTTCCTAAGGTAGTCCATCTCTCAAAAGTAGAATTAATTTAATTTTTAATCACAAGACGTGTTACTCAATTTTAAATCATATATCTGCAGTGCACGTGGCTGAATTTGAAGAGATCAGCCGCCTGTTTAAGTATAGTAGTGAATTTTCATGTTGTTTGGAAGACAAAATGTTCAAGTTTATGTTATAAAGCCTAAGAATTCGAAAATCGTGTAACTGTATGATTATATTTAGGTCATCAACATTCCTTCAACATTTTTCATCCAATCTCTACAAGAAGTACATTGTAAAAATGTCTGTAAAGTTACTAAATTTTTTCTAGAAAACTGGGATTCCTAAAACTTCTTATGTAACGGCAACAACAGAGGTTCATCTAACAGATATAAGTTACCACTGTAAACCAAAAAAGCCCTTCCGGTCAGTGCCGGGAGGAAAAGGTAGCTTTCATATTCCTTATTTTTAAAAAAGCCAGATGATATTATTCAAACACACAAAGCTCTATTTAGCGGAAACCGATTATAGAAGATTCAATACTACATTTTATCAATACTAAATCATTATGAATGAGAATTTTGCGAAATTAGTCAGCTTTATCCAAGCTGCTTTTAATTAAAGTAACATGCTAGAAATTCAAAGTGCTATAACTCAACCCTTTTTTAAGATATAGACAAAACAAAAACTGCTCCGGAATCTTTGTATCAAGATGAAACACATAAGAAAAAATTTTTCCAATTTTCAATATTTTGATACCACATTCCAAATTAAAAATTTTTTAAAAAAATTTAAATGATCGCCATTTTGAAATAAGATGGCGGATGAAGCTGGCCAACGAACTCGGTCGAGACATTGGTATGTACTATGTACATACGAAGTTATATCCAAATCGGTTCATAAATACCATAGTTACAGTGTGACAAAGATCAGATATATATATATATATATATATCAACATTTGAACGGAGTGTGGTTTCGGGGTCTGCGGGTCATGATCGGTGAAAATATACCAAAAAATTTTTAAATAGCTTTCCTCCGAACGGCTGCAATAGGTAGCTTTTTGTAATGAAAGCTGTTCTGCACCCATTTTTCTGTCCCAAGAAAAAATGGGTGCAGAACAATTACAGGGACATTATTGTTGAGCTTTGTTTGTCAATCACAGGGAAATGACCATTGTCCGCTTTTATTTTTATGTGATTACTTAAAAGACTTGCCCATTCGCCAATTATCTGCATTTTTTTAATTTACTTTCACTACCTCAGGTATAAGTCGACCCCCATTTTCAACTCCCAAATTCTATCTAAAATTCTTCGACTTATACAAGAGTATACACGGTAAATGAAAACGTCTGCAACCAAAATTAAATGACAATTTAATCGGTCTCGACATACAGCTATTGTGGAAATTAGAAACAGCAGAGAATAGCAGTGACACCTGTTGTGCGATATACATCCAAGCCTAATCAGGGTCTATTTATGTGAAAGTGTAACAGAAAAAGAAGTTTGATAAATTTTCGTGCATTAGTTCTTGAGATACAGTTATTGCGGTAACCGTGAAAAATGCAGAATAATAGCGTCACCTGCAGGGAAATAAAAGGCAAAATCTAATCAGCGTCTATTTAGCTAAAGATCTATCAGAATATGTGGTTTGATAAAACTCCGTGTATTAGTTTTTGATATATCGCTAAAATCAGGAAAAATGAAGCGCAGAAATGTCACTTTTTAGGCGATTTGCACTTAAACCTTATTAGCATCTCTTTATGTTAAGGACTAACATAATATAATTGACGAAATTCGGTACATAAATTTTTGAGATATAGCTATTTATGAAATCATGAAATATGCAGCATAGCAGTGCCACCGACTGAGAACTTTACACCAAAACATAATAAGCACCAATTTATGTCAAGGTCTAAATCCATCTGAAGTTATATTTAATTCCGTGCAGTAGTTCGTGAGATAAAGCGCCCACAAAATTTGTGTCTCATACAGACAGACACACAGATAGATTCACGAACAGGTATTTTCTGAAAACACTCTGTGTTCAGGACCTTCAAAAATCGAAGTCGAAATTTTTCACGAAAACAATACTTTCTTCTTGTAAAGATAGAAAAAAGTCCAAGTAAAAATGCTTTCATGATAAAAGTATATATAGAAATCGTTTTAAAAAACGTGTCGAAATATAATATATTCTCTCATTTGATTCAAATATGCAGATGTACAAATAAAAACATTCGGAAGAAATCATCTTTAATCATGAAATCATTATAAACATAAGAAAAGCTATATCACTTATAAAGCGGGTGGTGCATCACCTTATCGAGTTGACGGCTGAAATGGCAGGATTAAACAAATCTTGATTCACATATTAAAATGCATCCGGTCTGTCAAGCCATACCTTGGTGGAAAACACCTGGAAATACGATTTTATTTATTGGCTGGTAGATTTACCATTGTGTTTTCCTGCTTTCTGTCCTCCATGTTTTCATACCTTCGTGTGCAGGAAAACACAATGGTAAACATACCAGTCTACCAGTAAAATCGAGTCTGCATTTGTTTTCCAGTAAATTATGACTTGGCAGATCAGTTGCATTTTAATATGCAAATCAAGTTTTAAATAATCCTGAAATTTCAGTCGTTAGCTCGATGAGTAGATGGTTTTTGCAGACGTTCTGTAAATAATCCAGTAAAAAAACAATATTTTTTTAAAAACTGTAATATTTATTCCACTGCGTGTTTTGGTCATTGGGAAAAGGTACATTTCTCTGTCAGATAAATAGAATAAGAAACACCTACCACTTCTCGCTTTCGTTTTGCAAAAATGTAAAAAAAAGGTTTGTAGAACAAAAGCCTGTAAAAAAGCATGTATAAATAAGCTTATGTTAGAAGCGCATGGAAAAAGCAAATAATAAGTGCATGTAAGAGTAGCATGTAAAATAGCTTACGTCATTCAAATGTTAATTTTTAAACAAGGATGTGTAAAAATAAGCAAAAGGTATATGTAAAAAGCGTATGTATAAAGCAGATCTGTGAAATATGTTCCTTTGTTTGATGCACATGAAAACAATGGAGAGAAATCATTTATAGTGATAGCTTACATCGTAATATGAAGAAAAATATATATCCCAAGCTAAATCAATATTTTTTTGCGAAACAACACTTTGTTTTTCTCTCCACGGTCTAGTCACTTATAAACGTGTACTTCTTTCCATCAGATAAATAAAGAAACAAACACCTACCACCACTCAACGCTTTCGTGATGCAATTTGTTCTTCTCCAATCTCTTTATTTCAGTAGTTTCTGCGATAGAAGTCAACAAACACGCTCTTCAATTTTTAAACTTTTTGCTTCGCTATTTTCGAGCACAAGTCTTCGGGAAACATCTGACTTTAATCCAATTTTCAGATACGATTCGTCAGTTTCTATACTTGCTGATACTCGCACATATAGAGGAAACATGATTCTATTTCTTTCCGGATTTCTTTTGGGAATTTTTATGTAGAGGTCATCTCCCGTTACACTTAAAGATGAACAGACATTATTGATTTTATTTTTATGGTTTGGGATTTAAAATTTGTTCACATGTCTCTGGAAAGAACATTAATATTTCGAATGCTCCCAAAAGATCGGTGATGCAATAGGGGAGACAGGGCATTTTTTATTCTGAGAGAAGGAAGTCTAAAGAAAAATATTATTTTTTAGATTATTTACATAATTATTTTTATTTATTTATTTCAAAAACGGATGTAAATTTTAGTCATGCGTCTGAAAGAAACATTAAAATTTCGAATGTTCCCAAAAGATAGGTGATGCAATAGGGAAAGAAATACATTTTATATTCTGAGGGAAGGAAGTCTATAAATAAATGTTAGAATTTAGTTTATTTACATATTTTTTTTTTCAAAATCAGTTTATATATTACTGATGTTTCTGAAAGAAACTTTAATATTTTGAATGCTCCCAAAAGATCGGTGATGCAATAAGGGAGACAGGACATTTTTTTCTCAGGGAAGGAAGTCTAAAAATAAATAATAGATTTTAGATTATTTACATAATTATTTTCATTTATTTATTTAATTCAAAAACGGAATTATATATCAGTCATGTATCTGAAAGAAACATTAATATTTCGAATGCTCACAAAAGATTGGTGATGCAATAGGGGAGGCAGGACATTTTATATTCTAAGGGAAGAAAATCTAAAAATAAATATTTACTTTTAGATTATTTCTATAATTATTTTTATTGATTGATTGATTGATTGATAGATTGATTGATTTCAAAAACGGATGTAAATTCTAGTGATGTATCTGAAAGAAACATCAATATTTCGAATGCTCCCAAAAGATCGATTATGCAATACTGGAGACAGGACATTTTTTATTCTGACGGAAGGAAGTCTAAAAAAAAATATTAACTTTTAGATTATTTACATTATCTTTTTTAAACGGATTAAAATTTTAGTCATGTATCTGAAAGAAGCATGAATATTTCGAATATTACTAAAATACTGGCGAAGCAATACGGGAGGCAATACATTTTTATTCTGAGGAAAGTAAGTGTAATAATTAACAATATTAGCTTATTTAGATGGGTTTTTTTATTTGTATATGTATATGTACTTGAAAAACGGATTTAAATTTTATTCATGTATGTGAAATAAAATAATAATACAGTAGACGCTGGATTTTACGAACTCGATGGGACTCATATAATGTGTTCCTAAAATCGAAAGTTCGTAAATGGGAGTAACATTAGTTCAATGGGATGCTGGTCGGGACCAGTACATCAGTTCGTAAAAACGAATAATTCGTAAAAAAGAGGTTCGTAAAATCGAGCATCTACTGTATTTCCAATGCTCCTAAAGGATAGACGAAGCAATGTGGAAAGTATTACACCACTGTGATACGGAGAGAGTGTGTAAAGTAAATAATACTCATTTTAACATTTTATTTCTATATTTATGTAGGGAAAAAATAAGCATTCTAATAAACAGAATTTTTAGATAAATTGGCATGTTTCACCTTTAAATTTACCAAGGAGCAATATGAAATTTATTTTATTTAAAGACATTTTGGACCATTTGTGATTATATTTATATAAATTAACATATCATTTACTCTATAAATCCTAAATTTATCCAGCAGAATTTTTCTTGCGTATTCCCTAGATTAAAAGAAATCTAAACCCTCAAACTGACATTTTATAAAATAATATTGATTTGAAATCATTTATAGATGCTGGTAGTATAAATAAAAAACTTTGATTTCCATAAAAATAATTCATTTATGTTGGATTTTAATTGCAGTGTTCCGCTGCTGCATGAAATACAAATATTTGCTAAACCATAACTCACTTTTTTAGATAGAAATTTGGGATTATTTAGGATTGTTACTAATATTACACTAAATGATTTGCATTTTATAAAATATAAACTCATTAGGTTAATTTTCAATTGAGGTTGTTGAAAAAATACGTACATGCTAAATCACATATGCGACATTTTATAAAGTACATTAGGTTGGAATTATCTTACTCGTGGCCCTAATTCTTTGCACACTAGTTTAAAAGGGGAATTTTTCAAAGAAAGAAAACGCAAACTTAATTTTGCTTAAATAAATAATCAAATTCTTGAAATGTCAATCGTCTAAAATGAATTGCATTGAATAAAAAAATAAAAGAAGTCGCACACTTAAATTTGTTTATCTAAAACCTTTTCCCTCTGAAAAATAGATAGCCCTAATGTTTTGCGCATGTGCATTTAATGAAAGTTTTTTTACTATTGTGATTGGCTGGTTGTTTCCAACTATGCAAATCGTCGCATCCAGGACTGATGGCATGTGCTGTTTAAAAGAAAGGCGATTTCAAATTAATTAATAAGAAGAAAATGTGTGATAAAAGATTGACGGTAGAGTTGCGTAAAACGAAAACGAAAAACGAAATAGTGGGCGTCTAATGAAGAAAATAGGCAGGGATTTGATTATTTCTGAATCAACAGTGCATAATGTTTTGAAAACTTTCGTTGCAATTGTAGAAATACAGCCAAGAAACAGTACTAGTCTCCTACCAACAACAACGGTCAGAGAAGATCGAATGTTCCGTCGAGTGGTAATGAAGATAAAGATCGGGAACAATGGTAAAAGCCGCATCCCTATGGCAAGGCAGCATAGGGTGATCATTGACTCGTAAAATGGCTACAAAAAGATTGCATAAATGGGCATAAAATCTTATAAAAACAAACGTAAGCCGATGTTAACTCGTGCTCAGAAAAGGAAACTTTTTCTGTGGGCTGTGGACGACTTAAAATAAACATATCAGCAATGGCAAAGTGTTATATGATCAAACAAATCCTCTTTTCCTATTTCGTAAGGAAATATCTGTTGCCTGGTCGTACGTAAACAAATAAAGCTTTAAACCCAAACAAGAGAGCAAAAAACGTCAAACAAGAGTACAAGTTCTCGTCATATGTTCAAATTTAGGGGTGTTTTCATTATTCTGGTGTCTGCCAAATGCTGCCATATGACATGACTATCAATGCACAGTGTTATAGGGACATTTTGCAGAATCAGTTGTCGCCTTCATTTTAATAACTTGGCCTTCAATCGTATTATCTTTTTCAACAAGACGTAGCCAAACCGCATACAGCTAGGACAGCAAAATGGTACCCTGTGCTAGATTTGGTTCCGACTTACCCGAAAATCAATTCTATCGAGTATTTGTGGCGATACTTAGGGAAGGAAGTTCGAAAAAGGACACCACAAATCAGCTACAGTGACAATCAGCAGTTGAAAAGAATTCTTCTTGAAAAATGGCAAACAAATTCAATTTCTGAGGGGCAACGTTTGTCTCTACTATGCCGAGAAGAGTGAGAGATGTTTACGCTGCCAAAGGAGGACCAACGAAGTGGTAGGACTTACTAATTTCGTCTCATTTGAACATGCGCAAAACATTAGGGACATAAAAAACTTCGGAGGAAATGGATTTCATTGGCCACAAAGTTTGTTTCATTTATTATCTTTTGTTAAATATCACTATGTAGTAGTGAAATGTATCATTTTTCATAAAAAATAATTTGAATAAAATATTTTGAATTATTTTTTACTTTTATTGTCAAAAAAACATCCATAAACTAATGCGCAAAAATTAGGGCCATGGGTAAGGTATTTATGATTGTTAATAAAATAGCTTATAGGCTTTGTATTGTAATAAATCTAAACTCATTATGCTCAATGTTAATTGCGATTCCTCGCTGTTGCAGAAAAACAAACTTGACAAACCACGTGAGCGCTATTTTATGAAAAAAATCTGGTACCATTTATGATTTTTAAAGTAATACAAAGTTACGGCTGTGTATGGAATAAAATATATACTCGTTATGTTTCATTTAATGTGAGGTTTCCCTCTGCTGCAGAGAAATTTGGGATAATTTACGTTTGTTAGTAATATAAATTATAAGCTTTGTATTCTGTGAAATTACTCTGTGAAACGTGAAACTGTGAAATTCTGTGAAACGCATTACATTAAATTTTAATGGCGGTTGTCGATAAAACAAATACTTGCTAAACCACATATTCTGTTTTTTATAAAATAAATTAGTCGAGGATTATTTATGATTATTAATAAAATAGACTACAGGCTCGGTATTGTAGTAAATCTAAATTCATTGTGCTCAGCTTTAATTGCAATTCCTTGCTGCAGCAGAAAAGACAAACTTGATAAACCACGTGACAGCGATTTCATGAAAGAAATTTGGTACCATTTATAATTGTAACTAATATAAATTTACGGCTGTGTTTGGAATAAAATCGAAACTCGTTATGTTTAATTTTATGTGCGGTTTCACTCTTTTGCAGAGAAATTTGGGACAATTTACGTTTGTTAGTAATAACTGTTTGTTAGTATAATAGTTAGTCTGCAAAATTATAAGCTTTTTATTCTTTTTCATCTAAATTCATTATATAAAATTTTAATGGCGGTTCTACGTTGCTATAGAAAAAAACTAATCACACCCTAGATTAAAACGAATTAAAGCACAGATCGAAAATTTATACTTGAAGCTTTAAAGGTAATAAAGTGGACTTTGAATAAAAAGTGAATTTGAAATGATATTTAACAATTCTTTATAAAAATCGACTAACAATAAAAAGGTTATAAAACTATGAAAATCACTTGCAATATCAACTAACTTAATATTTGATAAAAGTGATGGAAAACATTTAAAAGGAAAATAAATACCTTTATTTATTGAGATCGATATTTTCATTACTCTGCCGGCAACATTCTCAAAATGTATAATGTTGCAAATATTTTCGCAAAAATAATTGGTAAACAAAAGATCACGGGAACTCATGCATAATGAAAATTATCTGCAATATTAAAAATATGGATAATAGTGAAGGTGAATTATTTTATACTAATGTTTGATTATTCTGCAGAACATCTCTTTCCAGATTTTAAGAAACTCCATGGAGTCTGAATCAGCGCATATACATAATTTCATTATGCATTAGTTCGAGTTATTTTTGTTTACCAGTTTTCAATTTAAAATATTTTGCGAAAATATTTGTATCATTATAAATCTTGAGAATGTTGCCGTCAGAGCAATGAAACATGTCAATCTGAATAAATAAAGGGATTTATTTGTCTTTTAAATGTATTTTTGTTACTTATAGTAACTATTAAGTTACGCTTAACATTAAGAACGCTTGTATTTTGAAATCAGGTTGTAACATTTATCATACTAAATTGTTCCTAGAAGGCTGGTTTACTCAGTTACGATTGCGTCATTGAATGATGCCTGTTCCATTCCTTGTGAATATTATTCGTTTCTGAAAAAAATAACTTTAACTGTACTTGATTTGTTCTGTTGTTTCTTTTACAATGGTTAAATTGTATTGATGAGTGTCCTTGCTGTTACTTGGGGAAACGTCTGCTAAATGCATTTTAAACGTTTTTAGTACTTTAAAATTTTATAAATTTTATTTGAAACTTTATTCAAGTCTGTCTTACTTTATTTATTTTATTTAGTTTTAATAGTAAGGTATGTGCCTACCTTCTGGCACATTTTTTGAAAAATATGACATTTTTATCAAGCACGTGTGTTTTTGGTTAAAGCAGGAAATAAAACGATGATTGTGTTAATATGTGCGAACCCCTCTGAACAAAATTATATTCCAGAAAAAAAAAGAACTGCTACATTTATTCCCGGACTTATTGAAACTCTTTTCTTCCTTTTCAATGTCATGTGCGAGCATAATAGCTTATGCATCAGTTTCTCCACCTAATTGTGGTTTTTAATGTAGAAGTATATGCATCGCCACCCTTTTTTTTCCCTCTTTTTCGACACGTACTTTTTCACTTCTGCTCTATGCGTCTGTAATTAACGACGTATAAAATGTCTGTCTTCTGTTCTATTATGTGATAAAGTTTATTAAAACAATTAATCAAGATGAAAGTTTAATCACATTATTAAATGAAACTAGCCATGCTTTACCTCACACCTGAATTACATCTTCAATCACATTTTTCAATTTCTTTTTCAATAAAGATTTTAGCACTGCAACTGTCGGTAAAGTCACAAAGGCGTACCATGGATGTATCCTGAAGTGTATGGCGGTTCCTGTCTCAACACCGGGACATCAGGTAAGAGAAATAATTTTCCTTACCTTTATTTTTACTGTGAAATATGATTTGACATAAAATTAGAGGTCCCTCCTAAATATTTGTCGATTATATATATATATTCTAATAACAGATTATGAGCTAGATTGCGCTCTTTATAAGAAATGTATTAACTATTATAATGACATCGTATAAATATTTGCAACATTTTTATATGTAAGCGAAGAAAACTAAAAACAATAAACATAGTATTGTTATTATTTAACTGTATAAGAAGATATTTGATATTATTATTATTGGAAAAGAATACGAACTGTTTCATTGCAAATATATATATCGCTACACTCTAAGTGTAAGCAAAAGTTATCAAAGTTATAACTGATTTATATTATTATTATTATTTGATTGTATAAGAAAATATTTATTCTATATAATTAAAACTAAAATGAGTATCCTAAGGGATTCAATAATAGAAAAACTGAACTCAAGCAATTATGATGTATGGAAATTCAGGTTAGAAATGTATTTACAGAAGGAGGACCTCTATAGTGTTATCAGTCAGGACCCGCCCGATCCAATGACAGATGATTTTAGAAATAAAAATAGGAAAGCGCGTGCCATTATAAATTTATTGATCGATGACGATCAAATAACAAATGTGAAGAATTTAGAAAGTGCGCGAGAATGTTGGCTTGCTTTAAAAGAAGTTCACGAACGTTCGAATTTAAGCAGTAAACTATTTCTTTTAAGGAAACTTTACTCCACCAAATTAAAAGAACGTGGCAATATGGTGGATCACCTTACAAAATTTATGAAACTCGCGATAAGCTAGCCGCTATCGGCGAGACTGTAACTGATCAACACCTTGCTGCTTTAATGCCCTGCTCTCTCCCTTCCAGTTATGACGGTCTCATTACCGCTTTGGAGGCAAGGGACGAGCGTGACCTTAGTGCTAGTTTTATTCGCACTAAATTAATAGACGAGCACACGAAAAGAGTTGAAAATAACCGCGAAAGTGAGAACAGTCACTCCGCGTTAAAGGTGGTGAAATTGCATAAAAACAAACAAAATAAATTCTGCCGGTACTCTAAAAAGAATTCTCACAATATCGACGATTGTTGGAGCTTGAAAAATAAAAATAAAAATAATCCTAAGCAGTACCAATACCCCAATCGTTTTCCTAACCAGTCACAAAAATCGGCTATATGCTCTCAAGGCAGCGCATACCCGAATACTAACAAAAATAGGAATTTTGAAAAGGAAACACCTAATGATAGAAATGTTACATTTTTTGTTGGGGATAATGTAAAAGATCTCTGGGTAATTGATTCAGGGTCTTCAACTCATATTTGTAATAACAAAAACAAGTTTAATGATTTTCATAACAGTGCTTCTAGCGTAACAATCGCAAACGGTCAAGAGCTTTGCTCTGAGGGTTACGGGACTATAAAATTAAATACATTAATGTCGGATAATGCACACAGAACGATAACACTAAAGAATGTATTGTATGTACCCGAAATTGAAACAAATTTAATTTCTATAAAAAGAGCTACTGAAAATGGTTGTAAAGCCATATTTGAGAAACAATCTTGCAAGATAACTCACGAAGGTGTTACGTACCTCGAGGGCTATGTAAACAATAATTTATATGAATGTAGAATAGAACAAAATATGTCTCACAATGTAAATATTATAAATGAATGCGAAAATAAAAATTGTCTACACAAGTGGCATAGGAGATTAGGCCACAGAAACGTTAATCATATTAAGGAATTGGTAAATAATGATATGGCGTTAGGAATTAAAATTGACAAATGTAAACACGGTGATACATGCGAAACATGCATAATTTCTAAACTCACTAGTGATCCATACCCCAAAACCGCTAGTTTTCGAGCTACAAAGCCCACAGAATTAGTGCACTCCGATTTATGTGGACCTATGCAAACAGCGACGGTTGGCGGAAAATACTATTTTTTGACTTTTGTAGATGATTTTAGCCGGTTTACCATAACGTACTTACTGAGAACCAAAGATGAAGTTTTCCCTAAATTTAAAGAATATGTTGCAATGACCGCGAATAAATTTGGCAGGAAGGTGCGTGCTATCCGTACCGACAACGGAGGGGAATACACAGGGAAGGAAATTGAAAATTATCTAAAAAATGAGGGAATTAACCATCAACTTACTGTTCCGTATTCCTCAAAATGGGGTTGCGGAGCGTAAGAACCGTACCTTGATGGAGATGGCTCGCTGCCTACTTAAAGACAGTAATTTACCTAACTCATTCTGGGGCGAAGCCGTCTGCACTGCAACTTACATACAAAATCGCCTCCCAACTTCATCCAACGACTGCACTCCCTACGAGAAATGGACTGGTCGCAAACCAGATCTTTCAAATATTAAAACCTTCGGTTGTCGCGCCTTTGCTTATGTGGAAAAGACTCATAGAAGAAAATTGGATAATGCAGCCATAGAGGGGATATTCGTAGGTTACGACAATAGGAGTAAGGGCTACAGAATTTGTACGGACGGTAAGAAAATCGTAATAAGTAGAACCGTAAAATTTCTGGAGACTAAAAGTAAAAACATAACTGAGGATAGCATATCAAATAAAAACAATGAAATACCAAATTTTGAAAATCCGGTTCCGAAATTACAATTAATCGAGGATAATATTGACAGCGCCGAAGATACAACGCAAAATCAAAATGCAAATTCGGATACAACGCAGAACGTCCCGCGTAGATCAAACAGACCGAACAGGGGAGTTCCTCCCGATAGATTTGCTTTCTTAACAAATGACGTTAAAGTAGAAGATCCGAAAAGTTGGGACGATATAAAAAATATGCAAAACCCGATTGAAAAGGAAAAGTGGATAGAAGCGACTTTAGAAGAAATAAATTCTCTTCGCGAAAATAATACATGGGAATTAGTCGAAGTCCCACCAGGAACGAAAGTGATAGGTTGCAAGTGGGCGTTCAAATCCAAATACAATAGCCAGGGTTTGCTGGAAAAGTTTAAGGCTAGGCTGGTCGCAAAGGGTTTTTCCCAAAAGTATGGGGTAGATTATGATGAGACCTTTGCGCCAGTCGCGTCTCATACGACAATTAGAAGTTTTTTTGCAATGGCATTGTATAAGGATCTGAACTTAAGACATGTAGATATTAAGACCGCTTTCCTTCACGGGGAATTGCAAGAAAATGTGTATATGCATCAGCCTGAAGGCTATGCAGTTCCGGGAGAGGAGCATAAGGTATGCAGACTCAAAAAGGCCATTTATGGTTTGAAGCAGGCCGCCAGAGCGTGGAACCTGACATTACATAAATCATTATCTAAATTAGATTTTCACCAAAGTAGGATCGATAAATGTTTATATAAGAAAACAACCAATGAAACAACGACTTACGTAATCGTTTATGTAGACGATCTCCTCATAGCTGGGAAAGATGAGAATATTAATAAACTTATAAACGAATTAAACTAGGAATACCCTGTAACTGACTTAGGTGAAGCGAAATATTATCTTGGGATAAATATTAATCGGCCTGACAAAAATACCATGACGCTTGATCAAATTAATAAAATTAATGATTTAATAATTAAATTCGGCTTAGAAAACTCGAAACCAATTAATATACCAATGGAACCAGGATACGTTAAGTTAGTGGATGATGAAAATCTCCTCCCGAATAATACGAATTACAGACAAGCCGTAGGAGCTCTACTATACATCGCGACTGTATCAAGGCCAGATATTAGTGCCGCGGTAAATATTTTAAGTCGCAGAAACGAGCATCCAAGGGCTAAGGATTGGGAAGCTGTTAAGCGAACAATCAGATATCTTAAAACTACAATTGACTTAAAATTAACATACACTAATTTAGAAAAACCTGTCTTGAGGGCATATTCTGATTCAGACTGGGCAAATGATCCTACTGACAGAAAGTCAGTGTCAGGAAATCTACTTATGATTGGAAATAACCCACTTCTGTGGACATCAAAAAAGCAGGCTTGTATTGCCATGTCTTCAGCTGAGTCAGAGTACGTGGCTGCCGCTTGCACAGCACAAGAAACTATATGGATTTTACAACTACTGAAGGAACTGGACCTCGAGCAAGAACTACCAGTAACTCTGTTTGAGGACAACCAGTCTTCCATCAAACTTGCCGAAAGCGATAAGCATCATCAAAGAACCAAGCACATATCCCTTCGGTATCATCTTCTGAGAAACCTTGTCGAGGAAGGGACAATAACTATGACGTACCTTGAAACTGCAGCAATGACTGCAGACCTTCTAACCAAACCCCTTCCCAAGCCTCGATTTGAGCTTCACAGAAATATTGTTTTGAACATTTAAAACTTTTTGTTCCAGGGTTTCAGCGGGGGTGTTAATATGTGCGAACCCCTCTGAACAAAATTATATTCCAGAAAAAAAAGAACTGCTACATTTATTCCCGGACTTATTGAAACTCTTTTCTTCCTTTTCAATGTCATGTGCGAGCATAATAGCTTATGCATCAGTTTCTCCACCTAATTGTGGTTTTTAATGTAGAAGTATATGCTTCGCCACCCTTTTTTTTCCTCTTTTTCGACACGTACTTTTTCACTTCTGCTCTATGCGTCTGTAATTAACGACGTATAAAATGTCTGTCTTCTGTTCTATTATGTGATAAAGTTTATTAAAACAATTAATCAAGATGAAAGTTTAATCACATTATTAAATGAAACTAGCCATGCTTTACCTCACACCTGAATTACATCTTCAATCACATTTTTCAATTTCTTTTTCAATAAAGATTTTAGCACTGCAACTGTCGGTAAAGTCGCAAAGGCGTACCATGGATGTATCCTGAAGTGTATGGCGGTTCCTGTCTCAACACCGGGACATCAGGTAAGAGAAATAATTTTCCTTACCTTTATTTTTACTGTGAAATATGATTTGACATAAAATTAGAGGTCCCTCCTAAATATTTGTCGATTATATATATATATTCTAATAACAGATTGTGTGTTTGTGTTTTATGACGGCCAATTATTAACACATGGGATATAGGCCCTGGGGGCGGTGCCCTCCGTGGGGATCTTTCTAAAGGAACATAACCCGCATTTACGCATGGGAACCCACGGTTCGAAGAAAACCACGAAAACTCCGAACGATTAGGCCGACGAGCGCGGTTGGGTTCGAACCCAGCACCTCCCGTCTACCAGCTTCGAGAGCAGAACTTCTCGGCCACTAATGGGGCATTAAAAAAACATGTATTCATCTAAATTTTTATTGGAATTTTAATTAACTTTTTAATCAACTAAAATTAACTTTTCACATTTAGGCAATATTTAGCCAAATTTTAGTAAAGAATTGCGTTTATGCCAAACCTCCTATAAAGAAATCTATTCAATATATTTCACTTTTGTTTTCAACAGTATATTAGCAAATCATTTACCTGTTTTATGAAGCAAAAGATTTCCAATACCTCTTAAATTTACTAACATATTCCAAATTTTTCATACAAAACATGATTTTTTTTTAGATGTGTATTTTTCAATAAAAATAGCTCTTAAATTAATATAGTATACAAACTTAGAAGCAATATTTTGCTTCATAACATACCAATAGATAAACAGAACCTTGTTACAAAATTTTATTTCAATATCTTAATTTTTTTTAAAGAAATTATGTTTGTCGTAAGCGTACACAACGAAAAACGCAAATTAAGATTTTGATGTACCACAAAAAATTATGTATAAATTTGCAACTTTAAAATCCACCCATTTGTAGGTGTTCATATATTTGTATATATAGGGTGGCTGAAAAGTGTTGGCGCGTTGTTGGACGCTGCCATTTCAGAATCAAATTTGAAAAAAAAAAAAATGATTATTTTTTATAGTTATTGTAAGATTTTTTATGGATTTTCTTGTGATGTATTGTTTATTTAATTTCTATGTTCTTATGAAGACATGTGTTCATCGTTTACCTGTTGCTCAGTTGGCGGCAAATGGAGAGGAGGCATCAACGAATGCATCTCGTCTAAAATTCCCACTTCGAACAGTGCAGAGGATTGCTAAGCAGTGGAAAGAATTAGGAAACATTGATGTAAAAAGAATTCATGCCGACCACCTTATGTCAATAATCCAAAAATTCGTAACCTTGTCAAGAAGAGAAATATCCGAAACGATGGCGTACGCCTGAATTCCATTGCAAACAGGCTCGATATTTTTCATCAAAACGTCCAGAGCATTGTTTAAAACGCTCTCGGATTTCACAGTTATCGTCTTTAGCGTGGACAACTTTTGTCAAATGATGCCAAGCAAAAGCGACTAACGAGAAGCAAGAAGATGCTCCAAATTTTCAAGGAGCGCCACGTGGACGATGTTTTGCGGTCGGATGACAACGTTTTCACCATTGAGAAGACACACAATCATCCGAATGTTCGGATTCTGTTACGTTCAATGCAGAGAAATGCTAGAAAAACAAAAAATCTTCACACGATCGCTTTTTTACAAAAAGGATTAAAGATGTGGCCAGGAGTTACTGCCATGATAAAAACTCCTTTTATTTTTAATGATAAAAACGTGATGATTAATTCAAAAACGTACCAAGACAAAGTCCGGGTTAAGATCCAAAGGTTAAGTCCAAAGTCCAGGGTCCCATGGAAACAAAATAGCCCTAATGGATTCCTCCAACAGGATTGGGCGCCTGCACATGGAGCAAAAATGACATTAGCCTTCCTCGATTCCCACATGCCTGGATATTTAACAGAGGATAAATGGCCTTCAAACTGTCTGGATCTCAACCCACTCGATTTTCCTGTTTGGGGCTAATTTAAAAAAAAGCTAAAGAGTAAAAAATATTCATTTTGAATTTTCTGCGATGCGAACTTATCAAGGCTTGCGATGATTTAGATGAGAGTTAACTGCGGCACACCGTCAATTCTGTGATCCCTCGTTTGAATGCCTGGAATGGCGGACATTTTGAACAAGTTATTTAAGTATTGTTATTTGTTATTTTTTTTTTGTTGTTGTTAGAATAAAAAATGTCATCAAACCGCGTATTTTTTTTAATTATTTTTATTTATTTTTTTATTTATTTTTTTTTTTTTTTGAAAAAATAGTGTTTTTCCGCGCGCCAATACTTTTCAGCCACTCTGTATATTATTTATTATATATTTATGTATTAAAATGTATTGTTTACCTTTCTGTGGCTTTTTAAAGGGACACTTCCGGTTTCAGAAAGTTCATTTCTGCTTTATATTTTGGGCTATAACTTTGCTTCTAATTATCAATGAACCAAAAGTAAGGCATTTTTGGAATCCTAAATGTTTGAACTTTAATTTTAAATAATAAAGAAAAATATCGCAAATTTTCGTAAATACAGTGATTTGAGGGTAGGCACTAACTTAAGATAGTTTGATAAAAAGATCGTATAAGCATTTCCTGATATAGCCGAAAATTTGGTACTTTTCGGTTAGCCGGGCGCCAGTGTTATATATACATACATATATATACATATAAGTATATATTATTACATATATATATATATATATATATATGTGTGTGTGTGTGTCTTTATATATGCATATGTATGCATTTAAATATTTATATGCATGTATATATACAATATATATATGTATATATAACACTGGCGCCCGGCTAACCGAAAAGTACCGAACATGTTTACAAAAATTTAATGTAACTTTATAGTTTCCAAATCTTGACATCAAGAAACCTTTCTCTCAAATTCAGAAACATTTAAGAAAACATACACACTAAAAAGCCTCCGCAAACAATAAGTTTCTGAAATTTTCAGAAAGGTCTTCTCCGAATTGCACGGGCAATAAAATGGGTCTTTTATTGCAGAAACTTCCAACTATCTCGGTACCCTATTGTTCTTTCAGCTATCTAACTAGTCATTTTTCAAATCGTTTTCGTAGCTAAGCAAAAGTTTCGAGAATTGTTGTATCTATGAAAATATATTGAATTGTGTGTAAACGCATCTTTAACTACATATTTAAATAATTTTCAAGCATGATATTTTTTATCTATCTCAATATGGAGCATTTATTTCCTACAATAATACAAAGAAAATATGGGGAAATGACACAGTTATCACATATAGTGATCGCCAATTACGTTCAGCTTTTACGACTTTTCAGCTTTCTTGGAGTGGGGATTTTTAATTTCGGAAATATTTCTATATTTCTATTGTAAGGAAATTATATTTGTACATTTTCCAATTCTACAAAATACTAAAAAAAATATTTAAAATAAAATATTTGAGTGGCGATATATATATTGCACAAAATCCCTATAAATTCAAATTTAATTAATCCTTTTAAATCCTTCGATCCTTCTAGAATTTATTAAATGATTAGGTAAATCTTCTAATGTAGTTTAAGCAATTCACGAAAAATGCTTTACAAAATAAAATTTTCATGAATTCATAATTCAGTACATAAAGCGTTAAAACGAATATGAATGCAATTAAATTGTTTCATATAATGTTCTTTCCTCAAAACACATTTTCTCAAATACACCATCGGACTTTAAAACTGATTACTGAAGATTAACCATGAAATATCGCAATTTGAGCCTAAACTGAAATTTGTAAACGAAAAGAAAAATGTTATTATTTTATTTTAATAAACTTTCTTAATATTGCTTGTCTGCTAATGGATACTTGGTTTTTCTTAAACTAAAATCTGTAATAAATTTTGATTGTGATTCCCCCATACTGCGGGAAGAGAAAGTATAAATAGAAAAAAATATACGTTAGAAACCAATTTGAGTAAAACAAAATTAACACTGAATTATCGAAAATTAATTTATTCTGAGCTTTCGACTTTACAAGTTTACATACAATAGCTTACAACATTTATATAAAATTGTAGTTCTTTTGAACTACAAAATAACTTCTATTCAATACACTATATTGTCTGGAACTTAATAATAATTAAAGAAGTAATATATTGCATACAATTTTTTTTTTCAAAAACATAGCATTGTAAATTTATAAAGCAATAGCACAATAAATTTCTATTTCAAACAACGATGTTAATTTAAAATGCTTTAAAAACATATCTAGTAAAAATACTTTTTAAAAAAACCCTAAATAATATGGAACGTAAAAATAATTAATTACCCGGCGATATAATTGTTCAGCAAAATTTACAAAAATTAAAATAAGTTTCGTATTCTAGCGAGTTTTTTTCCCTATTTTTGGTAATATTCTTAATAGTGTTGGTTTGCTAATGGATACTTAATTTTTCTTTAACTAAAATCTATACTCATTACAATAAATTTTAATTGACTTTCCCCGATGCTTTAGATAAAAAGAAAAGATCTAAATATATTAAAGTAAAAGAATAACAATTTCTATTTTAAACCCATTTCTGTAACAAAGGGAACATTGAAATCTCTTAAAAAATTCCACTCATTTGAAACTTGAGGTGGAATCTATATACTTTGCAAATTAATTTACTTGTACGATTTTCTCAACCATATAAAATTTTTAGTGCTTTCAAATTGGAAAACTATTTATTTAATATCCGAATGTTATTAATATGCTATATATAAAGAACTTTCAGAAAGATAGAATAATAAATTTCAAACCCAAACGATGATATTAAATTAAAACTCTTTAAAATTATATCAGCGAAAAACACTTCCCAAATAAAATCTAAGTAGAATTAAAAGCAAAAGTAATTAATTATCTGGCGATAGAATTTTTTTAAAAATATGAACGAGAATAAAATCTTTTCTAATGCTTTTTTGTAAATCTTCTTAATATTTCTGGTTTGCTAACGGATACTTAATTTTTCTTTAACTAAAATCTATACTCATTATAATAAATTTTAATTACGGTTCCCCGATGCGGTAGGGAAAAAAACAGCTTTAAACAAATTAAAGCAGAGAGTAAAAATTTGTATTTCAAACCCATTTCAGTAATAAAGTGAACATTGAATTCTCTTGGAAGCGGGCCAAAGGGGAAGAGACTGGAACCGAACTACCTATAATTCGGAAGCTAAAGCTAAATAGGCACCAGGGATTTCTCCCTGTTCGAAAGAATCTGTTTCCAACGGCCTTATTAGCATAAATAGCCTGGATGCTGCATAAATTAACAATGCTCACATCTTGCTATGCGCTTTGTGATCTTCAAAAATAAATTCCGCTACTGTTTTAAAATCTCAAAAACGAGTTTCCAAAGTAATTCTTTAAAGGGAGTAGATGAATTACAGATAAAAAATACACTGCCGTTTTATGCTTTATTTTTATACTTTTTATAGTTTTAACATTACGCGTAATTCTTCGGGGCTGCTTATTTTTTTTCTTTAAAGTAATTGATGGTATTATATCTTAAACGAAAATTACTGAGAATGTATGCTGTAAAAATAAAAAGGATCTATTTTTAAGTATGTTTTCGCACATTGTCTGTAACTAGTTGAATTTTGCAGTATCAAACAAATAGGCAACTTAATTTATTATTGTTATTACTTCTGTTATTAATTAGTAAATTATTTATTAAATTTAATATATTTTAAGAGTAACTAGAGCGATATAAGAAAGATGTGGATTACCATAATTATACATTACACATAAACAGTCCATGCAATTTTAGTGGAAAAATTCTATAAATGCCAAACTAATTTTACATATTGGCACTGTGATATCGAATTTTTAAGCATTAACCTGTATGAGATAGAAGAAAGTTTTTGGATTGCCACTTCCGACTAGTTTTTCTTGTAAAATAATCGATGGTAGAACATCTTAAATGGAAATTTCTTAAGAAATGTAGCGCAAAATTAAAAGTTATACAGAGCTTGCCATAATTATCTCTTCAAAGTTTTTCTTGACAATTTTTAAACTAACATGTTTATATTTACAAAAAAAAATGACACATGTGCAAATTATTTGCGTAAGTTTTTATTAGGAATACTCGTGTTCAATTCCGATATTTTGCCCAGGAGCAATTTTAGCAACTTCTTCCATAATAATTCCACAATAAGCAGAATCGGAAATATACTATAAGGAGAAAATACCCACTGGAATAACCGACTTCCTCACCGACAATTATCATTCTCCCTTATAATTTTGACTCTATTGATTAAATTACATTGAACGTTATTTGAACATTTTTGGAAATTCGAAATTATTTTGACAGGCGTTAAGGTTAGAACCATATCTTTTTTTCACTTTATTAAAAGATGTCTTAAACACAATAAATTTCTTCGTAAGTTTCTGTTACACCACCACTGTTATTAAATTTTGCTGTCAAGAAATTTATTGCATTCCTGTGAGATTATGTGTGACATTCAAATTTATTCGCCTTAAGGCTGTTCTCAAATCCAAAAGGGCAACTTTATGACGTACGTTTTAATTTATTTTTGTTTGTAAATGCATGAAACTACCAGGTGTTGTTGTCAGAAACTATATAAACAAACTGTTCTTTTTTTCTTTTCCGCTAACGCAATAGAACCTTCAGAAAATAGCGTCAAAGAGGGCGTTTTGAGCGTAATTTCCGGGTGAAAGAAGAATAACCGCTCAAAAAAGGGTGAAAAACGTCTTTGTCACTGTTGTGGTTACTTACAACCACTGCCATATTTTTATTTCATTTGATTTAGAAAATATTTTTATTAATCATTCATTTAATTTTAATATTCGCATTCTAAAATTAGTTTAATTCTTTCCTTTTTTCAAACTTCCCCTGTAAGCTTTTCTTTCTGGCGTAAAATTTCGTTTCATTTTAAAATCATAAACATCGTTTTGAAATCTGTACTTCCGGCAAAAGATTTCTCAGGAACATTCCATAACTTTCTATTTCTAAAATCATTTCCTTTTGTAGCTCCGCCCCTTAGCCAATAAAATTTAAATGAGTTTAATACGTAATTTCAAAATTTGTGACACTTTAATACTATTTGGCATCTTATCTTAAGATAATCTATAAAATTTCCTCTAATTTAAAGCAGTTTTATATGATTTACCATTGGGAATTGTGCCAACGCAAGGCTCTAGTATCTTTGTTCCTGCCAAATTGGCATGTTTCAAATATTATAGCAACACCTTTCCTCTTCTTCTACGCAGAGCTTGCGCGCTATTATTAGAGTTCTAATAACAAGCGCAGAAATGGGTGGCGGCCCCTTGCCCCTCTACAAAATAAACGGATCTTGTGCGTACAGCGAAAATGGAAAAAGTGAAAGAGTATTTTTTTTTAAAAGATTGTGTGATCGGCTGCATAGTTTCTTGTGTTTTGTGGGGAGAATTTTTATCAGTTCCTGCAATATTGATTCTTCAGTAATATGTTGATAGAAATCCTGCTGATGGCTGTATCTTTTTTTTTTCATTCAAATGGTGCTTTCGTTAGGAGTCGCAGAATTCGATTGCTGAAAAATCACATAAAAGCCTTGTCTTTTTAGACATGTCCCTCCACACTCCTCAGAAGAAAATATATTACTTTTTTATCGAAAATAAGTGCTCATAAAAAAATCGATTTGTTTATAATCATCATAAAAAAGTGCATCTAATAATCAAGAGATGTACTATATAAAATATGTCTTTGCTTCAAGAATAAAGATTTTCGAGGATGATTCTCATCAGTGTATTTCCTTTCTCTAATGCGTCCATCATTTCTGTTTTTCAGGTCAATAGAGGTAATGCTTTTGCTTTTATTTTTTTGTTCTTTATTATCAAATATATGACAAATAAGTACAGAATTATTTTAATTAATGACTGTTATGTCAGAGTGGTCTTTTGTGGCAACAGCACAATGTAAATAACACTGTACTGATTGATCACGATAAATGATTTTTGGATTATTAAATAGAATTTCTGCATTTAAAAATAACTATATGATATTATTCTTTCACCTCCTATCATCCAACAATCACAGTCACGTGATAAAAATCGCATATAACTCAATAGGCAATTCATTTATCCAAAAAAGGAAAACACAGTTAGATTCCAAATGGCTTCCATAGTCAGACTTGTTGAGCAGAGCAGTTGAGAACAGCCTTAAATAATTTTTGAAATAAGCACCTATTACGCCCACAATGATCTTAAATTTGGCTGTTAAGACATTGATTACAGTCCTGTGTGATGGCACGTGTCAACTTCATCTGACACTTCGAAATGTTCTTTCTGAAATTGTTGAAATTTAAGATGAAAACTGAAGAATTAAAATGTATTGCAATATGTACTCCTTGTTTCAAAGTTAATTGTGATGGAGTACTTTCACTAAATTTTGGTCAAATTTCAAAAATGGATCTAGTACTACAGACAAATTGAAAACGGAATAAAAGCTAATTATTGTATGTCTCAATACCTCTAATTTTTCCATTCTTACGTACCACCATTTGAAGACTCGACTAAAATGCACAGGTTGCATTAGATATTTGTTTTAACATTTGCTTTGGAAATTTAAAACTTCTGCGATAGGTGATTCTAATTCTGAGGGTTTTCTTTCTTTCTTTTTTGTAATAGTCATAACGGAGCACAGGACTTTTGAGTTTGTTGAAACGATCAAAACATCGCATTTTTCAAAGTACCAAAACACAATTAATATGCAATTAAGACCTTTTTTCTTGTTTCTACCTAAAGTATATATTCTTAACTGTACTATCCAGAAAAATAAATGTTGTATATATAAAATTAATATTTCAATTTTAAATTTAAAACTTTATCTCACTAATGCGTGAATTAAAATCATTAAATCCTGCGCGCATTATAAAACTCTAAATTATGCATATAGAATACAATTTTTAAAGTAAATAGAATCATAATAAACCTACGTCTAAATTAAAACCAAAGTACACACGAAAATAATTGTTTAAAATTTAATTTTAGCACAAAGTAAGAAAAATTTCAAAATTTTCAAAACTTTTTTCGATTTTTTTAAGTGCAAAAAAATACATAAATAAAATGTATGAATTTTTTTGGTTTTAGCATTAAGGCTGTAAAGAAACGCATTTTTTTTGTTTGTTTAGAGCTGTAGCTGATATAGTTTGAAAGAAATGGTGTGCACAAACTCCAAACGTACTAATCTGAGAAAACGCGTTTTAAAGTTTCAATATCTACGGACCTTCCATCCTACCCACCGTCTAGAAATGATTATAACTCAAGAAATAATACAGACTTTTAAATGGGGTTTTTTGCATATTGTTGAGAAATTTTTAAAAATTGAGAATAAAATGAAAACTGAATACAGATTTTTTGAAAATTTAAAAGTCCTGTGCCCCCTAATGTCTACTTCAGCACAGCCACTTGCCGACCTTCCGAATTTTCAACAAAAGCTTCTGTTACATTCACGTGGTCTTAAACTTGGTTGTCAGGAATTTTTGACGCCGTTATGGTAGATTTCAAACTAAGTTAGAATTTGTTGCAATAAAGACTATTTCTTTTTTTTTTTTACAAAATTAATAGTGATGTATTTTTTTTCACTAATTGTAATACTTTATAATCCTATAAAACATATATTTTGTACTGTATCAGCAACAATAACACTACAATTGCATATTTGCCGTTGTTACAAATTCTTGATGAAGGAATCACTGTTGATTTCCATAACAAATGTAGATTTAGAAACAAAATATGTAATGCTTTATTAGAAATTCTAATGTATACATTCTCATTTACATTTTACCCTCTCCACTTAAAATTATTTTTCCTAACAAATATACTCAAAAATTCATCATTTCTCAATTTTTCTTAAAGGGAAATGTCTAGATCGAGTGCAAGTCTGAAGCAAACAAAATACAAGTAAAGATACTGTATGTTATTTCTCGGCAGTTGAGAATAAATTGAAAAATAATAAAAATTTTAATGTAATGATTTATAAATTGGCTTTATAAGTGAAATAGAATATAAGAATAATATGAATGAATACATATCATCTGAGGTAAATCTTGTTTAATAATTTTAAAAAATTAACTTAATATTAAGTCAAACATGTATTATCATTATGTACAGTCAAACATATAAGTCTAAAAATGTATCTGAAACATTGTTGAATCATTTTAATTTCATTTAAAATGATTCAACATAGGTTCAAACACATTTTTCTATGCTCTTTTCATTCTTTTGTACCACAAGGGGGGGGGGGGGATATTGACCTTTTGCCTTGTTCCCTATTTTGTTTTATTGTTTTCATATAATAAATATATAATGAGTATAGAAAAGATATCAAATCATGTCTTATCATCAGATTGAAAAAATAGTAAAGCAAACTGGTGAAATCAAATTTGAATTTATTGATGTTTTGTTTGCACAATTTACTTGAACATTGCTAAATAAAAGTAAAATTTATTTAGAAATTTTCGATAAAATTTTATGCAATCTGAGCAACAATCACCAATCATCAGTCTGGCATGAACAAATAATATTACACTTGTTATGAAATAAATACAATGTATCTAAATATCAAATATCTTTATCATGACATTTAATAATAAGCTAAAAGTCTTCCTAAACTTAGAGCACTAAAAAAGGAATCATTGTCAACAAGATATGTCAAAACATGTAAACAATTACAATGATTCATAATTTCAAAAATCATTGAGTCGAATCATTTTAATTTCATTTAAAATGATTCAAAATAGGTTCAAATACATTTTCCGCTACTCTTTTCTTTTCATTCTTTTGCACCACAGGATTTCCCAAACTGTGGTACTCGTACCAGTTCTGGAACATAAGTCTTCCGATACTAGAACACAAAAATTTTATTAACAGAAACAAGGGTTTTCAGGGTCTCCACAAATCTTTCTCAATGTTTAACAAAGTGACTTTTCAAAAAAAAATCTTGCCTTTGTTATGGACAGCTTAAGTTTCAGAACAGTGTCGCCAATTCTATGTTTAATTAACTTTCTAATGTGAGCTAATTCCGGCTACCTGAGCAAAATACCTACATGATTAAACGCGACAGTTTGCAACAGTTATTGTAAGAGATAAAAATACACAAATAAACACACAAACCCAGACACCAAAAACATTTTCGTCTCTACAGCAAGAATTTACTTGATGTATCGGCAATAAAAGTGTAAATAATTATTTTCCAGAAAATGTATTACTATAGTCTTGTATCAAAATATCCTTTTTCATTGGAGATTCTTTTCCACAATTACTGATGAAAAAAAAATTATTTTGCTATTCTGTGACGGAAGTTTTTGAAATATTTTTAAAAGAAAAATTAACGGAGTTTTGTGTAGAAATAATAGTGTGAATAATTATTTTCCAGAAAATCCATTAATATAGTTTTGTATCAAAATGTCCTTTTTCATTGGAGATTCTTTTTTATAATCACTTATAAAAATTTATTTTGCTATTCTGTGACGAAAGTTTTCGAAATATTTTTAAAAGAAAAATTACCCGAGTTTTGTGTAGTAATAACAGCGTGAATAATTATTTTCCAGAAAATTTATTAATATAGTTTTGTATCAAAATTTCCTTTTTCATTGGAGATTCTTTTTCATAATCACTGATGAAATAAAAAGTTATTTTGCTATTCTGTGACGGATGTTTTCGAAATATTTTTAAAAGAAAAATTAACGGAGTTCTGTGTAGATTATAATAGTGTGAATAATTATAATCCAGAAAATTTATTAATTTAGTTTTGTATAAAAATTCCCTTTTTCATTGGAGTACATTTTTCATAATCAGTGATCAAAAGTTATTTTGCTATTCTGTGACGGAAGTTTTGGAAATATTTTTAAAAGAAAAATTAACGGAGTTTTGTGTAGAAATAATAGTGTGAATAATTATTTTCCAGAAAATTCATTAATATAGTTTTGTATCAAAATGCCCTTTTTCATTGGAGTTTCTTTTTTATAATCACTTATAAAAATTTACTTTGCTATTCTGTGGCGAAAGTTTTCGAAATATTTTTAAAAGAAAAATTAGCGGAGATTTGTGTAGTAATAATAGCGTGAATAATTATTTTCCAGAAAATTTATTAATATAGTTTTGTATCAAAATTTCCTTTTTCATTGGAAATTCTTTTTCATAATCACTGATGAAATAAAAAGTTATTTTCCTATTCTGTGACGGATGTTTTCGAAATATTTTTAAAAGAAAAATTAACGGAGTTTTGTGTAGATTATAATAGTGTGAATAGTTATATTCCAGAAAATTTATTAATTTAGTTTTGTATCAAAATTCACTTTTTCATTGGAGTACCTTTTTCATATGAACTGATCAAAAGTTATTTTGCTATTCTGTGACGGAAGTTTTTGAAATATTTTTAAAAGAAAAATTAACGGAGTTTTGTGTAGAAATAATACTGTGAGTAATTATTTTCCAGAAAATTTATTAATATAATTTTGTACCAAAATTTCCTTTTTCATTGGAGCTTCTTTTTAATAATCACTGATGAAATAAAAAGTTAGTTGGATATTCTGTGACGGATGTTTTAGAAATATTTTTAAAAGAAAAATTAACGGAGTTTTATGTAGAAATATTAGTGTTAATAATTATTTTCCAGAAAATTCATTAATGTAGTTTTCTTACAAAATCTTCTTTTTCATTAGAGATTCTTTTTCATAATCACCTATGAAATAAAAAGTTATTTTGTTATTCTGTGACGGATGTTTTCGAAATATTTTTAAAAGAAAAATTAACGGAGTTTTGTGTAGAAATAATAGTTTGAATTATTATATTCCAGAAAATTTATTAATTTAGTTTTGTATCAAAATTTCCTTTTTAATTGGAGTACCTTCTTCATAATCACTGATCAAAAGTTATTTTGCTATTCTGTGACGGAAGATTTTGAAATATTTTTAAAAGATAAATTAACGGAGTTTTGTGTAGAAAAAATAGTGTGAATAATTATTTTCCAGAAAATTTTTTAATATTGTTTTGTATCAAAATTTCCCTTTTCATTGGAGATTCTTTTTCATGATAACTGATGAAATAAAAAGTTATTTTGCTATTCTGTGACGGGAGTTTTCGATATATTTTTAAAAGAATAATTAACACAGTTCTATTTGCTGAAGCGAAAGAATAGCAACTGATTTTTGGTAAAGTTTTAATTCCTGCGTGTGTTTTTAGCACGCGTTTTATATGTAAGGATGCATTTTCTTTTTTTCTTTAAATGAAAAAAAAATATCTGAAATAAACTAAGTATTTAATCACACATGGCTAAAACTAACATATATTAAGCCAAACATGTGGTTGTTAAGCATGCCCGCCCTTCGCATCAGTCATACAAGTCTGTGTATGCAATTAGTGTATGCAAGATAATGTACAGGGTGACGATGTTTAAAGTGCTAGTGTTTGAAAGTCTCTATAAGCTAAACTATTTTTATTATTATTAGAAGTACTAGTTTGATGTTTATGTTGTTCAGAGTACACGAAAATGAGTCATGCAGTATAAAACTTAATTTAAAATTTTTCAATAGATGGCACGTGATTATTAAAGGCATTTTCTTAGCAAATGTTAACAAAAATAACTCATTTTAAATCAATATTTCATATTTGTAAGATGTTTTTATTATAAAATTTGAAAATGTTTGTAATATATGACTTTATAATATCATGCTACTATCCTTCTACCGTGATAATATCATTCAATTTTCCGTAATCGGGTAATCTTTTTAAAAGAATGCGAATTAGTTATGGTTTTAGAATTTGTGTTGTCTGTATGGAGGCTGGTGAGCATAGCTTGTTGGGAGCAGAACCCCCCAGTTTTTAAAATATATTGTTCTAGAAATGAACATAAAAATATACATAATAAACACATATTACTTTAAAGAAAAGCAAAATCCAAACCTCTGTAATTTATTCAGACCTCCATGTACTTATGTTTATTAAAGGAAGTTTTGTTTAAGAAAACATCCTTTGCAACCCGATGTGCTGCGTATGTATTACATGACTTACTTCAATTTTCAGAGGCAAATAAATTTAATTTCTTTGTACAATAAAAAAAAATATTTATAATAATAGTTTTAGCATATTTATTATTATAAGTAAGAAATTATATTTAAAATGTAGTTTAACTGAGAATTACGAAAATTACTTTTAAAATTGCGTGATCTTGATGCAATTAGAGAAGAGTGTCTTTTTAAAAGAATGGCAACATAGAGTTAACAAAATGCATAAATTTGTTTGGTGGGGAGGATTTTGCGTAAAACTTTAGGGAACTTGAAATTATAACTTTCAATCGAAGTATGCGCCATGTACTTTCTTATAATGTACTCTAAATTATATTAAAACGTTCTTCGGTGAGCAATTTTAGTGAGGGTGTTTTGGAAGATGGTATTATTTGTTACCCTTTGAAAAGGTATCTGGTGGTATGAAAATGACATTATTTTTACGCATGCAAATATATTTTAGCTTTAAAATACATGACTAATATTAAATAAAGTCAAGTTCACCCAATAAATCATTCCACGTTTAATCTAATGCTGAACAATCTTTAAAGACATCTGTAGATGCTATGCAAATTGAATCTGATAGCAAAACTGGTATATAAACCCAGTGAAAGCGGTATCTTCATTCAAGAAACTGCACAATAAGGTAAGTAATGATTTTATGTGCCTTTTTTGTGTCATCGGTATTGGTTTAGTGCAGGGACGGCAAACCTTTTCACAAACGCTTGCCAATTTTTTCTAGAAATATATTTTACTTGATCGGGACGTGCCAACAATAAAAAAATTTAATGGAGCAAATACAGTGAAACTTCCATTTAATAAAATCTCATCGGTACACTTAAACACTTCCTTATGAAGAAAATTTCTTTAAATAGAAATCGACTCAAATTCGTGAATTTTGTATAATAAAAAACACATGCATAAAAAGGAAAATATGCATAAATTTGAACTATTGAAAGAATGTGTTTTAATTCTGGCAGTAACTTTTCTTATGCAATGTAGACATATAAGAAAAAAATATTTAAAATAATGTCTAAAAAAACACATAATATAGAGAGATAAACAAAAACTGAAGCGTAGCGTACCTTTTTTCTTTGTATTGCAAACCTTTAACTTTAAAAAAGTCTTTAATATTATTTTGTACAAGTTTCTTACAAAAAATACACTGTTCATAAAACTTTTTGCTCATTGTAAGTATCCGAATAATTCATCTGTAACATTTTGTGAAATTGTAATCTCCTTATTGTATCGAAGACTGTTAGCATTTCTTCTTTGTATGGAAATGATTAAATAAATAAATAATTTCATTTTAATACAATCCACATAAATAAATTCATGCATACATCGCAACAGCAACCTCTCCGTTTGAATGTTGTACACTCACGAAAGTGGAAAACTTCGTTATATAGAATGTATTTTTCGTAATATGGAGATTAATTTCCATGTTAATGGTGTTCAAAGTCAAGATTCTAAGAAAAATTTCGTTAAGTAGAAAACTTCGTTAAATAGGAAGTTCGACTGTAATAATATACCAAAATTATTATCATTTTGATTTTAGCATTTGAAAAATGTTGGTTACATTTGATATTATACTTTTGAATTTTTTTTTTTTTTAACTGTCTTATCTTAGATGCCAAATAATGTATATCAGCTTCGTACTTATTACTTATCTACGTACTTATTTATAAGAGAATACAAGTTGGATTGAACTCATTTGATAAGGTTTCTTATACTTGAAATTTTTCATATCATTTATTTCCTAAAAGAATGTCTCGAAGAAAAAATTGTCAAAATAGCAAGCGCTAGAATCTACTGCTTTTAATGTCTGTGCACTACAGTTCCAAGTTGTTATAAGTTTACCATCGGTATTTTTGCTTAGAATGCCTTTCTTTGGAGATAATCTCCTAATTCTCTCTAATTCTTAAAATTTTGACCAATGCTGAGTTCAATTAGGATACATACATTAAGTTAGATTAATTAATGCAATTTGTGAAATACTACGATATTTTGATGTAGAGCGTGAATCTATGGCGTGCCAAAAATAATCTGCAGTGTGCCACTTATAGCACGCATGCCATAGGTTCGCCGTCCCTGGTTTAGTGTCTCAAAGAAAGATAGCGTCAAGAGAGTGGTCCAGAAGCTGCTTTGATCTAATCGATGTATTAAGGGGCTTTAGTAGGTGCTTTATTTGAGAAAGTATGTAATTGAACAAATTTCCATTTTTTGGTAAAAGCAGAAGTTTTTTCAGAAAACGCTGTCTATGGTCTCGTTTTGAACCGTGTTTTCTAACACGACAGTGCAGGAAAGGACAAGAAACGTCGCTATAAGACAAAAATCACATATTAACTCAAGATGTAATTAATTTGTCGAAAACTGAAAAAACTGTTCATACAAATTACTTCAATAATCATAACTTCTTTTACGTTTAAGAATGTGTCTGTAAAAATGTCAGGAAGGTACGAGCTCGCGAGGGTGAAAAATATGTTTTGCAGAACCACTTTAATTCCGTATCGACCTAAATAACTAGTGAACTCAGTTAGCTATAGCCATGAGTGGTGTATCAAGAAGGAATAATAAAACGGGGATAGGTTACACGATGAGGTACCCTAAAACGATACACTTACGGAAGCATTTACGGTTACATATATTTTTGGAGAACCACTTTAATTCCGTATCGAACTAAATAACTAGAGAACTCAGTTAGCTATAGCCATGAGTGGTGTATCTAGATAGGAATAATAAAACGGGGATAGGTTACACGATGAGGTACCCTAAAACGATACACTTACGGAAACATTTACGGTTACATATATTTTTGGAGAACCACTTTAATTCCGTATCGAACTAAATAACTAGTGAACTCAGTTAGCTATAGCCATGAGTGGTGTATCTAGATAAGAATAATAAAACGGGGATAGGTTACACGATGAGGTACCCTAAAACGATATACTTACGGAAGCATTTACGGTTACATATATTTTTGGAGAACCACTTTAATTCCGTATCGAACTAAATAACTAGAGAACTCAGTTAGCTATAGCCATGAGTGGTGTATCTAGATAGGAATAATAAAACGGGGATAGGTTACACGATGAGGTACCCTAAAACGATACACTTACGGAAACATTTACGGTTACATATATTTTTGGAGAACCACTTTAATTCCGTATCGAACTAAATAACTAGTGAACTCAGTTAGCTATAGCCATGAGTGGTGTATCTAGATAGGAATAATAAAACGGGGATAGGTTACACGATGAGGTACCCTAAAACGATACACTTACGGAAGCATTTACGGTTACATATATTTTTGGAGAACCACTTTAATTCCGTATCGTACTAAATAACTAGAGAACTCAGTTAGCTATAGCCATGAGTGGTGTATCTAGATAGGAATAATAAAACGGGGATAGGTTACACGATGAGGTACCCTAAAACGATACACTTACGGAAGCATTTACGGTTACATATATTTTTGGAGAACCACTTTAATTCCGTATCGTACTAAATAACTAGAGAACTCAGTTAGCTATAGCCATGAGTGGTGTATCTAGATAGGAATAATAAAACGGGGATAGGTTACACGATGAGGTACCCTAAAACGATATACTTACGGAAGCATTTACGGTTACATATATTTTTGGAGAACCACTTTAATTCCGTATCGAACTAAATAACTAGAGAACTCAGTTAGCTATAGCCATGAGTGGTGTATCTAGATAGGAATAATAAAACGGGGATGGGTTACACGATGAGGTACCCTAAAACGATACAGTTACGGAAGCATTTACGGCTACATATACGGATACATATTTCTGGATATATGTATATAAATACATATACATTTATGTCTAAAAATGTATCCAAAAAAAGTGTCAGAAAGCTTCCCGTTCTTCAGCGTTAAAAAAAAAAAAAAAAAAAAAAAAAAAAAAACATTGGTTTGAAAACGGCCTTAAATGCCACCTTCCTCCCTTCCCAATGTTTCACGATTTTCATTTGACGAATATTTCTTTTAAATTTTTTGGATGGTGTCATCCATAATCGAGGTATAGTCTCGGCTGTCTTCCATTTTCGGGGTATGCGGTAGTGAATGGAAGCGTCTTCCTTCTAGAAGCTATAGTATTGGAACTGAAAGCCTGAATTTAGAATAACTATATGTCTATGAAAGTCCATTCATCTACATTTAGTTGAAATTCGGCAAGTTGTATTTCATACGGCACAATAATATTGCAGTCTTTCAAATTTTTGTTAATAATTAAGTACATATGGAAATAAGTCACATGAACTTTACCATAAATTTTTTAACCATAAAGTAAACAAAATTCATTAAATTGATTATACAAAAGAAAAGTAATTAAAGATATACGTTCACTATTTTTTTCGTTTCTATTTTAATTAAAATAAACAGTCAAGTGCGAGCATTACTCGCGCACAGAGGGTTCCGTAGAATAAATATATGAATTTGTAATTGTATTATAAAAAAAAAAAAAAAAAAAAAAAAAAAAAAAAAAAAGTTGCTAAAAGAATGCAAGACTTTGTAAAAAACAATACAACGTAGGGTTTGGTATAACTGTATATATTAGAAAAGTGTAAATGGGTATACCATGAAAGTTCAAAGAGATATGAAACCTAAATAATATCAAATATAGCTATTCGTATAACTCTTTTTTTAATATTGTCCTAATCTGTTTATGATGAACTTAATTCGGTACTGACAATAAAAGCAGTGCATAGTTAAACTTCATTTGGCATTTCATGAAACTAAATTCAGCGTAGTAATAATCTTTATTTCTACAGTGTAGCTAAAACAATACCTTTGTTCAACGTTTAAATTGGGCATTGTGCTAAGTGCGCTTCGAATTGAGGTCACAAAGTGACAACGACGCCTTGGTCAGTACCGCGTTTTTCCAGATAGGTGTTTAATTAACTTTTAAAGTCACTCGAGGCGTATTGAGAGATACAATCAATGTAAGCTATCGCGAAACCCACAGTATTTATGCGATTCATTCTAATTAAATCTTTCGAGGGCGATGCACTTAAAAAACGGACACCTAATTTTAATTCCAAAACAGACAAACGGCACTAAGAATATTTAATTAAAATTTTCCTTTTATCATGTACGTGAAAATAAGCAAGTTCGCATTTTCTAATAAATTCGTTTATAAATTCTGGTGTCAGTCCATTATTTCATAAGTTTATGAATAGAATTACTCCGTGCCGGAAAGGATTAAGTGGTCGCAAGACTCTTAAAGCATCAAAATTTAAGAAATTTTAATTTTTTTCGATGTTAAACTTCTATCTTTTCTGAATATTTTGATATAATTGTTTCCTTGAAATTCCCAATAGAACAGAAGTTTTGGCTTTTAGAATTGTACCCGCTCAATAGCCGAAGCGGCGTTTCCGAAACTTTAAAGTCATTATTTTCTATATGGCGTTTTTGGGGCATAACGCGCAGGATACCTCAAAAACTTCTGAACAATTTTTTATGAAATTTTCAAAACATATATTTCATGTTAGTCTGTATAAACTGAACGTAAAATTTCCTTTTTATTGTTCAAAAAAATATTTTTTTAGGTGATTTTACTGTTGAAAATTTCAAAATTTTGTATTAGATAAATGCAACATTGCATTAAAAATATAAAAATGCTTTAAATACAAATTTATTTAAGTTCAGGGAAATTATTACAATCTGAACTATAAGTAAGCACCAAAATTTTCATTCTAGTTGCAATATTTATTTTGTAATCCTGCGCGTAAACTGTTATGCCAATTTTTTGTTTGACAAATGTCTAACAGTTTCGAGCCCCCTATAAATACTAATTCTGTATCTTGCAATTTTTTAAATACATGAAACGAAAGAACATACTTATATCTTTCATCCCAATTAAAATTGTGTTTTAAAATCATATACATTTTAAGACATTAAATGTTGAAAATGGTCTTTTTTTCATTTTTTCCACTTTTTAGAGTCCCGAGACCCCTTAAATTAGTATGTTTTTTAACAATTTGACGTTTATTGCTTTTATACTGTTACTGGACATTACATCACACATATATATCATTAAAAGTTGTTAACTAGGCATAGAGTACGCCGTCCCTGTCATTGTGTATGTCCAAACTGACATTACTTTTAAGGGTTAATATCTCGGCTAATTACCGATGATTTTTTTCGAAAATCATTATCAACAATGCTTTTATTCTTCTTCAACGATAGGTATATTCAGCGATGCTCAACAATTTTTCTGAATGCCCGTAAATCGAAATTTGTATATAACAGAAAAATGCTAATTACTCAAAAACTATGTGACCTAGGGTAATAGCTATAATATTCCGGCAAGGTTTATATTAACGTCTACTACCTCTATTTTTTTCATAATTTTAGTTTCAGTAGATTCGGAGTTAGATGGGGGGGGGGGACATATTTTGCGCTACATTTTCAACAATACCTTTGAAAATATAATACCTAAAATTAAAAGAAATGTACTTTTGAGTTCAGCGTTACAAAAGCTTTCACAAGATACCCCCACATGATATACAAGGAAAATATTTTTTTTTCAAGTAGCATAATTAGCCCCTCTACTTTTTTACTAAATATATTTATGAATGTTTATTAGTCTGAAAATATGTGGGTCAATGGTCTTTATTACTTCCCCGAATTTGAACTTTCCACGTTCCATAGTTTACGAGTAAAATGGCTGTGACAGACAGATAGACAGACAGACGGACAGACACAGGAGTGATCTTATAATGGTTCCGTTTTTACTTTTTAAGTACGGAACCCTAAAAATGAAAAAAAAAAGTATAACAATCCTATTTTTCTATTTTCTTTTCTTCTTTTCTTACTTTCTTTCTTTTTTTCTTTTGATGTGTCACTGTAATAATTTATTACCAACATCACAAAAGAGTCTTTGAAAATTACAAAATAGTCTCGACAATAATTTGAAACTTCGAAGTTTTATAAGATTTTATGACATTCTTGAATCCATGCGAATATCTGATTTTAGTTTCATAGTGCATCGATCATATCCTAGTAGAAGTAATTGTCAAATACAAAATGAGTTATAAGATAAAATTCAGATAGTATAAAATTATCATTTTTAAATCTTACATAATTGTGTCCACTACCAATTGGCATATATTAACCTTTATGTACTTAATTATAAATCCATGAAAATTTTATCTTCTAAAGCATTTTTCGTGAATTTTTGAAACTGCATAAGGAAATTTACATAATCATGTAATACATTTTAGAAGAATTTGAGAAGGATTTTAGAAGGATTGAAGGATTTAGAAGGATTAATTAAATTTGAAGTTATAGGGATTTTGTGCAGTATTTATAACCCCACTCAAATCTTTTATTATAAATACTTTTTTAGTATTTTGTAGAAATACACTGTAAAAAAAAAAAATCTGTGAAGTTACTAAAGTTTTTCTAGGAAACTTGGATTCCTAGAACTTTTCATGTAACGGCAACAACAAAATTTCATGTAACAGACACACTTTTGCGCCGAAAATCAAAAAATCTGTAAGGTTACTAAGAATTTTTTTGAAAAACTGGGATTCCGAGAACTTTTCATGTAACTGCAGCCAGGGTTACAAATAAAAGTTTAGTAAGATTACTGAAATTTTAGTAGATTCATTTGTAAAGTTACAGATTTTTGTAGCTTTACAAAAACTAGTTTTGTAGATTTGCAGCTTTTTTCATACCGTTACAGGTGAAAGTTTAGTAAGCATGTAACTTTACATCTGTAGAGCTACAGATTTTTTTTTACAGTGTAGGAAATGTTCAAATATAATGTTCTTACAATAGACATATAGAAATATTTCCTAATTGAAAAATTCCTCCAACGCCAAGAAAGTTGAAAAGATGCAAAGGTAAAAGAAATAATCCTTTTAAAAATATTTTTGTTTTGTGTAACCAATAATGCTTTTGGATCAAGATAAAGTAGTGCATCTATAACTCATTCTAAATTGTATTATTACTAATCGATGTATTAAATTAATTTTATAGCAAGTTATTTTAATGGTACTTATATGTACCGTCAGTAGATAAAGGGTTAAAGGGGGCTTTTTGGCGAAAAATTAAGTATATTGTTGAAACCAGCTTAGTATTTTTAATGAAACAAACATTTCACGGCAACCTATGTGATATGGCACTGTTTATCATTGATGCCAACCTGGGCAGTATAATTAAATATTAGCTATTTAGGCTTACTAATTCAGTCTTTAAATTAAAATGAATAAGTTGTAAGCTAAAAATTTTATCGACATCGAATTTGTTATAGTTGGTATTAGTTATACTCGTAGTTTATTATAGTTATTCGTTATAGATTTTACATAATCGGGTATATCGCTAATTGGTATATTTTTCGATTTTTTTTTTTTTTTTTGACAATTTGGACAATTTTTTAAACAATATTTTGACACAAAATTAAATGCAGTGTTATATGCAAATTTTTGTTTTTTTTTAATTAAGCAAAAATATAATGTTAGTTGTTTTTCTCTGTTTTCTCAAAATCAATTTTAGATATCGGAATGTGACATGTTACAGATTGCAGCCAGAAACGATCTCTATTTTCACCTGATAAGCAGTGTTGCCATATTGGGGACTTTTTTGTCCCCAAATTGTTGATTGTCACCGCCTTTTTTGAAATAGAAATATTCGGCCTATTTAAAAATAGATTAAAACTTCTGAAAAATAAGGCGAATTATACTATTTTAAAAAAGTACTGACAGTCAAATAATCTGAATTAAAAAATTCCCCAATCTGGCAACACTGCTGATAAGTTTTGCGTTTGTTATGCAACCATTTTTGAACCTGCTCGGTCCTACAGACGTACAAAAAATATATAAATGCTTTTTCTGACTATATGTCGTCTATACAGTTGAATGAGCTTCTAAATACGTATTTTTCTTAAAATCACAACAAATACTACAATTTATATATATGGAAAGATTTTTTATATATGGTGTAATAAAAAATATACAGTCAACAATAACAAATCAGATAATAAATATTTAAAATGTACAAAAACCTAATAATTGAATTAGCGATTTAAACATGCTAATAATTTAAGCCTTAAAACCTTTTCAAAAAAGTTGAGTAACCATTAACCATACAGAAAATAAAATAATTCTCAATTTAGAAAATTAATACACGTTCCATGGAACATATTTGCCTCTACTTATTAACGCAGCGCAATATTACATGAAAAGCGGCATTAATCTTAATTGTTTATCTTATCCATTTATGCGTTCATAAATGAGTATAGTAATTTACTTTGTAGCCATTTCATTGTAATTAGCTACAGTATGTTACGAGTTGCGAATGAATTTGACTGTTTAAGTACAGAAAAAAGAATAGGATGTTTTACTCATAAATAAATAAAAGATATAAAAAAATAATTCCTCTTGTAGTGTATTACGCAATAAAATATATGCTTTTTTAAACAACATATATCCTTATATTCGCATTTTTTATTATACGTCATTTCACACATAAATTTCTATTTTCAAATTCTAACAGTGAAAAGTACCGTACTTCGATAGAACATTTTCAGAATGTAAAATTTCTAAAAAACTAAGGTCGATAAGACTTCTAAAGTAGTGTAGTCCCTGCGACATTCTTGGAAATTTTTAAGTACATTATATGGCAATTATTAATTAACAATTCTATATTAAAAATAATTAAAAAACGCTAAATAATTTTGGATATGTATTCGTCTATAATGTCATATATCAATCATTAAATTCATTTCTTCTACTTATTTTTTCAGATATTATACAGCTTTAAAATACACAAAAGAGAGTAACGTTTCTTACAAGTGCGTAATTTGATTTATATAGCACATTATTATTACATGATTACATATAGCAACGGCAAAACGGAAAATAGAGGACTGAATAAAAGAACACAAACATGATAACTAAATGAATGCACTACTGCAATAGCCCGACAAAATAATAAATCACCCATCCCAATATATTTCAACAATATCCGAAAATTTCCAAGTTGTAATAATTTAAATTACGCTTTACCAGTTGAAGTCATAGAAATAATTAGTATCCTAGAATTTTTAAAAAGTGTTTCATAATCTATGCGTGACGCATGATTTTTTTTCCTTGTTTTTGCTATAAAGCAAAACATTTATGAATTTGTTTGTATCATTGATGATAATTTCCCTGTTTATAAATTACTCAAAATTTACCTGTGGCCCCGAATACGATGTGTTAGCACTTTATTATTACGGATCTAGTTTATAAGTTAAAATTATTAAGCTGTAAGACAAAAATAGGGCCAATATGCAATTATTATAATTTTTACATTCTAATCGCCGTATGATTTCCTAAAATTAATCACTTGTTTCATGAGTTTTCTGAACATTGAAAGATTAGCTGATTGATAGATTGATTCGCTCAGTTTTTTCCTGTTTTCCCCAAAACTTATTTTAAATGTGGGAATGAGTAAAACTAGAGATTGAAGCCCGAAACATTCTATATCGGCCATTGATAAATCTATGTTAGTTATGCAACCGTTTCTAAGCATCGCTGGAAAAAATAGACAGACGAAAAGACAGATAATTTGTTTTATGTAATTCTCGAGTATATATCTTATAAATATTCGGAACTTGGAGTATTATAAATTAGGTGTTGCATTTATGATAAGATAAAAAGTACTAAATTAAAAATTCGTATTATTTTCCCCTTTTAAAGTAGTATTTTCCACTTAATGAATTAAATTTTCGAACCCAAATTTCATTAAATTAAAGACTGATTCCAAGGTACAGAAAAAAGCCAATTTGTTTGTTGCTATTGGTTATTTAATACATTAAAGTGAGTACTTCTATTAACCAGTGTTTTATGTAAGCAGCCTATGCTGATTTTATGGGAACGTTTGGCGTATTACAATGTTGACAGATATTGTTTGTGAATTTTTGGCAAGCTTACGTATAAAGGATTGTCATCCTTGGAGTAGGAATTAGATTTTAGACAAAGATAAGAAGGGGTTCTTTGTATATAAATATGTTAAGGTGGTCCGGAACTCAAAATTCTAATTCTTATTTATAGAAATTTTGTTATAGAACTTTTTTCTGAAATATGTTTTAATATAATAAGAATATTGCATGTGAAAAAAATCTGAAAAAATTTAAATATTTCTTTAAAAAATTTACTGGAAGTACTTACTCGATTTACAAAATTTTTACTCTTTTGTGTACAGAAAATTTGTCATTTTAATTTGTCTTCAGGATTTCTTAAAATATTGATTATGACTTTTATTTAAAAAAAAAAAAAAGTAAAAAATGAATTTTTTAGGAATCTTGCAAGGAACTTTATATATATTCTTTTAAAGTTGACAAATCGCGAAAAAATTCATTCTGAGATAAATGAAGTTAAAGTTCTCGGTAGAGGGTAGCTGATGCATCACTTCTCAAGGCAAAAGGTGTTATATCTCTGTATCTAAGGAAGATAAAAGCTCAGTATATTTTTTAAGCCAATAAAAAAAAATTGAATTTTTTTTTGAAAAATTTTAGCTTCGGATACCCTTAAAGTATTCGTACTTTTTATTCAATAAAAATCTTTTTTATCATTTCTTAATAAGGACGTTTAAAGTCACAATGGTCTAAGATGTATTCCATTAAATGCTCAAAAACAAGGATTTTCTGTACATGTATTGCGTATAGAAAACGCGTTACATGTATTCCAAAGCGGTCAAATATCTCCCGGTACTATCTACAAGCATTTTCGTGGAATTATCACATATACACATACATCTTCCTAGTAAGAGATTGATATATAAATAAATCAAATGAGACGGATGAGCCAAATATGAGAGGAGGCTGAGATCAATAGCAAAACAAAGTCCCTCCCACCTCCATTTCTCTTCTTGGAACATTAATTTAGTGTTCAACTTTCGCAATTGAAATAATAAGTCAATGATAATTAAGATTTCAAATAATGACTATATTTCAAGATGTTTTGTATTTGTGCAATATATTTTTTACTTTTTATAACGGTTCAGAAACCTTTAAAGAATAACGACAACAGGCTAAATATTGCAATTACATATTTACAATGTATTTTAAAATAAGATAGATAAAAATGTTTTTCAGTGAAAACCATAAGGGGGATGCAGCAAGTTTAATGCAAGCAGCCCTCCTGCTTACAGAGGACCTCAGTGAGAGGGAAAGATGCTTTTTTAATTCTTTTTTATGAAAAGTTATGATACGAAAATTTCGCAGCTGCTTGCTATACTTCAAGAAGCCTCCAGTGAAACTATAAGATTTTATGTTTTAACTTTGAAAGTAATTTAGAGTCCCAAAATCTTTATTGCACCGAGAGTTGTAAAGGGTAGAAAAAAACGGGGATTATTCGCCGGAATAAATCGGGTCTTTTGGGAAGAAAATTTTAAAAATTTCTGGGAGTTTTCAGAAAGTTTTAAGCATGGAAATTGTTTTATTTATTATTTTCAATTATTTTTTATGATTTCAATTTCTGCCACTGTAAACAAATCTAATAACAAAAAAATATAAAAAATAATAATAATACGGTTTACAGGAAAACTAACGAAATACACTCTTAAGCTGCAGAAATATTAAGTAAGGGAAATTAAAATATCTGAAGTAATTTGGTATTTTAAGCGTCGATAAGTAAAATGTAAAAGTGTCAGATGAGAGATTCATCTTCCCTGACATGAATATAAACTTTACCTCCGTTCTTTGAATCAACGAATGTAAACAAAAAAAGGAAATGAATAAAATTAAAAGAAATCAATGCAAAAATACAATGCAACTCATTTGGAAGTTAATATAGAATATACTTGAATAAATAGATGTAAGACCAAACAGAAATTTAAAAAAAAAATTAATTTTTTAAAAGCATTCAAATCCTCACCAAGTTACAGCCGCCATTGTTATAAAGCTAATGAACTTTAATAAATTATAAACGATCAGACTGTAAAATGATAAATTTTGTGAATTCATAATGTAAAATCTAACTTTTTGAAACATTCTTCCCTGAAATTTCTTTAAAATAAAAAATTCAAATTAAAAAATAACTAGTTTTGTTTATCTTCAAAACTCCTTCAAAATTTCCAGTATTCCCCAAAATTCCGGGTTTATTCCCCTTCCTCAAAATCTGCGGGTTTTCAGCAACCCTAAGACCAATATCAGACGGGCGTCTTTTTTGCTGCTTTTTTGCTTAAGTATTATCCATTCACAATGCTAGCATTGTGAATGGATAATACTATAATACTAATGGATAAGCAAAAAAGCAGCAAAAAAGACACCCGTCTTACATTGGTCTAATTGCACCTAGCCCATTTGATAAGAAGGCCAGCCCTGATGCTTTTTAAATAGCAGCCGTGTCCCTGAGGCTAGTGGAGTAATTCTTTATTGTTTCTTCTATAATCAGACTTTAGGCAGTTTGCAGACCCCAGTCGGGATTGACGCGTAATTGTTCCCTCCAATCCCTTTCCCTCTCCTAATCAGCTACGTTTTAAATATTGATACAAATTCATTTCTAGCCTTCATTTTTGAAAAAGAAATATATTCGGCTCTGTTATTTGTCACGGTCTCTGATATATTGATGATAAGTGCATGTAAGTGTTATAATAATGAACAGCTTCATACTGCCAGTTAAAATTTTATTTATATTATAAATATTTAAATTTATGTTTTGTTTATTTTAAAACAGCATACGAACACTCTCAGAAATAGAATTCTCACTTTTGACGATTTAGCAATCATCAAGCTGTATTTCGTCGTTTTTGACGATCATTTCCTATCACCATCACGTGACTTTTAAGGAAAGGTAAACTCTCAGATATTTGACGAAAGTTTTTCCTCAATCACGATCAGACTCAATGCATTTTAAGAAACCCTTTGCTGTACCTCCTCAAATCCTGCGATTTTAGCAAGCAGATATTTGCTTGTTTGTATTAGTCCCGTAATAATTTATTTTTAAAACAGCACTTTTTAGTGCTTTTCAGAAAATACTGAAATATAGGTAGTTATTGTTTCTTCATAAGTTATTTTTTTAGCTGTTAAAATTTTTAGGAATGCTTATTATTATTATTATTATTACTTATGTTGTTGTTTGTTATGTTTTAATTCGAAAAGAATATATTTCCTGTGTTCAAAAACATCCAAAAAGAAAATTTAATCAATAAAATTTCAAAGATCCGGGATATCTTTTTTTTAAATTTATTTAAGAAGTATATTCTGTTTTTAATCAGATTAAAAATAAACATAATTGATCCCTCTCCCTTTTATAAACAGTAAAGTGTTAAAATCTTATCCATCTATTCAACGTGATAAAATCTCACGCAATATGCACTTCACAGTTCGTTATTTGTGTGCAACAAATTAACCAGACCATATTCTAACCATTCATTGAGCAAAGAAAATTTCACTAATAAATGATTTAATCAAGCCATATTATAATTATTCATTGACCATGAGAAAAACATAATAATAAATTAGCCTTCCTTAAAACTTTCAGCACCGATAAAATTACAATCTATCTTATAAAAATATAATCACGCGGCAGCTTTCATTAGATCAGTCTAAAAGCACATTGATATAAGTCCCGAATAGCCTGGTCTGTAGAGCAAGTGTCTCCCACCCCAAAGTCCGCGGGTTCAAATCACGCCGAGGAAAACGAGAAGTGATATTTTTCTTCCCTTGTTAGAGGAGCTTCCAAACTGTTCAATAGATGGCGCCACCAGCCCTTTTTTGACGAAATTTTTGAGGAAATTTATATCGTCAAATAAGTGAAGAAAGTAATTTCATCAATTTGACGAAATGTTCGCTCGGAGCATATTCCAGGAAACCGTTTCGTCAAAAACAAAGAAAATTTCGTGAAATCTTAGTATTCATTTCCGAGTGTGAAGAACACTTAGCGAGCCCTGATAGATACCCTCCATGCTTTTAATACTAATTTTCAAAATTAGTGATTCAAATAGTGTAAAAATATTTAAATGAATAATTTTTTAAATATAAAATCCTCCTAATATATTGAGATTTTTTGGCTTAAGCTAAGAAAAACAGCGGAATAAAATAAACAAACCCAGACAAACATTATATAATTTGTGAGTTTGAATATTAAAAACAACGTATGTTCTAAAAATTAAAATATATGAAATCAACTACATGTTTTAAGCTTATAAAAACTGAATTAAAACTTTTGTTTAAGGGGGTCCGGGACACAAAAATGTTTAAAATATTTTAAAAAATTTTATTACATTAAAAATTTCTCTGTTTTTTTTTTCTGCTTAAAATGAAGTTTAAATGATCCTGAAATTTTTTGTGATGATTAACCATATCATTTGTAAACAAAATCACATGTTAAAACTTCTCATAATTAAAAAAAAAATTACCACAATGATCCTACAATGATCCACAAATGATCTTAATTGGAACAGGAAATATTCATTTTTAAGTTTTGGTTTGTTTTCAAAATCTCGCTTTCAAGCAATGGTTGTCATGAAAACGATTTTTTGCGAAAATGCGTTTTTCTTCATGATGGGTTTTTTTCACCATTTCTTGTATTTAAATTGTTATAAGTCAAGAACCGTTAAAGATAAATGGTTCAAATTTGGAACATGTATTTTTCAATTGTTTTGCTATAATTTTGATTCAGCAAATTAAAAAAAAATATTTACTTCTGGAAATATGATATATTTTTTTTTTAACTTGCGTCATTTTTTTCAAATTTTTACGTTAAAAGTTTTTAATTTTTATTTAAATTAGTATTTTTAAAAATGCTGAATCAGAATTAAAATTTATATATTTCTCTTTATTTAAATGAAAAAAAAACTGAAATTCTATAAATAATATTTCGTGTTATAACGATTTTAATTTACCCCACTTTTTTTAAAAATTTTGATTTAATTTTTTTTTTAATTATGAGAAGTTTTAACATGTGATTTTGTTTACAAATGATATGGTTAATCATCACAAAAAATTTCGAAATTTAACTCAATAAATAAAAATTATTTGAAAATGTGTCCCGAACCCCCTTAAGCTAAGAAAAACAGTGGAATGAAATAAACAAACTCAGACATACATTTTATAATTTGTCAATTTGAATATTAAAAGCAACGTATGTTCTAAAAATTAAAACATATGAAATCAACTGCATATTTTAAGCTTATTAAAACTGAAAAATTAAAACTTTTGTTTCAAGCTCTCAGAACATAGAAATCAATATCCTTTATGTTATTTAATATCCATGCGCGATACAAACATCAACTTATTTTCTTCCTTTTTGTGATTTTTTACATTGTATGATTATTCGTATTTTGCTTCTATTTTGCTGTTTTATTTTATGATTATGTATGACGTTTTAAGTAAATGTGTAATTGAATTTTAATATTTAAATTTTCTAAAAAATCCTATTCTACAAATATATAAGCATAATCTCCTATTCAAAATATTTTAAATTGAAGTCGACAATGAAGTTCTATTTCATTTTATTCCTTTTACACTAAACTTTCGATTATAATTTATTGTTGTCTAAAAAAAGTTTTCTTGTAATGATACATCTCCCTAACATACGTCTGGCTTTTATATAACTAGCAATAAAACGAAAGAATGGTTTCTGCTTTTTTAAAACATCTTAAATACATGAAAATGTTACGCGACAGAGTTGTTTATTGCTTTCAATCGATAGAAAAACGTCGGGTCAACATGATTATAAAAAGAAAACATTGTTATAGCGAATATTGTGCTGTAGACTAGGGATGTTAGAATAGGATGGCTAAAGCTATTTCATTAACCCTTTAGCTACTGACGATATGTATAAGTACCGTTAAAATAACTTGTTATAAAATTCATTTAATGCATCGATTAGTTGTAATATAGTTTAAAATGAATTATAGATTCATTACTTTATCTTGTTCTAAAAGCGTTATTGATTACACAAAACATAAATATGTTTAAAAAGATGATTTATTTTGTCTTTGCATCTTTTCAGCTTTCTTGGCGTTGGGAGGGGGGTGGGATTTTTCAGCTCGAAAATATTTCTATTATAAGAACATTATATTTTTGCATTTCCTAATTCTGCAAATTACCATGAAAAATATTCAAAATAAAAGATGCAAGTGGAATTATAAATATTCCACAAAATCCCTACAAATTCAAATTTAATTAATCCTTCTAAATCTTTCAATCCTTCTAAAATCCTGATAAAAATTTATCAAATGATTATGTAAATCTTCTAATGTAGTTTTAATAATTCCTGAAAAATGCTTTAGAAGATAAAATTTTCATGAATTCCTAATTCAGTACATAAATGGTAAATCATTGCTGCTTTCATATTTTTAAATAGATTGTTATATCTATTAAATTTATTTAATTTTAATAATAGAAAATTACTATGTCTTTCAAAATGAAGACGATGTTTCTTTGACTATTTTATAGTCAGAAGCTCCATTTAAATAGTACACAACCTATAAGTTCTGTAGGTAGGATCTCTAGCTTTACTGTAACTCTAACGTTCATAGAAATCTATAGACCTCATCAAAACAGTGTTTATAGATAAGAACCAACAACTGAACACAACTTAAAAGTCATCAATACAAGTAAATAAAAAAAATAGGTAAGTTATATAAAAAATAGTTTCACATTGATGAGAAATAATTAATTAGTTCTCTTTTTACGCAGTCGGGTTTTTTAAATTTTTTTATTTAATTTTTACTTGCATCTAAAATTTTGACCTTTAAATTTATTGGAAAATATAAAAAAATTGTATATTTCAAAAAATGGCTCGATGGCCCTTAGACAATTTAATTATGCGTAGATGAGCGCAAATTTTATCTGTTAAAAGTTCAAGTTATCATGTTGTCCATGTTGAAAAATTTAGTTTCCAGAAAATCAGGTTAGTTTTAGAAAGAAAAAATATGCTATATAAAACAAGAAAGTAGAATTTTGAAAATGGCCAATTTCATTCTCACAAAAATAACGAAAAGCAACGAAAATATGTATTTGTGAGTTTCTACCTGAACGCTACACTTGGATTTATATTGTTTGGAGTGGTCGTTTTTATCAATCGTGCACTCGCTCACATTTTTGTTCATATCTTCATTAATAGAGATATCACTTTAATTTTTTTTTCTTTTACTATAAATCTAGACAGTTAAGAGGCTACTTCAGTCAAATGAAAAGACGCATTCGCTAATGCTAATCCTATAGAAGAAATTTATAAAGATATCTCTGTCGCATTTCAATATTTTAAAATGATTTCTTTTGCACTGAATAGTTGAGATCGATCTGTATGCAGGCCGTTTTTTACTTTTTCGGTTTTTATTGCAGATATTTTTTATGAAGATGCTTTTACTTTCAAAACCGGTTCCGAAAATGAAAGTGTCCTCATAAGAAATATCTGTAAACAAAATCGAAAAAGTAAATAACGGCCTTTGTACAGATCGATCTCAACTATTCATTGCAAAAGAAATCATTTAAAAATATTGAAATGCGACCGAAATATCTTTATAAATTTCTTCCATAGGATTAGCATTGGCGAACGGGTCTTTTCGTTTGACTGAACTAGCCTCTTAAAGGATTTAATTTCTGTGAAAAAAAATTGATTTTTCGAAAGGTGCGAAAGTATGTAACCCATTAATTTTTATTGGGCAAAATTCAAAGTTAAATAACATTACGGGGAAGTATTAAAATTCTAATTATTTCATATGATACTTGCGATTATAGAGTTAAGACACTATTTATGAAGCAAGTCGGTAAAAATCCATAGAAATGGCCTATCACAAACTGATAAAAACAGATATATTAGCGCCTAACCTCAAGCATTAGCTAAAAATGTAAAATTTAGAAAATAGATACTTTTGTTAATATAAGGTTTCACAAATTCATAATTTTCGACATTATTTAAAGTAAAGATAATAGGAAAATGTAAACATATGTATTTAACTATTCTGTACAACTAAATTAAACCTACTAATTAGAAAGTTTTTTCATTTGTGTGTCTTGGATTTAAAATAGGTTATAAGTTTAAATTTCTTAAACAGGTCATTGCGGTTTCCCTAGTTTTCTTTCTAAAATGAACACATCCAGCATAGATGAATCATATAAATATAAATAAGTGCGAGTAGTAAGTCAAAATTACGTCCACTACTAATTATATAATATTAAAATAATTATTTGCTTAAAAGACGTTATAAAACGCATTAAAAATAAATTAAAAATCTATATTTACATGTTTCAACTCATTTTCTGAGTCGTCATCAGAATGTATAACAGAAAATTACAAATGCATATGAAAAATGGAAAAAATCATCGAAAATAAACAAGTAATCAAATAACGCACCCTATATTTTCGCGATTGCGCGTGTTCCCTCTATGTCGCGACGCTGTAAGTTATCGAACCATTCAACCCATAAATTCGGGATACGAAAATATAATGTATCGTTACAAACTCCTGAACCTCTTAAATAAATTTCAATGGACTCTCTTATGAATAATTGTAAATAAAAATTAGACCTGTAGATTATTTTACTCTCGTTAAAAAGTATGTTAATGTTCTCTGTTTGATTTAGCTGGGATAAAGCAGTATTACCTCTATTATATTTTATGTCCGCTATATGTTCTTTACATCAGATATTGAATTTTCGTTTTGCTATACCTATATAATAGATATATAATTCTATATATATACGTATATAATATATAAAAAATAAAAATAAAGCTATTAATGAAGTTAATATGAAAAGGGTTGTAGCAAATTATTTCCCGGGTTTCTTTGAACATATAAAAAATCATTTAAGAAATTTTGGTTTATGTTTGATCGCGAAGCCGTCTCCGAAATTAAAAATGCTTTTAAATACTAAAATTGATCCTATTAATAGAGATGACCTCCCAGGAGTTTATATGATTCCATTTATTAGGGAAGGAGGAATCAAAAGGCATTATATAGGTATAACCCAACGAAAATTCAATATCAGATGTAAAGAACATTTAGCGGACATAAAATACAATAGAGGTAATCTGCTTTATCCAGGCTAAATCAAATATAGAATAGTACCATACATTTTAACTAGAGTAAAATAATCTACAGGTCTAATTTTTATTTGCAATTATTCATAAGAGAGTCCATTGAAATTTATTTAAGAGGTTCAGGAGTTTGTAACAATACGTTATCTTTTCGTATCCCGCATTTATGGGTTGAATGGTTGGATAACTTACAGCGTCGCGACATAGAGAGAACACGAACAATCGCCAAAATATAGGGCGCGTTATTTGATTACTTGTTTATTTTCGATGATTTTTTTCCATTTTTCATATGCATTTGTAATTTTCTGTTATACATTCTGATGACGACTCAGAAAATGAGTTGAAACATGTAAATATAGATTTTTAATTTACTTTTAATGTGTTTTATAACATCTTTTAAGCAAATAAATGTTTTAATACTATGATATGAACAGATCCGATGACTATGAAAAAGATTTCTGTGTGCACTAACTCACTCATGCATAACTGACTTAAAATGACATACTACTTGAAATATAAGGATCGCTCAAATGAAAGTGGCATCGCTGTAATAACCCCGCTTTTTGAAGGGAAAGATGACTCTGCATGCTCATTTAGAGGGCGCAGAGTTCTGGGAATGCATGCGATATCGTCAGATCCCGCTAGATGCGTGTGTAATAGCGTGGGAGCACGTTAATAGGCATCGTTCTAATCATGGAGGCCTCCAAATGATGTCAACATTCGGTCGTTCAATTTCTAACAGCGGAAAATGTGAGTACTAGTGGAATCTATCGTCGAATGCAAAATGTGTATTGTACGGAGTATATGTCACGTAGATCGATATTCCGATGGTATAGGGATTTTCGTAGTGGAAGTAGCAGTACTGACGACAGGTCACGACCTGGTCAAGCGCATGTGGTCTTCTTCCACTACGAAAATCCCTACTGATTATAGGGAATTTACACCAATATTAAATATTTACTTTTAGTTTGTAGAAGACTTTAGGTGATAGTTAATATCCATATTCATTCTTATTTATAAAATTTTTAGAACTTTCTCGGTATCTTATTTTTGGTTATAAGGATTTCTTTACAAGGTTAATGCATTAATGAAACTTTTATCTAATAGCATTCATCGACACCAAAACCCTCCCTGTAAAAATAATAGTGTATTCTTTATAGATCCACGCTACTAAATCAAAATATGGCAATGAAGTTACTGTATAACAAACCGATTTTTAGGTAGGGTGGCTTGCTTTTAAAACTGAGATATTTTTATATCTTTTTTAAACAAAAGTGTACTTTGTCTGAATTTTAAAATGTATATAATGATGTGTAAATTACGTATAAGGAAATTTATAATAATAATAATAATAATAATAATAATAATAATAATAATAATAATAATAATAATAAACATTACCCGAGTTACAGAGGCATAAAGAATGAAAATATGTTAGTGGATAACAAGTAGTAAATTCGTATAGGACAGAGGTCGAAGACACAAAAAGGAAAATTCAGGATTTGTGTGTCAGCAAACTATGTTTTCATGCTATATTTTATCGATTTCTTATCTAAAACAGTGAAAATACTTTTTCATGATTTCAATTTTATCTAGCACTGCAAATTAATTTCACAATCCTTCACTATTTGCTCTTATTATTGTTGCTTCTCAGAAAAATTGTATGTGTTGGAGCAATTTGAAGGTTATATTTATGATTTAGGAGCATATAATTTACACTTTTTTTTTTTTTTTTTTTTTTTTTTTTTTTTTGAGTGAGGAGAATTTTTTTTATATTTTTGCCGACCCATGTAATCTATTCATATGTAAACAAGTTAATGTTCTTTTGTAAAAATAACTATATAATAATAATCTTATTGTACCAAATGTAACCGTGTTTGTATCGTATGTAATTGCATAGGAATATGCATATTATATCAAAATTTGCATTCGCACACTGCGGCTTTGCCTCCTACACTGTAAAAGAATGATGTAATTCTACAAATGTAATGTTACAGAAATCTGTATGCTTACTAAAATTTTACCTGTACATTGTGCTATGAAAGATGTAAATTTACAAAAGTAGTTTTTGCAAAGCTACAGAAATGTGCAGCTTTACAAAAAATCTACTAAAGTTACAGTAATCTTGCTAAACTTTTATTTGTAACCCGGGTTGCAGTTGCATGAAAAGTTTTAGGCGTCCCGGTTTCCTAAAACATTCTTAGTAACCTTACATTTTTTTTAAATTTATAGCATAAACGTGTATGTGTTACATGAATTTTTGTTGTTGCAGTTACATAAAAAGGTCTAGGCATCTCAGTTTCCTAGAAAATTCTTAGTAACTGTGCAGATTTTTTTACGGCGTATAAACTGTCGGGTTAGTTTTCTGGATAGGTGCTGTGCAATATGTGCTTTTTATTAATGTGCTAAATTTACAAATATTTTGCACATCCATATAAAAATTTTCTATACGTTTTAGTAGCATTTACATCATATGCTTAAAAATAGCATTTAATGCATGTTAAATTGTTCTTATTTTTTATTGTCTTTTCCTTAATTCTTTTTTTCGTAGCGCAGCTGAAATTCTAAATAAAGTTACTACTTAGTATAATGAATTTTGCAAAACATATTTGAGCTGTTGTTACGATTAAAAAACATTTGAGCGATCTTTTTCATTATTGAATATTAATTTTTTACATTAAAACGATTTTAGAATAATTTCATGCATGAAAAAAATTATTTACGGGATGTGTTAAATTTTTAGCGAAAAATTGTTTAATTTAGCCTTGTAAATTAAAATTGAAAAAAAATCAATCATACAATTCACTAACTTTATTTTCTGAAAAATTTTTAATCAAATCCTATAACAGCTATAAGCATGTATTTATGTTTAAGAAATCATATTTTTAAAAATAAAATTGATTAAAGTTTAGTTTCTTTTCTTCAAAAAAAGAACCGAAAACAAAATATTTGGGTAATGAATAGTAAAAACAAATAAAACCGCATTTCATTTTATTATAATCACAGCATTTAAAATTTCATAAATACACACAATACAGTAATAATTTAGGTTTACTTTTTTCATACATCACTTTAATCATTCGTGAAATTCAAAAATTCTTTATTTTAAAGTAAAGCTTTAAAAAAAATAGGAATAACAATTCCAAATCATCAAAAAATTACACCATTTTATCTATTTTATATCATTTATATGACACCTTGCATTATTCATTCTTTATCTTTAAGAAAAATGCGCAAAATAAGAATTCATGCATAATTTAATTCTAAAATCAATAACATTGCATAAATACGTATTTGTAAATTTTGAGAAAAGCCAGAGTTATTTTGGGTAAAATATCTCACTTCACTTGTTTTTGATCAATAGCCGAGGAATTTTTCTTGCTATGGAAAATTCGTGTTTTATTCTAAGCTGTCAAGTTTAATATCGTTATTCGGAAGAAAATTCGCAGATTGTAGCAAGAAAAACAGTGCGTTGTTTCTCATTTGTTTCTGATTCTACTTCACATATTAGCATCAGGATTGTAGGATTTAATTATTCATCTGCTACAGAAGCATTTCTTTAAAAGATATGAACAAGCCTAGAATTATGAATATTCGGTTAAAATAATTAGAAAATATTCGTACAAACAAATTTTTCGAAGAGATAAAAGACTTAATCTGTAGATAATAATGTAAATTATGTGTGATGTGAATAAAAGTACAGGTCCTTTGAGTTTAACGTATTAAAAAATAAATACTGAAATTTCAATCCGCATGTGTACTATTTTCCAAGAAGAAGAGAAACCCCTGATAATTCAAGCGCAGTACGTTTAATAGCCACGGCGCACAGTGCAGTAGTTCAAACGAACTGCTGGCCAAAATTATTTTTCATGTGTTTTGAAATTAAATTCAGTGATGTTGACTCACTATTAATAAATACACTTAATACTTATTAAATATTAAGTAAATTAATACACATAAAAGTGTGCATTTAATTAAAAAATTAAATATATAACACAAATTTTACTCAACTTTTGACTGTCTATAAGAGGAAAGTAATTGTTGATAGAGTGGTTTTACTTAAAAGTAATGTTTAATTCAATGCGGTTAATTTTACTAAGGTAAAGGTATGACACTGTGCACACATTTCAAAAGAATAAGAATAAAAAATATAAATATTAATTTTTTGCTAAACTATCCATGAATAATTTTGACTTCATTTGTTTTTTATGCATTTCCATTGTCATTTTGTTTTTAGGTTGTAATTTAATAGAGCAGCAGTAATAAAACCAAGAAAACTAGTTTTTGCAATCTCTCCTTACTAGGTTGGTAAGGTTGCGCACATGGACAGAATAGATTATTATTAACAATAACTACAATTGAATTGTTAAAAATAATAATTACACTTAAATGACATTGCTGTAAGGTTTTTGTGAATAAATATTATTATATTAGGAGACACTATTTAAACCTTACGTTAAAAAAAAGGGAAGAAATGTTAATGACAATTAAAGAATTTTAATTTAAGAATATGATTAAAATATCAGAAAAAAACAGGCCCTGCTAAGATTACAAATAACATTAACCTACTTGAACATGTTCAACTTGAAAATTACGTCATTTCCATTTCCACAGTTTCAATGTTTTTTGTTTGCTAACCGAAGGTGTCTTTGTGCACAATCGATGCATTTATTATTGTAAATCATGCAGCTTTCGTACAATCATCTACCACAAGCAATACATTGAATCCAGTCACTGGTCAAAGTTGTCTCCTGGTTCAGTTCCAGACATTCAATGCACTCATCCTCATTGTCCTTCGTTTTTTCCCCTTCATTTTTTTATCCCACTTTTTCCGGAAGCATCTTATATTCAGCTGATTTGTTCAGTCTACCTCTCAAGTTGGATTCCGGAATAATGAATTCTCATCCTGCTGTACGCATTATAATTGAGCTATTTTGTATTGCCTCTACGGTGGACTATATATTTTCTTCGGCACATGACCCTTCCTCTTTCTTCGATTTCCTCCTGCAAATATTTGGCATTGTGACCTGAAAAATGTGTTAAAATTTCCAACTCGTGTGACTTATTTGCAAAAAATAAAATATAATAAAATAAAATAAAATAAAATAAATCTTTTATTTGAAAATTTATTTTAATTAATAAAATTTATTTATTAGCAAATTAATTGTTCATAAATTAAAAAATATATAAATATTTAATTAATTTATTAACAAATATATTACTAATTCATTAATAAAAATAATTATATAAAATTAATTTAATAACAACTGTATTATTAATTTATTAACAAAATTTTTATCTGCAAAAGTATTTTTTTGCAAAATAATTTGTTGTCAAATTTGGTTTAGATAATTATGTTTTTTTCCAAAATTATTTCAAAATTGATTCATTCAAATGTTTTATAACTAATTTACAATTCATGCAAATTTGCCAATAAGCTGCGTAATCTCTTCCTAGAACAGAAATTTATGGGAAAATGCGCCATCTCTCCTAAGCAGCAGATGCGCAAACTCTCCTAATTCGGTAGGAGAGATTGCGCGTCCTTTTATTTAAAAGTGGCCACTTCTAAAATGAATTGTTTGTGTTCGCATCCTTAGTCTAGGTTAGTAGCTTATAAGAAATCGTTTAAGTTCAAAATATTTTGAATTACGGACATTCTATAAAAATTCTGACGAACAGTTATGAAAATTGAAGCACTTACTTTGGAAAAACAAAACAAAATAACAATGCTTTATCCAAAACGCTCGGAACAATCAATGTACAAATTCATCTAGATACTGCACTAATGCTGCTGTACAACTACCTGGAGTCGCTGCGCACGCATTCTACTCCTTCACGTCGAATCTCTTTGTGCACGATCTCTCCTACCGTAAGATCTCTCCTTGCTTTACTTTATATGTAATGTTTTAATTATTCATATAAACGAATGTATTAATATGTATATATATAGTACTTGCATTTAGTATTTAACAAAGTTGGGTCTCTAAAGTTGAGTTGTGGTATAGAGATTCTGGTTTTTTGAGTGTTATTAAGAGATTACCAAAACTATTTATATTTAAAAATGGCAACTACAAGGGGAAGATTTTTTTAATTGCCCTTTAAAACTATAAGCAATACGACTATACTTCAAAAATGACCCGGCAAAGTCCAGCACATCTTTAAAAAAGCGATATGTCTGAATCACTTTATCTAAATAAGAGCCAAAAAAGCTTAAAGAGAACACATTTTTAATTTTCAATTTTTTATATTTTTATTATACTAAAAATAAAGCTATTGAGTTCAAAAACTCATGAAGGCACATAAAATATACATTTAAATATAATTAAACATAGTAAAAAATTTTAAACGCAACAAAAAAAAGTTTTTTCGCAAAGAAACCACCTTTTAAACTGAGGCTAGTAGCCGCCGAATATGACACATGCTTCTGAAATAGAAATATATATAAATGCACCAGTTAATCAGCTATTAAAAATTATGTTTTTACGATTATTGAGCAAATTTTTATTTACTCATTTTTGGCCAGATTTTTGGTTCAAATACTCTACTGTGCGGTGACCTGGTCGATGTTTTCTCCGATGCCTTTGAATGATAACTCTTAAAGTAGGGGTGTCTAACCAATGTACCGTGGACCACGCGTTATCGACGTGTCATATCCAATATTAAAAAAACAAAAGGTTTTAGTGACATCGAAAAATGGTTTCAAAAGCCCATATTAGGGTAAATCCGTTCTTGGAATGACGATGAAAGCCAGGAGACAGCTACTCAATACACATATTTTTTCAGCACACCAACACATATTCCAGAGAATTAATTTTTTATTCCCATTCCGTAAAAACTGGGATATTTTAAGACAGACATTACCACTGTATGCTAATATCAACCAATGACACATGTGTACGCTTTATCATACATCATGAACAGGGATATAGTACCTGTGGCAACTGTCCCCCAAGTTATATGCACGATAATTTCTTTGACACGCGAAAATCACAGAACGTTTTAGACAAGTATATGTTTGTTCGTTTTGTATCAATATGAAAAGTTTGTCTTCAGATAAATTTTTTAAAGGAGTCCCTTTAATAAAATGGCAAGTGTTTCCAATTTAGTGTGTATCATAAAAAAGAAAATGTGCAGCAGGTATAAAACCTTAGGCATAAATAATACCAAAAAGAAATTTAATTAATGACACCAATTAATATACAGAAAAATCACAGTTTTATTTTTAATCTCAATTATTTAACGTTATTTAATGCATTAAAGTTACTTGTTCTATTAACCACTATTTCGTATAAGCAGCGCGTATTTAAAAATAAACTGAGTATGCAAAAGTTTGGCATTTGTCAGTATTAGGTTGTTTGTGAATTTTTAACATGCACACACAAAATGGCTCGTTATTCCTATTATACCAACATGGCATTGTAGTAAACACAGCGATACAAGCATATCTCATGCAGGGGTGCCATTTGATGGGGGCTGGGGGGAATAGCCTCCCCCCAAGGAATTTGATTTTCAGAAAATTTATCAGCCATCAATTGTGAGACTCAAACAAAAATTAAAAAATTGCTCAAATTTTATTGCAATAAAAATATATGCATTAAATAAATGCTTTATGCATATAAATTAATAATTATCAAAAAAATTTCCTGTTCGAACTTTCTTGATGTGAGATAGATATCGTGCGTTGGCTAATTTAAAAAATACACGAGAGACATTTTCTTTTATCAGTTTCTTCTCAGCTGTATACAACTTGATTATACGAAAACTAGTCCCATCATGGCTAGAAATTAAGGGGTAGAATTTCTTCAGATAGTTTTCTTTGTGGGGGGGGGGGGGGTGAAGGGTCGAGTATAACTCAATTTCTTAATTATTCGACTTTTTAACTTTTTTGGATTATTAGTGTCCGATCATATTTGCTGCAATCATTGCAATGTTAGTCCCATCACTAGTTAGTCCATGCACTAGTCCCATCATGGCTAGAAATTAAGGGGTAGAGCTTTTTCAGATAGTTTTTTTTTAGGGGGGGGGTTGAAAGGGCGAGTATAATTCAATTTCTTAATTATCCGACTTTTTAACTTTTTTGGATTATTAGTGTCTCATCATATTTGCTGCAATCATTGCAATGTTAGTCCCATCACTAGTTAGTCCATGCACTAGCTCCATCATGGCTAGAAATTAAGTGGTGGAGTTTTTTCTGATAGTTTTCTTTTGGGGGGGGGGTGTTGAAGGAGCGAGTATAATTCAATTTCTTAATTATCCGACTTTTTAACTTTTTTGGATTATTAGTGTCTCATATTTGCTGCAATAATTGCAATGTTATCGAATTGTTTAATTATTTGCTTTATTAAATAATATTATATATGGTACACACTCAAAATTCTTCAACGCCTAGGAATGAAGACTTTCACCCAAAGTAAAAGAAATCTTCACCATATTTTAAAGCGTTTATATTAAAGCTTGTTTATAATTTTATACCTTATGTACAGAAATGAACACATGGGTTATTACTATCGGCCACCATTAATAGCCAAATCTATAGTTTTTCATCTGAAAAATATTCAGGACTTCCTTAAGGCTGTTCTCAAATTCAAAAGAGCAACTTTCTGACATAAGTTTTAATTTATTTGCGTTCGGAAATTCATGAAACTAGTAGGTGTTGTTGTTCAGAAAGTATGTCTTTAAGCTGTTTTTTTTTTTCGTTTTTTTTTTTTTTTTTTTTTTTTTTGCAAACGCAATAGATCTTTCAGAAAATAGTGTCAAAGTGGGCGTTTTGAAACGAATTTCAGCGCGAAAGGAGAAAACCCACTCAAGAACGGATGAAAAACGTGTTTGTCACGTGACCAAAAATCGCGTATAACTCAATAGGTAATTGATGGATCGAACACAGTTCGATACCAAATCGCTTCTATGGTCAGGCTTTCCTGTTTTATGTCTTTCTGTTAAAAAATGAATTTCTAAATGTGTCAAAACGTTTTGCGCTTGTTGAGCAGAGCAGTTGAGAACAGCCTTAACAACAATCAGATCATCTCGACTCCAACCGAAAGAGATTAAGCACGATCCGAAAAACTTAAAATGTACCTCATTCGCAATGAAGAAAATACGTCAACCCATCCTGACGCAGGACTGTAATTTCATGTAAATACGAAAACTGCTAAAAAGATTTCCATTGAAAGGCATCCCGACCCGAAATGAAAGAAAATTAATCCATATTTAAATACAATTATTGTAAAAGAAGTCTGCAATTATATCCTTAATATAAACTTTACCTTTTGTATATACGGAAAAATATTCAGGATTTCTTTAAAAATAGTATTAATACGAACACATCTCAAAATAATGAAAACGTCATGCGAAACAATTAACGCTTTATCTTACATTTACTTCCAGAAATTCACTAACGAAATTTTTCTTATCGCTATAGATCACAAAAGTTGCAAATTTCGTGACCTAATAGTGACGTTCGTGGTCTGATTATCTCATAACTCATTGAATTTCATGATTCTTTTTCCACGATCATCTGACGTAATTTGCGATTTTTTCCGCCACCGTTTCATGGAATTCACGATTTCTTTTTCTACAACCGTTATCAAAATTGTTTTTTTCTCGCACGACCATTTGTCGAAATTCACAACGTTTTTCCGCGACCAACCGACGAAATTCCATATTTGGTTCCGCGATCTTTTAACAAAATTCACTATTCTTTTTCACGATCATTTGTTGAAATTCGTTATTTTTTTTACCATCATCTAATAATATTTGTAATTTTTTGCGCGATTTAGGAAAATTTGTATCTATACGATCATCTGACGAAATTCCCCTCGACAGTTGGACTAAATTTTCGTGATTTTTTTTGTGCAATCTTTTAATGAAATTTGTTTCTTCACAATCCTTTTACAAAATTCAAGATTTTAGTTTGTACAACCATTTGACGAAATCTCCATTTGTTTTCGCGATCTCTGATGAAATTAGCAATATTTTCCACGGTTGTTTGGAGAAATCGGTGATTTTTTTTCCGCGACGATTTGAGGATGGATTTTTTTTTTTCAAAATTTGCAAGATTCGCGATTTTTTTCAGTGACCCATTGACGAATTGATTTTGCGGAATTCGAAAAAAAAAATGGTGGACTTTCACGAAAATAAAAAGAAAAATCGCAGATTAATCACATGTCCGTTAAGGATATTAAGGAGACGAAATCACACAGAGTTTTTTTTATTGTGGGGTATTTTCCCATTTTCTGTAAGATTTGTGCAGTTCTGCACGTTGTGCAATTCTGCACGTTCCTTGTTCCTCAAAGAAAATTTTTCAAGAGCTTCGCCTGGAAACTCTTGAAATGGCGCCCCTGCAGTAAAACCTGAAAAAAAGAAGTCGAAAGAGACTAGAAAAACGATCCATTTTAGACAGGTCTCTGTCTTAGCAAGTATAATTGTGGGATATTTTTTCATCGAAATTTCATTTTTTTCCTCTTTGAGAAAGAATTCTGTTATAGATAGGCTTCGTTTTCATAAGTTTTACTGTAATACATCTCTTTTCAGAGCTATACTATAGAGTGGATGGTTTAACAATCTTTGAGGATACCTGTAAAAATGGAACCTATAATAGAATCCTATCTAAAAAGAAAATTTTTCATATTCAACATATTGAAATTTTACCTGCTAAGACAGAAACCTGTTTAAAAAAATATTTCATTGGTTCTTGAGTTTACGTATTCAAAGTTTTTACAGTTTTTGTAAGCATGATTCAATTTACGTTTATCGAAGAGGGTGGGCGGGGGGAGGGGGTGTAGATGCCCGAATCCTACCCTTAGCTATATAACTTTCATCAAAATATCTTTGCCTCCCCCCCCAAGAAATTTCTGAAATGGCGCCCTGATCTCATGTTCTTGAGTGCTTTCCGACAAATTAATGATTTTAATTTTATGAACTAATATTACTATTACAAATAAGGTAAATGTGTGGAATTTTTGGTGATTATTTTAAATACTAGGGGGCTCGGCCCCCTACGAGCTACGCTCGCCAACCCCCGTCCAGACACCGCAGACTCTAAATGCACGCTAATTTGATCGGCTTTAAAAAGATTTCGAAAGATTTAATTATAATTTAAAAAACAGTGGCGATCTCCCTATAAACGAATTTCTATTCATTTCTCTTTGATTGGGGAATTTTAACGCCAAATCCGCTGCGGTACTACTTGATTATCCTGTCGACTCATTTCGCCAAATTATATAAATCGCCAAACCACTCGCCAAATTATACAAATTGATATAATTTTTATTTGAAATAACGAAAGAACAAATAAATTCGTACAACATTAATAAAAACACAAATAAAACGTCGAAATAAAATTAACTTGATGACGTATACACGTGTAACAATATTTCAAAATAAGCTAATATAAAAGGATTTAAGTAAAGAGAGTCTTTGTCTCGTGGTATTTTTTAACAAAGCGAAAAGAAAGTTCTTTTAAATGAGACATTTTAAATTAATTCTCAAAATAGCAAATAAATGTCTAGCGCAATTTCTAAATTTAAACTTTTTTGCAATATTATTTTGTGTTCATTTTATGTAATAACTATAATGTGACGTAAATATGACGTAATTTCTCCCAAGACTTCTAACGCATGTTAATGAATTTATTATTTTACAATATCCTTTCTCTTTTAAAATTCACGTGTATGCTTTTTATGACGTAATTTTTAATAAGTTCCTGCTTTTTATACGTAATTATTTAATTCTAATTTGAAAGTTTTTTTCCTGTTTATAATAGTCACGTGTAAATAAATTTTTAATTTGAAGCAAACGTTATTGCTTGGGCTTTTTATACAGTTGGCAACAGTTTAAATTAGTACAATTTTCTGAAATCTGTAAAAAATATCTCTAGAAATGCTGAAAATTTGAATTTAAAATAGAAATAAAACCTGAAAAAATAAGTCAAAATAAAAAAATTAATGCAATCTGCACTCCGGCAAATTCTAACGCATAAAATGATCTAAAAATGATTACACTGCAATGTATAGTTTTTGCTGCCATAAAACTTTTTTAGTGGAACGATTTTGTCCAACTTTAGTATTAAATAACTCTTAAAATAATTCTTCGATTTGAAAACTGTCTGCATCAGCGTGTTTATCAAACATTTCTGTATAAAACCACCGATTTTCATATTTTTGTATGCATTATTTTTGTTAATATTAACGAAGAAAGGCCTCCGGTCACAAAAAAATCAAAACCGGCGGCGGCGGCGGCGGCGGTGACAGCGGTAGTTACTTTTTTTTAGAATAGAGAGATTCCATTCAAATATAAATAAATAATAAGGTTTTCATAAATTAAGAAGAAAATGGGAATAGCTTTAATTCCGCAACGTCGATGATACATACTGTTTCTGGCTTTATATCCTAGGTCTTTATATATTTTTTACCTATGCTGCCAAACTGTTTCATTATACCCTATCAAAACTGCATTGATGTTACTCTAGAGGGTGAAAGTTTTGAAGAAGCCTATTTTAAACAATTAATATAAAAATTTTGTTTTTAAAGTCAATTCCTACTTAGGCCATCAAAGAAAAATTTAATATAATCCCTTATATTACTTATATTACTTATATTAAGCTAATATTAGTTTTTGTTGCATTAAAATATCTCAATTTGTTGATTTTCTATAAGCAAGTAGCTTTACAATGGAACTCTATGGGAATTTGGAGAAATATTAGAGATATCGCCAAGTTGGCGTCACTTTTGGCGACTCATTTTGGCCGCCAAATTTGGCGATATATCGCCAAGTTGGCAACAAACTTGGCGGTATTTGGCGACAGAACAGGGTCCCCCTATGGTAATCCCTTATTGAAAATACTTTCATATCTTCAATAACCAATGGCCGCCATTTTGTTTCCCATGCAAAACTAAAATTAATTTATTAAAATTTAATTAATTAATTAATATTTGAAAAAACTGTATTAACATCAATTGTCATCCAGTACAAGTTTAAAAAAAAATATTTCAACTTGATAGGATGAATAATGAGTATTTTATGAACGATTGAAAATTTGAACATGATAAATATATAAATAAATAAATAAATATAAAGAGAGTGTGAGCTAATAGTAGGAATTGAAAATCTATAACGTTGTAACCAAGAATTTTCTATTTTTGTAGCTCCTTAACTTCCGGTTTTCCATAAGATTTTTTGTCGTTTTTAATTTTTTTTCTGTGGTAAGATTTAGTCCTATCAAAATATTTTCAATATAAAAGTTGTCGATAATATTAAGAAGATTTATAATAAGTTTAAGTGAATTTTATACCTTGCAAATTGATGAAGTTATGAATTTTTTTCTCCCTAAAACCCTATTTGTTTCGCCCCTCGAGCCCATTTTAATTTTATCAAAATTCTGTGACACATAAACTTTTTGGCTCTTTTCGTAGAAGTAATAACTTTAAATTGATTTTACATGTATTACTATTAAGAAGTTATGGTTTTTTTTTTCCACAAAACCCATCCCTATTTCCATCTCATTGGTCCAATTTTGCCCATTAACGAACTTGTCAGAAATTTTCTACCCCTTGATTTTATGTATCAGTTTGGAAGATATTTGTGCAGAATTATGGAAGTTATCGTGTTCATAAAAAAGTGACATAGATAGATATTATATAGATAGATAGATAGATAGATAGATATAAACTTTTGAACTGGGCGTGATTTGGGGTTCTAAGGTACATGATCGGCATAGATCTGCAAAACATTTTCATAAATTCAAATATAGGGGATAATGTAATAGGTAGTAATATTTACGAAACCAACCTAAAATCCCCTGAAAGCACATTTTCCCCCAAAATGTAAGTGGGAAAACTGCAATTTGGCAATATTAGTTATCCAATAAGCTCTCTGTGTTTTCGATTCGTGAAAAAGATTAATGTTGATTACATCATATTTAATTAGTGTTAATAAGATAGTTATCTGCGTTAATGTTCAAATGCAGATTCGTAGTTATCAGATCTATTTTTGTTTAAATAATAACTGTAGCTTTATAAAACAGCTAGAACTTCAAAAGCAGTACATAACATGTTACATCAGTAAAATCTCACTCTATTGAATGCGAACGTGAATCTTAATATTTTGTACAATTGTCATCCATTTTACGAATTGCTCAAAACATTTCCGAGTAAATACCAATTATTATCTCATATATCAATTTATATTATATTTTTCGTGTAACTTAAGCTACTGCTACTGAAGTAAAAGTTTTTTGTTTAATTATCTAATTAGTCAGTATAGCTTGCGAATTTGTGACCATACTTTTAGAGAAAAGCTTCTGAATATTGACATATAATGTTTTGAAACCTCAGAAATTTTAAAATAAAGCTTATATTACTAGATTTCTTTATTATATTGGTAAATTGATTTTTAAAACTCTATTCAATATATAATATCGAGAAAACATTACAAAAAACAATCATTTTAAAATGTTGTCATAATAAAGTGTATGTAAGGTTTTCTAGTTCTTTAAAAGTTTAAATGAAACGGCTTTAAAGAAATTCGATAACATCGTTTTTCATTCCCTGTTTTTAAAATTAAATGTTAGCATGACTTGTAAGTTGTAGTTGAATTAGAAAAAAAAAATCTGTAGGCTTTTTATAGAGTGGCTAGCACAAATGTCGCAAGATTTTGAAATATGTACTGTAAAAAAAACGAATACAGTATAACTTCAAAAATCCGGCATCATTGTGACCGAGAGTATGCCGGATTTTCGAAAATTCCGGATTTTTGAAGGAATATCAAAAGTAGTAAGCTAGGAATATCAAAAGTAATACTATATTCGTAATGGTGCGTTTAGCTATAATTTAATTCATTATTAAGCGATAATTATGTAAGAAGAAGAAAAATTTAAATATAAAAAAAAAACTTACTTTTATTGATATTTTCTATGCTATAGAAAAAAATGTAATAAAGAGTGAAATCAACTTATAAATTGCTGCCTTTTCATGGGAAATGTGAGAGCCTGAAAATTCTTCCTCATCACTGAGGTCTCCGTTGCCAAAAATTCCTTCTGCATTCGCCAAAGTATTCACCAAAGTTGTTCCTGTTGGTAAGCAACGGTCTCCCCCCGGGATTGCACTTATACTCTAAAGCGAAAGCTGGGTTCCCGGGGCGGTTATCCCTGTCACCCCCCCCCCCCTCCCTGCTAAGCAACGGTGCAGCTCTCAAAAAAATTTGTTCAGAAAATAATCGCCACTGACGAATGAAAAAAAAAATTGTCAAATATCCTTTTTTTTGCATTTTTACTTTCGATCTTGAAGTTTTAATACAGAAGAATTGCATTTTTTCTTCTCTGATAACTTGAAAGCGTGAAAGAAAAATGTAGAAAAAAGATGGTTTTGATACCGGATTTTTGAAGTTGCCGGATTTCTGAATGCCGGATTTTTGAAGTCACATTGTATATCTTAATATAGGAATATAACGGCTAACGAAAATAAAAAATAATCTCTTCCAAGTTGCTGCAATTCCGAAAAGCGCCCTTTATCTTTTGAAACTTCCGAAAAAATATGTTTTCGACATTCAAAATGTATTTATAAAAACAAAATTTTTCTGGCAGCCACTGATTTTCGAAAATGGTTCTCAGTAGTTTTTAGAGTGTACAACAGCTTCCTTAAACCGGACAATTGGTTTTTAAGATGTTGTGTATTCTTAAGTAACCATTTTCAGCTGCGTAAATGAAATAATATATACAGGAGTAACAAAATAATATTGATTTTATTGTTAATAATTTAGCATGTTTGTCTGTGAGACATGTTTATTCCACATGAAAATGTTTACTAAAAACTTATATAACAGCTTAAGAAGACTGGTTAATGTACTATAAAAATTACTCGGAAAAATTTCCAAAACTAAGTGGCAGCAAAAGAAATTTTCTCTTTATAAGTGTGAATTCTGTCGGAATGTATATTTTTTTTAATTTTTCGTACATTTCGAATTTCGTAGAATTTCACACTCCTTTAATTTAGTAATTTTCAAATTTTCATTGCTTAGGCGTAGAGACAACAGAGTGAAAAAGTGGCCAATCCTGAAATTGAACCAAGATCATTGACTACACGCTTTACCAATGCTTTACCACTAAGTTGCCTGGCCCTTCCGGGTTACAAGATATAAGTGAAAAACATTTCTTTTTTATTCAAAACTCGAACAGATTTTTTACATTTAATTTTTCCCCACTTACACAAAAAATCTTTTTTTATGATAATTATCCATAAGGTATTCAAATAAAGTCATTAAATGTTTTAAAAGCAATACTTTCATATTGATCTGCTGCCAGAAGCTAATATTCAAACAAATCGTCAAACATCACTGTTTAAAGCGGCAATTTTTATTGTGATATTTTCATTTTCAAGCGCGTAATTTCATTCAATGACTTAAATTTGTGTTTTATTTATTTTTTAATATTTGATTTATTTATCGATTAAGTTTTAATTTGGTTATATAAGCCGGGAACAAACTCCGAACTATTTATATTATTTTAAGAGTAAACGGATTTATGCACGTAAGAATCGAGATCGATTTAAGGAGTCTTGTGCCTTTTAAACGCGACGAAATTTAACGAAAAACTTCAAAGTTTGAATTAGTCTATCTTCAAAACCTTTTTATGTATAAACATGAAATTTTGGATATTCATTAAACAGATTGCGCTTTGTAAAATGCTGTTATTAGAAATTTATTAGCCTTTTAAAAATTTGTGTATTGTTGAAATCAAAATAGCTCTTTTTTTTAACTCCATAAGTCATTGCGCGCATTATATCTTGAGAAAGTATGTATGGATTGTCATGAAAATTGGTAAAGATACTAAACATATATGTGTGTTTAAAATGAACTACTTTTAGGTCAAAATTATTTCATTAACTATATATAAAAAAAAGATTTTTGTAAAAAAAAATAAAAAAATAATATTTTTAATGAATAAAAATAGTCATAACTAAAAATATTACCATTGTAAATACTTAAAAACAGTTCATTTTAAACACACATATTTGTTTAGTATCTTTACCAAATTTCATGGCAATCCATACATACTTTCTCAAGATATCATGCGCGCAATAACTTCTGGAGTAAAAAGAAAAAAAAAAAAAAGAGCTATTGTGATTTCAACAATACACAAATTCTGTAAAAGACTAATAAATTTCTCATGGTAGCATATTACAAAGCACAATCTGTTTAATAAATATCCAAAATTTCATGTTTATGCTTAAGAAGGTTTTGAAGATAGACTAATTCAATCTTTGAGAGTTTTTAGTTAATTTTCGACGCGTTTAAAAGGAAGAAGACCCCTTAAGAAAAAACTCATGTTAGAAAATTATTTTTAAGACCATACGAAATTAATAAATTCCGATACAGTTTTCAAGTAAATTATATTTGAAAGTAAATTTTTTACCATATTCCAAGGTGTAAAACTTGAGATGTAAGCGATGTTCAGAAGATTAAAAAAAAAAAAAATTGCAGCAAAAGCGAAATTTAATCGTCTCCTGTTGCAGCGTCAAACTAACATCAGAGTTGCCGACGGACAAGTTTGTCCTTTGTAATATACGTAGATTTAAGGTATCTGCCTGCTTTTGTAGCGCTTTAAATATATATATCAATATAATATTTTTAAAAAAATACACATATTGTAATACAGAACAATGTGTATAACATAGTGAATAATAGAGTAAGCTTTCTGGCAAAATTTCACTGAAATATGTTTAAGGGGACTTGTACCTTTTAAACGCGACGAAAATTAACGAAAAAGTTCAAAGTTTGATTTAGCCTATCTTCAAAACATTCTTAACTATAAACATGAAATTTTGAATATTAAACAGATTGTGCTTTGTACATTGTAATTACCATTTGAAATTGATTAGCCTTTTACAGAATTTTTGTATCTCTCTATTCTAAAAAAAAGTAACTAACGCTGTCACCGCCGCCGCCGGTTTTGAATTTTTTGTGACCGGATGTCTTTCTTCGTTAATATTAAGCAAAATATCGCATGCAAAAATATCAAAATCGCTAGTATTATAGAGAAATGTTTGATAAACATGCTGATGTAGACAATTTTCAAATCGAAGAATTATTTTAAGAGATATTTAATGCTAAAGTTGGACAAAATCGTTCCATTAAAAAAGTTTTATAGGAGCAAAAACTGTACATGGAAAATTAATCATTTTTAGATCTTTTTATGTGTCAGAATTTCCCGGTGTGCGGACTTTATTTAGTTTTTTTCATTTGACTCTTTTTTTTAAGTTTTATTTCTATTTTAAATTCAAATTTTCCGCATTTCGAGAAATATTTTTTACATATTTTAGAAAATGGTATCAATTTAAACTGTTGTCAACTGTATAAACAGCGCAAACAATGTTTGCTTCAAATTAAAAATTTATTTTACACGTGACTATCATAAACAGGAAATATAAAAAGCAGGAAATCATTGAGATTTAAGTCATAAAAACTATATTTACACGTGAATTTTAAAAGAGAAAGAATATTGTAAAATAATAAATTCATTAACATGTGTTAGAAATCTTAAATAGGAGAAATTACGTCACATTTACGTCACATTACACTTATTACGTAAAATTAACAAAAAATAATATTGCTAAACAGTTTAAATTTAAAAATTGAGCACGACATTTATTTGATGAGCTTTTCAACTTTTTTTATTAGGACAGCGCAAATAATATTTCATTTCTAACAAAAGCATTTTCACGTAAATATTAAAAAGAGAAAGAAAAGTTTGGTGAAAATTACGTCAGATTAAAACCAATACATTTAATGTGTCTTATTTAAAAAAACTTTCTTTTCATTTTGCTAAAAAATACCGGGAGACAAAGACTCTGTTTATTTAATTAATTTTGCATTAGCTTATTTTGACTGATTATATGAGTTTAACTGATTTTATGTAATCAAAGACGGAAACAACCATTATATCTTTCAACAGCAACTGATTTGGCCTTAAAATTCCCCTATCAAAGAGCAATGAATAGAAACCCGTTTATAGGGAGATCGCCACTGTTTTCGAAGTTATAATTCATTCTTCCGAAATCTTTTTAAAGCCTATCAAATTAGCGTGCTTTTAGAGTCTGTGGTGTCTGAATGGGGGGTTGGCGAGCGTAGCTCTTAGGGGGCAGCGCTCCTTAGTTATTGAAATTAAAATAGCTCTTTTATTTACTCCGTAAGTCATTGCACGCATGATATCTTGCGAAGGTATGCATGGATTGTTATGAAATTTGGTATAGATACTAAGCAAATATGTGTGTTTAAAATGGTCTACTCTTAAGTACTTACAATGATAATATTTTTACTTATGACTATTTTTATTCATTAAGGTATGTAAAATTTTTAATTTCTTTCCCAAAAATATTTCTTTTACATAGTTAATGAAATGATTTTGACCTAAGAGTTCAAATTTAATTAAAACTTACATATGTGCCCATTATATATATGAAATTCCATAAAAATCATGCTGGAAGTGTTATCATATAACTGATATAAACACACTTGATACCACTTCAGCAGGTTGTTATGTTTTTAGTGCCATAAAAAAATACTATTATTTATATATTTTCATTATTATTATTATTTTATAAAGTGTGTATGTGTATATAGAGTGTGTTCTTACATGTATTTATTTTGATTATTATTATTGTTATTTGATATAAATATACTCATATATGTATCTACGTTGTAAAGCCTTAATAAGAGAACGACTGCACAGTTGGATCTTATCTTTAAAGGGGATCTTTTTAGATAGACACGAAGTCTCCAAGTTTAACAAAAGGTTGACATAAAATGCCAAGCTGTATTTACGACTGGATGTAAGATTATTTATTGGTCCTAATAAAGAAGTCGTGAAAGATGGACCACACGGGCGAGAGAAGAAGGCCTGGGGTTTCCAGATCCCACGATCGCTGACGCTCAGTGGGCGGAGTACTGTATACACCGAAAAAGTGTAATACCAAATCAGAGGTTTGCGAGAAGACGGAAGAAGAGGGGGTCGGCAAGACTGACTGACCATTTGACTGACCAAGGGGGCAAAGGACCATCCTCCATATTGTTATTACGAGGTGATGTCGTAAGCGAAGAATGAAATTACAGCATATTTTTGTCAGCTCTCCAACTATGATGGTTTAATAAAGAGATTAGTTCGATTTTCTCAACTATGAGGGTTTAGTAGTCAGAGTTGTTCGAGTTCCTACTATGATGGCTTAATAAAAAGATGAGTTCCATTTCTCAACAATGTTGGCTTTAAAAAGATGAGTTCCAATTCTCAACTATGATTGTTTAATAAAGAGGAGTTCTATTCCGCAACAGGGATAGTTAAACCCAGATGTCCTAAGTGTTTCAACGATGCTTCTAACGATGATTACGAGTTATTCGGGTCGTGTTTTCCCGCTATGGGACAGTCCTAAGATCGGCAGTTCTCGGACATTGCTATCATCGTTAATTTAATTAAATTAGTGGACTTTTCCTGGAGTGTGGAAAAACACTCGATGAGCCACGGATATAAGTGTGACTTAAAGCTATGAGTAAGCCTCTACTACAAAAGGTATGTGTTATTCAATGTTTTTGTATTCCCATTGTTTTAATAATCTATGTTGTGCTAGGGATGTACAATTTATGGTATCCAAAAAATTAATTAATATTTGTAATGATACTTTAAAAGGTAAACTTAATGCAAATACTAATTCAATTTCGTTCTTTGGAACGCTGGTGTCTTGTGACACAATTCTATTTTGTTTTTGTAAATATGTAAATTAACTGTAAATAAACTTTTGTTTATTGTTAAATTTTGGCTATGTTTTTAATACAACATGAGTCCATTGTGTTACTTTAATGTAAGTTTTATTTCAGGATGACAAACTTCTTTAGTATTTTAAATATGCGTAGTTTCGATAGGTTTTGTTTAGATATAACTGCGCGGTCTATACGCTATTTCTTCACTAAAATTACACAACGCAGTTTGGGGCAGTTTTGGAGATGTGTTTCCTACCCCCACAATTTAAGATAATTATGGTTAGACTAATTATCAGAAGTCGCCAGGACCATTATTCAATTATTACGATCACAAATGTTTGTTTATAAATTATAATGTTTTTAAATACCCACTATAATAATTCAGGTACAGTAATTTAAGAGTAGTTAACCTATAATCACTAGGGTAATTAATGCACATTACCCCTTATCTTTTCCCCCACCTTCAAGATTGGGGTTTACCCTGTCCCCAATCACATGTATGTTTGGGTAGTTAAGTTGGTGTCGGTATATGGACCTGTATCTACCCAACAAATCAAGAGTTAAAAAAAGTACTTCTTTAATTTCAACAATACACAAATTCTGTAAACGACTATTCAATTTCTGGTAGTATTATATTAAAAAGCATAATCTGTTTAATCAATAGTCAAATTGTCATATTTATACATAAAACATTAATGCAGGTATATTAATTCAAACTTTTAACGTTTTTGTCGATTTTCGACGAATTTAAGATACACAAGGCCCCTTTAAACACTTCATATCGAACATGAAAATAATGGAAAAATAGATTTTGCATAAATCACATTTAATTATTTAGTATCTATATTGTTTATTATGTATAAAATTAATCTAGAAATCTCAGTTAAGTTTTATTAGTGTTGTAAAAAAAGTAAGAAAATCATACATAAAAACATTTCTCCTGGTCTTTCTACGCTAACTTCGGGTGTTTAACTCATTATTTCCCGATTATTAAAGTGACCATAACTCTTTTTATAGTAATCGTAAGAATAAAACTATAACAGATTAGGAATTTTAAAAGATTGCTCGTTCAAATAAAACAATAAAAAAAATTCGAAAATTTTCACCAAAACGACGATTTTAATGAAGGCAGACCTTAAAGGACTAAAAAAATTAGGGAAACCAATTCGGGATTCCATAAGTGAAAACAAAACATAAATGAAGTCCATTTTTTTTAAAACAAAAATCTGTAATAGATTTTTTGGCTGAATCCCAGAGCAGCCGAGACACTTGGCATCGTTCAGTTTGGCGAAGCGATAAATGGATTTTTGTTCTTACCAATTCGTTTTGTAAATTCTTTCCTCGCCTACAGTGGTCTGATCTTGAATTTGGATCGGTTTAATGGGACTGGTTGATTTGTTGTGTATTGGGTGGTTACGCCAACCTGAAAACTTTTATTGACAATTAGCTCAGCGGTGTTTTGACAACTCAACTCCGCATGTTTTGTAATCTGAGTAGAAGGAAGACATTTTATAATTGTAAAATTAAAATGACGGCAAGGCAAAAATTTCTTATTGTTAATATTTTTTTGCTGTTTTCAGTCGTAAAATTTGAAAGTTAAAGTGCCTGTGTAATTTAGTTTGAAATTGTAAGTATTTGTTCATTTCTTTTGCTGGAAAGTTAAATGAAGTTTACCGGCGACTGGAAATTTAAGAACATTTCAACATTTTTAAGAGTTGGTTTTCAAGAAAGGAGATGTCTGTTAAGGTATGTTAATAATTTTATGCATTTCTTGTTGTAGTGTTTTATATTAGCCGTTTATTGTATATTTCTCATGTATGCTAACCTTACGAATTTTGTATATTTTGAGATTGCTACGCAGCAAGAACTGTTGAATTTTAAGATTGCTACACAGCGAGAACTATTGAATTTTAAGATTGCTATACAGCGAGAACTACTGAATTCAGTGATTTTTTTTCAGTTAATGAACGCGTAAGCTTTTATACGACGTTTTGTGATTGCCGCTTTAACGAGTTTCCTGCTTTTTTCAGGTTGCTTCAGAACTAGGTTGCTATATTCAGTGATATATAATATTTTTTATGAACGCGAAAAGCGTTCATACTTCCGTAAATTAGAAATGAATTGTTCATTGTTTACTCTGATATAGGCACGTCCTTTAAAATATTAAATGGCGCCATGATTTTTTCTGAAATTTGTTGAGAAATGAAAATTTTAATCATTAAATCGTTCCTCTGATTTCGAAAGGTACTTTAAAAATTTCACATTTTTCAATAATCTTATGTTGAAATCGTTTGTTTTATTTTGAACCTCATAAAAATCAATTTTCCTGTGTTTTCTAATACGTTGTTATTTATAAATGTTGTATTTCTCATGATTCCAGGATGTTGGCGTAGTAAAAAACAGTCTGGAAGCATTCAGGAAAGTGGACCAATTACGTTAGTTTTCAGGTTGCGGCATTTTAGGTTGACGTATGTGGGATGTTTGGCGCTTCTCAGAAAAGGCGTCAAATGGGGTGTCTCGCCTGTTCTGGAATTGTGCCGATTTTTTATGTTTAATATATTTTTGTAGATCACTTACTAACACCACCAAAAAGTCAATTCATAAAAAAATTTTAAATTTATTAAAATCGATACTTTTGTATTAGAACGTTTATTTTGTACACGTGTTAGAAGTTATTAGCGGAAAAAACGACAAATATTTCTCTAGTTGCAGCAACTTTTCTTAATTTCAGTGTTTACAACGCGTACAAATTCCATGCGCACTGCATATCTTTGGCCTATTACTGCATGATTTTAACCCAACCAATGGAGCGAAGAAACGCAGAGCAATGTTTTAAAAAAATTGCAATACCTCAGGAAATTATAATTTAACATAATGTCGGTTGATGGTGGCGCTTGCCTAAGGCTCTAATATAACATTTTAATCAGTCGTCATATAAGTTTAGATAAATGTGCTCGTTAAAAATCAAATTCTATGAAAAGTGTATATCTTTACCCCGAACTACCCATACATGCATATGTAGAACAGAAATAACTGACACCTTCATACTTTAAAACTAGATTATATTGAGTACTATTTGCATGAAAATGTTATTTACAAAAATGAATATTTACAGATTAATACATCGTAATCTTGAGTATCACCATAACAGCTTTACTTGCTCTCTGATCGAAACTAAAAAAGATATAGTTCTTGAACCGTCTTACATTGCCATTTCATCGTCTTACATCCAAATCCCTCTCAACATTTTCCGTGATCACAACAACATGCCCGTTTTTCTCTTCCTTCATCGCATCACTTTATTTCGGCGCTGGCTCGTTAGCCACGCCTCCAGCATTCAAGTGGTCTGTAGAGAGTCTTTATCTGAGAGTAGCACTCGCCAGTTGTAAACAAACTACACTGTTAAAAATATCGTGAAAAATTACCTTTGTTTTTAAAGGCTATCTATATTTTGACCAATGAGAATGCTACATAAACGCCCGTGGAGCATTCTCATTGGTCAGAAAATAGATAGACTTTAAAATCAGAGGTAATTTTTCACGATATTTTTAACAGTGTACGCATGACCTAGTGTAAAGGAATGACTCATTCCCACACATAAGCATATGCATATACATATTTATGTTATTATTTTAAGCATACGTTTATATTATCATTGTACTTTTATGTTAGCAGGTTGTAAATCTCGCTAATAACATTTCTTTTATTTGCCAATTACAGAATTTATATGTCCCGTTTGTAAATTGGAAAAGATTTCTTGATGTTGAAATAAAATATTTTGGCTAATGATATTATTTCTTAAATATTTACTTTTCTTTTTGCTAAATTAAATGAAATTGTTGGTATTTTAAATAAAATGGATGAAAGGTCTATATTTTTAATGAAATAAATGTAATATGAATATTATATGGGAATAATATTTCGCGATTTACCTGCTTCCAGCTAACAAAAACAGGGGCGTAGCTACCGAGGAGCAGTTGGAGCAAACTGCTCCAGGCGCATGAATCCTAAGGGCGCAAAATTAGAAAGTGCGATATAAAGATTTGCAGAAATGTTTGAATATTTTTTTCATTATTAATCAGATAATTATAGATGAATCTTGTTACAATCCGCATATTTCTCAGATATTTTACTTTGTGTTTAACCACAACTATATCGATTTAAAACATATTTTTAATATTCAGTTAAGGTAGTTAAGAGGGCAGATCACTTTCAGCAGATATTGCTTGATTTTAACACAATATTAAAGAAAAAGTTTGGAGCTGTAAATATTTCTTCAAATAAAAAAATTTTTTTAAAGTAAATTATGCAGATCTTTGTTTACGTATTCCTTTAAATACCTTTAATGAAAAATAATTAGAAAATAGTTTATTTAAGACATACAAATTAAAGATTTTGAAAAAGATGATTTAACATACATGTGTTGCGCACAGGATTATAAAAATATATTCGATACCCATTTAACCCTTTGAGCTCTGGGGGTTAATTTCTTCAAAATGCCCAAGTATCACATTGGCACCAGTATTTTGCAAACAAAAGATTCGCCTTATATTATACACGAAAAAATGCATTAATCTATTTTCAAATACATTTGGTTGAATATTCCGGTGCCAATGTGACATTTGGAGATTAAAATTAAGTGGGAAGAAATTCACCCATCAGAGCTCAAAGGGTTAAGAGGCTACTTCAGTCAGGAAAAAACACCCGTCCGCTAATGTTAATCCAATGGAAGAAATTCTAAGATATCTCGTTTGCATTTCAATATTTTTAATGATTTTTTTTGCATTGGATAGCTGAGATGAATCTCTACATTGGCCGTTTTTTTAATTTTTCGATTTCGTTTTCAGGTATTTATAATTGGGACGCTTTCACTTTAGGAACCGCTTTCGAAAGTGAAAGCAGTGTCATAAAAAATCTGCAAACAAAATCGAAAAAGTAAAAAAAGACCTTTGTACAGATCGACCTCAGCTATCCAATGCAATATATATATATATATATATATATATATTGAAATGCAAACGAGATATATTAAAAAATTTCTTTCAAGGATTAGCATTAGCGAACGGGTCTTTTCGCTTGACTGAAGTGGCGAAGTAGTTTGAAACGATAATCTTCCGGGTACATTTTATTGAAAAGGTTTTAGAAAATTATCATGGGGATTGTACGGAAATAATGGTAGCCAAAGAAGTCACCACTGAGAAACCTATATTTACGGTGCAACAGCAATGCCTTAGCTATTTATTTATTTTACGATTTGTATATAAAAAAATGAATTATAGTTTGACTAGTTGAAGAAAATTATTGACAATTTTACAAACGAAAAACCAAGAAACGAAACTTTTGAAGTTATTTTTTATTGTTGTTTTTTGGAAACTAAAAATGCATCAATACAGATTACAAAACAGCAATGAGAGCCAGATTTTGACATACTCCACATTAATCCACAGCGACAAATTTAGAAGGGGGGGGGGGGGCGGCAAACTAAATTTTGTGCATATTGTTTTTTGAGATTTTGAGAATATGTCAAATCTCAAATGCAGAATTGATAAGCAGTTTCCTTTAAAACGAGAGAAGTATCATGTTCAGTGTTCCTTAGGGCCTGATTATCGCTTATGCAAATTTACACCACTTTTTTCACATTAAACTTTATTTAATCTTCTTTACGAATTTCTAATTTACGTTTCAATATTTATATATTTTTTTACTTTTGAAATAAAATATACGAGGTCGATGTCTAAACTTTATACTGTTTCGATTTTTTTTTTCGAAGGACACTTTCAATTTCGAATCCAGTTCCGAAATTGAAAGTATCTAGAGGTCTGCACGGGCCCGGGCTTGGCCCGTACCCGGCCCACAGAGTGAAGGAGAATTTTCAAATGGGCCGGGCCGGCAAAATTAGGACAATTTTTTCAACGGGCCGAGCCGATAAAAAAAATTAATCGGGCCTATCGGCCCGGTATAAGAATTTAAGAGAAGCAGATAAAATACGACCTATTTTCAATGAATATGACTTTTTTCGAGAAGTATAAATGTGCGTTACGAGCCGATGCGAGTTTAACAATATCAATACGGAAATCTAGCATGTCCATCGTAGAGATCGGCATCGTACAGTTACATGATGCATCCCCAGAAAGAAAAAAATAGAATGATAGTGGATGTTATTGGCAAGATTGCTATTAGCAACATGGTAAAATAATGAGTTTCTAAAATGTTGCGCCCTCCAATAATCCAGTCTGAGTATTTGACAGTGGCCAAGTCCGACCCTGCATGCAGTAGCGGCTCTTCAGAGGTTCACAATCACTTTTCTACCAGAATACTGGTACATAAAATTTGATCTGTTTTAATCGTGTGATTTTATACGATTAAACAAGGAGAAATTTTTTTGAGGAAAACTATTGTAGCAGATTGTGAAATTATTTTCCATCCTCCACTGTCTGCGAGGTGAAACGTTGTATAGATATATAAGATGAACATGAGCAATAAAAATAATTTAATTGAGATATAAGAGAAAATGTTCATCAGTTATCGTTACAGAATGTTTGAAAAATGGTTTAGATACCAAACTCTTCGTCTGATTTCTTTGAAAATTAACACAATTCCTGTGACAGATTTATAAAATACCTGCTGACATCATCAAAAACACAACAAATCGTGCTCTGCTAATCTAAAAAGTGAGGAAATTCTAACATACACTCATACATGTGCAAATACATATTGAATAATTGAAAATTGGGAGATCGGATTTATTTGAAAATTTAAAAATATACCATTATTTTCATTGTGGTTACAATGCTTTCCTATTTCGTTCCTTATATTGTATGTATGAAAAGTAAAATCTGCAATATTGAGTAATATAAATGTATCAATCAGTGTTCTCGCTGCTGATCGCCACTCCATCAAAATGTTTCATTTGGCGAGAAAACTAAAGAATGAAATCGCCAAATTGCAAGAGATGTTTTTTTTTTCCCTTTCGGCAACACTCTCAATGATGTTATTGTACGATTAAACCTTTTCTGTGTAACTCATTATTTGTGTCTTGATATTCTTAGTGATTCACGATGAATTATTTGAAGCTGGCTAATTTTTCTTTAGCGCTTAGCCAAATTGCTCAGATTAGTCAAAAACCAGTGAGAACCCTGGTCCCGGTGTCAACTTTTATCGTTGCCCTTTGGCTAATTTTCTAAACCATTAGCTGTAGAAATATATTTCCAATAGTAAAAAAGTTTCAAAGATGTTCTTCATAATCTTAAAAGTAATTTATGTCAAAGTAGTTATTTTTTTAAAGTTACGATATGTACATTTTTATTCTGTTTCTGCGCTGTATACGTTATTTTTAGAAAAATCATCTCCGTACTTTAACAAGAAAAATTTCTTTATTGTACAACTGCAACATACCAAGTTATGATACTTTGAATTTTATGGAATTCTAGTATTTTTTAAAAACATGTTTCATTCATATGCGAAAAGTAAAGACAAAAAAAAAAAATCTTGTCAATAGTGTGTTTTTTATTAGTATTCTACAATGCTTCGAAACCCTGGAAAAGAAAAACAGATATTAAAGGCGGCAGATTGTACAGGCCCATTGGCGCATTTAATACGAAAATCGCTCCCAATCCACAGAAAATATTCGTAGGTACTCCGTACTTAGTTAGAATTATAATTCATTTCACTATTCATTATTTTTTTAATTATTTGTATTTAATACATTGTTAAAATACTTTGAATTTCAAATAAGATTTTAAATTGAATTAAGAATACTATAAATTTTAAACTTTAACACAAAACAAAATTGTGCAGAACTTTTTCGAGTGAGAAGAGGGCGCACAAACTTTACTTGCTCCAGGGCGCTGAATATCTAGCTACGCCACTGAACAAAAAAGTATTATCTTTTCTTACACTGATTAAATTTTGTTTTCCATTCATCTTAATTTTATGTAACTGAGAATGTATCTGTGTCCCTCCCGGCTTGCACTAAAGGTATAAAGCTATAAATATTAACCCTTTCCAGGGCGGTGACTATACGTTCTAGCCACATAATTTTAATTCCAAAACTGACAAATGGTACCAAAAATATTTTAATAAAATTTTGCTTTTGTAATGAATGTGAAAATTAACGGGGTTTTATTTTCTAAGAAATTCGTTTGAATATTCTGATGTCAGTCAATTATTTCATCGGTTTACGAACAAAATTCTTCTGCCCTTGAAAGGATTAACTCACTAGTGTGGTTATTCCTTATCCGTTCTTCCATTCTTAAGAAATTCGAAAGAATGTCTCAAATCGAAATTTTTTTCAGCTCGTGAAAATGCTGAAATTATTTTGCGCACAATAGTAAACTGATTTATTTCTGCAGATAAATAATAAATATCATCACCATGAGTAGACAGATAAATTATTACATTTCTAAAAAATATGTTCCGATTTGAAACATATTATTATATATATAATAGAACTGCGAATAAGATATCATTTAACCAAAAACGTATAAACCGCGAATAGCTGTATCAATTTCATGTCTGTACGTATTTAGGATCTAAAGAACATAACTGGAAATCTATTTGAGCTTTTTCATGAGACCTTCGAGAGACGAAATATGAAATTTTCGAAAAGTGTGATCAGCAGTAACGGCCGTGAAACTCGATTTGGATTGAAGACCTTCTGTGAAGACACAATTCCATAAGTTTGGTATTGTTTCTTTCAGGATATAATTACACTTGGGATTCCTTTTTCGTTTTCTGTATCTCTTGTGAATGTGACCTGTGTTATTTTTGCTCAGATCAAATAGTATCAATTATGTTTTTATTTCTGATACATCAAAGAGCGTTGTATGTTGAGGCAAAACCCCTTTAATTCTTCTTAAAAATTACAATTTAACACACAATTTAATTTTAGTGTATTTAAAAGCTCACAAACGATAAAGAAAATTTAGTGTAACAAAATATAAATCCATTATTATTAAATTTTATTGTAATACAGTGATTAAAAGATGTTATTTCGCTTATGTATATTTTACCTATGAAAATTTTTGCATTTTCAGTATTCTCAAAAATATATAACAAGAATCGCTGAGAAAATCAGGTTTAATTTTTTGTGTGATCTCTGTTATATACCTTTATTTATCCGCCATTCATGGGACCAAAAGCATAAAAAAATAAAAATCGTCATAAAATTGCGAATATATTGTCAGATATATTATGTTACTGTGAAAACATGAAGCTGTAATTAAAATTACTATACATCAAGTAAGTTTTTAGATACTTTATAAAGTAAAATAAATATATGTAATCATATCAGAAATAGTAAGAATAAAAATAATGTAAATTTAGGGAGAAAATGAGTGTGTAGATGGTTTTTCAATTTCTTTTTCCTCGTCTTCCTGATAATAGTGATTATTTTGTAATATAGCAAATATTTTAGCAAATTTCAGTTTGTGTGAGCCTCGCAGCTATATGATTGTTGTTCTGGCTCGCCAAGCAGAGCTCATAATCCTCAGTAAAAAAATAAATAGAAATGCTTTATTCATCTTTAAAAAGTTACACTTAAACTTACACTATGTGCAAAACTACTTAAAAGATGCGACAATATTTAAAAAAGATGTTAAATTACTTTAATATCTTAGTACTTTCAACTATAAAAACATAATCTTCGTCAGAGATTTTCAAAGTACATCACCTTTTAACTACAAACTTGCTCCATTCATCTTTTATATAAGACGAGCGTTTAGTGTTTGCTCTATTAATCACCTTGAAAATGAATTAAATACCATTAGAAACATTGCAGTTGAGAATGGTTTGCCAATACGCATTATTGATAAGCTAATCAACTCACATATGAACCATATGAAAATACAAAAAACTCCACGAAATAATATAAGATATTGCAAAATAAAGTACATACCAAGACTTTTCGAAAAACTCAGACATGCACTTTTTCGCTTTGGTGTAAACTTAATCGCCACTCCTCCAGCAAAACTGAAGAATCTAAATAGTGCCAACGTAGACTCGATCCCGGCAGATGAAATTTCTGGAGTATGTAAAATTCCACTGAAAACAGAAAATATTTATCTCGAATACATAGGAGTGACTTCGAGTAAACTTAAAGTTCGTATTAAAGAACATTTGAGAGATTTAAAGTATAACCGACCTACAACAGCCCTGTCAAGACTTAACCAGAAGCAGAATATACAAGTTAATTTCGAAGACGCAAAAATTATATATCCCTCAAAAAATATCATGATTTAATTATTCGCGAATCAATAGAAATTATTACTAAAGAAAATACTGTTTGTAATGACGTTTTATTCTAAAACATACCCAGAATTTGGCTCTGTTTGCTTAAAGAATCATAAAACGAGTAATATTCCACTTCCCTATATCCATGTTTTATTTTGGCAATGCTTTACGGATCTAAAGATTGACTTCCACTTTCACTCCATTCGTCACCCCCTACGTGAATTTTGAAAATTAGACGTTAATTACAGTAGTATTTCTTATATTTTTCTGACGAAGACTATGTACTGAGATATTAAAGTAATTTAACATCCTTTTTAAATATTGTCTCATCTTTTAAGTAGTTTTGCACATAGTGTAAGTTTAAGTTTAAATCATAATCATCTTTTGTCATATCATCGGGGATGCTTCCAATGAGCTCTAAAGATTTAAGTTCGTTATCATTTTCAACTTGATAAAATCCTGAACTAATAAAAGCTGTTTTTAACTGTTGCAGGCACATAGACGTAGCGTCAGAAGTGGGAGGGTCTCCAATCGCTTTTTTCGAAAAGACTTTTTTCGGATATTTAAGAAAAAAATTTTGCCGTTCTAAATATAGGGACCGTTACTATTCACAAACAAACAGTGGTATAAGTTTGCTTGTATGACCTCTCCCATAACCCTTCCACTTCACTACCATTACGTCTATGTTCAGATATATTCAATTCAGTGCGTTGAATGGACTTAAAGCAGAATTTTGCTTTGAATCGCACGCTTTTCAGGTACAGGTCTGATGAAAAGCTATAAAATTAAATGAAACATTAACACACAAAGAGTATAATTTCAGTGTAGAATTCAATATAGGCAATCGATCTCAACCAATTTTGATAATACTCGGGGACTCAGCCCCTGCTCACCAACCCCCATGAATTGCTACGCAATTCACATAGGGATCGCTTCGCTCGCTCGCCACTATTTCTCTCCTATTTCGCCACTATTCTTTACACCAACTCTAGTCAGAATGAGTGCTTTCATAAATCATTATAATGTATTAAATTTACAAATATTTTTAATGTATAAAAAAGTAATGGAAAACTTTGTTGAAAATGTAAATGAAAATGCATTAAAAAACCTTCGAAACAGAATTAATTTAAAACCTTAGCGAAAACACAATAAAAAATATTTTTAGTTGGACCGTTAAGCGATCCGAGCAAGGAACATATGAAATTTACAAATAATTTTAATGTATTAAAAGTCATGCAAAACTTTGTCGAAAATGTAAATAAAAATACATTTAGGTGGTTCTATCAATGTGTATAAAGCATTTTAACATTATGAAATTTACAAATTTTTGAAATGAAAAATAATTCATAAAAAAGTAATTGAAAATTTCGTTGAAAATGTAAATAAAAATGCATTTATTAAAATTTTGGCTCTGTAACTTGTTGATCATCATTGAGAAAGCTAAGCGAACTGGAAATTGACGCCGTTTAAATTTAAATGGCATGTTAGTGTCAGATGGGGTACTTCTCCTTTCATTTTGCCTATAGTATTGAAAATCCCGGATTGAATTCATTTAAAACAACATAAGACATCAAATTCACCATAAGACACTATAAAAGATGTTACGTATCACGCTAACGAACTCTAAACAAAATGTTTTCGCGTGTGTCTAAATACAATCTTGGATCAAAAAGCTGATTCGCTGAATTCCTCACGTCACCGTAAACCGGCCCAATAACAATTGTCATTCATGCATCGCTCAAACGGTTCGTGTTAAAAGGGAGATTCTGTCTAGATTTTGATTTGCTGAGTTGATTGAGACATGTGACCGTAACTTAACCACTGAGAATCGTCGAGGTGGCTGTTGCCAAATGACAAGCTACAAATACAGTTTTTTTTTCACGCTACGTAAGAGAAATATATATATATAGATTAAGTGATTAATGACAATAACCTGATCCCACTCACCAGAGTGTCTCTACATCTTGTTGCGGTAGCGTGGTCTTGCGTGAAAAAAATTCCTGAGACTATGATGGCGGGAACAACTGTTGGAAAATAAGTTGTCTGACCCTTTCATCACTATCAATTGCTGTCTTTCATTGCTTATCATTTGCATCAATTGCTGTCTCTCACTAACCTTATTTAAAATATATAATGTTATCTGCCTCGGAGAATCGACGAAGAAATGTCGTAAAATTGGTTTGAAACTGGGTGATTGTAAATATATACATCATTTTTTATTCACCGATGATCTAGTTGTCATAGCATAAGATGAAAAAGACAAATGTTTCGCAAATTAAATTAAACTTATGATCAATGAGGATTAAGGAGAAAATATGAGTAAAACTGAGCACTTAACAACAAGTCGAAAATCTGGTATTTTATTAGATGATATAAATACAAATATTGTTGAGGAATTGAAATAGTTTGGATCTATCATTCATCAATATGCATTATGCCGAAAAGATGTAGAAAAGAGAATTGGTGAAGGAAGAAAAGCAATTGCAATGTTGAACTATGTTCTGAAGAATAGTAGTATACTCTCCAAAACTAAACGATTAATTTTTAGTGCAATTGTGCGAGGAATTTCACAATATGGTTCAGAGACCTTCGGAGATACCTTAGATCTCTCCAAATAAAGAAACTCCTCTTTACCTATCTGGACTTCTGTCGAAGGTTAGAAAGAACACGAAGGTTAGAAAAAGTTAAAAACTTAAGAATACTTGAAATCAAACAAAACAAACAGTATTTTGTACAGGCATATAAACACAATAAGATTAGATGGTATAGGAATGTTCGCAGAACGAAAGAAGAGCATCTTCCAAAAATCCTTTTGTAAGGAATATGAAAGAGCGACAATAGAGGAGCGGACAAAGAAAAAGTAAAAAAAAATATTTTGAAGGCTTATAAATTAAGTAATGTTAATGCCCTGGATATCGAGAAATAGAAAAGAACTCTTCTAAATATTTTATTGGTGGATGAAATAGACTATTCGGGGTAAATTAATAAGAATGATGATAACAACAACCGTGATAAAATTATGAAACATCAGTTGATTTTATTAAAGATTTGAATGAACAAATTTTCCCATATACCTATATCGGAAATTTTAATAAAATATTTTGATTGGATAATAAATCGGTGCAGGAAATTTTTTATTGAGGTTTTTTTTTTCAACCATGCACAACTTGCAAAACATTTAATGTTTAAACTTCATATGAGCTGAGAGTTTGGATCTAAATCAATTTTTAAAGTTTAAAATAGATATATATTAACGTTTCATACAAAAATATTTACATAATTCAAACTTATAAAAATGACTCGCAAAATTTTAGTAATATATATATAAATTATATTTGATGAAATCGAAAGTTTTACTTAAAAATTTAAAATGTATTAACGTAAAGTTAACATAAAGTTTAAATGTATTAACTTAAGTATGTACATTTAAAATTGGAATTTAAATTTTGCTGTAAAAGCAGTAATTTGGGATGTTAGGGAAGTAAGAGTCAGATTCAATGTAACCAAAATAGTTAAGAAGTAATGCAGATGGCCCTCTAGTAAAACCCCAGTTAATATGAGATGTAGATTTATTTAAACAGCGAGGATAATAAATGTAATAAGCTATATGAAAATATAAATTCTGCCATAAAGTACCTTATCTCAACTGCATCTGTGTTACTTCAATTACAAAACAGTTTGATTAAACCTGAACTGCTTAACATTTAATCGAAATGAGTGAAATTACTTAAGAATATGATAGCAACTAATTTAAGAGATTCTAAGAGCTAATATAATGAAACAGGTAAACTTTTCTGAAAAATTTTAATAAAAGTGTCATTGATTTTTCATGTTTAAATACAAAAGTAAATTTCATATTTACAGACAAAGTTTCTTAATTCAGAATATTCTCTAACGCTTGCGTTATAAACGCAATGTTGAGAAGAAAAAAATACGTTTAAATCATATATGTAAAATTATATTTATTGTTTATATATATTCTCTATGTGAAATATTTTAAGCCTATAATACTTTTCACGTTGACTTAAATTCGAAGATTTCTGTTTTGTTAACATCCGTTTGATTCTTAGAACTTACTAATTTCAAACAACTATGTACTTTAATATTAAGCAGCTTCAGCACATCAACTGTTATATAAAACATAATCAATTACAACTTTTTTATTTAATAGAGCCATTTAAATAACGCCTGTTTCACAGAAGTTTTTTTTTTCCTGAATCAAGATAGATTATCAAAGTACTTATGTATGGTTCCGAAAGATTGCACCATAACTGTAATTTCTAATTCGGTTGATGCATATTAGCTTGATAAAAAGGGATAAACATAAAAAAATAAAATAAATTATAAAATGTCCTGGTATAATATTTTAGAAGGTTTGGTTCTGGAAATGAAAGCTTTAAATAAACCAAAGTTTTTAGATATGCTTTACATTTATATTTTGCATAACATTATTTATGAATTTCAAGTTTTATTTGTGTTTATATGCAGATTCTTTGAAAAACTTTTTATGCAGTTTAGTACAAAATACATGGAGATAGCTTTTAAAAAAACAGTGTTTACATATTTTGGAATACATCTCCTTTCTAAATTCACTGGAAATATTTTTCAGAATATTCCTTATTTTACAGTACATATACATTTAACGTCTGAATTTAAAATCCATTAAAACGCCAAATAAAATAAACTAAGACAGACCTGAGCACAGTTAAAAAATAAAATTTCTAAAGAATATACTTAAAAACAATTAAAATACAATATGTAAACGTTTCGCCAAGCGACACGCAAGGCATCATCAGTACAAAAAATATCCACTGCATTTCAAACGACAGAACAAATCAAGAACAGTTACAGTTAGTTATTTTAAAAACAAACACTATTCACTAGGGACAGAACGAGCTATGAATGATGCCTTGCTTGTCGCTTGGCGAAACGTTTACATATTGTATTTTAATTGTTTTTAAGTATATTCTTTATAAATTTTATTTTTTAACTGTGCTCAAGTCTGTCTTAGTTTATTTTATTTGGTGTTTTAATATTCCTTATGTTAATAAAATCTTTACAATATAGTCATTTTCCGCATCGGATTGTATCTTTACGTTACAAGCGGACAATAATATGGTGAGTTCAGTACTTTTAAAAAATAGTTGTGACGAACTTGCAGTACAATTTTAATGATCGTGGGGATTTTGAACAAAAATAGTCTTCGCGAAAATATTAAACCTATCATTATTGCCAGTCTAAGAATTGAAAGTTGCAGAAATATAAAAACACCTTTTGTCTAATAAAATTATTTTATTCCTGAAACAAATTCGGTAGCTGAAATCGTTGTAAATGGAAAACTTGATTCACGTCGAAACAAAATGTAGCGGGGCTGTATTATATTACTGCGCGTACCACATTAAACATTCGTTAGCCGTAATTAAATCTGCGACAATAATCTTCATTAGTTATCCCAGGCATTCGTAAGGGAAGGTATAACTACAATACTCTTTAAAAAATGAAGTTATCTAATCAAAATCGACAATTTGTGTATCGTGTATTTTAACAGTTTGGACATAATTGGTATCTAAACATGAATTATGTGCATATGTCACTACTCTCTTACAAAGGTGCTCTAACTATGAGAGTCGAATACGTGCACATTTTTATGTGCTAATAGGCCTAATTGAAAAACAAATAGTCATGTTTCTTTTCTTATTTATAACACATGTTTAGAGAATCCTTTATATGACTCGACAGACAAGTTCTTATTACATGACCTTTCGTAGCAAAATTGTATTATTGGTGTGCTATATTATTGGTACCAATTTTATTGGTGTGCTTTCCAATGTACAATTATAGTAATTTTTAGAAAAAACCTCTGTGTTTCTGATCGATCCCTGATCCATCTTATCTATCAGAAGGAAAAACCTTTTTCTGGCTTTTCTTTATAGCTTTAGTAATGGAATTTCACGACTAATCATTGCTACGATCATTGTATAAAAACTAACATTGTTTCTTTTCAGCAATATATGAGTTGAGTTAAAGAAAAGAAAAAAAAATAATGTGTACTTCTTAATTAGCAGCCCGGCTAGCCAAGTATTCCCTTGTTGTGTACTTATGTTGCGCTGGAAAAAAATCTTCCATAGACGACATATATTAAACTTTTAAAGGGAATTAATCCATTTAATAAATATTTCCGTAATGATTCCCGGGGAGTGGTTTGTACCATTTAATAGAGTCAAAACACTGTTTTAAACACTAGTGTCGTGAAGGAAATTTTCACCTTGTTATTAATAAACTTTATAATATACTTATAACTACTTAAAAGGTGACAAAAACATATAAAAATATTATTTAATGCAACCCGAGATCTCTCGAACACACACGCGTTCATTTTCAAAGGGAAAAAAGATGATTGACTGAATAGAAATACATTTTAAAAACAAAAACAAACATAGTACGCATGCGCAAGCGGCGTTCAGCCCATTTCTCTGCAGAGGGGTGAAAAGATGAGCTCATATTATCAGAAGGTCTGGAAATATTTAGCATATTGTACCAAATTGCGAGAATATTATAGGAAAGGACATCGTTACAAACATTATCACTTCTAAGTAAAATTTCAATGGATTCACAGTTTCAAGTTTACGTTAGAAATTGAGAAAGAGGGTATTTTACCCTTCCTTGATATTAAATTAATAAAGAATAGTTATGGAAATAAATTGGAGCGTACTATTTATAGAAAACAATGCAGATCTAACAACACTATTCCTTTTGATTGTAAGTCACCATTTTCATATAAAATTGCTGCCTACAGGTTTTACGTTAAACGTGCCTTCGAAGTTTGTACAGATAAATACCTAGAAAACGAGATTAGTATAATAAAACAAATTGCTATTGAGAATGGTTTCCCTCCTCAACACATTAATAAATTAGTTAATCAAACAAAACAACCAAGACAGAAGAAGGAATTAAGTTTGAGCAAGTCTATTTATTGCACATTTGATTATATCCCACAGCTTTATGTGAGATTGAGATATGCATTACTAAAATATAATATTAAATTAATAGCTAAACCTCCAACAACATTAAAAGAATTGATTCACAGTAAAATTGATCCTATTCCCGATTATGAAAAAGCAGGAGTCTACATCATCCCATTCAGCACAGCATAAGAGTTTATTTTATATTGGTATGACCTGTCGAAAATTTAAGGAAAGATTAAAAGAGCACATTTCTGATATCAAGTTTAACAAACCAACTACAGCTTTATCCAGATTGCATCAAAAAGAAAATGTTAAGATATACTTCGAAAAAGCTAAAATTATCATTTCAACATCTAACCACTACTCTTCAATAATCCTTGAATCCATTGAAATTTTACTTAGAAGTGATAATGTTTGTAACGATGTCCTTTCCTATAATATTCCCGCAATTTGTACAATATCCTAAATATTTCCAGACCTCCTGATAATATGAGCTGATCTTTTCACCCCTCTGCAGAGAAATGGACTCAACTCCGCTTGCGCATGCGTACTATGTTTGTTCTTGTTTTTTAAATGTATTTCTATTCAGTCAATCATCTTTTTTTCCTTTGAAAATGAACGCGTGTGTGTTCGAAAGATCTCGGGTTGCATTCAATAATATTTTTATATGTTTTGTCACCTTTTAAGTAGTTATAAGTATATTATAAAGTTTACTGTTCCTTTTAATTTAAATTTAATGAACAGATGTTTATTTTATATTGAAGTTATTATTATGACAGCTACGCAAGAGCACGCTACAAAATAATTGCAACGGGTTTTGTGAAAGGCTTAAAGGAATACTAGTGAAATGTGATCTTAAAACGAAATCCGTAACTACCAACTAAAGCAATTCTTTTAGAAGAACATGTAATTGAAGATTAGATTTTAATATGATTTAAGACTATTACAGAGTAATTAGTTTGAGATAATTTACTATATTTCATAGTTTTAATGAAGCGCATACGCATGTGTAAAATTTAAAGTTTCTATCATAAATTTGATGAAAACGAAAAGAAATAAATTAGTTTGTATTAAGCAGCGAAATTTGAAAACGTTTAGTCCCAAATCATAAACAAGCAAATATGATGTAAAATTTCTTTTTACTGTCGAAACATTGTTTAGCATTAATCTATTTATATATACAGTAGTATCCAGACTTACGTCCCCTCGACTTACGTCACTCCGCATTTACGTCGTCTGGCCTGGAAAAAAAAATTCCTTAATTAACACGTACTTTTAATTTTTTTAACACTATTGTTCCCTATGAAGAGAAAATTTCTTGCGACAGTCACATGATAGTGGCAAACAAATAAACAAACTCACTACAAAAAGTTCTGCTGTGCGTACAAGAGAAAAAAGAAAAATTTGTCTGTTCAGTTCAAACTTCATTGCAAGATATTTTCATATCCTCAAAGACACGAACGGGACAACTAGAACTACAATAAATTTTACGTTAACAACTTATTGATTTATTCCAAATTCTTGTATTGAAAATTCATCCGTTTGCTAATTTTAAATGTATGTAACATAATCCATAAGTACAATAGAATATCGACATTCCATACTGGAGAATTTTTGTTGCTTAGCCATTTTTTCTTATCTAAATATACCTCGACTTAGGTCGTTTACACCGCTTAGTCTTGGAACGAGTTGATGACGTAAGTCAAGGTATTACTGTAGTTAAAATAAATTTCTTGGTGTATATCATTGAAAGATTTTTTTTTTTTTTTTTTTTTTTTTTTTATGTATTCATATAACTTTATCCACTCAAAGAACCTTTGATTGTTTAATAATGGAGGATATTCCAAATCTGGGTTCGAGGCTGAAAAAGTCACGTGATACCGGTAATTTACGCAAGGAACGTCTAAGTGATAAGAAGGGAAAATACTACTGCTTTGCCTCATGAACTGTTTCATTGGCTAGCGGGGATTTATATTACACGTCTACGGAGCCTTTTCTTCTTTACGCTAGAAGTTTTTACCTTGACCACGTGATCAAAACGTAGATGGAATATCCTCCATTATTTAATTGCTTATTTTTGTAATATGCAATTACAAAACTGACGAAATGCGCAGAAAGTTAAATTTGCTTCAAAACTTTACGGAAAACTGTAGGTAGCACAGATATATGCAAACTTTTATTGAAAAAGTTTATATATTATTTAAATAAGATGATTTGTGCAAATCTAAGCAACAAATATACATCTTTGGGTACATATTAACATTTTAATCACAATTTTATTTAGTTTAAGGACTCACAGGACACTTAAACATGAAAAAAAATGACCATTTTCAACATTCAATATCTTAAAATGTATATGATTTAAAAACGCAATTTTTGGAGAGATGAACGATATTAGTATGTTCTTTCATTTCATACATTTAAAAAATTACAAGATTTAGAATTATTATATATTGGGGGTATCGAACTGTCAGACATTTGTCGCGCAGAAAATTAGCATGAGAGCTTAAGCACAGGATTACAATATATATTTTGAATCAAGAATAAAACTTTTGGTACCTAATTATACTTCAGATTTTAATAATTTACCTTGAACCTAAATAAATTTATATTTAAAGATTTTTTTTTTAATTTTTAATACAAAGATGAATTTATCTAATACAAAATTTTGGAAAATCTCAACAGCATAATCACCTACAGAAAATATTTTTTGAACAATAAAAAGGAAATTTTAAGTTCAGTTTATGCAGACGAACATGAAACATGTCCTTTAAAAATTTCATGAAAAAATATTGAGAAAAGTTTGGACCAAAAATGTCATTTTGAGAAAATTGACTTCAAACTTTCGGAAATGCCGTTTCAGCTCTGAATTTCTATAATTCTAAAAGCCATAACTTCTGTTCTAATGCAAAAAAAAACAATTATATCAAAAAGTTCAGAAAAGATATGTTTAACACATCAAAATATTAAAATTTTGAAAATTTAGTAGATTTAAGAGTCCCGATACTCTTTAAATAAATGCAAAAAGACTACTTTTAGTCGTTTTAGGCGCAAAAATACATTTTACCAGGTGATAAACTTTTCCCTTTAAGTACAAGTACAACGATTATTCAGAAATATTTTGATATTAGATATGTAAATATTTTTCGCTTTTATGCCTGTCAGGACATGGACAAAGTAACAAAAACACAATAACAACAGTAACAAACAGTAACAAAAATTAAATAATTTCAATTAATTTAAATCCTGTTGGTGGACTTATGGTATCTTCGTATATTTTGTTTTTTAACCGTAAACATCACTAAGAATAAATAACATTTCTAAGAATTAATATTATATTTAATAATTAATAAATGACAGCAATTCATAATTAATGAACATCATTTTAGTAGTATCCTATTATCTTTCTAATTATTTTGAATAATTGCCACACTTTGCGGAATTAAATGATGAAAATTAAATGTAATGTTAAATATACTATCAAAAATAATAAATCTTAGATTAAAGGTATTATATTTCTTTAATCAGAAAAAAATAATAATAATGCGCAATATTGATTTTACTTTAGAAGTATCTCTAATTTAAAGTCATTAAATTTAGTATAACTTGAATATGACGAGTTCATTATTTTAATTGCAATAATTTTTCATTATTATTTTATTATTTTCTGCTAAGCACTATATTAATGTCTGGTTTTGATATATTGCATTTTATCATATAATAATTAAAAAAGGGGATCTCATATATTAAATACCACAAAACAAAATATATCGATAAAATTCAATATAGAACACAAGCAAAATGCAATTGGAAATTTCTTATAATCTGATCAGTGAATAACTTTTAAGATGACTCAGTCTTTAATTTTATGCTCGCGTTTCATTTTTTGTAAATTTATTGATAAACCATTAGGCGTAATCATGATGCATACACGTGCTTACATTGACTACAGTGTTAAAGTCATTATACCCCTCTCGCTAAATTTATCGTACAATCATTTAAGTGCAGCTGAACTACGTCATTAGCATTTCCCCTCTAATTTACCAGCATTAAATATGACAGTTTCGGTTCTCGTAATTTGGTGTTCAGCTTTACCTTTAAATGCATACGAATACATTGCATGAAATACATGCTTTATTTGAAAAGTTTCTCTAATGAAAATCGTGCACAACATTATCTAAATATGTCAGAAAATTTTTATGCATTAATTTTCGCATTTATAGTCATCATTTAACCAATGTTGCAAAATTAATTTCGTAGATAAAATTATCTTTTATGCTGTATGATTCGTCATCTGATCATATACTAAACATATGTAATTATATCAATTAGACTTTACGTAATAAAGTATCTGATATTTATATAGGCTAAATATTAAAATAAATGTAACAGCTGATTTAAATTATTGATCGGAATTCTGTTTATTATTCAAGTTTTAGACAACATTGGAATTTTTAAAGGCAAAATATATAATATTGAATTTTTAAATGTTTTATCAAAGATAATTAAAAATGCTTATTATTAAATAATTAATTATTAAACTTTTGAACATTTAGATACTAATTTTAAAGGAAATATGTTTATATTTCTCATGAATGAATAATTTTTATTGAACGAAAAACATATTTCGAACTTAAAATAGATTTTAAATGGATTTTAAAGAACAAATATTGTTTCAATTTTTTAAAAAACTTACTTTTAATACATAATTATAAAGTAAATTTAATATTGATATTTAAATTATTGCAAATTTCAATAACCTATTTAACACTTTATCTACTGATGGTATTTACAAGTACCATTAAAATAACTTATTATAAAAATCATTTAATACATGGATTAGTTGTAATACATTTTAGAATTAGTTATAGATACATTACTTTATCTTGTTCCAAAAGCACAGCTCATATTCAAAATATTAGAATAATTATTTTTTTTTTACAAATTGAAAATATCGTTTGGTAATTTAATGTCTTTTAATGCAAATATGCAAGCGATATTTTTATTAAGAACTTATTGTTCATTAAACTTATTTATTATCTTAAAATTAATATCATTTTTGAAAAGATTAATTGAACAAAAAAATATTTTGAAAAGTCAAAGTATTAGAATATTTATTCAAGCGGCTCAAAATATAAGAATATTTCACATTAATTCTCCTTTAATTATCCCCATTTCATAACTGATGGCATCATTGATTAAATTCAGACGATTTCATTTAAAATCATTATTCTTTTTGCATTTTGTTTGCTTTTACGTCTTAAAAGGGGTCATGTGAGTGATATTCTTGAATCTATTAAACTTTGTATGATTGATTTGTATCAGCACGGCAAAAATCAATGTTATATAGCGAATTATTTACAATGTTCACAATCAAGCGTTAGTAAAATACTAACACAATATTTAAAAAAAAAGAATTTTAAAATAATCGACTAAATGGCGGCCCAAATTCAAAAGCATCTACTAGAGATGACAGGAAACTGGAGCGTATAGTTAAGCAAAACCGTTTTAAAACCGTAAAAGCGTTTTAAAACAAAAGCGTATAAGATTGAATTAGTGTAAATCAGGACGTTTATGGAGCGAAGAAGATTCAAGAAATATATTATTTAGTGATGAAAATATGTTTTGTGTTTCATATGGTAATCCAGGTATTCGAGTTTGGATAATGAAGTAAGAAGCATTTAATAAAGAATGTCTTAAACGTTCCGTAAAATTTACTGCTGGTGTCATGGTTTGGGGTTCCATGAGTACAGAAGGACCTGGAAAGTTATGCATAGTCTATGAAAAGGTTAACTCTCAGATATATCAAGAAATTTCGGAATATTACATGATTCCATCATCAGAAGATTTATTTGAAGATGATTTCATCTTTCAACAAGATTTAGCGTCGCCGCATACCTCGGTGTCAACTAAGAATTGGTTCCACCAACGCAACGTTAAGGTACTTCCTTGGCCATCAAACTCACCAGACCTTAACCTCATCGAAAACTAATGGTATATAATGAAGGAAATTTCCAAGAAAATCCTCCTTCAATTAAAATTGAGTTAGAGGCACGTATAAAGTCTATTTGGGCAAATATTGTTAGAAACGTTTGTAAACACCTTGTATATGTTGTGCAAGATCGATTGTACGCTGTTATGAAAGCTAAAGGGAATACTACAAAATATTAACTACCATTTACTTCATATTCATAAAGGAATATTGTTGCGTAAAATAAAATATTCTAATATTTTGAACCAATCTAAATTTTATTCTAATATTTTGTGGGTTACAGAAAGCTGTATACCTAATTTATTGTACCGTATTTTATATTTTGTAAATGTTAAAATCTTATCTAAACATTCTAGATTTAATTTATAAGAAATTTAATTGCATTTATTTAGTATCAAAAATAAGTAAATGAAAAATAATTATTTCTTAATTCTTTTTCTCAATTATTCTAATATTTTGAATATGAGCTGTATTATTGGTTACACAAAACAAAAATATTTTTAAAAGGATGATTTATTTTGCCTTTGCATCTTTTCAGCTTTCTTGGCGTTGGGGGGGGGGGGGCGATTTTTCACTTCGAAAATATTTTTATGTTCTATTGTAAGAACATTATGTTTGTACATTTCCTAATTCTACAACATACTAAGAATAAGATTTAAAATAAAAGATTTGAGTGGGGTTATAAATATTGCAAAAATCCGTATAAATTCAAATATAATTAATTCTTCTAAATCCTTCAATCCTTCTAAAATCCTTCTAAAATTTATTAAATGATTATGTATATTTTCTAATGTAGTTTAAACAATTCAGGAAAAATGCTTTAGAAGATAAAATTTTCATAAATTCATAATTCAATACATAAAGGGTTAAAAGGATTTTTTTAGGCATTTTCAGCTCTATTTTAAATTTAAAATTACAAATTTTTCCTTAAACGACGATATTTCAAAATGTTCATATATTATTTCTGTCACGATATTTAAATTCATATTATTTAAAAGGACAGAATTATAAAATTATGGTCTTAAATTTTAGATTCTTTTAAATTCAGATTATGTTTCCATTGTTTCTTTTACAAGGTAAAATTTTATTTTCAAATTCTTTTGTTTTAAATAATTATGTACGTTAAATATAGGACATAACATTAATATATATTTAATATAAATATATCAATTACTTCATAATTAACCTCTTTTATAATTTAAATCGACCAGTGTGGTAAATATATAAAAGTGGCCCATAAAAAGTGATCCATGAAAATTTAAAAGTACATCTTAAAACAATTATTAGCTGACAGTACGCCATCAAAAGTATAAAAAAAACGGTAAGTAAATTATAAATAATGCATATTAGTATTATTTAATGTAAATTGTTACTCCGCTGAAATAGTATATTTATTAACATTTTAGAAATGTATTTACCGAAATACACTTTTAAATAAATATATAAAAATATAATATAATAAATTTCAATTAATTTGTAAATGAAAAAAAAATCAATAATAAGCTAATTGGGGTATCATTTTTTAAATGTTTTATAAATTATTATATGCCTAACATAAACATATATCAAAATCAAAATAGTACCTTAGTTACCACAGCGTAAAACAGATAGTTAAAACATTTAAAAAGCGCCAAGATACCAAGTAACAAAAAACAAAGTGATAAGTATAAGAGGAAACAAGCATAAGAAAAATTTAAAAAAAAGTTTAAAAAAAATTAGAAGAAAAATTTATGTTCACCAATGAAAATTTTGTTCGTCCTTGACTTTTTAAAGTATATGAAAAAACCTTTATTAACTAACTATACACAATCAAAAATTCTTTTAAAAAAAACGCTCATTACGAAGTGATAATTAGCAATGATAGCTATTAAATATAAAATATACTTTTTTAATGGATAATTTTAGAACTATTACTTACCAAATTCATAGCAATGTTATTTTTCTAGATAGCTTTCTTTACTACACTTTTTTTACAACATTATACAAAACCAGTTTTGTATAATAAAAATAATCCGGACATGTAAAAAAGACAATTGCACAAAACTCTTTAAGTTCCATGTTGTTGTTTTTTACTTTTTAGTAACACGTTTCTTGTATTTTTAGTGTATGCCCACGCTAGTTGTGCCAGGTGTCCCGATTTAAGCGGGACGTCCCTTTTTTTAGGGCTTCTAAGACCTGCCCCTAGGAAGAAGTGAGCGGGACGCCTTAAGTCCGAATTTTTTATATAGCACAAATTCCTTTAAATTTGCTTTAGCACCATGCTAATGGTTATTCTACATAGAGTAGATCTTAATACAGTAAAACCTCTGAAAACAAGACCTATTTGTAATGGACAATTCCTATGATTCCGCCGACAGAAATAGAGTTCAAATCTATCTCCTAAGACGAAAACTTGTCCAAGACGGACTGTGAGGCAGTCAGGTTTTTAGCTATTCCATTTTCACATGATTTGCTGCGCGTTATTTAGTAAAACTTCTAAAAACGGAACTTTTCTTTTAACGGAATTATGTATTAAACTGAAGTATTCTACGGTAGGATTATCACACGATTATGACTATTCAATCAGAAATATCACGAAAACGGAATTCGGTTTTGGTCCTTAGCTATTCCGCTTTCACAGATTTTACTATATAAGTTTATCGTGTATATTTGGTACAGTAAAACCTACTATAACGAAAAATCATTTAACAAGCAAAAAATTGCATTTCAGGTAGGTTTCCATTTTAACATATACAATTGTACAGAGTGTCAATAAAAGAATGTACCAGTTTCAATGGTATATTATAACAGTTTAATTTAGACTATTTACAACAAATCATTCATCAAATTGAAGGTAAAAACAAGTAATATAATTTTTTTTTAAAGTCAGTTCCTACTTAGGTCATCAAAGAAAAAATTTAATATAATCCCTTAAGCTAATGTTAGTTTTTGTTGCATTAAAATATCTCAATTTGTTGATTTTCTATAAGCAAGTAGGTTTACAATGGAAGTCTATGGGAATTTGGCGAAATATTAGAGATATCGCTAAGTTGGCGTCCCTTTTGGCGGCTCATTTTGGTCACCAAATTTGGCGATATATCGCCAAGTTGCGACAAACTTGGCGGTATTTGGCGACAGAACAGGGTCCTCCCTATAGCAACCCCCCTTATAGATATGAAATCAATAACCAATTCAATAACCAATGCCTCAATAACCAATGGCCGCCATTTTGTCTCCCATGTAAAACTAAAATTAATTAATTAAAAATAATTAAATGAATTAATATTTGAAATATTTGAATTTATTAACATCAATTGTTATCCGGTACAAGTTTAAAAATAATTATTTCAACTTGTTAGGATGAATAATAAGTATTTTATTAACGATTGAAAATTTGAACAAGATACCGGGTGTCCCAAAAAGGACTGACTGATTTTAAAATTCAAAAACTTCCAAACGGTGACAGATATAAAAACAATTCTTGCAGGAGGGTTATGCATAAAGTCAAAAGTTTTTTTTACAGTGATTTTTTTTAGTTCGAATTACAAACAATAGATGGCGCTGTAAGCAATAGTCGCTAAATACAGGCTCGATTTTTGGTCCTTTCTGTTGTTCCATGCAGAAAAAGGAGATGGAAATGTATTATCCGGGCCACGAAGTACCAAAAATCGAGCCTGAATTTAGCCTCTATTGATTGCAGCGCCATCTATTGTTTGTAATTCGAACTAAAATCGAAAATCACTGTAAAAAAACTTTTGACTTTATGCATAACCCTCCTGCAAGAATTTCTTTTAATATCTGTCACCGTTTGGAAGTTATTGAATTTCAAAATCAGTCAGTCCTTTTTGGGACACCCGGTATATATATATAAATAAATAAATAAATATAGAGAGAGTGTGAACTAATAGTAGGAATTGAATAACTTAATTTTTCTTACGAATGTTTAATCGGTGCACCTTTAGTTATACGGCACATATCCAACATAAAGTCCGATTCTTCCCACACATACAAGTCCGTTAACAAGTTCAGAGTCATGTAAATAATAGGCTCTTCAATTCTGTGTCTCAACTCTGGCACTTACGAAGTAGCGTCGAAACGTAGACACGATCTTTTATAAAGCCCCAAAGGGAAAGAAATCGCATGGCTGTAACGGCTTTTAAAGTTTCCGCCCAGCAAAAACGCTTTACGCTTAGGAGCTGCCATTTTGTGTATGTGGCGCTGCAAGCCAGCAAATAAAAGAGCAGTACTCGCGAATTCGCTTATCTAAGACTCTTTGAGTGACTCTTTATTTGTAAACTTGAACTAACACTCTACAACGCAACACTTACAGTTAATACTATTAAAATTTATAACTGCGACATTGTATCATGGACAATCTGTATTTCATTCCTTTTGTAAGAACTAAGAAACTTTTACGCTTATAACAGGATTTCGTTATAGACAAGTTTCGTTTTCACAGGATTCACTGTATTTATATGTCCAGATTTAAAATCGCTGTCCCCTTTTTTTTTCCTCTTCCTGTCTCGCTTTTTGTGACAGTGACTTTGCAATATTAGACCACGCGTAACTTTTGTACGAATGATTTCACTAGGCGGGTACCTCGACTACCATCATTGTCGAAGTAACATCCACAATCCGGACACTACTCATTTTTAGGTGCGTTCGTAATTATATAAATACGTAGCACCTATAGTCGTCGTTCAGTCCGTCCGTCCGCATGTAACAAAATTTTGTCGAATCATTTCAAATTTTATGAAAATCGGATGTATAGTTGCCGAAACGTCAGTGAAGGCTTACTGTGGAGACACGAAAAGTTGTGGATTCTGTTTGTCTGTTAGTCCGTTAGTCTGTCTGTTCCGCGATAACTGCCGCAAAAAACATCCGACGTCATGAAATTAACTGGGCATGTTGATGAGGTACTCGGACTTAGCTGTATAGTTTTTGGTTAAATTTGGTTCATTCGTTCGGGAAATATAGAACATTTTATTTTGCTCTATAATGCTTTTCTATGGAAGTCAGACGATTTTCAGATTTTCGTTTGTGGAAAGAAATGGCTCATATGAAAAATGGATTTAAATGGTAAATTTTGGATGCTGAAATTTTTAAGTACGATTATTAAATTATTCCAATTAGTTTGAAATTTTGTCAATATATTTGCGAGATTTTTTTCATTTAGGTTTATAATTTTTTGGGGAATTTTATGCATGTTTTCCAATAATATAAGGCATTTTGTTTTATAAATTTGGCATAATATATATTTCATTTTTTTTCCTTTTCTTTCATCTGTTGCCTAGCAACGTATTTGGTCCTAATAATATTAGTATAATTGCATGTATAATGTTTGAGTAAAGCCAACGTCAAAACGGATGAATTAATGCATTTGTATCTTTGCATATAGATGGATTTTAGCCCAGAAATAAAAATAGGCAATATTTTATTTATTTTATTCAAATATTTTGCTTAAAAATACAAAAGTTAATTATTTTCATAGAGAATAATGTGATATTTTTCCATAACATTTACCAATATTTCTTTAATCGTTGCCAAGAAAATCAAAACCCGAATAATATTTTCTCTTAAACAATTTTCAATTGAAATATTTTGACATGAAACAGGAAAATGAAAAAAAAAATAAGAATAGAAAAATTAATATGGCGGCATATTGGAAATAAAAAGAAAACTCTCGAGTATTTCTTAATATAACAAGACGAAAAGTTTTGAGTAATTACGCATAGCTGGTGAATTAGACGTCATTTATCGAAAACAAAGGTGCTGGAATAAAAAGATCTTGGGTAAAATAAAAGTAACTATTATTCACGGAGCAAAAAGAGATAGATGGAGATGCAGTATGTCTTAACCCTTTCCGTCGCAGTGTGCCCAGGTCGGGATACCTAAGTTTAATTCCAAACTTACGAACGGCACCAAGAATATTTTAGTAAAATTTTGATTTTACTATAAACATGTAAAGTAAAATGTTTTTAAAATCTAAAAAGGTCGCTTCTAAATACCGGTGTCAGTCAATCATTTCATCATTCTACAACAAAAATTGACTGTGCCGGAAAGGGTTAAAAACAATTTCCAATATGATGTGCGTTATCGCTCAGATTTAAATGCTCTCATTCGGTCCAAACAAAACAAGCACGTGGAACAGGGACCGAATTCTTTGACTTCATCCGTGTAGTTTTTCTGTAAAATGAAAATGATCTGCTTATATTTAAGCATTCTACGGTAGCATTTGATTGTATTATGAATTAAAAACTGTATTACTAAAAATATTATTATTCTTTTTTATTAAGCACGCCGTTGTGTTTGTACCGAATATAGCGGATTTTAGGGTTACATTTTTGGCATCACTTTGTCAAATTTGACATAATATATATTTCATTTTTTTCCTTTTCTTTCATCTGTTGCCTAGCAACGAATTTGGTCTTAATAATATTAGTATAATTGCGTGTATAATGTTTGAGTAAAGCCAACGTCAAAACGGATGAATTAACGCATTTGTATCTTTGCATATAGATGGATTTTAGCCCAGAAATAAAAATAGGCAATATTTTATTTATTTTATTCAAATATTTTGCTTAAAAATACAAAAGTTCATTATTTTTATAGAGAATAATGTGACATTTTTCCATAACACCAATATTTCTTTAATTGTTGCCAAGAAAATGAAACCCGGAATAATATTTTCTCTTAAAAAATTTTCAATTGAAATATGTTGACGTGAAACAGGAAAATGAAAAAAAAAATTAAGAATAGAAAAATTAATATGGCGGCATATTGGAAATAAAAAGAAAACTCTCAGGTATTTCTTAATATAACAAGATAAAAACTTTTGAATAAATACACATAGCAGGTGAATTAGACGTCATTTATCAAAAACAAAGATGCTGGAATAAAAAGATCTTGGGTAAAATAAAATTAAGTATTATTCACGGAGAAAAGAGATAGATGGAGATGCAGTAAAAACAGTTTGCAATATGATATGCGTTATCGCTCAGATTTAAATGCTCTCATTTGGCCCAAACAAAACAAGCACGTGGAACAGGGTCCGAATTCTTTGACTTCATCCGTGCATATTTTCTGTAAAATGAAAATGATCTCCTTATTTTTAAGCATTCTAAGGTAGCATTTCATTGTATTATGAATTAAAAACTGTCTTACTAAAAATATTATTCTATTTTTTTTAAAAAAAGCACGTCGTTGTGTTTGTGCCGAATGTAGCAGATTTTAAGGTTACATTTTTGACGTCACTTCAAGATTTATTGTCTGCGTACGGTTAACATGAAGATTTTATTTTAAATTCAAATTTTATTAATTTATTAATTTATTTTAAAAAATTATGCTTATTCTTATAAACCACAGCGTAAAAAAAATCATAGTTATACTATAACCATTCACGCGATCAATAAAAAATTGCGAATGTAAATTTAAATAGACTTCGGGGAGTTCAGGGGGGCAGAGCTCCCTGAAGAAATGCAATTTTTAATTAAAAAAGTTACCAGAATAAGTAGCTCATCAGAATTTCAGAACATCAATGTATAACCACTTGTTTAACACTTTTAATTTCTGAAACTTTACGAAGTATTTTGCAGTCTTATAAATATTTATGTAATTTGAAAACTTTAAAAAGCGATTTGTAGGAAGTTGAATATTACGCAATGAGTGTTAAAAAATAATGACTTGCAAAGATGACGTTGAGGCTCCTCATCTGCAGATTTACTAGTTTAATTACAGGGAAAGTCAAACTTTTTCCGTTACAGTACGACCAATGGGAAAAAATTAATGCAAGTGCATTTTTATGATGTTACAGCCTTCGGAATGGTCTGAAATTTTAAATATATAATTGCTTCAAAATTTTGTCGAGTCATTTCAAATTTTATGAAAATCGGATATATAGTTTAATGACACTGACTTTCACAAGTTTTCCATTACATTAAGGCCAATGAGAAAAAATTATTTCAAGTGCATTTTAATGATGTGACACCCTTTTGAACAGAATGAAATTGATAGGCACTTATGAAGTGCAATAAAATATACATTAATTACAATATGCGGTGCAAAAATATTTATAAAACTAGTTACAACACATGTATGTAACTAGTACGAACGCACAACATTTGCGATGTTTGACGAGAAATTTCCAACTTGTTAGATTTTCGATCGTCTGACGAAACCTTATTTTTCCCACCCCTCTGTATCTGTCCGTCACAGAATTCGTTGTCAGAAACTGTATAAGTTAGAGACTTGGAATTTTGAATACTTAGCTGAATACCCCAGTTCACATAACAGATCATAAAACTTTGAAAAAATCTCAGAGTCTTTTAATTAAATAAATTAATTAAATGACATCCAACTAATTTAGCGATTTAGATTTTAAATCAGAACATTAAAAATTTTGTCGTGCAGGCTAAATTGCTTCGTCGTAAAATATTTGTCTTATAATCAGAAGGTTCCCCGTTCGAAGCTATTCGTCTGCGTTTTCTCCGGAATAGATTTCGTTATCCAATAGATTCAATTTTACAGCATTTTTGTAATTTTTGTTTCTACGTTTAAGACAAAAAGATTTTATAAAATATTTTATCAATATCTTTTTTTAATTCATAAATTCTTTCTTTTTTTTTTTTTTTTTTTTTGAGAAATTGGAAAATTTTAAACTGACTACATTTCATTGTCACTTTTAATTCAGGATTTAATCGAAAGAAGTTTTGTATTTTTTTTTTCCATTTTAAGGATTTCGTTTATTTTAGCTAAAATTAAATCATGAAATTAAATATGCTTTTTAGATAAAATGACATATGCAGTTACAATTTGTGTGAAAAGTAGTTTTTGAACATTTTTAATTTGATTAAAAAAATATCTTCCAATTGTAATATTTTAAAATAAAATTTAATGGTGCTGTCATCAATGTTCTTATTGAAAATGATTAAGGATTTCTTAATTATAAAATAATGGCTTGGAATTATTAATTAGAGCGTAAAGTGTTATGAAGGAATATTATACGAAACCCTCTGTGTGATCTTTGATCACTCTTCCCCATTTGGGGTTTTTTGGGGAGGGGGGGGGGGTCTGTCGATATTGCCATACAATAACCCTTACTACTGCGCCTGCTTGCTGACTAATTCGTTATTAGTTATCTGTATTCTGTAATCTGTCATATATATCAAAATTATCGACAATAAAATTGCTTCTAAAATTTTACGCTGTTTCTCGGAGTGTAAAGTTTTAAAATGATCTAATATGTCATATATATCAAAGTCATCGATAGTAAAGTTGCTACTAAAATTTTACGCTGTTTCTCTGAGTGTAAAGTTATAAAATTATCTAATCTGTCATACATATCAAAATCATCGACAGTAAAATTGCTTCTAAAATTTTACGCTGTTTCTCGGAATGTAAAGTTTTGGAATTATCTAATCTGTCATATATATCTAAATCATCGACAGTAAATTTGCTTCTAAAATTTTACGCTCTTTCTCGGAGTGTAAAGTTTTGAAATTATCTAATCTGTCATGCATATCAAAATCATCGACAGTAAAATTGCTTCTAAAATTTTACGCTGTTTCTCGGAGTGTAAAGTTATAAAAGTATGTAATCTGTCATACATATCAAAATCATCGACAGTAAAATTGCTTCTAAAATTTTACAGTGTTTCTCGGAATGTAAAGTTTTAGAATTATCTAATCTGTCATATATATCAAAATCATCGACAGTAAATTTGCTTCTAAAATTTTACGCTCTTTCTCGGAGTTTAAAGTTTTGAAATTATCTAATCTGTCATGCATATCAAAATCATCGACAGTAAAATTGCTTCTAAAATTTTACGCTGTTTCTCGGAGTGTAAAGTTTTAAAATTCTCTAATTTGTAAAATTTCAGAATTTTTTGCAACGGTAGATGCAATTTTATTCAAAAGCCTAATCCTAACTGCGTATCATTTATTCAACAAAGGTACGAAAAAGTTTGTTTTAACTAAATAATTTATTTTTAAAATAAACTATTTTAGAATATAATTAAATTTAGATTAATATATCAATTATACAATACTAGTGGATCCAACCCTTGTTTCCCGGGTTACACAACATAGATAAAAGCCCTTTTTTTTACTGTAAACTCAAAAATATTTTTTACATTTAATATACTTTTGTTTAGATTTCCCCCTAACAACACCAAAGAGACTTTTTAAATGAAAAACATCAATTCTGCATTAAAATAAATCTTGGAAATTTATTAGGAGAAAAACTTTAGTATTAGTCGCATGCCAAATGTTAATAGTTCATGAAACAATCAAAGGATTCACTACTTATAGCAGCCTTTTTATTTCAGGGGTTTAAGCACGTGGTTCGATAACATGTCTGTTAAATTTAAACTTTATTTGTATTTTATTTATTTATTGATGATTTAATTTCGTTATGGAATATAAGTTTCAAATAAATGTTGAACTATTAATATTGTTCTAAGTGCACAAGGGTTAGTATTTTTAATCGGGCTGCATGCAATAGATTTCTTTTGAATCATGTTTTTAAAAAGTATATTTAAAAGTCTGAAAGTATATTTGTTGCTATTTGAAAGAATCTTTTATCCTATTCATACTGTGTAAAAATTGAAATTAGATTGATTTAGAACTTAAAAAAATTTGCAGTGAAAGAGAAATTTATTCAATATAAGAATTAGATGTTGCCACCGTCAACGTGGTATCAACGTTACGCACTAACAGTTTTTTCTTTTTTTTTTTTTGCTTTATAGTATAGATATGTTAACTCTATTTATATGTGTATATTTAAGAATGGAATATTTAAAAGAAAATAATTTGTTTACATATATTAAGAAAAAATTACAAAAGCAACTTCAAATTAAATTGTAAGTAACTTGTAAGTAAATGGTTATTAAAACTGGAAAAAAAGGTATTGAACAAACTAAAAATGTTTATCTAAATATTTCTAACATATCAAATACTAAAAACTTTATATTTTAATCAAAGTTTAAATTTTGTTTAGAAAGTTACTGTGTATGTTATGGTAGGAAATAACAGTCAGTTTCAATGAAACCAAAGTAGTTACGATGCAATGCAGATGGCTGTCTACACTAACCAGTGTTTATGCAATGATGTAGGTTTACACCGGAACCCGGATAATAAATGCAATAAACCTTGTATAAACATAAACTGGAACACGGAGTACTTTATCTCATGCATCTGTGTTATCTCAACGGCGACTATCAAAATAGTTTTCGCAAAATTGGGTAACTTAAAAGTTAATAGTAATCTGTAAATTTAGGTATAGGAAGATGATGCGCTCTAATTTAAATTAATTTAATAAATGCACCTACGTAAATTATTAGAAGAGATTTTGCTAAATGTATTATAAAATGTGATTTATTTACAAATAAATTGGTTTACAGTGTAAGTTATTTATATGGTACTAAAGAAACATTCTAATTTCTTTTCTTTCAAGTAAAACTTTTGTTTTATTAAAAAAATAAAATAAAGAAAATAAGAAATGTATCGCTTTAATTTAAAACAAGAGTAGTTTGTACACGTGAACACAAAACGGGATAGCTTTTTTTTTTTTGTCATTATCGCTACTAATTATTGCTATAAAAAATTTTTCGTTAAAATACGGAAATCGTACGGGCAATCGAGACGCCAGTACTATTTCCGTATTTTAAGGAAAAATGCTTTCCGTAAATTCTAGAAAAATTTCCGTTTCTTCACAAAAATTTCGCCTTTTTTTCATATTTCTGTATTTTACATATATGGAGAAAGTTTATCTCCGCATCCTGTTCTTAGCTACCTGGACACACCTACGCAGGGAGCGTAGCAAATTAAGTCTTCACCTCTATGGGCTCTAGTCGAGACTCCCTTATACGGCATCAGGCCTTTGGGTATATGTAAGTCAGAGTTCTTTGATAACCGTTGGCACTTGAAAATGCTTGAGAAGTATTTCAAGTATTGTAAGAGTTATTATACCCGAAATGTCTAGTGTGTCTTGGTTTAAAATATGATTTTCATACTGCCAGTTGGAGAGATTTAAAGCTAAATATATTGCAAGTTTAATTGGTTTGTTAGATATTTTATGATACACAAAATGTTATCGGTCTTATAGCAAAAGAGGGATATTAAGGTGCCACATCTGTCTCTATTGACAGAGTGATATTGAATAGAACTAGGACTTTACAATGGCTTCGACATCCTCAAATCTTGTTCCTTAGGTATTGTTTCAAAATTTGCCAAACCGCCGCCTTGGAAATGTTCGTTCATTCGTAAATAATCGAATAGTCAATTGGCGATTCGAAGTCACAAGCTCACGAACTTTCTCATTTGTTTCTGGCGTGTGCACGGAATGCGGATGCCAATGAGAGCGTCATCTTCGATACTTTCGCGGCTATCCCAGAAAAGGCTAAACCATTTAAAAGTGTGTGAACGGGATAATGCTTCCTCTCCGTACAGTTGTTTCATCATTTTATGAGTTTCTGTTGCAGTTTTGCCCAATTTGAAGCAGACATAAATGTTTATTCTCTGCTCTATATCGACTTCGACAACGAAAATTTAACAGCTACGTTTTAATGCATGTTTCAAGGTCAGCCGCTTGCTTCTGAAGGGCACCGACTTTATTGGACATGCGCAGATAAACTTCCTCAGAAATTCACTGCGTTATCACGGTTTCCGGTTCTCGTACAGTTACGTCAGTCCTGGAAACTAATGGCCGCACCTTGTATTTTGCAATAATTCACAGATTTCTGTTTAAAACAGAATTAAGTAGTCGACCTTAATACGAAATTTTGCAAAGGTATTCTTTGTATATTTATCAATCACAGACAACGCTACAACGCTCAAAAGAACACATACTATATATTACGCTTATCATAACAGAAATGTACAGTAATACTTCCAGCCTGCTGTTTTTGCAGCTAAATACCGACAGATTTCGATTGTTTGACGAACACGCAGTCCTGGATCTTTTTAAACAAACCTTGTGTCTATTTTTTTCTTTAGAAAAACAATGAACTCCTTAAACTGACATTCAAAAGACATAATATATATTGTAATATGTCATATCAATTCATTAGTTGTTGTTGTTTGAAAATGAAATTTCATAGATAGTGCTTCATATTTATTAGCCCCCGGTACTGTATGCTATTTCTTTCTCCCAGCTTATTTTATGACATCTCCAAAAAATAACGTTACCTTACAGAAGTCAGCCGAAAAACAAAGCGCCTCCACCAGTGGCCGAGAGTTTCTGTTCTCGAAGCTGGTAGACGGGAGGTTCTGGGTTCGAACCCAATCGTGCCCGTCGGCCAAATCGTTTGGGTTTTCGTGGTTTTCTTCGAACCATGGATTTCCATGCGTAAATACGGGTTAGGTTCCCTTAGAAAGTCGCCCACGAAGGGCACTCCCCTCCCTGGGCCTATATCCCTCGAGTAGATAATTGGCCGTCATAAATCAAACCAACCCAACCCGAAAAACAAAGCAGTACGATTAAATAGTCAATAGCAATTTTTTAAACTTCTAAGCATCGCACATTTTCAATTTTTATGCCGTCGTATTGGGAACAAAAAGTACTTTTAAACGCAGTTTGTTTGAAAACTGAATCTACATTTGTTTTTGAAATATTTTTTTTTTTTTTGTAGTTGTTGGAGCCATTTGCTTAATATTGGCAACGGAAGTACTCCATTTCTGTAGCAAGCAAAGGAAAAATAGTTGTAAAATGTTAATTATGTATTTTTGTTGCCATTCTTTCATAACAGCCGAAAGAAAATGTAATTAAAATACGTGCTAGTTTGAAAAAATATAAATTTATGATTTCTGTTAAAATATGAAGCAGTTTATAATATTATAGTTTATAATATTAATATAGTACAGTTTATAATATTAATATATTATAAACTATATTTAAATTTAAGTGTCTATATTAATGTTACAAACAAATGAAGGCTTATGAATCATTAAGACAGCCGTTTTTTTTTTTCGTCGAGTTCTTTTATTGACGGCATCTTTTTGCTGCATTTGTGTATTATTTCGCGATAGTGACGTCCTATGCATACTTTACTGTAGATGTTTAAGAGTGGATCGGATGTGGAATTCTTAAGCAATGCGAATGACGTCATTTTACATAAAATAAAAGCGTGTGTTGTAAGTCTTAAAATTGAAATATGTTTTGTACCATTTATATTTACATATATATTTTTTTTTCATCGGAAGCGACACTAAATTCTGAAAAAGCAGAATTCCTGTTTTCTAGTTTATATAAATTCTCTCACACTATTCTTACGTTCAAACTCCAACAATTTTTGGTGTAATAATTCAACTGATCAAAACAATTCCACCATTAAATAATTATTTAATTTGATTAGCCATTTCTGATTCCTCAATAATGTTCATTTTAGTGTAATCCGTATAAACATAAACCATTCTCATTCACTCTCAATTTGATAGTGCAGAATTAAGTCTCTGGTGAATACGCTTTGTGTAACATATCTTTATGGGCAGTAAACATAGATATAATCAAGACAAATAGCTGACTTTTGGCATGAATCTCATTCCCAGGTTAATGCATTTATTACTCTTTGTTTTCCCTTTTACACTGGATGGACTCAGAAGATGCTGGTTTTCGTTAAAATATTCATAAGATTGCTTCCGATTTAATTTTAGCTCATAAATCACTCTTTGTTTATTTTTTGAGTAGTATGTTAGAATACCATTCATAATATGGGAAATGCAGTTCTTCCATTATTTAGATATAGTGGAAAATCTAATTTAAAATTTTAAGAAGGAAAAGTTTTCACATAAGTATTTAGAAATATATAGGGTCAGTCGCGAGAAATATAAGATAAAATTTGAAACTTTCATAATCATATTTAAGAAGTGAATTATCACATTGCTAGCTAAACGTAAACCAACAGAGTGAAAAATGTCCACGCCGGGAACCGAACCCGGGCCCCTGGGATAGCGCGGCTGCATCTGCAGCCTTATCAACATATATGTGTGAGAAATGCCAAGCTGGTTAACGTCCTCGTAACTTAGATGGTAGAGCCCTGGAGCGCTATCCCAGTGGCCCGGGTTCGATTCTCGGTGTAGACATTTTTCACTCTGTTGGTGTACACTTAGCTAGCAATGTGATAATTCACTTCTTAAATATTCAATAATATCGAGCATAATTTCACTGCTGAAAAGTAGTTGAAAATTTTCATAATAATTTTCGATCTGTTGACTCTGCTCCCAAATAAAAAATTATGTAATTTGTTTTTATTGTTTTCTTTATCTGTTTATAAACAAATTATATTGCTTTATTAAAAATACAGGTAAAAAAATTTAACCCTGTCTCATATTAGCCACGCGAAATGGGGCTAGCATTAGACTGCCAGGGGACTAAAGTGACAAAAATTTTTTGTTTAATTGATTGTAAGATGTATGAATATGTGAGACCTCCACTAAATTTACCTCAGGTTTAATGCATTAATCCGAGAGGTTTTTTTTTCCTTAATTGTGCATGAATTTTGGCCATTTTTCTCAATTCCTGTAAAATACTTATGAAAACCCATTGAAATTAACTCCCACTCTAATTTGTTAAGTAATATTTAGGGTAAAAAAAAAGAAGAAAATTTTCTGAAATACTTATATTTCTATACGTTTTAAGATGTAAATCTTCAATGGTATATCGCTCGTTATAGAAAAGGAAAAAAATCATGGATGCACTCTACGATCATGTTTGATTGAGTTAATTCATTGTTCAGTAACACTTAGACAACCAAGAAAATTGCAAGTAGTTTTCTAGATTTTTAATGTGATTTTAGTTAAAGGAAGGTCAATATCAGTGTCTATAATGTCAACTGCTAAGATTTCATCTTCTTTATATGTGAAGCCAATCCTTACATCTGTCGTTATAACTAGAACGTCTCAAACCTTGGACTGTTACCTCTCTTTCTTCTTCATATAATTCGCTTATGGGCCAGACGCATTTATAGTGAGTAGATATTCTAACTTCACGTTTAACGTCAGCTAAAACAAAGTTCCTTTTTAATATTATCTTGAAATATTGGTGAGTAGTAGTTAGACAACTGAATCAATTTCTTTCATAAGGCATTTTCAATGAAATCTGCCCATGATTTTCATCAGTAACATGCAGAGAATCTTCACTGTTGTTTCTGTGTTCTTTGAACAATATATCAATCGGCTTCTGTTTTCTTCTTTCTCGATTAGGTTTTTGTATTTTTGTAACTCCTTTAATCTACTGTTATCTCACTACCTGTTTGGGTAATAACTACTGTGCTTGTGCAAACCTTCTGCAATTTAAATTTCTTCTGTATAGTTTTCAACATTGGTATAGCCTTTTCTCATTAGAATAACTTGGTTTGTCTTTCTTGCGAGTTATTTTTTTTCTTCTTTGGATTTTTTCCTTTACATCAGCTAATAATGGATTTAAATTCGTTGTCTTTTGGTATTTTTTTCTAATTTTCTATTCTTAACTTTTCTGTCGCCTATCTACTCTTTACTCAATCATTTTTGAACTAGAACCTATTATTTTCCTTTTCTTCTTTGCACCAGCATTTTTCTTTATTGTTTGTAAAAAGACCATCTCACAATAACGTGGAAAATTTAGTGAATCTTCGCTCTTATGAGTTCCGATAGCAATTGTAGAAGAATGTGAACTGGTTTAGATTGCATATTTACAAGGCAAGAAAATGATTTGTCAATCTTACGATTTTTAGCTAAAAAACGTAATGATTTACCATTGAACAGGGTTGGCAGGTTTTTGACATGCGTCAGTTTTATGACGGGTTTAAATCGTCATCTCAAAAACCTCTTGTCAAAAACCATCTTTCAAAAACCTCAAGTACTACACCGATCTGTAAAATTCGTATTAAATGTCACACATATACAATATTACACGTACTATATAAAATTCACTATTATTGTATATTAATACTGAGCTTTTAACAGGGCAAAAAAATTATTTATTCATTTATTTATTTTTGGTAAAATTATACTTTAAAAAAAAAGGAGACATAAGCTCACAGGAACTGCACCTTTTTTCTCTTACTTAAAATATTTTTCAATTCTGTATTACTTTTGAGAACTAAAATGATTGGCCTAGGATTTTTTGGCCTAGCGAACCTAGGATTTTTTTAAGAAAAAAAACCTTAGAAAAGTGCAGATTTTTTTATGTATATATAACCAGGATAATGTGCATCAATTTTATTGTAGTCTAGGCAATGACTATTCCATCAATATCGAAACTGGATTGCTAAACTCTTAATTTTTAACTAAACATTTACAAAATAAGATTTTTTTTTAAAGCTTAAAGTCTGAATCTTTTTAAAACATGCTTTCTTTAAACATATAAAAATATTTTTTTCGATTTTAAAACTGATTAAAATAGGCCTAGTCTTCTAAAAGAAAGTTCACTTAAGCTCCATATTGAAAAAGTGCATAATAGAAGGGATCAAGTCAGGAACCATACTGTTTTCTGGCTTATATTTTGCATCCGAACCATAAGGAATAAGAGTTGACTGATACAAATTGATTCAGCTCCAGTGTTGAATTCAGATACTTTTCTGCAGGAGGGATTTCTGTGGCTTCCGGAGGGGACAGCATTATAGAGTTCCAGGGGGAAAATTGCAGTTTTTGCCCATTGAAAATACGAAATCCGAAATCTTCCGGGAGGGGCATCTCATTGCTCCGGCGGAGGGGGGCATTCATCACGGCCCACCCCCTGAATGCAACACTGTATCAGCTCGCACTTGGGCTACAGAGATAATTGATGATTGCTTACCCGTACATGTATGAATATGAAGAATCCCCTTTCCTGTCTTCTTATTTCAGTGCTATATGGAAAGCCCCATTACTTGTGGAAATGTATCATTAAATTATAGTTTTTGCAATAGCTTTTCGGCTAAGCCTGATTCAACATTCAAAACTTGCTCATTTAGCAATGCTTTTGCTATCAAGTCCTGCTATCTGAGTATCAATTAAGAAGTATACTATTGATTGTTCATACACTCTAAACTCGGAAATCATTTGTGCGAAAATAAATGGGCTAAACTGGTTATGTGCTACAGCATACTGTGGGATAAAATTACTACAGATTTATAATTGTACAAAATGGTTTTCTTCGGATTGGAAATTCCAAAAAATAAAAATATTTTACTGTAATTTATAATTAAAAAAATTAAATTATTAAACTGCTACACTTTTAAATAAAAGATTACATAAATCATTATGACTTATTTAATGTATACCTATTGTTGTTAAAATGTTGTAGTGTGTTACATGTTTTTGACAGTTTAAACCAGTTTATGGCAGTTTAAACCAGTTTTTAACTTTTGTCATGTCAAAAACCCCAACACTGCCACTGAATATCCATTTTGGGGGATTCTTCTAAAATAGTGAGTGGATAAACTCTCCTATTTCTTTTGTCTTTGAAATTACGTACCATTTTTAATGTTCAGAAATACGCAAGTTTTAACCTACATTGTCACATTTAGCTTGAGATGAGAAACTAACTAGGGAGCGTTCCCAGGTGCAAGTTGTGGATTTGGACGAGAGTGGTATCAAAAGAAAGGTCTCGTCATGTACATTAAAAGGTCCAATGGAACTACCCGCCCGAATCCAACCGTTTTCGAGATATCCTAACTTGAAGTGTGAATAAGTAAATAAATAAACTGGCAGGCAGGCATATAAATTGTTCGTAAGTGAAAAGTTTGTTTGCATTGTTTTAATCCTCTACTAATACCTTTTCCCGAGCTACGAGCAAAATCCTTTACACCCACACATTGCCGAAAAATTTGCATAAAACAAGGTGCTGGAAATAGCAAAAACAGATGGAAAAACTCTCCGAATGCAGCCGTACGCGAAAACTTCGTAGAATGCGAAGTGCCTGTCTAAAAGAGGGGAAATAAACGGCAATATGTGGGTGTAAAGGATTTTGCTCGTAGCTCGGGAAAAGGTATTGGTAGAGGATTAAAACAATGCAAAGAAACTTTTAACTTGCGAACAATTTATATACCTGCCTGCCAATTTATTTATTTACTTATTCACACTTCAAGTGAGGATATCTCGAAAACGGTTGGATTCGGATGGGTAGTTTCATTGGACTTTTTAATGTACATGACGAGACCTTTCTTTTGATACCACTCTCGTCCAAATCCACAACTTGCACCTGGGAACGTTCCCTAGTAAGTTCTAAAATCAACTAAATAGCATTTCATATCATTCGATTAAAATTCTGTAACAAACATAAAAGAATATACTATTAGGGTTTAAAAAATACTGACATATAAAATGATCAAGGATTAACATAATCTATATTATTAGTGGTGGATATTTCAATCTAAAATTTAGATTAGCATCATTACAGCCCCAAGCACTGTCTCATATTATCCCCATACACTGTCTCATATTTGTCCCCTACATGACCTCATATTAGCCTCATACGCTATTTCATATTAACCTCATACACTATTTCAGATCAGCTCCTTGAGTTTGATTGTTTATATTTCAGACTATGTTAAAAATATTCCAAATTTTAAAAGCTAAAAAGACGTACCATATCGTATAAAATAAAGACATAATTAGAATAATTTAACTAAGTTTAAATTTTTGTGTTACATGTCGAAAGTTTTCAAGTCTGTCTGAAATCAAACCAAGCAATTTCTGGACTAAAATTTGAAATCCGGTTTTTGAAAATATGCGTTATACTTATCCCTTTAATTCCATTAAAAACTTTCCTATATTTTAAGATTGTATTGCAATTACAAATCACTGTTACTATTTATAAAATAAATCTAACTTTATTCAATAAATTATCTCATTTTTCATTTATTCCATACATAATTATTGAACTCATACAAGCTTTTAGTTCGCAACGTTTCTTAAACAGAATGCATTCTCTCATTTGTTATTACTTTGTTCAAATGCGTTAGTATGCAATTGTGTTAGAATAACTTATATTGTGGAACTGAACATAAGCGTTTGTCACTGATTGTAATGAAGTAAAATTCATTCTGCTTTGGGCTTCGAATAAACGAAATGGAGTAAACATCGATGTAATCAAGAAAAATAATTTACCTCTTCTATAAATTACATTTAGCGGACTCCCACAATTTAACTCGAAAAATATTACTGAGAGAAATCTCTTTAAAAAGAACGTGAAATGTAATTTTAAGTGTCATAAATATTATATTTATCTTTAACAAAAATACGTTTCTAGTTTTATGCACAGGCTGATTATAAAAAAACTATCCCGATATATGATACCCTAGCTATCATACCGTTCACAGAAACTGAATAAAATTTTGGTTGAAACTGTTTTGAGGTATGCGCACAAGAATCATATGAAAAACAACAGTTACGGTTACGTTACGGTTAGTGGCAAAATTTAAAAAAATTCAAGTGGCAGCACCTACTTTTTTTTGGAATGTGAAATTGGAATAGTGAAAAACCATAAAAAGCGTTGGAACGTTACCTGTAGCACGAAAATCGCCTTCACTAGACAGACTACATGGGTCGTATTCCATACTGAATTTTTTATTGTTCCTAACACTATTTTGAAAACAATATCTTCATCGTATTTTTCTATAGCACATCTTAAATAAAATCATCGAGAAAATTACTGATTAAGGATTCTGGTAAGAACAATAAAATTTTCTCGAACACAGCGTTCTAGTCTAATGATGTCACATTTCACATTTTGCTTTCGGCTCTGATACCAGCCTACTGAATATCCCTCGAAACAAGTAGAAAAGACCATAGTACGCACATTTCCTGGTTTGGCGTAAGACGGCGTCGTCTCATTAAGTGAATGACAAGGTACTGTGAAATGCGTGCCGCGTATCTTGCTTTCTTGCACTACGAACAACATGCCGCTTACAGGAAAAGAACGTAGGAATATTTTAAATATTTATTACCTGAATGGACAAAATGCCGCAAAGTTATTGCATGTGTACCGAAGAAACCATAGCTCTGACTAGGCCCGTGTACTGTAAAAACTATACAGACATGGTACGCAAATTTGAAGTAACTGGTTGCACAGGCGATTGATCTTGTCCTGGACGACTTTTCGTTACTGTCGAAGCTGTTATAAATATCCTGAGACGGTAAGAAAATTTCCTCTTGAAAGTGCACGCGGCGTTTAACGCTTTTTGCTGTTACCGAATTCTACGTTCGTCAATATTCAGCGTTTTCTTCTCCACATGTTTCCGTATCGGTTCCAACGTGTCTATATGTTGCAAGCGGGTGATAAGAAACAACAATTAGATATTGCGAATGAATTCCTCTTCCGGTGTGACGAGGATGACAGTTGGTCTTGACACATTCTGTGGACGGACAAGGCCTATTTCTCGTTGACTGGTAATGTTAATTCGAAGAACTGCGTGAAATGGGCGGACAAAATGATTTGATGATGCACTTGCACTTCCGTTACACGAAGAAAAAGAGACTTTGTGGGGCTGTATAACAGGCACCTTCATACTCGACCCTTACTTCTTTGAAGAGCTTATTGCCTCAGATCCACAAACGTGTGCGGTAACGAGTGCTCGCTATCTAGAAATGTTGAATAATTATGTAACTCCCAATTTTCAACAGTAAAATATTCTATCTGAAATCGTGTGGATACAAGATGGTGCTCCTTCACATATCGGGTCTTCTGTCAAACGATTCTTACAACAGTTTTGTGGCAGAGTTATCTTCCGCCATTTCACGTTTCCGTGGCCACCAAGGTCCCAGATTTTGCTCCAATGGATTTCTCGCTATGAGGATACCTGAAATCGAAAGTGTATGCATTTCATCCGCAAACTACATCTGATTTGAAAGATGACTTCAGGCGTCAGGTTCTACAGATTCAGGTTCGACCATGGTACATACTTCAGTGCTGTCCACCATCTGCCGCGTATCATCGTGTTGGCAGGAGGTCACGTGGAAGATTTGTGAAACAAAATAATATGTTTTGCTTTCTGCAGCTTCTCTGTTCTTATTGGTTGTTTGCACTTTTCTTCTTAGTCTGTCTAGCGTCGGCGATTTTCGTGCTACAGGTACCGTTCGAACGCTATTTATGGTTTTTCACTATGGAGATCATGTTCTATAAAATATTAGGTGTTGCCATTTGAATTTTTTCAAATTTTATGTAACCCTAACTGGAGTTTAACTATTGTTTTCCATATTATTCTTCAGCGCATACATCAAAATACTTTAAACCAAGGTTTAATTCAGTGTCTTTGAACGGTACGATAGATAGTGGCTCATATATCGGAATAGTTTTTTTATAATCCTCCTATACAGCATATTTTAGTATATATGACGACTTTCGGATAAGACGAAATATATGTGTGCTTTGAGACAATCCTCAATTGAGTGGGAGGAAGATTTATCATGGGACACTGGTGATAATGCCGAAACAATCCATCCAGATGCAGAAATGAAATCCCTACGACGATCCCCCATTATAAAGTTTGGGAAATGATGAACTCTTTACCACTACCACTACTAATGCATATAACACTACACGGAGGAATAAAGTTTAAACAAAAGTTTTTTTAGATATCAATGGACGATTTTTAGAATGGTTGTAATAGACAAGTTCTTTGCGGTAAATATAATTGCTTTTATGTATTATTTTGTTCTTCATACGTTTATTTGTTTAATCTCCAGCATTATTTGTGAACACAAAGTATCTAGAGTGGTTGCAAAATGTACAATTATTAAGCCTTTAACAAATGAATATATCTAACATCTTCCAATTTAATACAAGTTGAATGTTCAGTTGGAAAATGACAACAGATCGAAATCTCAAGTATGGAAATAACACAAGTTTTTTTAATATTGGCCGCGAGGAAAATGAAATAAACGACCGCTATAAATCAACGCGCAAAAAATGAAACCTCTCTGACGGAGCCAATACAGACAAAGCACTCACTTTGAATTGTTAGGATTTACGGAGTATTGTATGAGTCGTTTTTCTTAATGACAAACGTACAACTAATGCAGCATAGTACTGTGAATTTTTGGAGATTAAACTAAAGCTACAAGCAAAAACTGACAATGTTGTTACTAATACATTTTTTGATTGACTGGGTATTTTCTAGTTGAATGTGGATCATAAACGACGTAATATTTTAAATTCATACTTAATTCTTCCATTAAAATTGAGAAACGTTTTAACAATAATTTAAAAAATAATAAATTTTCAAGAAAGCCCCTCAGCAGAAGTGGTGACCTAGCAGAAGACACCAAATTTGACATGCTCTTCACTCGTGACGTCAGTTAGCACTAAAGGTGAACTACAGAAAGATAAACAATTTGCTTTCACAAGACACCATATAAAGTTGATAAAAAAAATAAGATAATATGATGATTAAAGGGTTTTTTTTTAGTTTAGTGTTTTTGAAAGCCCTTTGAAAAGCACTTTTTGAAAGCAAGAAGTCTTTTCTTTAAAATAAAAGGACAATTTTAATACTAAATATTGATAAAATAGTTCCATTATTGATGATTTAATAATAATTAACAATGTAAAATCAAAACTCTGTTGCTACACTTGCATCGACAGGAGGGGGTACTGAAAGCCTGTAACACTCAGCTCCCAGCCTCCCACTTGAGAAAAATATCGCCTACGCCACTGCGTCACTTTTACATTGTACTGTGTTTTCTTATAGCAAATACAATACAAAACTTTTACTTTTTCGCATTAAAATATATTTTACAATAATGAAGATATTTCGGGTATATCCACGAACTTCACGTTTTTTCACAATTAAATCAAAGTTCACGAAATTGTTATAGTAGAGCATTATTATAAGAATTCAGGATTCTATATATATAATTTCACATTAAAAGCAGGATAATTTCACGTATTATGGTTATGAAGCACAGTAAAATAAAAACGTTTTGTTTTGTGTTCATCATTTATAATTAATCAGCAGCACGAGAACGTTTTGTAGATTATTATTATAGTTCGAAAATATACATAATGTACATTGTTTACATATTTACAGATGAAACGTATTTAGTTGCTTTGTTCCTTCTAGAACTCATGATTCAAAATACAATTAAATTTCCAGCAACTATTTTCTTCTATTAAGAAGCCGTAATAAACAATGGCATGGATAAATTTCCTTTTTTAAATTAAAACAACATTTCTTCTATTTTTAGAAGACCAAGAGAAAATGTGCAGTCTACTTATTGCGTTCAAATTTTACGTCACTATAAAAAACTAAAGAACAAGAAAAAAGTTTTTTATTTTAATTATCTAGTCAAATCACATAACCAATTGGCGCCATTCCAGTCTGGCTGAAAGGAGCCCCGAAAGGGAGCTGCGCAAATAATCCACAACCCCCCCCACACACACACACACACACACCACCACCACCACCGATGAACAAGGATTCATCTTCAAAAAAATTAAAGTAGAGAAAAAATATTCTAAAAGATCATACACTATACATAAATACAATACAAATCAAAATATATACTTACATACTGTGCTTCAAATAAAAAGAGTAAAATTAAATTATATCGATATTTCCTGACGAATGTCTGCTACTAAAAATAGAAAGAACAATTTAAATCTATACAAATTATTGTAAAATATTCAATACAAAAATTAAGCTAAAAATTATAAATATACAAGTAATTATAATTATACGAGCAAAAACATTTTTTTTTAAGTCAAAAGTATAAAAAGTTCTTTAAAGTCAATTACAAAAACAGTTCAAAGTTTGTTTGTTTTTTATTTTGTCAGCACTAAATTGTACAGCAAATTTATGAGTCTTTTAATAAACGAATTATTTATTTTCATTTCTTAAGACCTTATTTTGCCGTCTCTGCCCATAAAGGTTTTTGTAACCTTGCCTAACTTCCACAAACTTGTTTGTAAGTGTTCATTATGTACAAGAACCACATCATCTACTTTAAAGCCAGAAGTTTTATTCTGGTCCGTGACGAGACCAGTGGCGTGGCCAAGGGAGGGGGGGAGTCCAGGGGGTCCGGACTCCACCTCGAACGAAGAACAGGTTAACTGAAACATGGATATATCAACAGTTAAAACTGCTAAGACGGAATCAGAAAGAATCTAAGAAAAATTCCGTTTTAGACAGGTTTTCGTCTTAGAAGGTATAATTCAAAGTTCTTTCGCAGTGTTGTGAGGTTTTCCGTTTGATACAGGTTCCCGTTATAAACACGTTCCGTTTTCACAGTACCGTCTAATACTGTTAAAATGTATTCATTCTATATTACACTTCTGAAGATCATAAATGTATTACAGTAAAATCTGTGAAGATGACCTATCTTAAAAGAAAAAAATTCGAGATCCAGTGAAAACAACACGATATATTTATACTTGCTAAGACTTGAAACTTATCTAAAATGGAACTTTTTCCAGTTGTGATTCCCTCTTGTTGGGTTTTCTGTGAACACGAACTCTTCTCGTAACCGGAAACATTTCATGGTCCCGATGACTGAAGGATAACTATACAAGTATACAGTGTATTCACGTATAACCTGACCGACCTTTATTTTCGCAACCGTTGGTCCTAGATGCATACTTCCAATTACAAAAATGGTTTAAATAAGGTAAAGAATTATCTTTCAAGCGATTTGGGTCAAGAAAAATATTTATTAAAAAATTACGAAATTTAAATTTTTATACGGTCCCCCGGTCCTATAAGTGATATTTAGTAAAAATTTACTGTGACACTAACAAGTAAGACAGAAAAAGCCCCATTCACCTAACATTAAAATTGACCGAGTTATGAAACTTTGAAATCCATGATTTATACCACTTTTTTGCATATCAAAACAGATGATTTAGACCATATTTTCAGGGGTCGTATATAAAGTTCTTAAATTTATTTCAAGGTATCTGCGATTTGAAAGAAATCGTATACAACTATTACGATTGAGTTAACTTTATTAGTTAAGTTTCATATTAGTTAAAATAATTGTATTTTAACATATGTTGTATTTTGTAAGGATTTGAGGCTATGATTTCTTTAAACAAAAATTATGTTATTTTCAAAAGGTTTTATTTAACTTGCAACGATCGTCTTTCCAGTTTAAAATTTGTACTCGAAATTTAACTGACTTTCAAATGTCCGATCGAACTTAAAATTTTACATACTGACTGAAATCCGATTACAATGTAATATTATTATGATTTTCGAAGCTTACTATTTTATAGATACTTATATTAGAGGATAACACAAAAAAAATCGGATAGATTACCGTCAACATGTTTAAGAAATGGTTTTTGAAAACATAAACCAACGATGGTTGTGTTTTTTAACTTTTATAATTACATTTAATGTATTTTTTAACGCTAAATAAAAAAATTACCTTCACTTTTAAACATCATGTCAGGATTTTTCGCAAATCGTAAATTTCAAGGTTAAATAATAGCGAAAAATCTGATACTATAAAATAGATGTAAGACTTTTTTATTCAGTTTAATTTTATTTAATTCAGTAATTTATTCAATTTTGTGGCTTATACTGGGTTTCTTACAGCTAAACAGCTCAGGGGTCCGATGAGGTTGGGAGAGGAGGGGGAATCAAATTTAACTTTGAGCATTTTAACTTTGAAATTTGCGATTTGAGAAAAATCCTGACGTGATGGTTTAAAATGGTCATTTTCGGATTCAGCGCTAAAAAATACATGTGAATCCATTTTCAAAGGCTAAAAAACATGGCACAACCCAAAATTTGAAAGAAGGTGTAATCTAACAGCATTTAAAAATATGTATCATTTTTGTAAAGAATTGAGGCTATAGTTTTCCATCCTTTTATTTAACAAAAAGTCTGTTATTTTCATCCTCTTATATGTTCAGTACAAATTGTATATTTTGCAGTAATATGTCAGAATTATTAAAGACTTCAAATTTATATTGCAATGCTACTTTTACTCCCAACCATTTTTTTAATATATCTAACGAAATTATATTTCTACTAAATTTGTGAATGACCCCTAATTTGCAGCAAAAAATATGCTCCAACTTTAAACAGCTATTACTCGGTCAATTTTAATCGTAGAATAACGGGACTTTTTTTGCCTTACTTGTCAGTGTAACAGGACAATTATACTAAATATAACTTATAGGACCGAGGGACCGTATAAAAATTTAGATTCTGTAATTCTTCGCTAAATTGTTTTTTCGCTTCAAACTTTTTTTTATCTTAACCCTGCACCTAATTTTGACCATTTTTGTAATTGGAAGTATGCATCTAAGACCGACGGTTGCGAAAATAAAGGTCGGTCAGGTTATACATGGACACACTGTATACCTGCTAAGATGAAAATCAGTCGACAACGAATTTGTTAACTAACCCTGGGGCTTCCGTTTAAAAAGATTTTACTGTAAATAGATTAAACGAAAAACTTCTTTATCTTGGACTTCGATAGTACCAACTGTTGCTGATACTTAGGGGAAAAGACGAGTTTACACGAATGCAATAACGGCACATTGATTGGCGACACTTATCTTTGTTCATCTTTTATAATTTTATATCGGACAATATTATCAATTACTTTAACCCTTTCAGGGTCAAAGCAATTCCATTGCTAAAATGTTGAAATAAAGGAATGACACCGGAATTTGAAAACAAATTTATTTGTAAATAAGAAAAAGCTATACTTCACAAACATAACAAACCGAATTTTTTTAACCAAAATTCTGGTGCGAATGTGGCATTTGGGAGTTAAAATTAAGTGGTTTCCTAAACATACCACCGCCTTTCAAGGGGTTAAATCTCCTGGCTGGAACTATCAAAAGTAACTTTATTCTTGGACTGTTTACATACGAATTTTTTTTTTTTTTGCAACTTTCAAAATGCCTTCAGAAATCTGAATATGATTTGTCTTCTGTTGTAAAATATCCCAATGATGTCTTTTTAGCTCTAAAAGAGTCTGCGTCAATCAATAAACAAAATACTGGAGAATGGTGCTCAAAACATTGCTGACCTGCCCAAGAGAGCAGAATTCTTCGCTAAAAAAACTGGGATACAATTTCTTTCCGCCATACACATTCTTTGTGAAGATGTCAAGATGGTGATCCTATGAAGAGCAATAATACATCTCATGACAAACGTGAAGAATATTTCATGACATCATTGTTTCGTTCTTGCTTGGATACTTCTAATTCCGGTCTCGCTGATCGTTAGAAAAAGAGCAGAGATATATTGAAAGGTTTTGATGTTCTTCTGGGTTTTTACAAAATAAAGGCAATTTTTGTTACTGAACTTTTTAACCCGAACTATTTAAAAAAAAATGTTAATGGAATATTACGCTGTTTTTTATTATTTTGAATAGCAGTTTTTTATCTTCGTATTTAGTATTATAATTGTTTTTCGGCATTATACGGGATATTTAAGGAATTACAGAAGTATGGGAAATTTCGTATTTTTTGACCAAATTTAAAACGATACGAAATATATCGAAAACGGTTTTTACATTAATTACACTACAGCGTTGAATTCAGGGCGGTACTCCCCCCGGAGCATCGAATTGTCCCCTGGGAGATTTGGGATTTTATGCTTATTAATGGTTTAGACGTTCTGTCCCCTCCAAAGGGTCCTTTCCAGTGTTGCAGAAATCCATAACAGAAAAAAAAATCTGAGTTCAACATTACTTTTGACCCCCAACGACTTACGAACGCCATTTTAACATTGCTTTCAGAAATTTTATAGTGGGAGTGTGAGTTTTGTGTAAGGGGAAGGTCGTGGGGGACATTCTGTCTTTAATAATGAGAAATCGAAAACATAAGTTGAAACTAATCCATATTCTTAACTCCTAAAGCTTACTGCTGAACTTGGAGAATGCTATAAAGATGTTTCAAACCACCTAAGATAAATTGGAAATATTTCTAAAAAAGTGCTAATCCATCACAAATAAAATTGTTACAAAAATTTAACATCCCTAAAGTCGACGGATATCCGAACCAACTACTGAGAACGAATATATCAAAAACGGCGAAACATGGAACACAGAAACCCAGAAGAATTAAGGCTGTCTAAGACAATTCTAACCATACTATTTTTTCCAACATAAGCTTTATTTGTTGCGTGTGGTTGTTACATTACTGGTTTGTGGTAGCCGAAATTACAAGATCCTTTTCTTAAAGATTAAAATCCTATCTCAGAAATTCCCATGGGGAATTAATTGCTGACGGGATTGGCACTTATGCAATCTCATTATCCAGTATCTATTACAGCACAAGTTTGTAATTGAATGGAAAGAAATTAAACATGGAAATTGCTGTTTAAATCTTAACTATTTGATACCAACTTTAATGTAAACAAATATTTATATTATGTTAATCTTGATTTAAATACATTTAATTCTTCAGTATGCGCTCAATTTTTTATATCATAGTGTTTGTAAAATCTTTCTCACTGGTAAATATTAATGTAACTTCATAGAATTATTAGCTGCAATTTTAGAAATTGATCTTACTTTATTTCACTCATGCTATTTTTTTAAATTATGAAATTAAATAAGGATATACCTTAATTCCCAAAGTTACTCGAAATTTTTTACACGCAATTACTCTATTACACACAGTCAATCCTGTAAAGACGTGATCGCAAGGGACTGGAAAAAAGTTCCATTTTAAATAAGATTCTTTTTAGAGAAGTGCAATTAATTATACTTCTAAGATGCACACCTCAATAAGATCTACTGTTCATTTTGTCGGGTTCCTGCAACTCTTCCGTTTGGGACAGTATTCTGTTATATAAATATTTCACTTTCACAGGTTTTACTGTGTTTATAAGTACAGAAAAACCTCTTATGGCTTAATCGCTAAAGAGCGGTAAAAATCCCCATTCAGACATGTTTTCAGCAAATTTAATTGCATGGAAATCCATATCAGGACCACGTAATCTTTCCGTTTAAATTAGGATTCTGATATAGACAATTACCATTTTGACAGGTTTTACTATACATATAACACAAATAAGTATATTCATATAAATAAAGCTAATCTTGCAAAAAGGGAACCTGCCTATAACGGAATACTGTCTTAACCAGAAATATTCCAGAGTCCCATCGAAATGAATACTATACAATTACACCTTCAAACGCGAAATCCTGTTTAAAACGGAAGTTTTAAGCACCCTTTGCGATTTCATCGTAGCAGGTTATACTATATGTATAAACGGAAGGAAAATTCTAAACCCCTCATGAAAAAAAATCCTGGCTACGCCACTGGTTCGTGTAGTGAGAAAGATATAGAAGATACTCATTTTTCAAGCGCTTCCAAAAATGATTCAGAAGAGTCTCGCATAAACGGAAGCGTTTCACTAAAAATTCTTTGGTTGCTGGTAAGAGTAAATCGTTCACTTTTATAGTTGGGAAATACAAGATACGTTTTAGAGGTGCTATAATTTGTTGACCAGGGCGTGCGTTAAATTTCTAGCAGATTGCACGTTTGTTTAAGACTGATTTTATGCAATATCTAGATCTTAAAATCTAAAACTTTTCACGAGTTTTTACTAATGTACTGGACACTCCTGAATGAAAAATTTGTTCATGTGCATCTTTTACAATTAGTTCAATAATTTTATGTTTTGCAGGAATCATAATAGGATGCTTTTCATAAAATGAGGAATTAGACTTTTGTAACTGTCCTCGTACTAACAGCAAACCTTCCTCTGACAGCATAGGATTTAACTGAATAAGAAGATTCGACATAAGAAGATTCGACTCTTTTTGGATACTCTTCTTATATTTCAAGCATTTTATAACTTCAGGAAAACTTTCTTCCTGCACTAGTTTTAACCAAAATTTTTCAGCATGTAATATTTCCTCAGCTGATAATTCTGAAAAATCTCTTTTTTCTACCTTTAATTTTATATTAGAAATAAATCTAAATATTATGTAGTTATTGATACAATTTCTCTAGGGAGATATACTTTTCCAGATTAAAAATGGGAATTTCATCAGCTTTATTTGTTTCGACAACGCAAGAAATGGTTGCTGCTTTTCTAGATTTCTCTTCAGAAACATCAGGTAATCGTGATCCATCTATTTTAACCTAGGCCACTGATCTTCGGGCAAAGAAAGAAATTCAGGACTATACCACCATATTTGAGAATTTATTAAATACTTCACTGAACAACCTCCCCAACAAACACCGAACTTATGGGCCACTGATGGGTTCGTTAGCCTTGGCCGAAGGTGTTCGATGGTGGCCCACTATCAGCGAAAGTTACGGCTCCGTAAAAAAAGTGTCACGCCGGACAGAATAAGGCCACAAGATAATTGGCCGTAAATACAAGAAGTTGCCCACAATCATGCCACTAACTTTTCGCTGAAAATGTTAGATAGCCTTAAACTGCCCACAATTATTCTTTTAATGGCCACTAAAAATAAAAGCTAACCAGAAGCTTGCCTTTGTTCTGCCATTTGTGGTTGTCATAAATTAAATTTATCCCAAAGCTGCCCACAAAAAAGCCTATTAGGGTTATTTAAAATGTAATCACTTGCCACTGTTGTGCCATAACGATTGTTTAGGAATAAATCAAAATTTATTCTATAAAAAAAATACTTTTTATCAGCCTAATTAAATGATAAAATATTTTTGCAGGATTAAAAAAATCTTATAATTATTTAGATATACTTTTGTAGAAAATGAAATTCTTTCACTTTGAACTTTTTCAAAAAATTTCCAAAACACAATATTTCACATAGTGCATTAATTTATTTGTTCATTTATTCACTTACATATTTACAAAATTTATATGCAATGCATTTTTAAATAGTTGCATTTCATAAAAATTTATAAAGTGTATAATTGAAAAAATAAACTAATCAATCAATTCATTATCAAATATTGTATTTTGAATATTTTTGAAAAAGTTCAAGTTAAATGAACTTGATTTTCTTGAAAAGTATGTCTAAATAATTATAAGATTTTTTTTTTTTTTTTTTTTTTTTTTTTTTTTTTTTTTTTTTTTTTACCTGCCAAAACATTTTACCATTCAATTAACCTTCTAAAAAGTATTTTCTTTTGAAGAATAAATTTCGAATTTATGCTTAAATAATATACGTGATTTTAATATAGTTTATTATATATTTTATATAAAAATGTGTGTGTTTGTGATATTCTTTTTACTTAAATTTCCACTATATTTTACACAGCTTCGTTGGTAAATCTGTTAAATTATGCTTATTCATCAAAGCTTTATTAAATCATTATTATCTAAATTTTTGCATCATTTCTGATCATTTTATAAAATATTACATAAAAATAAGTTTCATCTTTATGTAGTTAACGAATGACAGTATAATATTTCTCATATATTTTAAAATTTTGCTTTTATCAGATAATATTTAACTATTTCTCTTGCAGTTTAATAGCCAAACATTTGAAAAAATATATTATTTCAACTTTTTCAAAATTCTTGAGAATTATTTATAATTATTAGACATGTAAATAATAGAATCATAAGACGAAACGCAATTTTTTCACCTTGATTCAACATAAAATATATGATGTGAACATTAAAAAGGTCCACAATCTTACTTAAAAGGCGACTAAAGTAATGAAGAAGATGTTACAAGTTTAAAATATACATTTTATTTAAAATTTCTTAGTACTTTCAAGCCTTCCAAGCTCATCCTTAGAGAATATCTTAATAACTAAATGTTGTTTATTTATACAAATACGTCACTTTGTTTTGAAAATGAGAGGGTCAATAATTACTGAGTAAACGTAGCAGTTTCTTGGATTTAATTTAAGTAAAGAAAATATATATTATTATTATTAATTGCAGTTCCATTTTTTTTACACAAAAATAATTATATCATAAAATAATAATTTAATTATATCCATGGAAAGTGACCAATGAGAAACAGAGTGATGTCATAAATAAATGGAACTGTAATTAATAATAATAATATATATTTCCTCTAATTAAATTCAATCCAAGAAACTGCTACTGCTACTGCTACTTCTACTTTCAACTCTAGTAATTATTGGCTCTCACATTTTAAAAACAATAAACAACATTTAGTTATTAAGATATTCTCTGATGATGAGCTAGGAAGGCTTGAAAGTACTAAGAAATTTTAAATAAAATGTATATTTTAAACTTGTAACATCTTTTTCATTACTTTAGTCGCCTTTTAAATAATATTGTGGACTATTTAATGTTCACATTATATATTTTATGTAAATAATAGTTTAATAGTGATTTAAAAATATATATTAAATTAATCTTGATACTTCTAAATTTTATTTAAATTCAATTGTTTTAGTCACTCAAATTTTCTCGAGTATAAAATCACATTTTTATAATTAAACTAAAATAAACTGTTTTAAGGGGTCTTGTACCTTTTAAACGCGTCGAAAATTAACGAAAAACTTCAACGTTTTAATTAGTTTATCTTCAAAACCTTTTTATGTATATACGTGAAATTTTGGATATTGATTAAACAGATTATGCTTTGTAATATACTACCAACAGAAATTTATTAACCCTTTACAGAATTTGTGTATTGTTGAAATCAAAATAGCTCTTTTTTTACCCCATAAGTCATTGCGCGCATGATATCTTAAGAAAGGATGTATGGATTGTCATGAAATTTGGTAAATATATTAAACAAATATGTGTGTTTAAAATGATCTACTTTTAAGTATTTACAATTGTAATATTTTTAGTTATGACTATTTATATTCATTAAAAATACATGTTTTTTTTTTTTTTTTACGAAAATATTTTTTTTATATAGTTAATGAAATAATTTTAGACTAAGAGTAGATCATTTTAAACACATATATATGTTTAGTATCTTTACCGAATTTCATGCTAATCCATACATACTTTCTCAAGATATGCGCGCAATGACTTATGGGGTAAAAAAAAGAGCTATTTTGATTTAAACAATACACAAATTCTGTAAAGGGTTGATAAATTTATGTTTGTAGTATATTACAAAGCACAATCCGTTTAATCAATATCCAAAATTTCATGTTTATACATAAAAAGGTTTTGAAGATAGACTAATTCAAACTTTGAAGCTTTTCGTTAATTTTCGACGCGTTTAAAAGGTACAAGACCCTTAAAGAACAATATCATCCGATATTTATAATGTTTAAAAATAAATTCGATAACTTCGAAAAACTAAAAATAAACTATTGAAGGGAATTTTACTAAAAATGAAAATATCTTTTACATTTTCTTTTGCAATTATAAAAACTAAAATATAAATATTCTTTAAGATAAAATGATGCAAAAAACAGATAGAATGAAATTAATAAATTTGTAATGAATCAACATGAACTAACAAACTTACCGATATATGTGCTACATTTTGAAACCATGTCCACTTATTCCGACGAAGTAAAATAACGCGAATGACAAAGCAGAAATGAAAACGCACAGCTAAAGAAAAATTCTGAGAATTTCTCCCTCTCCCCTCTTATCGTAACGGACCAGAACTTTCAAAACTGCTTAACCTTGAGCCATTTGAAGGTCCCATCATCTATTTGATTTTTCTGGAGAGGGAGGGAGGGAGAGTTGTTTTATGAGCCAATACCTTATTATAATAAATAAAAGTCATTTTTTCATAAATCATATATTTTTTCTGTTAATATTATTTTTAGTCATTTGGAAAAAGAGCTTTGTTTTCCTTTTCTTTCTTTTTTTTCGTTCTTTTTTTTTCTTTTTTTAGAGAAATAAAGATTTAAGATACATTGTTTGAATTTTTAAACTCTCCATACAGTTTTCAGATAACATAAAAACACCTTTTTTTTTCCTCCGATTTATCCTTTAAATGGGCATTTTATCTCTTTTCTGTAAATTTTTACCCATTTATCTTCACAATTAAAAATTATAAGATTTAAAAATAACAGGCATTCCATTTTATTCTGATATGCTCATAAAAAATATCTTGTTTATCTATATATATATCAAGGCTTATTTTTGACTCAAGACGATTTTACTGAAATGCCTAAAAATTAATAGAACCTTTTCATGTTTATTTTAGGGCATAAAATATACATATCGCATTTTATTTAATACTTTCATATAATGTCAGATTTTAATGCGTATTCTAAATTTTGCCAGAAGTAATTTTTCCAACTGGGTGAAAATGTATCCAGGTCGGGACTCGAAACCAAATAATAATGAACAAAAATTCTTTATTTATTCTGCATTTCTTTACTTAATTCTGCGAAAATTCTTAATTTATTGTGCAATTTTTCACTTAATTATTTTTATACATATGCAAGTTTTATCTGTATTTCTAAAGAGTAAAATAATGGTAGTAAAATCATTAAATATATCTAAATTGTTAGGAATTTAATACAGGCAAGAAATTTTATTTATATTTTCCGTTACAGTGGATTCAGAAACAAAAATTTCTTTTCCAGTATTTTCTTTTACATGGAAATATGTTTCAAATGATATTAAAAATTCATGTTTTAGTAACAGCTTTTAAGTTACCTTTTCTCTCCCCCCCCCCCTCCTCTCCTCGCTCAAGAATAACTGCTTATTGAAACATTTTCTCCTTTTCATTATAACAAATATTTTTTCATGAATGCTGAAAAAAAAAGAGCATAAATAAATTGACATTTATCAATAAATTTTTAAACATGTTTAAGTAGTATATATGTCCGAAGATTGCAGTATTTTGCTATTAATATATTATTCAAATCAGCGTATATTTTATATTATGCTATCTGATTATCTTTGCAATCAAAAACAATATAAAATAACCATTAAATATAATCTTTTTTATTTCAGTGTGTTCAAAATATATTTATTTAAAGATATTTTAAAGGCAAGAAAGTTAAACGCTTTTATGTTGTTGTTTTTTTTCATATTTTTAAAAAATATATAAACAGGGAATTTATGTACATTTTGGGGACAATTTTTTGATTTTTGTAAAATATTTTCAAACTAAATAAAAATATGTAATCTATTTTACTGCTTTAAATATAAATCTCACGACATATTTATATTTTTACTAAAACTCAGATTTAAAATAATTAAACTTACTTAGAAAGAAATGAAGAGAAAAATATATTTCCTCTCTTTAATTAAATATTCGGGTTAGGTGATATTAGCCCTCTACTTTCTAAACGATGACGATCCATTACATTTTTGCCAGAAACCGCCCCTTAAGAGTTGCCGGGCAAAGTAAATGCAACAGTTCTCTCACCGCCGAAACATTACCGTTCCGGCAGTAGCTGCCGGAACTAGCGGCGGGTCATTTACGGCACAACATTGTTTGGTTACAAATGGCCTTAACTCCTTTTGGCCGCGACATATACGCCTTTCGGCCGTAAGTTGAGTGTTTGTTGGGTCTCGTTATTAAATCTGTGGGATTAAGTTTGCCGTCACAGTGTCTCCATAAACTAGGATCAGTCTCAATTTGTTGATTTTCTATAAGCAAGTAAGTTTACAATGGAACTCTATGGGAATTTGGCGAAAATTAGAGATATCGCCAAGTTGGCGACAAACTTGGCCGTATTTGGCGACAGAACAGGGTCCCCTATGGTAACTCCTTATTGAAAATACTTTAATTGAACTTCAATAACCAATGGCCGCCAGTTTGTTTCCCATGCAAAACTAAAATTAATTAAAATTTAATTAATTAATTAATATTTGAAAAAACTGTATTAACATCAATTGTCATCCAATACAAGTTTTAAAAAAATTATTTCAACTTGATAGGATGAATAATGAGTATTTTATTAACGATTGAAAATTTGAACAAGATAAATATATAAATAAATAAATATAGGGAGAGTGTGAGCTAATAATAGGAATTGAACAAATGGTTTCCATTTTTCTTTTGGACCTTTCAGCCAATTAAGAACAATTTCTGAATCGGTCCAGAAAATAGTATTATTTAATTGGATAATGTTTTTGATAAACTTTGCCATTCTACCACCAATAAGTGCTCTGGTCATTCTATAGGGTACTACGTTTTTATTCTTATCAAATTCTTCATAGTATAAGAATCTAAGATAATTGCGATCTTCTTCGGCTATGGATATTTGTAAAAAAGTTTTTTCAATATCAGCCGAAAAAGCAATTTTATGTAAACGTAATTTTAAAATTATATCTAAAAAATCAAGATTCAAGTTAGGGCCATGAATCAAACATTCGTTTAATGATAAAGAATCAAGATATTTAGAAGTTAAGAGTCATAGACTATGCGCATTTTTGTTGTAGTTTCGTCATCACGGATAACAGGTCTGTGTGGCATTTAATAGGAATTATATTCCTTAAGTAAAGAATCATTTTTCAGGAATTTATTATTTAAACTGGAAAACCGCTTCTTTGCTACTTCAAGATTATTTCTAAGCAATTCACAAGAATTTTTCCGAAATAATTTTGTTTCATAACGCCCATTTACGAGTTTTAAATTTTCTTTAAACTCTTTTCTTACCTCAAGATCTGTAATGTTCTTTTTATTGCTTTCAGCAATGCCAATTGCTTCGAGATCCCAAAATGCTTTCAGCTGAGTATTTATATTTTCAACCTAAACACGCAAACAAGCAACTTCTTTTTTATTCGACTCTATCTACCCTTGCACCGTATGACCAAAAATAGTTTCTGCAACGTATAACTCTTTTGTCAATTTTCCCTCGATTCCCTTTAATATTTTTCACAAAAAGTCGGACCCTAGCAAAATATTTATTGTCTGTTCAAGACCTGTATCAGCAGGCTTATAGCCTCTTGTTCTCATTTTCTCTAGAAGTTCTGGTTCTAGAGTTTTTACAGAAGCTCCAGTTATATTATCAACCACAAGGGCTTCGATCTTTATTGAGTTGATAGGTTGCACAACACTGGATAATTCAAGAGCCACAATTTCGTAACATGATTCATAAGGGCGTCTCCGCCCAAAGGGATAAACTAATAAATTTTCTTTTCGTAATGGCTTCAATTTTAATTTTTGTACTAGAGATCTCTTCACAAAACATTTTTCAAAACCACTACCCATAAAACGCGAGCCAACAGTCATTGTTTACCAGCAAACACAGAAACTGCACAAGTCTGCAATATTGTAGTTTTATGTTGTTTATATTTTTGCTCTGACATCATAGATACAATTGCACTTTTCGTTTCATTTTCAGGACTTTCTTTTATTGTTTCATTAAGACAAAACGAATAATCATGGGTATTGTTATCACATTTGGAATTAGGGTTAATTTCTGTTCTACAATTAACTGATAAATGCGATTTATAGACGCATTTGTAACAGCGGCCTTCTTTCTTTAATGTATATCGTTTTTCTTCATCCGTAAATTTCGAACATGATCAGAACTACATGTTCTACTGATGATCAGTCCTACATGATCAGAAGGCTTGTAAAATATGCAAAACTGTTTTTTTAGATGTATTTAAAGAAGCAGCTGAACGCATGTTTTTCTTTTGAGAAAAATTTTGATATTTATTTGACGATTTTTCATATTTGGTTTTACAATTTTCATAAACTTTGCTTTGGGAATTTTTTACTAAATTAGTAGCTTCACGGCATCTCAATTCCGTTTTAATAAAATTTATTAAGTCAGTTACTTCACAATCCTTATCGGGGTCACGTTTTCGATGGAAATCTAGTATCAAATTTTCTCGTAATAACTTTAATAATATGGGTAATAATAAATGGCCGTAGGAGCCTGATGTTACTACTAACACATCAAGATTTTAAATACAAGTTTCAATATTATCATACAACTTTGGGGGGAATTGAGATTAATATTTATCCCCATAAACAAAGCTTAAATACCATCTAAAAGTGATACAAAAGTAAATTGAGATTTTACATCCTTAGCTCTGTTTTTATAACTAAAATTAATCAAAAAATTTATAAAATGAATGCAAGTTTGATAATTAAAAAAAAAACACCTAAGCAATTTTTGTAAAATATTTCGGCTTTCTCTCAAATAATATCATTTGTCAATCATTTATCATATATGCATTCATTAAAATTTGTATTTTGAATGCATGCAATTAATTAATAAAACTTTACATAAATTACCGTAAAATATATGAACACACCTTATAACAAACAAAAAAACAATCTTTGTGTGTTTTTATTTTTTATGGTGATTTATACAAAGTTTTATTATTTAATTGTTATTTACCGCCAGTTTTTCGGTGTTGTTTCACCTACAATTAATACAATTCACATTTATACATGAACACATACACATACAATACACATGTTTTACACGTTTCCAAGTGAATAAAAGAAAAAAAAATGTTAAATTTCAAATGAGCCTCCATTTCGCTTAGATACAATAAATAAATCTAAAATAATAAAATATTTAAAAACTTATCTTTACTTCATTAACTTATTAAAATATCTCCTTTTAAATGAAAACTAATGAAAATGTTAAAAGCTTTGTTTTCTCTAATGCTCTCCGAAATGTTACAATGCATTACTTTTTATACCTAAAATATTTTTAGAAATTTAGCCATTTCAAAGATAATTAAATGCCATAATAAGTGCTGCATAAAATTCGAAATACGTAAAATGAATATTTTATTAAAGAAAGATTCTGCTCCACGAGTGAGAATTTAAGGTTTTGTATTTTGTTAAAAATGGAAATTAGAATGTATGGAGTTAAATATTTATCATACAAGCTAGTTTTATTTTTTATTCAATACTAAATATTTACCTTAAAGGGGCACACATCTGCGTAATTAAGTAAGAAAATTTACCTTAACTTTTAACATACAAATATACCTTTTACCCAAATAGGATAAAACAACATTCATGAGAATTCTGTTATGTAAATAATTTAGAAGGAATTTCGTGTTAGTGTTATGAAAACACGTACGAAGTATTCATAAGAATAAAAAACAGAAATAATTATTTTAAAAACTTATTGTAAATAATTAAAATTGAAATTTTGTATTTTAATTCCAACTATTTGTAAGTTTAATTCAATAACATTAATTAAACGAAATTATTTAAAATAAAAAGTCCATTTCACATTTTATCTTAAATATTTTAAATTCTTATTTAAGGGTTTTGTTTATTTATTTGTATTACAATTACAGGGCTCTGTGGTATTTTGAAACTTCTGGTGTTGACGTATCTTAAACGTTCTTACCTCACAGAAAAAAAAAATGTTTATTCAAAAACGTTTATGGAAAGCTAGTCAATTTACTTAAATCTTTTTTTCATCATTAAAATTTAGTGATATAATTTAATAGTTATCCAGAGTCACATTTTCTCCCCACAACGAGATTTGTACAAGGGTATTATAAAAGCTTTTGCAAAATTTTTAGACGAGTTTGTTTTGGCTTAAAAATATTACCTGCGTAGGGAAATTATTTTTCACAGCTAATTTGTTTTTGAAAGTATAAATTCTGTCTGGCAACTAAAATTTTTGTTTACATGTAAAATGCCACTTTTAAAGAAGCGGGCGGAAGCGTATATTTCTGCACTTTCTGAAGAGAATTATTTGAATTCGGTTATTAAAAAACGCTCTAAGAGGCATGGTTTTTATATATCTAAAACCATAATAGGATACATTATCAATAAGACGGGGGAAGGGGGGGGGGGAAGGAATGTCTTGCTTCAAGTGGAAAAATCGTTTCAAATATGTACACAAGAACAAAAAGGAATTTTTTTAATATTGTAATAGTAATATCTTTTATGCTAAAAGAAAATTCTCCTAAATCGTTTAAATGCTCAGTGTTAACTGTTACCAAAATCATCAACATTGATTTGGATTTTAAAAAGACTAAAAAACACAATGTTGATCGTATTTCTCCAAGACATATCGCCGATATTAGAAAACGATGCAGAATTCATTATGAAAAACATTTATCCAAAATAAATATAGAAATGCTATTACAATAAATAAAGCTTGGGTATATTTCAGTGATTGTAATAAAAGCGGATCCATTTATTATCATCAAAATGGAGAAGAAAATATTAAAATATGGTTCGATGTATCTAATGAAAGTTTTAGCAAAGGATTTGATATTGTTGCTGGGTTTCAATACAACAGCAAATTAAAAATAAAGAGAGTGAAGGAAAGTGTTAAGATCAACTCCGTATACTATCAGAAACATATTTTTTCCCAATTTTCAAGCATAAAATACCAGCTCTTTATCAGTAGTGTCATCAATCTGCTGAATCGCATCAAGATTTTTAAAAAAGCTGTCACATATCTGAATCCACTGTTAAATTCCTGGACAAAAATGGAACGGGAAACGGGTATGACACTGATATACCTGCAATATCTCCTGGTGTATCGCCCCTAGATGTTTGCGTTTTTGAACTTTTAAAAAACGCAATATCCAAAAGTCGATCTGCAACTCTTCGTGGAATTTGGAAAGCTGTGCAAGAGGCATGGAATAAAAAAACTTCTTCCACAATTTCAAAAAGCTATTATCGTCACGGAAATCACCGTGTAGAAAAGCAGATCAGAAAAATGGTTACTAAAGTGAACATTTAAAACACAAATAGTTTGCATAAAATAGTTCTGTAATGCCAAAATAATCATCCAAAAATGTTTCACTTCTCTTTTTAAACATCACAAGATTTCTACATAACGATTTTTATGTTATATCTCCACCGATTTGATGGTTCCTGATGTTTTCCCATAACCTGATTTCAGAAATTTTGAACTTTTCACTCTATTATTTAAGATTTTTCCTCGAGGTGAGGATAAAATTGGAAAAAAAATAATGAAAAAATGTACCTGAGTCAAAAACCTGTATTGAAAAAAATTAAAATTGAGCTGTTTCTTACATTTTAGCAGTTTTTTCAGTATTAATTTGCAAATACTCAGCAAAACTGGCTTAAGTAAAAAAAAAAAAAATATGTATATGTTTTTCTTCTGTTCAGAAGTTCAGAACTTTTGTTTTGTAGACTGCTTGGTACCGCTAATTATGCAGGATCCGGAAGTAGTCTGCTATCAGTGTGGTTGGTACCTGATGTTTTTAATTTACAAATTCTAAATTTTGATTTATTTATGACCAAATTTGTAATTTACCAATTTGACATAAAATCTTAATTTGCACAGAATCTGTATGCGATAAAATATTTGAGTATTTTTCACAAAATCAACATAAACAAACAAATATTAGAAACGCAATATGTTTTTAGAAATAAATTCAGCATTGACTTGTATTATTTTACTTTAAATGTTATTTATAAAACTGCAAAAATAGGATAATTAATGACCTAGAAAGAAGGTTGATAAAGTAAAATATAACCTCTTCTAACTTAACCACGATTCTGAAAAGCATTCCTTTATGTTTAGAAACTAAAGAAACCAGAATATTTCCGAGATTTAAAGAAGTGTTTCTAAAACAAAAAGTCTCTTTTGCTGCGGTAATTTACGGAAATGTCACGAAGTAATTTTTAGAACTGATAAATTTGTTTTTCTAACCCACTATTAACATGAAATAAGATAGTAATTTGAAAAGTTTGTGAAATGAATCCCTAATGGCAGTTTCTGTTGGAATAAAATATATGCAACAGATAGCACCAACCACCAACCTTGTGTACAGAGGTAAAATTAGATTTTGTTGTCTTAAGGCTGTTCTTAATTGATCTGCTCAACAAGCGTAAAATATTTTGACACATTTACAAACTCATTTTTAACAGAAAGGTATAAAATTGGAAAGCGTGGCCATGGAAGCGATTTGGAATTGAACTTATTTTTCCATTTTTTGATCAATCAATTAGATATTGAGTTATAAGACATTTTGGTCACGTGACAAACACGTTTTTCGCCCGCTCTTGAGTGCTCTTTCTTCCTTCGTGCGGAAATTCGGTTCAAAACGCCCACTTTGATACTATTTTCTGAAAGATATATTTCGTTTGCAAAAAAATGGAACAACTAGCTCAATTACACAGTTTCTGAACAACAACACCAGCTAGTTTCATGTATTTTCGAACAAAAATAAATTAAAACTAAAGTCAGAATGTTGCCCTTTTGGATTTGAGAACAGCCTTAAGCAGTAATCAATTTGACATTGCTTCGAATAAAGCTAGTTTCGTGAGTGTTGCAAAATGGAAAAAACTGACACGCGCGCTGTTATAAAATATTTTTTTTAAAGAAGGTAAGAAGGCATCCGAAATTCATAAAGATATGCAGGATATTTTAGGAGACTCCTGCTCCATCATTTAAGACTGTGCATAAGTGTGTGACAGAATCTAAACATGGTTGTGAGAACTTAGAAAATGACCCAAGCAGTGAACGACCAAAAACTGACACAATTCCTGAAATCGTCTAAAAAGTCCACGATATGTTTATGCAGGGTTGTTGACTAACGGTCTCTGAAATGGCTAACGATATAGGCATCTCAGGTGAAAGAACATTTCATATCCTCTCTGTGGAATTAGGGATGAAAAAGTTTTCGGCAAGATGGGTGCCGCACATATTCACAATGCATCAAAAGCGTCAGAGAATACGAATTTGCCAAGAGAGTCTAGACCGTTTTAAAGCAAATAAAACCGATTTCGTGGTTCGATTTGTTACAAAAGACGAAACACGGGTTCACTGTTCTACCCCTGAGACCAAGCAGTAATCAAAACAATGGAGACAAAGTGGTTCTCCAACAACAAAGAAGGAATTGACCACGGCATCAGTCTTTTGGAATGCTAAAAGAATAATACTAATTTGCTATCTCCCAAGGACCAAAAAATAAACAATGAATGCAAAATTTCTAGGCCAAGTAGATAAAAAATTCATGAAAAAAGACAGAAGAAGGTCATTTTCCATCAGAATAATGCACGTCCTCATACAAGTGTGGTAGCAATGGCAAAATTGAATGAACTGAAGTGCGATCTGTTGCAATATCCACCTTATTCGCCAGATTTGGCTCCATCTTACTTTTATCTATTCCCACAACTAAGAATTTTCACAGTGGAAAAAGATTTTCTACGAAATAAGAAGTAAAAGCTGCTGTTGACGACTATTTTGGAGTACTTGAAGAATTGCTCTTTCGTGTTGGCATAATTGCTTTGGAACATCGTTGGATGAAGTGCATTAAACTTCAAGGAGATTATATACAAAAATAAAACATATTTAAAAAAAAAACATTTATTCTTTTTATTTTCATTTCGCGAACTTTTCAAATCACTCTCGTAACATTTTTTTTGGATGGTAGGAATTCGCAAGTAAACATTTTCAGCTGCATAATAGAATTTACACATGTAAAAATAACAAAGTAATGTTCATTTTACGCTGCTAATTTTGTATATTTGTTTGCTGAACATGTTTTTGAACATTTCTCTTCAACACAAAAATGTTTACTTAAAAATTAATAACATCCGGAAAATCGATATATCGTATTGATACCAGTTAGACAAAACTAATTAATGTACTGTAAAACAAATCGGACACGTTTCTAAGAATTACAAGCAGCAAAAGAAAATTATATGTTAGAAATACGTCTTTAAATCTTTGAAATCTATTGTTTTCTAAAGTTTGCGAAGATGAAAAGGCATATTTCGGAATCGTGGGTAATATTGAAGTGGTTATATTATATTTTCGTAAACATTCTTCCTAAATAAACAATTTCTCTCCCTTTTTGGAATGTAGAGATAAAAAACTAAATTGAGAATACTGAGTTAAATCAGTCTTTATTTATGATAAAACCCTGAATACTTTAATAAGTAAAAGAATTTAACACTATCAAAAACAATCCAAACAAATTTTCCAAAATGTCCTTTTTTCTACAAATAACTTCATTTGTTAATTTTTACTTATATGCATTTATTTAAAACGCATCTCGAAGGAGTAAAACACACGTTTGTAACTATTCACATGACTGAATTATTTTTCGTAAATTTCAATGAAGTCTCCATCTATAATTTTTAAAAAAAGGGTTTTGCTTTGGTACAATAAATATATTAAAGGCAAACAATGAAATGTTTAAATATTTTCTTTACTTCCTTAGATTAAAGAAATTTGTGTAACATAAGTATACATATTTTTTTTAATGAAAACTAATAATAATGTCAAAAGCTTTGTCTTATCTAATGTTCTCTAAAACGTTATAATGCGTTTTTCTATATCTAAAATAATTTTAGATCTTTAGGCATTTCAAAGATAATTAAATGCAAATAAAAATGTGTCAGAATGGTAATCGAAAAATGTAAAATGAATATTTTATTATAAAAGCAAAGTAAATCATGAGTGAAAATTCATTATTCGCGATAAGCATTTTGTATTTTCTTAAAAATGAAAATGTGAATATATGGAGATAAAAAATTATCATGCTAACTCTTGTTGCTTTTTATTTAATGTTTAATATTCACCGTTAAATAGAGACAAATATGAGTTAACTAATTAATAGCAAAAGCTACTCTAATTTAAATGTTACTATAGCTGACCCTTCCGGCGTTGCCTGGATCACCTGATGCTAACCTTAAATATACTCAATATCAATGTTGAAACATTTTATGATTTTATAGGAAAATATTTCCAAACAAACCTGAAGTTCTAAGCCCAATGAACCTAGAGTTGATGGTCTCACTGCTTTCAACAGCATGATGCGCAAGCTCCATTTTATTCTTTCACTCTCTCTGTTTTCATTTTGTTTTATTTATATATTTATTCCTTAACCAAACTTCAAATGTTTATGATTTTATATTTTTAAAACGTCCGATAAAGATTTGGATAAACGCGAAAAAAAACCGAACTTTTTTCAGCCCTCGTTTCTAACCTGCTTTGAGATCTTCGGAAAGCTTTGGAACAGGCTTCGCGCCGGACCACCATAATCTGTACGCTACGGGGCCATGTTCATTATGGGTTTTAATTAATGTCTTGACTATTGTTTAAAAAAAATACAAAATATGAGCAGCAGTTGCATTTAAGACTCGCCTTGAGCTATCCTCATCCAACTTTTCAGACCTCTACCTGCCGTAGATTTTCCTAGCATCGTGGACACGCAAAAAAACATCTTTCATTTATTAATATTAAGTAATTTTCATTTTTTTTTTTTTTTTTTTTTTTTGTAAAAGAGGATGAAGCTTCACACGTAAGGAAAATGTTATTTAAATAATTTTGAAGACATGTTATATGAAAACATATGAAACGTTCATAAAACTAATTTTAAAAAATAACTCAAGTGATTTAATTTAAATTATTTCTGTAAATTAACGTCATTGATTTTTTATATTAATTTAAATTCAACAAAATTAATGAATTAAAATATATTAAGAAACGCATATTTTAATTATAGTTTTTTTTTTTCAATTTTTGTTCATAATTTGCTGCTATCGGATATTTGCATTAAATTTTATCACTCGTATTCTTCATTTTTTTTTCACCTTATTACTCAAAGCAATAGCTGGGACTTAAGTCTAATAAATAAATTTTTAAAATATTTTTCCTCGTTCACCAATGTCGGAGTTCAAAGCCAAAAAACTATAGATTATTCTTCTTTATATAACAAATACGAACACCAAGATATATTGAATAGGGTAATTTGGGGATTTATGCCGCACATTTTTTTCGAATTTGTGTATAAAGTCCCATGGTGGACATAAAAAAAAAAAAAATCATGCTGTGCTATTTAATGTTAAATATATAACGCGTGTAGTCCAACAAAAAAATTGAAAAACAATTATTAATGTTTTTTAACGATTTTTTTCTAAAACATTACACTGCGGCGCGTCACCCGTACATTCAGGATGAGACGCCGAACTTATGCCGCGCTTGTAATAAGAACAGAATGAAATTATAAATAAAAATATTTAAAAAAATATATTCATATCTGTACTATAGTTAACGATGTAATAACAAAATGAAGCAAAATGAGTACAATGAAACGTATTAGTAGATTCAAATTAATAATTGTTGCCTACTTTCACTATTAAAATTATCGACTTATTTTTTTTTACATTAAAGTTTAATTGTTATTTCAGCAACAACGTAACATCAGTGTATTAGAAAGGGAAAAGAAAAAAAGTAAAATTGTGTTTACATAATTTATTGTTAACCCTTTCCGGATAGGTAGCTTTTACACAAATTTTATCCGGTTAGTACCACTTTTTACAAAGAAGTTACATTTACTTAAATAATCATGAAAATGCTCTAATTAAACAAAGCAAATATTACTTTTCTTTTTTACTGGTGCCAGAAACAAATTTTGTAAACTCTTTATGAAGGTGCTTATATGCACCTATGGTCCCAAATGGGTTAAAAGACCTGTTTTTTCGACTACAATCTACAGAAAAAGTGTCGAAAAAGTACAGTCTTTATGTAACTACATTTAAACACATGATGCAACGAAGCCAATTACACTTCCTCTTATTTAGAGTAATTTGCAAAGAACGTCTGCGTTACGCGTAATCCAATTTTTCGTTATTATCATCTTGACTTCCATCTTTCTTGCCCTTCATAGTTTTTATTTTCCGCTTTTTCTCCTTTGGTTTTAGAAAACTTGATAACATGTCTAACATGGTTAGTCTGTGCAAAAAGAAAAGGAAAAGTTAATAACACTTAATCATCCAGTACAAAAGAAACTGCGGCATGTATACCAGAATAGCAGTGCGGCATGTATCGCATTTTGCATGGCGCAGACGTCGGCCATCACAGTTACCTGCAATCGCTAAGGAAAATGGCGTAACCATACACACAGTACTCTATACAAACGCTAAATTTAGTTTTGACTTCGAAATCATGCACGCATTTAGTAATTAGTGTATGAAAAGTATTTAAACAGAACGTGTTTAAAAGTTTGGACAGTGAAATCATGCACTCACGTCAAATTAAGGATTGTACTTCTACAAGTAAACATCGAAATATGATTCACGCTATACACTGGTTAAAATAATCTCATTGCGCACCTATATTGTGCGTTTGACGACCATCTATCGATAATTACAAGAAATACAAGGGGTGCGGCATCTATCCCGTATGCGGCGACTCTCCCGGAGTTACCCTATTCAACGTTAATTGCTAAAACGTGTTAAATGAAATGGTAAAATGTTTTGTTTACAACTGCATCTACGTTTCGGCTTCACCGAACTAATTTTGAAAACAAATCAGAATATTCTTTAGATGCACGATCTGCATTAATGACATTTAAAATTAGTGATCTTTATTAAACGAGCATACGTATAATGTTTATAATATACGTATAATATGAATTACACGGTGTACAGATTTTGGATACGTATAATACGGTCAAGACCTTTATAAGTATTATACGAAACAGTATATACTCTACAGCGTATGCACGGAACTTACTCCAGTGTTAAAGGTATAAGAGTGAATATAACAAAATGTGAGATTTTGAAAACCAAAATTTTGAAAATTTAAATCGTTTCAAAACTTCTGTTTTTTTTTTTTTTTTTTTTTTTTTTTTTTTTTAATGTTGGATGAACAGCTGAATAAAGGAATTTATATGTAAAATTGTTAAAGTTTGAAAAGATTAAGTTCATTTTTATGTAATTATAATTATGTGTCATTTTCTTGGCATATGTATGCCAGGATAATGACAATTTCATTCAAAAACATTTTTCACATTCTTGTTTTTTTTTTCTTGTTTTTTTATCTAACACTAGGGGGCTCGGCCCCCTACGAGCTACGCTCGCCAACCCCCCGTTCAGACACTGCAGTCTCTAAAAGCACGCTAATTTGATCGGCTTTAATTGAATTTTTTTGGAAGATTGAATTATAATTAAAAAAACAAAGGCGATCGCCCTATAAACGGGTTTCTATTCATTTCTCTTTGATTGGGGAATTTTACGGAAAAATCAGCTGCTGTTAAAAGATACAATGGCATTTCAAAATCATCTAATATAAAATGAATTAAGTAAACAGAGTCTTTGTCTCCCGGTATTTTTTAACAAAGCGAAAAGAAAGTCCTTTTAAATAAAACATTTTAAATATATCGTTTTTAATCTGACGTAATTTTCACCAAACTTTTCTTTCCCTTTTTAATATTCACGTGAAAATGCTTTTATTAGAAATGAAATATTATTTGCGCTGTCAAAAAAAAAAAAAAAAATAGTTGAAAAGTTCATCTCAAAATATCAAGTAAATGTCTCGCGCTATTTTTAAATTTAAACTACTATTTTGCAATATTATTTTTTGTTCATTTTACGTAATAAGTGTAATGTGACGTAAATGTGATGTAATTTCTCCTATTTAAGACTTCTAACGCATGTTAATGAATTTATTACTTTACAATATCCTTTCTCTGTTAAAATTCACGTGTAATTATAGATGAAGTAATTTTCAATAAGTTCCTGCTTTTTATACGTAATTATTTAATTCTAATTTGAAAGTTTTTCTTTTCTGTTTATAATAGTCACGCGTAAATAAATTTTTAATTTGAAGCAAACATTATTGTTTCCGTTGTTTATACAGTTTGGCAACAGGTTAAATTAGTACAATTTTCTGAAATAAGTAAAAAAATATCTCTCGAAATGCTGAAAATTTGAATTTAAAATAGAAATGAAACCTCGAAAAATGAGTCAAATTAAAAAAATAAATTATTTCTGCACACCGGGAAATTATAACGTATAAAATGATCTAAAAAGTATTAAATTCCGATGTATAGTTTTTGCTCCTATAAAACTTTTTTAATGGAACGATTTTGTCCAACTTTAGCATTAAATATCTGTTAAAATAATTCTTCGATTTGAAAACTGTCTACATCAGCGTGTTTATCAAACATTTCTGTATAATACTACCAATTTTCATATTTTTGTATGCATTATTTTTCTTCATATTAACGAAGAAAGACCTCCGGTCACAAAAAATTCAAAACCGGCGGCGGCGGCGGCGGTGACAGCGGGAGTTACTTTTTTTTAGAATAGAGAGATTTTAATTTTGTTTACAGGAACATGTTTCCTCTATGTCTATAGTACCTCAAATTGAGTGTAATGTTCAGTTTTATTTGTAATTTATAGGAGCCAGGAAAATGGCATAATAAAAGTCTACTCAATTTTTACAAAGCCTTTAAACACATTATTTTCAAAGAAATATCTAAAAGATCTTGCTGGTAGCAATGATTTTACTACTTTTGATTTGAACTATGTCAAGAACAAGAAGAATTACTCAGCATCGCCATCTTTATACCTCATAAAGAACTAAAATGAGCAGTCCAGGACAATAACATTAATTTTCAGTGACAATCATAATTTAATTATGGAAAATTATTTGTAAAATATAGAACTTGTTACCTTCCGCATATATGTGTTATATAAGGTATAATTATTAATTAGAAATTTAAGAAACTGGAAAAAGATATTTGTACATGACAGCAGAAAGCCTTTTCACACACCACAGTGTGACATGCCAGGAAAATGACAATATGAAATTTTAAGTCTTTTAATTGCTTTATTTTTGTGTTATTATGAATATAATATCTCTTGAAAATACCCCTGTTGGTGATTGCCATGTGTTTTATAAATCTCGCTTTTAACGAAAGCAATTTTTTCCTCCTGCCCGTTTTTTTGCTAACGTAGAACATTTTTTCTCTTCCCGCGTTTTTAGGGTTGATGTAATAATATGACGTAAAAGTGTAATGGTTTTTATGCTCTCACAGACATGCAGTTGCAGAGTTAGAGAAGAGGCTAGTTTTAGCTGCGAAAAAATTCGAAGTTTTATGAAAGGAAAAAAGGGATCGGATTTTTAAATTCTGACCGATAACCCTTAAAAATATTTGTTGCGTTGATCACCGATTGAAATTTTTGCTGCGAAGAAATGTTTTAGGAACTTACGTTGGGCATAAGAATATTTAGATGTCCTGTTTATACGTAAAAATTAACTGCGAAAAATTGAGTGCTTCGGTAAACAGCTTTTGTTCTCAGTTTAGGTGAGATACAGTTTGCCCTTAGGATAAATAGTAATTTAAAATTGTGGAAAGTAAAAGCGTCACATTTGTAGAGAGTGATTTTCTTTTTTGCTTTTATATTAAAGTGAGTTCGTTGCGATTTTATAGCATGTATGATTATTTTCTCTGTATATAGTGTATTATAATTGTGTAAATATTCTAAATTTAATGTGTATAGTCAAAATTTAAGCAGTGCGTTATGTTTTTATGTCTAACAGTTGTATATATAAATGTTTCATTAAAGTTAAGATTTATTAATTTGTTTTGGTTTAAATTTGAAGTTTAGTGTGTATTTATTTAAGAGTAAGTATAGCCGTCCTGCAAGCATGTCATCGCAGTTTTAGCGGCACATTTCTATGTCATTTTTAAAGTTGTTATTTTGAGTTTCTGACAACTTCTAAGAATATTTTTTTATTAGAATGTAAAAAGGAAAATTGCATTATATAACATTAAATAGAAATTTTATTGTGCAATTTTTGGACTGAAATTTTCGCATTTTGTGATATTGACCCATAAACGTTTAAACTGTTTCCGTTCAATGCGAGAAAAAAAGGTTATTTTTCATAATGGCATATAACAACCATAATTGAAAACATAAGAAGTGTTAAACAACTCAAACTATTCCAATAAATTTATATAATATTTTAACACTTAATTGAATAAAAATTAGAATTAACATAAATTAATTAAAATATTTATAAGGAAAAATAACAAGATCCTATGTATGAAACATATTATGCAGATTCCTACAGTAACGCCACCGATTTCCAGATTGATTTACGATCAGTGACGTAAGGCTTATGACGTCCATTGGTATTAAAAGTAAACACGTATACTTGAAATATATGTACACTTGAATATATGTATACTTGAATTGTACGTTTAACCTATATACGCTTATACATATCCGGATACATTTAAACGTATCGTTTAAAGTATATGTATTTCATACATACGTATTAAATGTACATACATATATCAGTTAAACGTGTAACTGAAATACGTATCACGTAGAGAGCATAATTTTAAATTATTGCATTATAGATTGTGCACTTGAAGATTATACTCATTAACCTTGAAACACGGCTTCGGTAACGCGGAATCTCTAGACAATTTGTGTATAAAAATTTTACTGTTCTATTTAACAATTTTTATCATTTAATGAAGTATGTAGCGATTTTCCATTTACCCACTTAGAGTTACAAGCGTTACCATCATGAAACCGATATTTAAACCTTCTTTTCCTCGTTGAAATTCAGAAATATATTACAAAATTAACAATAGTTAACAGCAGCCATATTTTCTTTCCATAACTATTCTTTTGTAACGCTGTCAAATATTATTTTTGACACTCGGTGCCAAAAAGGAGGTCATATTCTTCGTTAAATATTTTATGCTCACTTAAAACTGACATAAAACTTTTTAGACATTTAGGATGAAATCCCCAGTAACTGACACCTTAAGGATTTTTACTTGTTCGTATTTCATTTATCGACTTCGTATTTTATTTATAAGATTATTTCAAAACATGATGTTCCGTAAAAAGCAGTTATACATCAAACTATGGAAATTCGTTCAAGGAACCCGGAAATATGTACCGATAGTGTTTCATTTCTTATTTTGGAAATCGGGGTTAGCATTTTGAATGGACTGTGATGTTCCCATGTTTTTCCAGCCCCCCTCCCCCCTCCTTCTTTTACACTGCTGGCCATCCAAAATTCAATACCAAGAAAGACAAGAGCCACCAAAGCCAAATTCATGTTAAAGATTATGTATAGTATCAGTGATAATTGATTCCAAAGACAACCTTCTTTGAAATGAGGTAGACGGGAAAATCAGTAAGAACTGTTACCTCCTTGTCTGTCAATAACCCCTAATACACGCCGCGGCTTAGAGAGAAAGAGGCTTTGGATGTGTTGTTGTGGAATGTCATCCAACGCTTCCTCCACACATAGCCAAAGTCCATCTCGTGTATTCGCGGGAGCGTCATTCCGGGCTAGGCGTTATCCAATCCCAGACATGCTCGATTTACCAGACATGCTCGATGGGTGATACATCTGAAGAACAAGCAGGCAAAGATAACAATGGAATATGGTGAGCTAAGAAGAAAGCTTGAACATTGCGTGCAACATGTGATCTCACATTGTCCTGTTGAAATGTGGCCGCAGGCAAGCCCTGAAGGTAAAGGAGGAAAACAGGCTGCAAAACCTCAGAGATATAGCACTGGCTGGTAAGCGAACTGTTAATGCATATTAGGGGGGTGCGGGAGTCGAATCCAATACCACCCCACACAATAACACCGGGTGCAAGACCAGTGTGACAATGCATAATACAGCAGGTGAGCAGCCTCTCCCCACGGTGTCTCCAAACTCTAATTCGACCATCGTGATACTGCAGGCAGAAGCGTGATTCATCTGAAAACACAATATTATGCCATTCGGATGTCTATCTCTTCCGTTCAGTGCACCATTGTAAACGCAGACGCCAGTGGTTAAATGTCAAAATAATGGCCGCTTAGCGGATATTCCACTATACTGCAAACGATGTCAAACTGTTCGTGCTGACACCGACTGTCATGTTATAGATTGCATTCGTTGTATTATGATTGCCGATGTGGCAGTGCGTTCCATCAGTGACATGAGCACAATATGCCTGTCTTTTTGTGGAATGGTGTGACGAGGCGGTTGCAATCGCTCCTGTCAGTCTGTCGTTCCCTCCTGCATCCACCGATTCCATATTCTCATGACAGTTGCTTGGCTACGTCCGATACGATGACCAATTTTTTAGAAGGATAATCCGCAATCTCTGTGTGCAGAGATTCTGCCGCGGTCAAAATGCGCTTGAATGGTTCTCGTGTTTTTCTACGAGGTATGCTAAATTTGTACACACAAAAAATCGTACGAGAAAACAGTTCATGTTCTTCAAAACGACAATCTTTCTACCCTTTACATGTAGATTGTAAGGGACGCTGCAGTCGCCCAAGATGAGCGCGAGCGCTGAAATCGTAATCATTTGCATATCATACCGAGGTGTATGCATGGTGCAAATTTCACACTGTTCCGTTTATCCTTCATGGTGTTGCTTTTTGGATGGCCAGCAGTGTATTTCTTTTGAATAACCGCTGGAGTTGTTTTTAAAGGTTTTTGAAGTTTCCATTGCTTCTTTCAGTTTGAATATAATTTTTGACGTTGTAGCATGTAGATTGTTTCCTGCCGACTTGTGCTTTTAGAAAATTATATTCCTGAAAATGGCTTTGAATATTAAACCGAAACGTGGAGTTTTATTTTATTCATGTGTTTTTATTTTTACATTATCTTTAAATTTATGAATAAAGTACACGTTGGATAGCAACCTCTATTGTTTTAGTCAATGTTAAACAGTAGTAAATCTATTTTATACTTATCTTTGTTTTTGAAAGTATATTTGAGATACATTAAAAAAATATTGTTGACAAGATTTTGAAAAATTATACTTTTTATTACTAAAAATTAATTATTTTCATAAATATGGCCAATAACTCCAGTAACTGACGCCATCTCTTTTTTGAAAACCAATAGCTGAAAAACGAGTTATAACGGATAAGACAATCAATAATAACATGATATAATACGAAACATGAAGCTACGACGGTAAAATGATAAGAAATGCACAATACTCGTAGAGCACGAACGAAATTACATCCAGAAGCACGTCTGGGGGCATGTAGAAGTAACATTCTCCCTCTATGTCTAGATTTGAAGTCGATGAATCCATCCAGTGTGTTTTGAGAAGCGGAAATATGAAGATGTGTTCTAGTGCTATGTCAACGCGAATTAAACAGCGTGCTATTATCGAATTTTTAACTGCTGAAAAAGTGATTCATGCTGAGATTCACCGTCGTTTCAAGATGACGATGCTGTTGATAAGTCTACTGTAAATCGATCGGCGGTAAAATTTTGTGATTGCGAGCCTAGAAAAGCCATAAATGTTGATGAAAAACGCAGCGGTCGTCCGATCACTTCCCAGACAATAAACATCGCAAACACGTCGACGATTTTATTCAAAATGACCTGCGAATCACTTAAAAGTGTATCGCAAACCATATTGGAATATCCAAGGAACGTGTCCTCATTACTGAACAATTGGAATACCGTAAAATCCGCAACTGCAGAAGCTCTCCGAAACCTGAAGTTTGAACCGATTCCATACTCTCCTTACTTCCCGATCTCCCACCTTGAGATTTTTATTTTTTCCTCTACTCAAGAGAGACCTAAAGGGTAATCATTACACCTCGGACGATGAGGTGAAGGCAGTTGTAAAGTCCTGGATTCGAGAAAAGTCGGAAGAAATTTACAGTGACTTAATAAGAAAACTTGTTAGCCGTTGGGAGAAATTTGTTAGCCTTAACGATGACTATGTTGAAGAATAAATATATGACTTTGAAGCTTAAGAATTGTACTTTAACCCTACTAACGGTACTTATGAGTACCATTAAAATAACTTGTTATAAAAATGATTTAATACATCGATTGGTAGTAACACAGAATGAGTTATAGATGCATTACTTCATCTTGTTCCAAAAGCACTATTGGTTGCAGAAAATAAAAATATTTTAAAAAGGATGATTTCTTTTCCTTTTGAATCTTTTCAGCTTTCTTGGCATTGGAGAGGGAGGGGGGGGGGGAATTTCTCAATTCGGAAATATTTCTATTGTAAGAACATTATATTTGTACATTTCCTACTTCTACAAAATACTAAGAAAAATATTTAAAATAAAAGATTTGAGTGGGGTTATAAATATTGCACAAAAACCCTATAAATTAAAATTTAATTAATCCTTATAAATCCTTCAAAAATTTATTAAATGGTTATGTAAATCTTCTAATGTAGTTAAAGCAATTCCGAAAAATGCTTTAGAAGATAAAATTTTCATAAATTCATAATTCAGTACACAAAGGGTTAATGTACTTTTTGCCTGGTTGTGCTATTTGTTTTTATTCGTGTTCTACAAGCACGTGCGCCTTTCTTTTCAGCCTACCCTCGTACAACTAAGTATCATTACTTTGCAGAGTTTTACAAGAAAATGCTTATTTGAGTTACATTTTTTTTTTTTTTTTTTTTTTTTTTGTAGTGTCAATTACTGTTTAGGTGTCAGTAACTGGATGTTTCACTCTAGATGTGTTTCTAAATAAAAGAACAAAATATTTTCACAATTAAAATAATTTAACAATTTTCAAAAAATATCTAAAGCATTTTCTATACATATATTTTCGCCACACAAAAAAAACGAATTTGTTACTCTTTAATGATATGCACATTTATTTAAAATTGCGATTTATTTAAATCCCGAAGGAAAACAATTCGTGTTTAGATCTTTTCGTATGACTAAAACAATTTTCTTAAATTTCAAAAGAGTCTCCAATCATAATATAAAAATTTTCGCTTTTGTAGAATAAATAAATGTGAAACAAACAATAAAATATTTAAACATTTTCTTTTTTACCGTTACATTAACTTATTAAAATATTGTTTTTTAAATGGAAACTAATAACGTATGAAAGCTTTGTTCTTTCTAAAGCTCCCTGTAAAGTTATAATGCGTTGCTTTTAATACTTAAAGTATTTTTAGATCGTTGTATATTTCAAAGATTAAATGCAAAAGCAATGACAGTGTAGGGCTCGAAAATTGTAAAATGAATATTTTATTACAGAAAGAAAACGATGCGCGAGTCCGATTTAATTATTTGTGGAAAGGTTTTTGTATTTCGTTAAAAATAAAATTAGAATATATATCATGCTTAACTAGTGAGGGTTTTTTTGTGTTTAATCTTTACCATTTATGAAAGCATACTTTAATAAATAGATAAATAAATATGCTTATTTTAGATTGTATTAATGTGTAATTGTGACAAAAAAAAAAGAAAATGCTCGTATAACTCTGTCACAAATCATCGTATTAAAACGTGACTGGTACTAATTAATTAGAAATAACGTATACTAATTTATGCAGTACATAAATTATGCTTTCCACCGTAAAAATATTACTTACATAATCGTGTAATTTAAACTGATATAACTTGTGTAATATTAGACATTAGTGTGTAAATAACACCATATAAATCTGTTAAATTACATAATAAGATGGAGGCACTAAGGCTGCCACCAATTTTATACAGTAATGTTACATAATTTTTTTACAGTTTGGGAATCATCTACACATTAAGTGTGTATTCGAAAAAATATTTTTCTACCCTCAACAACTCGAAATCTTCTGAGACATTTTCAGACTCATTTTTAAAATTAAAACATGAAACTTGCTTAGATGATTTTTGGAGAGATGTATAAGAGGCCATGGGATTTTATTTTTCGCTCAATTAATTAGAATTGGATTTTTAAACGATTATTTTCTCAATATGGGTTAATTACATGAAAACGTGTCATGTCCGTCACGCAGCTGAAAATCGCTATGCTTGTTGGCTACCAGCATTTTAGATCGGAAAAATGTGACTTATTTTATCGAAGATAGCTCATCAATTGAATAACGCGAAGCACACTTTTCGAAAATATCGGTGACCAACAAGCATAGCGATTTTCAGCTGTGTGACAAACAAGACAAGTTTCATGGAATTAGCCTATGATTATTTTTTTCATTCCCAGACCCCCCGCTTCGGCAAAGTCGGTTCAAAACGCCAACTTTGACAGCATTTTTTGCAATATTTTTTGAATTTATCAAAAATCGACAAGCACGGCACATTATGTAGTTTCTAAATAAGAGAATTTGCCAGTTTGATGCGTTTGAGAGCAAAAAGGAATTTAAAAATAAATCAGAAAATAAGCAATTTGGATTGTAATACACCTTTAACCACTTCACTTCCAGGCTTAATTTCGCTGGTGAAGCGCTATATACCAGGCTGTGAGGTGCAAAATGTTTGTGTCATAAATCATTTCATAACTTCCGTGATATAATATTAATGAATTTAAGGTCGTTAAATGATTTACAACATTATCATAATGCGTATGAAATAATATTGTAACGATTTCCTTTTAAATGAGAAATTTCTCTGTGCGTGGGAATAACCTTGACGAAAAACTCGGCATAGTGAAACCAACTTTACTGGAATATTTTCTCATGTCGGTAACTTTTTAAGTGATCTGAATAGAACTGCTTTTTCTTGTGTTGAGAAGAATCCTGAACAAAAGAATTCCAAGTATTGCACCCTGGTAGGAAAAAGACCTCGGTTACAAATGACCGCTGTGGGAAAAAATATCACCTTGGTGAGAGGTGCACTACGATTTCGTGTTTCCTAGGTAGAGATCCAGGAACGGGTCTGATTATGAGTGACTCACTTTTTCGCTACAATTTGAGTGGACGAGATAAACGCCTCCCGATGGAGAGGGGTTGAGAAGACAGTTAAGGAAGTTGAGAAAAAGTCTCGAAAGAGAGTGGCAGCAAGCTCTCTTGGAGCGAGAGAAAGATTTTGTGGATGAAAAATGATGTTGACGTCATTGAGAGAAAAGCTGCGAAAAGTGGAGAATCACCGGGGCTCAACACGAGCGTGCTTTGAACTATAATTAATGATGACAAATAAATATCCTAGAACAATTGGAATGTGTTAGACAGTGTCAACGTTTAAAAACTGTTTGTTTATACTAATAGACTATGAATTTCAGCGTGTGTGCACTTCTATATTTATAGACTTTAAGTACTTCAAAGGTATTAATCCAGACTCCGTTTTATAACTGGGGATAATAATTGTCACGAATCCAACATTTAACAAAATATGTAATCAGTTTTTTCTTCGTCTTTTAATCAATAAAGATTAATTTTAAGATTCGAAAGAAGGGCGTGTCGTACGCTACCATCAAACTTACAATTTGATTGACATACTCAGAACTTTTTACAATATATAAAACTTGCACATTATATACACACCAATGATAATGCTACATAAACGCCCTTGGAGTGTTCTCATAGGTCAGAAAATAGTTAGTAATTTTTCACGATATTTTTAAAAGTGATGGCCGAAAGCTTATTTTCTTACTTATAATGACGTAAGATGTGTTTTGAACGTATTGGTGTACGTAATGGTCACTGATTACTGAAATCAGAGAACGTACACAGCGTACGTCCTGGGAGTGAAGAGGTTAAACATCGTCTTCAGCTCATCTTCCACCGCAGCCTGCTGCGAGAGAACTGTATATTTTTACCCATCATCTGATAATTCACCTTAGATAATTCCTGCATAGACTCGAGTAAACGGGGTCATTACGCATCCCGTAGTTACAGAACAAGCCTTTGACAACATTTGACCTTTGACCTACACAATAAAATTCTAACAAAATTTTAAATTTTAAATGCTAACAACTTTAATATCGTATTTGGAGTCATAGGTACATTTTACCTTAAGATACCAAACATTAAGTTATTTCGTCAAGTAGTTTAAGAATTGTGGACCTTTAAACTCTAAAACTCTCGATGTTAAATTTATTTTTATAGCTCAAAACAGATTGCAATCCGTCTATTTTTTTAAGCATGACTGAAAAACTACTTTAATAAATTAGCCGTAATAATGGTTTTGCATATTTGACGTTTCTAAAAACCAATTTTTGCTAAAAGTTTTATAAGTTGCAATGCATATTTTTTTGTTCGGATATTAATTTCATAATTTGCATTTGTTGTAATTAATATTCGATAATGTATTGTAAGGTATAAAATTTTTAATATAGGAGAAGATGGCGTAAAATGATCTCCTCAAGGGAAAAACTTGTGTAAAATAACATAACTGTTTAAATAAAAGTTTAGCCCTAGGCTAATATGTTTTACACTATATTTTGCATTATAAACATATTTTAATAATGTTTTAAACCCAAATCGAATAACAAAAAAAAAATAGATTTTTGAAAAATTGTCCAAAGGATCATTTTACCTTCACCAAAGGGCAAAATGATCCTTCATTTAAAAATAATTGTAAATTGTTTTTTATAAATGCTATAAAAGTAATTATGACAATACATTATGAAATAAAATAAGTTTTGCAATCAAATAGCACACATAATTTATATTATGTAAAATTTAAAATAAAAAGTATCACAAATAATTTAAAAAAAAAAACAATAAAATGGAATATTTGTAAATTATGATCCAAAAATAATAAGATAACACGTGGACTCAAAGAGAAAGATACGGGCAGTCACACATTTGGCTCCCATGATGGCTAGGACCCGGTATCGGACTTTCTTCAGCCTATGAAATTGTAGTAAAACGATCCACGTAATGGATCCTTTTACACGGCGACATGGCCGTCCATTTTAGGTCATATTACTGAATGACAACGAGAAACATAACAAAACTATACAGTGTAATTCAAGTCTAAAAACATACTCTATTAGGTAAATCAAGTCATATTTCTGTACATAAAAGACTATATATATATAAATCAATATAAAAGTTAGTGCTTATCTTATAACAGATGTTATAAAAATCACTTTTTCAAAGAATTCTATTCAGACGCGTAATACTGCAATCGCTTGAATACTGCCATTGCTTCTTCTTCACTTGGCACAGCTAGTTTACGTGTTACCTTGTCGATAGCGTGACCTGTCTAGAAGAAAACATATGTGGACCGTTTTTCCCGCTAGGATCATTTTATGTCACCTTCCCCTAATTTGATTTTTAGAAGCTTCAAATATACAAATATAGAATTGCAGATGATTTCGTAAAGTGATTTTTTAGTAATTTTTAGAAAAACTAGCAGCAGTGCAATCTGTTTTGCACCGATTAAAAATGAATTTAACATTAGGAGTTCCAAACTTTAAACCTAGATAATTCTTGTTTTCCTAATCTGTTTGACCGAATGACTTCCCATTTGATATCTGAAGCTAAAATTTACTGAAGAATACAACTTTAACTATTTGTGCCATCATGTTGTTATATCCAAAAATCAATGTCACTTTTACAGTGGGCAATAAAAGACCGTTTTATTTACAGCTGCTACCTTTCAACACAACAGTTAATACAGGGTGATTCTAAATTCATGGTACAAACTTTAATGGTTGGTACAGGACACTGTAAAAACCATTTATTGTGTAGGAATGTATGGGCGCAAGTGACGCGTTCAGGTACAAACACCAGGGTGCCAATTTGGCCCTTTTAAGAAAATAATTCTCATTCATACCAGAAAATCCCTATACTATTCTTTATTATTATTATTATTTAAGACAGACATTTCATGATTACATAAAGAAAAAATTCTTCTTTGAAAATCTCCGGTATGAAAACGAAATTTTTGAATTAAAAAAACCCCGTAAAACTGATAAATCTGTCAAACACAGGAAATACATGAAACGAAATAGAAATAGAAGAGTTTTTTTTAATTGACAAATTTCGATTTCATACTGCAAATTTTTAAAGAAGTATATCTTAGTCAATGGATTTTGTTTTTATGCCTATTTTTTTAACATGCTTAAAATATATTATATTCTAACACCTAATTTATTATATTCTAACACCTAAATGAATATTTTTCAAATGGGGCTTGTTGAGCCAAAAAAGTTAATGTCGAAACTTAGAGTGAATATTAGAGATAATAATAATCTGTACATTTTTAATGTGTAAACGACTCCGTATTTTAAAGACAGCATGAATTAGTAAGCGTTATTACTTATTGTTAGTACCTTTCGCATCTTTATATGATCTATTGCAGCAGAGATAATAGGTGGTGAGATATCCTTTTTTTTCGACGCCTGTACCTTTTTAATAAAAGGGGATGAAACAATACACCTGACAATATTCTTATTTCAATAATTTAGAGATGAATCCATATTAGATCTCTGTAAACAGTTATAAAATGTTCGTAAAACGTTCAAGATGAATTATAAAATTTCTGCAAATAATTAGCCTTCAAAATTTTTCTCTTAACTAATTTTAATTCGGGTTTATGCTGGTTTGAATTTTATCTCAGTTAATTTAATTTTTGCCGAGAGCTTCTGTTCAGAATTTGTTTTCAGCAGTACCAGTTTTTGCCGCAGTACCATGGATATATTTTTGTAGCATTTTGAAAACATTGAATTTTATGTAATCTAAAATGGTCTTATTTTTTACTCATAAAAAGTTTTAAAAGATTATATTGCTTATGGATGAAATTGCAGTTACACACTTTCCCACCAATAGCGCTACTAGCATAAAAACCTTATCATGTGAAACGTTTTCTTTTTTTCAATGCATCACTTGATAATTTGTTATGCTAAAGAAAATTAATATCCAGTTCGTTTACTTTAGGAAGCATTTCTCAAAGCGGTACTTTTGAGTAACGTCGGGACTACGTTAAACAGGATTTTCACTTAGATTTTTAACGTTTGAATACGTATGATGCATAAAAACGTATATATTTACTAGATATGCGTGGGCGCTAGACGGGTGGATTTTGATACAATATAGGGGAAGATATTGCATGATTTACGTATGACTGACGAATAATAAAGCAAAAAATATGTTCTTTTTACCTTTAGAAATCATATTGTATTTTTATAAAACAAAATGGAAAATAATTACAAAGTAGAAAAAAAATCTATAAATATCTTTTCGTATTTTTGTGATTGATTTTCAGTTTTCTGCAACTAAAAGCTTAGAAATGTTTTTCAGATATGCTTTTCATCGAACGATAGTGTTACAACTACAGAACGTTTCTCTTATGGCGAAATGCTAAATGATGATGCATGAACTGCATCATCATCTAGACATATATGCATCATAGCATTAACTAGATATATGCAAGATGTTACTTTAAAATCATAAGAAAAAATTGGATATGGGGTATTCTCACAATCTTTTGACTCTCAAATAAAAATCTGGTGAAATTAAACTTGCTAAAATAACATTTTAATCTGATAGACGAATGCCTTAATGATTCAAAATAAAGAAAAAATGGTCAGCTGCGAAAAAAAAAATATTTAACTGAGATTTAAGTTAAACTTGCAAGTTTAATTTTCCTTGTCATTTTACCACTAAAACTTTTTAATTTCTTCTAAATTTCTACTTATAATGAATTTGCATAATACCCACCGGATATTCAAATAAGAAATAATAACAATGTAGTATTTTTAGTACAAAATTTTGGTATAACATTTTCTTAAATGGGTGTTAAAAAGAGACTGTAAGGAAAAAAAGGGGAAGGTATAGGAAAAAGTGACAGTAAGGGGGAAAAGGGAATGGTAAATATGGGACGGTACCACCTATTCTTAGGCAAATCATGTTAAGATTAAGTGATAGCCACAATATTCATTGATTTTTAGGAACAGTTATTTACATTGGATTAAATTTAAAAAAAATTAATTTACCTCGAAAAATGCTGGAATAAACATTGGGGGCGGTAAGACTACGAATAAAGCCACGATGCTTGAAATTGGTATTTAAATGCTGATTTGAATTCTGCAGTAAATTTCCTGTCAAAGAATTTTAGACATTCTTTCTCTGGATTACTTCTGCATGAGAAAAAAAACTTGAAAAAAATTCTGTGGCTGCCTCTGAAGTAATTTTCTGTATGATTTTAGAAGAGGGACGGAAAGGAATCTAAACCCAGGGACTGAGTTAAAAAAATAACAACGGTGAAACTGTGTGCAAGTTAATTTTCTGCTACATATTTATATAAAACAATAATCCCAGTTTCAGAAAAAATATTACATCGAATTACTTTTATTGAAAAAAATTTATACAGTCAGCTCCAAACTTAAAAATCCGCATCAGGGACACGGGACGGTATAGGAATTTCCTGGATATTTGGACACCGAACATCGTCCAAAACTTATTTATATCATTAATATTGTTATGCAGGCATTCAATGAGATGTTCTCCAATATATGAAATAAAAAGAAACAGAAGAATATGTACTAAAATAAAAATTATTATTCAGACACTTAAAAGTCAAAAGATTTTGAGAATGCCCCATATATATTTGTTTTTTCAAAATCTCAATTTATGTTCAAGCGTTATGACCCAACGGTACTTTGAAGTACAATATCAAGTAAGTAGACGTAATTAATAAAAAAATTAAATCTTTTATTTTCAGTGATATATCTTCTAATGTACCAATGTATCAGAGTAATGCAAGGAAAAAAAATTCGAAGGGATAGTTTTTTAAACTCATAATTTGGGATATACAGAATTAATGTTTAAATTTATTGTTAAAGAAACATAAAAATAAATGCATAACGAAAGCTATTATTAAAATTATCAAGAAGGAGCTTGGTAAATTATAATAGAAGTGTAAAAATAATAATGTTAAATCACAAAAATTTTAAATTTTAAGCATACCGGTTTCGGTAGCATATGGCATACCTTCCTCAGTGCTAAGGATGGCGGAAATTTCTCACATATATAGGAAAGGTGAGGATTCAAGTTAAAGGTTTATTGACCAATAGGAAAACAGAAGATTGCAGAATGGCACCTGCACTTTTGAAATTGTTTCAGTAGTGCCAGAGATGAACCCACCAAAGCACAAACAAACACACGAACGTTACTCCTTTTAGTATCGATAAACATTAATAATATACAAGTAATAATAGCTTCAGAAGCGTAAAAATAACAACGTTAAATCACCAAATATTTTTAATTTTAAGCATACCGGTTTCGGTAGCATATAGCATAACTTCCTCAGTGCTAAGGATGGCGGAAATTTGCTCACATATATAGGAGAGGTGGGGATTCAAGTTAAAGGTTTATTGACCAATAGGAGAACAGAAGATTGCAGGTGACAGCCAATAGGAATATAGACGGGAAATGGGACCGAAGTAGAGAGGAAAAAAAATTAAGAGAAAGAAGTTTTTATGTAATATTTCCAACAATCTGATAATGGGGGAATAGCGAATTCACAATTAACAATATTTTTTAAATTTTTATAAATATGAAATGCTTCAAGGAAGTTAAGTTCGTATATAGAAGTAGGTTTAGAGATTATTTTAACCGACTTGAAGTCAAAAGTATGATTCATCTCCCAGCAATGTTTTGCAATAGAGGATTTATTGATTTCTTGTTTTTTAATATATTGTTGATGTTCTTTGGTACGAAATTTTAAGCAGCGTTTGGTTTGTCCAATATAGGAAAGGCCACACTGGCAATTAATACGGTAGATACCCCATGAATTGGATAATTCAATAGGGTCTTTGAGTTTGGAGAGGGTGAGTTTATTGGTAGGGGCAAAAATTATTTTAAAGTCATATTGTCTAAGAAATGCTTCAAAGCAAAAGCTGTTTCTTTGCCACCCCATGTACGTTCTTGTCATCCCCCTAGCCAAAAATGGCCGTCTTTTATACCTTTATAAATCGTTCCATACATGTTTGCTCTGATTCTCAGTCATTTAATAGTGAAATCCATTATATTAAAGCCATTGCGATTGACAGAGGTTACAACCCTTCTATAATTGATACTGCTCTATTTAAACTTTAGCATCTTCGTTCTTCAAACTCTCCTCAGTGTTCTATTTTTTCCAATATTAGCATTGTGTTACCCTTCTTTCCTAAATCAAGCTTTCCCATTGCTAAAATTCTTAGACAATATGACTTCAAAATAATTTTAGCCCTTGCCAATAAACTCACCCTCTCCAAACTCAAAGACCCTATTGAATTATCCAATTCATGGGGTATCTACCGTATTAATTGCAAGCGTGGCCTTTCCTATATTGGACAAACCAAACGCTGCGTAAAATTTCGTATCAAAGAACATCAACAATGTATTAAAAAACAAGAAATCAATAAATCCTCTATTGCAAAATATTGCTGGGAGATGAATCATACTTTTGACTTCAATTCGGTTAAAATAATCTCTAAACCTACTTCTATACACGAACTTAACTTCCTTGAAGCATTTCATATTTATAAAAATTTAAAAAATATTGTTAATTGTGAATTCGCTATTTCCCCATTATCAGATTGTTGGAAATATTACATAAAAACTTCTTTCTCTTAATTTTTTCCCCTCTCTACATCGGTCCCATTTCCCGTCTACATTCCTATTGGCTGTCGCCTGCAATCTTCTGTTTTCCTATTGGTCAATAAACCTTTAACTTAAATCCCCACCACTCCTATATATGTGAGCAAATTTCCGCCATCCTTAGCACTGAGGAAGTTATGCTATATGCTACCGAAACCGGTATGCTTAAAATTTAAAATATTTGGTGATTTAACGTTGTTATTTTTACGCTTCTGAAGCTATTATTACTTGTATATTATTAATGTTTATCTATACCAAAAGGAGTAACGTTCATGTGTTTGTTTGTGCTTTGGTGGGTTCATCTCTGGCACTACTGAAACGATTTCAAAAGTACAGGTGGCAAATGGATGGTGACCATCACTATTCCAACATAGGCTATGTTTTATGTCAGTGCCACTACCTCCAGAGGGTGCAGGAGCAAAAAAAAATTCTAAAAATGTGAATTTTTGAAAAACTAAAGGGTCTAGAAACTTGAAATTTGGCATGGTAGTTACTAATAAGATGTAAATACAGAACAGTTTCTAAAATAGTCGAAATTTAAAAGACGTGAAAATGAGCGAAAAGCGTTCTAAAAACGTTCTAAATTACAATTTCTAAGTAATTCCAGGAAATACCAAACCGAATTAAAAACTAATGGTTGTAAATTGATGGTGACAGTTCCTGCTCTAACATAAGCTATATTGTATGCCGGTGCCTCCCATTTGTATGGAGGAGCAAAAAAGGTCTAAAATGCGATTTTTGTGATACTGAAGAATCTAGAAACTTGAAATTCGGCATGGTACTTACTTCTTAATTGTAAGTACTCTATAAGAAATATTTCTAAAAAATTCAAAATTTAAAAGTGGTGAAAATGCACTAAAACTGTTTTAAATTACGATTTCTATTGAATCCGAGAAATTACCAAACCAATTTCAAATACAATGATCTGAAATTGATGGTGACAGCCCCTGACCTAACATAGGCTATATTTTATGTCGGTGTCTCTACCCTCAGTGGGGTGCAGTAGAAAAAATTCCAATAATGCGATTTTTGTGATGCTAAAGGGCCTTGAAACTTGAAATTTGGCATGGTAGTTACTTATAAGATATAAATGCTCTCTAATTACAGCTTTTAAAAAAATCGAAATTTAAAGTTGTGAAAATACTTGAAAAGCGGTCTAAAAATGTTCTGAATTACGATTTCTATGCAATTGTTAAAGATAGAAACTTGCAATTTGCCGTTATAGATACTTATAAGATGTTATTCCCCTCTAAGAATAATTTCTAAAAAATTCCAAATTTAAGAGGGTGAAATGCAATAAGCGTTCGAAAAATATTCTAAATTACAATTTCTATGGAACTCCAGGAATTACTAAACCAATTTCAAAAGTAATAGTTTCAAATTGACGGTGATGCCAACCATAATTCCTGCAGTAACACAGGATATATTTTACGCCGTTGTTACTATCACCAGGATTTTTTTAATCAAAATTTAACAGTGGGAAAATGTGTGAAATGCGTTCTAAAAACGTTCTAAATTACGATTTCTAAGTAATCCCATGAAATACCAAACTGATTTCAAAAATAATCGTTGCAAATTGATTTTTACACTCCCTCCTCCAACGTAGGCTATATTTTATGTGGGTGCCTGTGCCCCTAGCATGTGTAGGGTCAAAAAAGTTCTTAAGCTACGATTTTTGTAATACTGAGAAGCTTTGAAATTGCTATTTCGTATGGTAGTTACTTATAAGATGCAAATGCTGTCCCAATACTTTTTCTAAAAAATTCGAAATATGAAAGGGGTGAAAATGCGCGAAAAGTATTCAAAAGACGTTCTAAATTACAATTTCTTTGGAATTGTTAAAGATATTAAGTTGAAATTTGCCATGGTAGATACTTACATGGTGTAAATGTACTCTAAGATCAGTTTCTAAAAGATTCGAAATTTAACTGATAAAAGGAACGAGAAATATTCTAAAAAAATTTTTAAAGTACGATTTCTATGGAAACTCAGGAAGTACCGAACAGATTTCAAAAGTATCGTTGACAAATTAATGGTCACAGCCCTTGTTTTAACTAATGCAATAAAATTCAAAACTTCAGAGGTAAACTGAAATGTGCGCAAAACCTACATTATAAATTTTCATTTTTTTAGAATTCGTTTTAGTTTTTCTCATGAATTTAAGTCTCCTTTTCGCCTAATGTAGTGTAATAATAAAGTTTACTCAGACTGCGGCTTTGTTAGTAATTTTTTAATTATCCGTAGCAGTATAATTTATTTTAATAAAAATAGGTGCAAAAATACCACTTGGCATATTTAGACAATTACGAGAGCGAAACCGCGAATTTTTCTATTTTTATATAAAAAAGGGGATAAAATAATACACATGAGAAAGTTATTTATATTAACTCAAACTCAGCAACAATAATGAAATAAAATAAATTAAAATAAAAAATGACTTGGTCAATTTTAATTCATATTTCAGTGTTTAGTTACAATTTGCTGCTATCGGTTATTTGAAGTTTAATTTAAACACTATTATTTTGCACTGCACCAACGTATTATTCAAAGCAGTAACTAAGGCTTATTTCTTAGAAATAAATTTAAAAAATACTTTTTTACACGTACTCATCTTAGGATTCATAGCAAAAAATTACTGTTAATTCTTATATTGTTAAAATTTCAGCAATTTTTCATTTATTTACTTCATGAGTTACCGTCAACATAAATATTTCCATTTTTTCATTATTAAAATTAAATAAAACTTTACACAATTACCAATAATATTGGATAGTTAAAACCAGTCATATTTTCTTACCAAAAGAATTTTTTGCAACACTAAAAAAATTGCTTTTGCTTTCTTTTCCAAGAATGAAGGTATTTTATTCTTTATTAAATATTTTCCTTTTAAATACCATTTAAAGTTGATATAATAATTTTTAATCCTATATATGCGTTTATAAATAAAAAATACTCAAAATATTTCCATAATTAAAATAATTTTTATAATATGAATGAAAATCCAAAAAATATTTTAAACTTTCATTTTTACACAAATAAAATCATTTGATACTCTTTAATTATATACGCAATTTTTTAGATTTGAATCTTGAAGAAATACAACTCACGTTTAGATCTTTTAATCTGACTTGAATAATTTTCTTAAATCTCAAACGTGTATCCCATTGTAATATAGATTTATCGGTTGGATAAATAAATAAATCTCATACTAATAATAAAATATTTAAAAAAAAATTTTTGTTCCCTTACATTAAGATATTAAAATATTTCTTTCAAAATAAAAAATAACAATAATGTGTGAAAGCTTTGTTCTCTCTGATACTCTTCGAATAATTTTAACGCGTTACATTTTATTCTTAAATTACTTTTAGTTCTTTAGAATTTGAATGATAATTAAAGCCAAAAATAATGGCAAAATTCAAAAAATGTAAATTAAATATTTTATTATAGAAAGAAAACGATCCAAGAGTGAGAGGTCATTGTTCACCGAGGGAGTTTCGTATTTCGAAAACAAAATTAAAATTACAGTATATAGCATTAATCATTTATCATTCGTATTTCAATTTTTATATTTCGTATTTATAATTTACCCTTAAAGACAGATATGGATGACTAAATAGATAAGAAGAGTTTCGTATTTAGAAAAAAAAAAAAAAAAAAAAAAAACATGAAAATTTCAGTATATAGGATTAAATATTTATCATAAGCTTTTCAATATTTTTATTTCATACTTATTATTTACCATTAAAGAGATATACGGATGGGTAAATAGACAAGAAGGGCTACTTTTATTTATATATTATGGGTATAATAACAAACGTGGGGATACTCTCATAGAAGTATAATTTAATTTTTAAATCATTATAAATAATAAACTTTAAATAACTGAATTACATTCCTTAAATTTCTAATTTAATAATTTTAATAATTTTAACTTTTTAACGTTCTAATATTCTAATTATAATATTAGCAATAGTATTTTCGGCGTTTATTCTGATGCACCTTTTCACAATTATTTGCGTACTATATACAGTTTCATGATATTTTTTCATGTACTTTATACAGTTTCATGATATATATTTTAAAAAGATGTATAAAAAGTTTCTAATCTGATTGTAACATAATTTTTTTTAAATAAAAAATTAGAAGCATATTTAATTAGCTGGTTACCGCAGAAATGTTTACATGTATTAAGTTTATTTCTAAAATCTAGAGAACTAGCCATGATTTCCGAATCTGTTCCCTTTTCTTCAAAAACTATTCCAGAAGAATCAATTAAAATCATCTGAAATAAATTCCACAAGATTTATAAAACTTTTCTAAAATGAGAATTTCTTTGCCGAGCATAATTTTGGAAAACGATACGAAGTAATGCAATGACTGGAAAGTATTGAAAGGAATTACATTATTCAATTTGAAATTATTTCTTTATGTAAGTTTGAATTATAGCTTATGGAATCACTCAACAGGATGCATTCAAATGGCACTAGTGATTAGAGCTGTAAAAGTAACGACTAAATGAACACCTGTATGCATCCGTTAATTTCTAACTCACTACCAGTTAGAAAGTATTCGTTACTCATTATTTTCGTTACTCTTTAAAAAACGGATATTAAAAATCATCAAAAGTAATATTACACATATATTCAGCGTATTTTCTAATTTTCAGAGTGTTGTTTCGATTATAATTTCCTTTAAATAGTCATTAAAATAAAATATATCTGTAAACCTGCACTCATTTAACATTTCATAAAGTATAAAACTTAAAATACAATATATGAATTATATGGTCACAAGACTGCAGCAAATCTAATTGTATATCGTACACTAGATCTTTGCAAGAATTCATTACTGTTACTGGAATCTTGTATGAAATATTTCTGTAACGGAAATCTGGGTAAAAGTGTAACGATTATAATATAATAAATAAATATGATCTGTTAAAGTGGAATTCTACCTTGAATGAATATATTCCAAAGTTCATTTTCTTGAAAATAATACAATGCAATTTCATTTGATAAGATGAAAAATCTTGTCTAAAAAGAAAATTTTCCGTGGTTTCTCGCAATTGCGTCTCAGTAAGTATTACTGTATATATTAAAGTAAAAAAAGTAATGCAATATTTTAATAGAAATGTCCACTTCTTACTGAAATTAGTAAAACGTGCGACAGCAGAACCTGTATAAACGGAAACTAGCACTAAGCCGATTCTCAAAAACATATTTTTGCCACTCAACCTCGCAAAACTTTCTGACATATTCATAGATTCAATCTAATGCATAAAATTGGCACTCGTGACAATGGCAATTATATGGAATCGAATCGCGTGTTTGATTTTCCGATAAGTGTATTGCAATTCAAGTTAACTGATGTTTTTATATGACGGTCCTTCAAATACCAGAAATTTGGCTCAAAACACTTATTTTGTTAGTACCTTTTACAAAGTCCTTCTTTATTGAAAGGAAAAAGAGAGATGATAATCTATTTCTTAATTTCTGATCAAGAGCACCTGCTGATTTTATATGTGTACGAATAAAAATTAATAATTTAAAAATTCATATTTTATAGAAATACTGTATTATTCCTTAAATAAAGCAATAACGAATATTTTATTCTGCTAACTGGTGTACCCTGTGGCGTGTTAAGCTCAACGAGCAGAAAACAGCTGCTGTCTATTTCTCTAAAAAATTAACCTTTCCTAATCGCATTACTATTAATAACACCACTATTCCTTGGACTAATGACACCAAGTATCTGGGGGTTACCCTTGATAGAAGACTTACCTGGAAAAAACATTTTATTAATATCCGTGGCAAAGTTGCTAGTATCTCCCAGGCCCTCTCTCCTCTTCTCAAAAGCAATACTCTTTCTATTCATAATAAACTAATCCTGTATAACGCATGTATTAGATCAATCCTAACCTATGCTTGTCCGATCTGGGGATTCGCTTGCAAAACCAGTATGGAGTATCTTTACGGTGCTCATAACAAAAACTTACGCTATATACGTAATGGTCACCGTTTTCTTCGTAATACCACTATCCGCAGGGATTTGAAAACCACTTCCTTAAAACAGCGAATTAATAAACTTGCTAAAAATTTCTATAAATCTGTTTACAACCTCCCTAACCAAATTGTAGCGGAACTTCCCGACTACGAGGTATCCGACCCCACTAACAGAAAACGCCCTAAATACTCGCTTTTGCTTAATGATGAAGAATGAGTTTCTCTCACCTTCTGCTTTACTTAACCTTTCTGTTTGTTCTGTCCTGTTTATAGTATTTAAAAAAAAAAAAAAAAAAAAAAAAAAAGTTTTTCTGCTAATTTTTTAGCACTTCATATTTAAACTATTGTATGGTCTCTGAAAGGAGTCTTTTTGTTTTTTAATGGGGCACTCCCCGGTAGCTTCTTCGTCTTTTCCTGCTTTTTTTTTTTTTTTTTTTGGAACTAATGGAATTTTTCTTTCTTTTTTTGTTATTTTCTTTCTTTTCTCTGTTTTTCTTTTTACTTTTCAACATGTTATACTAGTACTTATGTACATTGTCTTTATATTGTTAGTCTTTTCTTTTTCTTAAAGTAAATTTATTTTTGTGGCTACCAGCCACGCCTAAACAGTATTTTTTTTAAGGCTCCCTAATGCCCTTGCAACACGATCACCTGTCCACTGGATGTAAAGTTGCAGCGCAACTAGGCAATCCAATCAGCTGTTCACATTGTTCCATTGTTGTTCCATCTTTGAGGTAAAATATGCAATCTCCGAAAGAATAAACAATCTCATATTCTAAAAGCTGGTTGTTCTGCTATTTAACCATGTAACTTAAAGTACTTCCTTCTAAAACCACACGGACATTTTTGGCAAATGAACGGGTGCTAAAGTAACGAAACGATAACACGCATACATGATATGATATGGAATCAACCGATTCCGATTCCAACGTCCAAACACAAATCTCATCTTTCCCTATCAGACTATCCGGTTCCATTCATGAATCACGAAATGACGTTTGAAGTTTGTTTCATTTAGTTTTGCAGTACGTTCATGCAGTAACGCGTAACGACTCATATTCAATAGTAACGATTCGTTACTTCGTATTAGAGAGACTCAGTAACGAATACATGCGGTTTGCAACAGCTCTACTAGTGATATCTGAGACTGACTATAGACGGTCAGTTGAAAAGTGACATCAATTGTCATGTTTGATTCACTTGCCTATACAATGCTTTAGATTTCAAGTAAACATTTTTGAAAAGAAAATCTCGTAACCCTTTTATAAAACGCAGATAATGAATGCTTCTGGATCAAAACTAGGTTAGTAAGCGATCGCAAAGCATTATGGTATATCTTTCCTGGTTGTTCATTTGAAATGTGGCTGCGACAGAGATTCAACTAAAAACTCAATTATAACAGTAAACAAAGAATTACCGGTGGAGCGGGTGGATTTAAATACAGAAGATCAAAAATAAACTCAACTTTACTGCTATTTTGAGAATTTTTTGCATATAATGTGCATAAAAAATGTTTATTAATTATTTATGTTGTTATATTCCGACTTGGCAGAAATTCACTATTAAGTTTATTTTGTTTAAGCTTGTTGATATTGTCACCCAAAATATTTGCTATTTTAATCATCCAAAAACCTCTAACGTTTACTATGTACAGCGTGCACAGTAAATCGGTGTACCAGATGGTGGCATTAATAATGCTCCGAAACCAAAAATTATTCCGCATACTTAAAATATAATAAATTATATTTCTGCCAAATTTCAGATCTGTAGGATTAAACTAAATTTCCCAAAATAGCGGCTGTTAAAATTTTTAAGCCAATTTTTGGCACTAATTATTAACAATTAAATCATCAAAAATCGATATTTTGTACTTTTTAAAATTTTTGTTACATAACACAGGCTTGTGAAATGATACTTTTTTCCGTAGCCGTTTTTTGTAGATTTTCAAATCTTTTCGTAATTTTTCAAATCAGGAGCTTGAAGCCAGGAGAGACCAAGTTAACTTAACAATATCTCAAAACGCCCTTAATATTAAACAAAAATATTAAGTGTAGGTACTCATTTTACTCAGCATTTTAGGCTCTACAACTTTTGTAGTGACAATTTTTTTGATAAAGTTAGCTGTTTTGAGATATTGTTAAGTTAACTTGGTCTATCCCGGCTTCAAGCTCTTGATTAGCGATTAAGGCAAAATTTTGAAATAGAATTGCGACCTTAATGTTGAACAAAAATATTAATGATGGTACTCATTTTATTCAGAATTTTAAGCTCTACAACATTTGTATTGACAATATTTTTTATAGAGTTAGCTGTTTTGAGATATTGTTAATGTAATTAAAAAAAAAAACATGTTTTTCGAAAATAAATATGTACATATATTCTGACATTCACCCAAATACGAGGAAGAAAACATAGTACGTTCATTTTAGACCTAAACTGAAGGGATTAAAACAATTTCCAGTTTTCTTCTAATTAATTCTGAGTTCAACCCCCTGACCACGGGTCTAAAATTTTAAACTGGAATTGTGATCTTAATGTTCAACAAAAATATTAAGTGTAGGTACTCATTTTACTCAGAATTTTAATCTCTTCAACATTTGTACTGACAATGTTTTTGACAGAGTTAGTTGTTTGGAGATATTGTTATGGTATGAAAAAAACGGGTTTTTTTACTATAAATCTATACATATTTCCTAACGCTCACCTAGTATGAGGGGGAACATAGTATATTCATTCTAGATCTAAACTGAAGGAATTAAAACAATTTCCAGCTTTCCCCTAATTAATTCCGAATTCGGCTTTTTTTTTTTTTTTTTTTTTTTTTTTGCTCCCCTACCACTGGACTATAATATTTATAACTCAATTTGTTATATTCCGACTTGGCAGAAATTCACTATTGAAGTTGAATGCAATAAAATTGAATATAAAATGCACTGAAATTGTATGCAATGAAAGGTTTCGAGTATTTTTCTAGAAATCCGCAAAAGAGAAAATATGTCATTTTCACTGTTTATTTTTTATAAAAGTTATCAACGTTGGACTGTGTAATTTAACTTTAAAAAGTCTTAAACAATAAAAGCAAAACTAACGTCATAATTAAGACTTTAATCAGTCTTTATCTATAAAAATAAACAGACTATTTTGATAATTTACAAAAAACATCAAAAATTTCAAAAACAATCCAAATACTTTTTCCAAAATGACTTTTTCACAAATAAATTTATATTTTAATCATTATTTATTTGTATTTATTTAAATTTGCTCGTCGAGAGAACATATATTCATGTGACATGCAGCACATATTCATGTGACTAATGTATTTTATTTTATTTTTTATTTTCAAAGGAGTCTCCATTTGTAATAAAAAATATTTTGCTTACGTACAATAAAAAAAGTAAATGGCAAACAATAAACTATTTAAACATTTTCTTTACTTCCTCAGATTAATGTATTGGTGTAACGTATTTATATCATTTTCCTTTAAATGATTACTCATTAAATATGTTAAAAGCCTTATCTAATGCTCTCCAAAAAGTTGTAATGCATTGCTTTTTAAATCTAAAATAATTTTAGATCTTTAGACATTTTAAAGATAATTAACTGCAAAAATAATGACAGCACGAGATTTGAAAAATGTCTAATTAATACTTTATTATAGAAGCTAAGTGGTCAGTGAGTGAGAATTTATTAGACATGGAAAACATTTTGCATTTACTTTAAAATGTAAATTAGAATAGACTAAGTAAATTATTTATCAAGCTATCTGGCATTGTTTTTCATTCAATGTTCAAAATTTACTATTAAATAGAGACACATAAATATGAATGCAACAAAAGAGCTATTCTAACTTTTATCTTATTAATGTTTCTTTTGTATAAAACGAATAAAACATTATACACGAGAAAATTATTTATATTAATTCAAATTCAGCAGTAACAATGAAGTAAAATAAATTAAGATAAAAAATGTTTTTGCTAATTTTAGTTCATGTTTCATTATTTTTTTGCAAGTTGTTGCTATCGGTTATTTAGAGTTTATTTTAGCACTTTTATTCTGTAGTACACTAATTTATTATTCAAAGAATAAGTGAGATTTACTTCTTATAAACAAATTAAAAAAAAAAAATATTTCATCTGTTACTCATCTGAGGATTCATAATAAAAATTACAGTTAATTCTTGTTTAGATAAAATTTCAGCGTCTTTTCCATTATACAGAGTTTTTTGGGTATCCATGATCAATGTTTTAGTTAAACTTGCCTTTCATTATTAAAATCAAGTATTGCTTTACAAAATTCATGTATTATCGGATAGTTAATAGCATTTATATTTACTGCCCAAAGCAATTTTTTGCAACGCTCTTAAAAAATTACTTTTTGGCACTCGTTGCTGAGAAGTTAAGTCTGTTATTCATTGTTAAAAAAAAATTAAAACCCTTTAAAAATCGCAAAATACTTTTTAGATTTTTACATGTGTTTATAAATAATAAATCAGCAAATTATTTTTATAATTAAAATAATCTATATTATAAAGTACAAACGTGTCCGTGCATAACGCAATAAAGTCAAGAAATATTATCACTTCTTGAAAATAATCCTTGATATATCTGTTATATATACAAACGCAACGCTTTTGATATATGCTTATCAACTGAATTGGATATGTTCACTGGGTAGGGGAACCTCGAGGGGTAAAACTGCCCCCTCTGAAACCATATTTTTTTATCTGATTATAGGCCTCGAAATAGAATTCTCTCCGTGTTACTGATGTGGCCCTCGACAACCCAGACATTTTTATAAGGGACCCATCTCTTAAAAAGTGCACCCCTAACCTACAGTATATAGAATTAAATATTTATCATTAGAATTTCAATTTTTTTCATATTTATTATTTACCATTAAAGAGAGAAAACATTCGATACTTTTATTTAAATCTTATGTATATAACTTTAATTGATATAATAACAAACGTTAGAATGCTCTCACATAACTATAGTTTACTTTTTAAATCGTTGAAAATTTTAAATAATTGAAATAAATTCCATAAACTTCTATTTTAATCATCTTAATTATTTTAATTTTTAAAGTTCTAATATTATACTTATATACGCATTCATATTTACGGCTTTTCTGCAGATGAGCTTTCCATACTTGTTTGCGTATTATGTAGAGTTTCATGATTTTTTGCATATATTTAAAGATAAATATAAAAAAAATTCTCATCTCATTGTAAAAAAAGGTAAAATATTAGAAGCATATATAATTAGTTTGTTACGGCAGAAATGTTTGCATGTATTATGTTCATTTCCTAAAACTGGAGAACTATCCAGGATTTTATAATCTGTTCCCCTTTCTTCGAAAACTATTCGAGAAAAATCAATTAAAATCATCTGAAATAAATTCCACAAAATTTATAAACACTTTTCTAAAATGAGAGCTTCTTTGCCAAGCATAATTTTGGAAAATGATACGAATTAATACAATGACTAGAAAATATTTAAAGGAATTACATTCTTCTACTTTATTTTTTTTTTCTTTGGGTAATTTTAATTATACTTTATGCCATCACTCAACTGGTTTCATTCAAATGGCACTATTGATATCTGAGACTAACATTAGACGGTCAACTGAAAAGTGACAATAACTGCCATGATTGATTCAATTGCTTGTACCATGCTTTAAATTTCTAGTAGGCATTTTTGAAAAAAAAAAAATCACGTAACACTTTTACGAAACACAGAAAATGAATGCTTCTGGGTCAAAAGTAGATTAGTAAGTGATCACAAAGCATTATATCATACCTTTTCTGGTTGTTCACCAGAAAGCTGGCCGCGACAGATATTAAACTAAAAACACAATAAAAAATATATTACAGTTCATCAAACATACAAGTAAGAATTACATAAATACATTTAACACAATTAAAAAGCAAACGTTTCGAGGTAAATTTTAGCCCCTCATCAGTGCAATAAATAACATTCAAATGACCAGAAAACTATATATCATGTTTACATTTAAAAATTATTAACAGTTAAAATTAAAGAAAGTATAAAAAATATCAAAACAATGCTGTGTATTCAGGTGGAAGTGCACACAGTTCGGCAAGGTTTGCTTACGAGTGAACACACCTTCCAGAAAAATTTTACTTTTAACATTATTGCGAACGGATCTGACAACTGTCATATTTGCGAAATCTGGGATATGGTCTGTATCTAAAGAACAATGTACTTGTACAATTTTAGACTGTAGACTTCCAGATATGTAGACACGTTTATGCTCGGCAAGGTGAATGGCGCAAGTACGACCAGTTTCGCCAATATATACCGAGTCGCAATCTTTACATGGGATACTGTAAATTGAACCTATTCTTAGTAAAGGGGTAATCTTAGGTTTAGAATTACAAAGTAAATTTTTCAAAACATTTTGTGGCTTGAATGATATACTGCTATTATGAGACTTCAAAAGACTACAAATTTTTTCAGAAAGATATTTGTTGTATGGTAGAGATACGTAAATAGTTGGAACCTCACGAATTATAGAGGATGACACGCGATGCTCAGAAAAAATCCTTTTTAAGCATTTTAAAGGGGAATTGTAATATACATATATATTTTAATCGTATATCAGACACTAAAAAATGATTATTATTTTAATAAAAACACACTAATTTATTTTATTACAATAAACAGGGAATCAGCAGTGGAGCGGGTAGATTTAAATGCAGAAGATTTTTTGGGGAATTTTTTTTTTTTAATAATGCGCGTGCGAAATGTTTATTTGGCTTTGAGTTTATTATACTTTAATTTAATTGTGTCTATATTGTCACACAAAACTTTTGATATTTTAATCAATCGAAAAACTTCTAACGTTCACTAAGTACGGCGTGCACAGTAAATCGGTACACCTAATTGCGGCCTTAAAAATTTTCCAAAACCATAAATTATTGCGCAATCTTAAAATGTAATAAATTAGATTTGTACCAAACTTCTGATCTGTAGGATAAATCTAAACTTCCCAAAATGAGAATTTTGAGGCCAATATTTGGCATTAATTGTTAACAATTACGTTATCAAAAATCAACATTGTGTATATTTTAAACGTTTCTGTTAAATAACACAAGTTTGCAACAAAATATTTTTTTTTCTTTACCGTTTTTATGCGTTCCTAATAATTTTCCATGCACTAAATTCGGAGAGGTTTTTTTCAATAAACCATGTAAGGTTTTTCCACAAAGACAGGATAAAGATTACGGTGAAATCATATATAAAGTCTAGCTGAGAAAAATAAACTATTAGACAAAAATTTACAAAAAAACTACATCTTATTTTTTAAAAATGTTATGTGTAGCATTTCGTAAATGTTTGCCATAGCTGTCACAAAAACAAAAGTAATGTATTTTCTTCTGTTCGAAACTTAGTTTAGAACTTATTTGTATTGCTACCCAGCACCCACTAATTTGATAACATACAGCAGTAATCTGCTATCATATCAATTGGTAGATTGAGTATTTAGACTCAATTTGTCATATTCCAGCTGGGCAGAAATTCACGATTGAAACTGAACGCAATAAAATTGAATATAAATTGCATTGAATTTGTATGCAATTAATATTTTTGAGTATTTTTCAAGAAATCCGCAAAAGAGAAAATATGTCAATTTCACTGTTTATTTTTTATTAAAAGCATCAGCATTGGACTGTGTAATTTTACTTTTAAAATCATTAAATAATAAAACAAAAAATTTCAGAATTACTTTTATCAGTCTTTATCTATAAAAATAAACAGAATATTTTGATAATTAAAAAGAACAAAATCAAAAATTTCAACCATTTATTCAATTTATTCAATTTCTTTTTCACAGATAACTTCATATTTTAAGGGGAGAGTTTACCTTTTTAATAATTTTGTTTATTTTTGAAAACATATTTCAAATGGTGAACTCACTGCACTTAAATGTTTAACTAAGAGTACATTTTGGAAAAAAATACATTTCTTAAAATTCCTACTACTTTTTAAATATTGATAATTTTGCCCAATATTTTTTAAATATGTATTATAATACATTGCACATTAATTTTTAGATAGATCTAATATACATTTAATATCATTCTTTTATTTGTATATAATATATATACTTTAAAACGATGAAATCTAACACATTTAAAGGTATATATAAATATTTTACAGACATACATACAATAAATACAATAAACCCAACTGGAGTGAAAAATTAACCAGAGCCAGGAATCGAACCCGGGACCACAGTATACAAGACTGCTGCTCTAACCACTGAGCTACTCCGGCCGATGCCTGAGTCTGCAATTTCTCACTAATAAATCATGTTGGGGAAGTCACCAGCCATCTATACGACAGCCTTGGATGACCGGACAACGATGAATAGATTTTACTATTACATCGATCTACGATAATTATAATAAAACACTCATACTACAATATATATTAAAACACACATACACACATAAATAAAACCTGCATTCAACAGTTAAAGGTATATATAAATATTATACAGACATACAAGCAATAAATACAATAAACCCAACTGGAGTGAAAAATTAGCCAGAGCCAGGAATCGAACCCGGTACCACAGTATACAAAACTGCTGCTCTAACCACTGATCTACTCCGGCCAATCCTTGAGTCTGCAATTTCTCACTAATAAACCATGTTGGGGAAGTCACCAGCCATCTATACGATAGCCTTGGATGACCGGGCAACGATGAATAGATTTTACTATTACATCAATCTACGATAATTATAATAAAACACACATACTACAATATATATTAAAACACACATACACACATATATAACGCCTGCATTCAACAGTTAAAGGTATGTATAAATATTATACAGCCATACAAACAATAAATACAATAAAGAGAAATTGCAGACTCAGGCATCGGCCGGAGTAGCTCAGTGGTTAGAGCAGCAGTCTTCTTACTGTGGTTCCGGGTTCGATTCCTAGCTCTGGCTAATTTTTCACTCCAGTTGGGTTTATTGTATTTATTGTATGTATGTTTGTAAAATATTTTTATATACCTTTAACTGTTGAATACAGGCGTTATTTATGTGTGTATGTGTGTTTTAATATATATTGTAGTTTGTGTGTTTATTATTAAATCTAATACATCTTTATATGACTTTTTTAATAACAAAAAACCTTAAGGCTAATTCATGCGCAGATTTATCACATATATATTAAAGAATACGTACAAAAAAGTTTAAATCTGTATCTCAAATACAGAAAAAAGCCTTAGCATTAAAACACGAAAATAAAGAAACCATTCTCAATAGCAATCTGTTTTATATATTTATTATTTTTATTGCTATTGAGAATGGTTTCCCTCTTCAATACATTAATAGATTAGTTAATCAATCAAAACAACCAAGACAGAAGAATGAATTAAGTTTGAGCAAGTCTATTTATTGCACATTTGATTATATCCCACAGCTTTATGAGAGATCGAAATATGCATTAGTAAAATATAATATTAATTTAATAGCTAAGCCTCCAACGAAATTGAAAGAATTGATTCACAGTAAAATTGATCCTATTCCCGATTATGAAAAAGCAGGAGTTTACATCATCTCATTCAGCACAGAACAACATAAGAATTTATTTTATATTGGTATGACCTGTCGAAAATTTAAGAAAAGATTAAAAGAGCACATTTCTGATATTAAGTTTAACAAACCAAGTACAGCTTTATCCAGATTGCATCAAAAAGAAAATATTAAGATAACCTTCGAAAAAGCTAAAATGGTCATTTCAACGTTTAACTATTTTTCTTCAATAATCTGTGAAGCCATTGAAATTTTATTTAGAAGTGATAATGTTTGTAACGATGTCCTTTCCTATAATATTCCCGCAATTTGGTACAATGTCCTAAATATATCAAGACCTCCTGATAATATGAACTGATCTTTTCACCCCTCTACAGAGAAATGGACTGAACTCCGCTTGCGCATGCGTACTATTTTTTGTTTTTGTTTTTAAAGTGTATTTCTATTCAGTGAGTCATCTTTTTCCCTTTGAAAATGAACGCGTATGTGTTCGAAAGATCTCAGGGTTGCATTAAATAATATTTTTATATGTTTGAGTCACCTTTTAAGTACTTATAAGTATGTTATATTGTTTATTAATAACAAGGTGAAAATTTCCTTCACGACGCTAGAGTTTAATAAAATGTTTTGACTCTATTGTTTTAATTTCTGTTGGTAATTGCACTGGGTGTATTAACAAAATTTACGATATCTCGCGAAATAACTGCCGTATGAGTAAAGATCAGGTGTCAAAATATTCACAATTAAACACGCTTTCATTTAATATATTTTTTAAATCGACTTTTCGACAGATTTGAGGTAAACTATCCCCTTAATCTTTATTTATTTGTATTTATTTAAGTTTGCACGTCGAGAGAATACAACACATATTCACGTAACTATTCAAGTGACTAACTTATTATTTTTTTTCCTTTCAAAGGAGTCTCCATTTGTAATAAAAATGTTTTGCTTTTATACAATAAACAAATAAAGGGAGAACAATAAAACATTTAAACATTAGTTTTACTTCCTCACATTAACGTATTTCTGTAACATATTTGTATAATATTTCTTTAAATGGAGACTCGTGAAATATTAGGGTGTAACGAAAGTTTTTCGCCAAACCACCATTGCATAATGATTATATTATATAAAATTATGTACTGTAGTTTTATATATAATCACCATTCCGCCAAACCTTACCAATGTCATATGATACAACAGTAGCACCTAGAGCTGTACACATGATTCGGTGACATTTTGTAGCTGGCGTTTTGCAACAGAACTGGAAGTAAATGATGGTTCTAATCTAGTAGCGAGGTAACTCCATTTCATACACCCTTTACTTAAAAATAACAATATTTCTTTTTACAAATTTCAAAACACAGTGTTATTAAAGCAAGTATCTTTCTTTCAAATGCAAAAAACAGTTTGACAAAATATGAGCAAACAGGTCAACGCGAAATCTTTGCGAATACAGTATTACCTGTAGCGAGAAACTTTCGTTACAACCTGATGTATATAAAAGAGATAAAACAGTGTACACGAGAATATTATTTATATTAATTCAAATTCAGCAATAATAATGAATTCAGATAAAAAACACCTAAGTAAAGTTCCATTCATGTTTCAGTTATCGGTTATTTGGAGTTGGAGTTAAATTTAAGCACTTTTATTCTTTCCTACATAAATTTATTATTAAAAGTAGCAACTAAGACTTACTTCTTATAAATAAATAATTAAAAAAAAATTTCTCCACTTTCTCATCTTAGGATTCATAGTATTAATTTCATTTTAATTCTTGTTTAGTTAAAATTTCAGCTACTTTTCATTTATTCAGAGTTTTTGGGGTAAGCATAATCAATGTTTTATTAAAACTTTTTTTCATTATTAAAATTAAGTAATGCTTTACAAAATTACCCGTATTATCGTATAGTTAATAGCATTCATGTTTTCTTCACAAAACAATTTTTTCAAAGCTCTTTGAAAACTATTTTTTAGCACTCGTTGCGAAGATGTTAAGTATTTTATTCCTTGTTAAATAAAGTTTCCCTTAACGGACCTTTAAAAATCATATAATAATTTTTAGACCTTTAGATCTGTTTAGAAATAATAAATCATCAAGGTATTTTCATAATTAAAATAATTTTAATAATTTCAAAGAATATCTAAACAATATTTTAAACTTGCATTTTTACATAAATAGCACCATTTGATACATTTAATTATATATGTATTTTATTTAAATTTGAATTGCGAAGGAATACACGTTTGGATCTTTTCATTTGACTTGAATAATTACCTTAAATCTCAAATGTGTATACGATTGTATTATAGATTTATCGGTAGGATAAATAAATAAATCTCAGATGAACAATAAAATATTTAAATTTCTTCTTTACTTCCTTACATGAAAATATTAAAATATTTCTTTTATATAAAAACTAAAAATAATGTGTAAATGCTTTGTTCTCTCTGATAGTCTTCGAAGAGTTTTAACGCGTTGCTTTTTATACTTAAGTTATTTTTTGATCTTTAGACCCTTTAATGATAATTAAAGGCGAAATTAATGGCAAAATAAGATTTTTAAAATGTAAAATGATTATTTTATTATAGAAAGAAAACGATCCATGAGTGACAATATCATTATTCGCTGAAAGAGTTTCGTATTTTGAAAAAACAGAAAATTACAATATATAGAATTAAATATTTATTACACGTACTTTAATTTTTTTATTATATAATTATTATTTACCATTAAAGAGAGATATGTATAATTAAATAGATAAGAGGGGCTTCTTTTATTCACATCCAATATATATATAACTTTTGTGAAAAGTAAGATTTAATAACAAACTTGATAATGCTGTTATATAGTATAATTTAATTTTTGAATTGTTGTAAATAATTAATTTTGAAAAACTGAAAAAAATATTCTTAAATTTTTAATTTAATAATCTTATTTATTTTAATATTTATATTTTAATTTTACAATTTTTTAATATTCATATTTGTGTGTTTTGTTCATATAAACATGCCACAGTTTTTGCGTACTAGATACAATTTAATGATATTTTGCATATATTTAAAACCAATGTATTCTAAAATATGTTTATCTCATTGTAAAAAATGGAAATAGAATTAGAAGCATATATAATTAGTTTTTTATGGCAGAAATTTTTAAATGTATTAAATTTACTTACTAAAATTAGAGAAATGTCCCAAGTTCCCGAATCTATTAAGAGGGCACTGGACCTTTGATTTTGTCGAAACCATCGAAAGCATCCTCTTTTTTAAAGTACCAAAACACAAATAATATGCAATTAAGATCTTTTTTTTCGTTTCTGCCTATAGTATATATTCTTAACTATATTATCCAGAAAACTAAATGTTGTCTATACAAAATTTAAATTTAAAATTTAAATTTAAAAATGCCTCTCTTTAACACGCGAATTAAAATAATTGCGCATGATAAGGCTCTAAATTATGTATATACAAAACAATTTTTGAACAAAATAGAATCATAACACACCTACTTCTAAATTAAAACCAAAATATACACAAAACGTTTTGTTTAAAATTTATTTCTAGCACAAAATACAAAAATATTCAAAAATTTCAAAATAAATTTCGTTTTCCAAGTGCAAAAATTTAAATAATCAAAACATGAATTATTTTGTTCGATAATATGCATTTTTTTTTTGTTTGTTTTTAGCATGTAAACTATAACGAAATGCATATTTGATTATTTTTTAAGCTGTAGCTTATATAGTTTGAAAGTAACTGTGCGCGCAAACTCCAAATTTAGTAATCTGGGGAAACGTGTTTTAAAGTTTCAATGTCTACGGACCTTCAATGATACTCACCTTCTATACATGATTATAACTCAAGAAATAACGCAGATTTTTAATGTGGGGGTTTTTTGCATATTGCCCTGAAATTTAAAAAAATTCAGAATGAAACAAAAACCGAAAACTGTTTTTTGAAAATTTAAAGGTTCTGTACCCCCTTAAATTTTCTTCAAAAACTATACGTGAATAATCAGTTAGAACCCTCTGATATCAATTACTTTAAGATTTATGAAAATGTTTCCAAAATAAGATTTCATTTTCTGAATATAATTTTGGAAAACGATACGAAGCAAAACAGTAACTGGGAAGCCTTGCAAGGAAATTACATTATTCCAATTGAAATTAATTATTTATATAAGTTTGAATCATAGTTTATAGAATCACTGAAGTGGGTATCATTCAAATGGCGCAAGTGATCTCTGACACTGATAACAATGCTCTAGTTTCACTGTCAGAAAAATTCGTCTTTTTATACTACTAATTTATTCGTTATTTTTAAACAGATAATTTCCGTACTTCTAGAAAACATGCTTTTCGATTAATTCTTCACGGAAGTCTGAAAAAGGAGAAAAATTCCGTTTACCTTGTACACATGCGTATTGGCTGTATTAATACCAAAGTTTGAGTTTATTCTTAAAGGGGCTGGACAATCAGCTTCGGAATTCTCATCAGTGATGTTAAGTCTATGGGCTTTAGATGAATTCGTATATTTAAAATATCTCTTTAGGAAATTCATATTTTTAACATCTTTTTTCTGTGTACTCTTCTTAAAAGATGTCTCTTTTTTTCTTAGTTTTCAAAATATTTCTAAAATCTATGCTCAATTTAATATTTTATGTGGTAAAAGCGGGCGAATTATGAGTAACATTTTAGTACTTCATATAAAATTAAGTATATACTTTAGTTATATTTTGAGAACTAAAAAAAAAACAGAAATCTTTTAGGAAGTGTACACAAAAATAGAAGTTAAAAATATTAATTTCCCGAAGAGATATTTTAAATATCCGAATGCATCTAATACCCATTAGACTTTACATTAGTGAGGGGAAATCGGGTGTTGAGTGACCAGCTCCCTTAGAATGAAAAACCGAAAATTCAATAAATTAAAATTTCTAATTTATTTAAAAACAAACAAACAAAAATAATGCTTTCGAATTTAATAAAGTAGCAATTTTCACAACCATTTAAGCGGAGCGTGGACTTCAGCAAAAATTAACCAAAAAATAGAAAATTATTTTTGTGCATATTATTATTATTCAATTTGTTCTAAGCCATTTTCAAAAAACCGCATGCAGATGGGATTATTTTTCGCAAAGGTACAAGCACTTGCATTTTGTACACAAACAATTTTTCTGTCATTTAATATATTTTAAATTTGTTTTCCTCAAAACTGATCTTTCAACATTTTTGGATTTTTAAAATGTTCCATGCGCCTTAATTTTTGATAAAAATTCTTAAAATTGATAAGGAAGAATAGCAATATTGTTTACCAATCAACTGTGTATGCATTTAAAAATTCAACTTTATTAAGATAATTAAATTTGATTTTTAACATATTAAAAGGCAAAATTTTGATGAAAATCGATATGGCATTGAAATAAAAATCTCTAAAAAATTAACTATTCAAGAAACTAAAAAAATCTATACACTGATTTATTTGTAATAGAGTTTTAAGTGATAAAAATGCAAAATCGAGGAAGTATCTCAAAAATTAAGACGCATGGTGTATTTTAAAATTTCGTTTTAGAATTTATTTATTTTTATCTTAAAATTATAGTAATATTGGAAATCTTTTTAAGGTGTTCTGTATTCTTATAAGAAAGCGTATCTTTCAACAAAATTTCATATCTCTATGATAAAAATTAAAAAATAATAATAACTTCCACCGTCCGCTTAAACTTATTCTCAATTTATTTTTCGAGTATTAAAAATATATTCCCATGTAAAATATATTCTGAACGAACACATTTAAAAAATGTTCAACCAATTTTTAAAAAAAAGATTTTATACAAAAAAGCAAACATTTTTCTCTAAGTTAATTCAAATTATAATATTAATATTTTACATGTAACAAATTATGTCTTATTAAAAATATCTAACATGTAATAATTTTTTCCTCTATCATTCTGAAAGTGTTAAAACGCCAACCATTATTTCATAACGATTAAATGTGCCTGCAATTAAGCTTAAATTTCCGAGCTTTCTGAACAAGAAATTTAACAAACCTTACCATTCCTCATTTGAAAAAAAAACAGTATCTTCATTTTAAACTCGACCTCTACCAAGTGCTGGCTGGCCGAGTGGTTAAGATTCTCAATTCGAAACGCGCGGTCCCCGGTTCAAACCAAATGGATCCACTGAAGAAAGAGAGACGTATATATTTTTTAAACTCCTTTTTTTAGATTACGGAAATGTTCTGTTCTAGAACGGAAAAAAAAAGAACGAAGATTTCTTCAATTTTCGAAAATATACCGGTAGCAGTGCTGCCAGGAATATTTTCGTGAACTGAAGAAAGTATTTCTGAGAGTGTTGTGAGTAAACTTTTAAAATAAATATCACATAACCCTGTTAGGAAACGCAGATAATGAATGCTTCTAGGTCAAATCTAGATTAACAAGCCGTTGTAAAGCATTGTGATGAACCTTTCCGGGATATTAACTTGAAAGGCGATAGCAGAATTAATTAAATTTAAAACACAACAATTTATTTTATAACAGTAATAGAAAAATCCCTCTTTGCTCACGTAATTGTTGAAATACGCCAAGTGGTATTTGTGTAACTGTTTTTATTAGAAGAAATCTTACTGCTACGAATAATTCAAAATTTACTAATTAAGTTACATTTTGAGTAAACTTTATTCTTATACTGCATTAGGTTAACATGAGACTAAATTAATGAAAAGAACTAGAATTAATTTTTAAAAAATTTTAACGCAGAACATATTTGAAGGTTTGCTCATGTCACCATTTTAAATTTCGAATTTAAAAAAAAAAACCGTTCTTAGTGAAAATTTACATCTTAAAACTAACAACCGTGCCAAATTCCAATCTTGTATTCTAACAATATCACGTAAATCGCAATTTTATAACTTTTTTTTATCGTATAAACTGTAAAATTTCTAAATTTTTTTAAAATTGTTCTGTTGATGTATTTGCGTGTCCAAAGCAAAAGGCATGTCAAAGTTCACGTTTCTATCTGTAACATTTTAAGGTAAATTACAGTTTAGAAGGTTTTTAGTACTTTTCTCTATCAGTTAACCCTTTAAAGTTTCTAATTCTTTTAGAAACCGTTCTGAGCGAGCATTTAAATCTTAAAAATAACCATATACCAAATTTCAAGTTTCTAACCCAGCCAGCATCACAAAAATCGAAATTTTAGAACAGTTTCTGCTCCTGCATCATTTTAAATTTTCGAGAACTGTTCTGGGTGAGCATTTACGTCTCTAATGTAGCAGCCATGACAAATTTTAAGTTTCGATTCTTAACAATTCTGAATAAATTATAATTTTGAAAGTTTTACGCTTATTTTACATCTTTAAATTTCGATTTTTTAATGAACTGTTTATACCGTGAATATGCATCTTAAAAGTAACTACTATACTAAATTTTAATATTCTAACCTGAAAACATTCAACTAAATCCGAATTCAGAACTTTTTTGCTCCAGTAACCTTTTAAATTTAAAATTTTTAGAAAACTGTTGTAGGCGAGCATTTACGGCTTAAAAGTAACAGCCATTCTCTATTTCTAGTTTCTAGACTTAACGGTGCCAAATAAATCGTAATTTAGAAAGTTCTTAGTAGGCTTTCCGCTTTTAAATTTTAAATTTTGTTTTTTGAAACCGTTCTTAGTGTGTATTTACATCGCTACAGCAATCACCATGCCAAAATCGAGGTTTCTATACCAACTGAATCGCATAAACGGCAATTTTAGAAAGCTTTTTGCTCCTGCACAATTTTAAATTTCGAATTTTTTTAACACTTCTGAGCAAGCATTAATGTCTTTAAAGTAACATACATGCGAAATTTTAAGTTTGCCCTAACAATTCAAAATAAATCATAATTTGGAACGTTTTAAGAACGTTTTCGGTTTATTTCAGCCTTTTAAATTTCGATTTTTTTTAGAAACCGTCCTTTGCGAGCATGTACATCTTACAAGTAACCATCATGCCGAAATTCTAGTCTTCTATAGCAACTATATCACATAAATAGCAATTTTAGAACTTTTCTTTTTTCTCCTGCACCGTTTTAAAGTTCGAATGTTTAGAAAACTGTTCTGCCGAGCATTTACATTTCCAATGTCAAATTTGTAGTTTGTAGCTCTAACAATTCCAAATACATTATAATTTAGAACTTTTTGTAACATTTTCCATTGATTTCACTCTTTAAAATTTAAAAAATATATATATTTTTTTTAAAACTGTTCATAGGACGTATTAACATCTTAAAAATAACCACCCCACCAAATTTCAATTTTCAGGCCTGTACAATATCACAAAAAAGCAATTTAAGAAAATTTTGGCTCCTATATTGCATTGGCAGTTGTCGTACCGACATATCATATAGGCTGCGTTGGAGTACAGATGATCACCAGCATTTTGGCACCATTATTTTTTAAATCGGTTCGGTAATTCCAAAAAACACACAAATGTTACTGTTTTATAATATTTTATAGAAACTGCCAATTAGCATTAGAGCGGGTAGATTTAAATGCAGGCGATCAAAAATAAGCCCAATTTTATGGAAGACTGAAAGGTGAAAAATCTTTTCCTAAAATTATTAAAATCAACTCACTTAATTCGGCTACAAAATGGTCTCACTGTTCGTAAAAAAACAAGATGCACGATGCACGATATATGCACGATGCAAGATGCACTTTAGTAGATAATATCAGTATAAACGGAACCTCGTGTATTCCGTGTGTTGTTCTTTATTCGATATAGAAAGCTCAATTTCTTACCAAACTGGCAAAAGATCACAGCCAAAGACACTATAGAAAATGCTAGTCCGAATCCCCATAAAGGTTAACACTCGGCTAAACTTCACAAGAAAACTTTTAAAACTTGAGGGCGGGATACGTTATAAAACCATCGGTTCGATCGTCCAATGCCATTATATATATTGCTACTACACAACCAAAGTTACATAATTAACATATTGTAAAAATTATCGTAACATTCAGATCCCGGGAAATACCTATGCAATTTTCGAAACTTAAAGAAATGTCAGAATACGTATTATTCACGCAAAAATGCTAGAATTCAGAACATTACGATCGCGCACAAAATATCAAAATTCACTCAACCATTAGAGTACCCTTATAAAAGAGTAGACAGGCAATCTTCTGCAGCATTATTTTCTTTGATGACATACTACACGAATGATGATTAAGCGTGGTATCAAGCGGTAATATGATGGATCGAAATGCTTGATAAAGAAAAAACGTTGTCGTTTAGAACATAGGATAAGAGTGATGACCCTAACATGCTTCTTTGCTGGATCGTCAATTTAACGACTGTGTAAAAGATAATCATTGCAAGATGCATATACAGTGCGATCTCATTATATCGTGCATGCCCGCAAACATAAGAAAACGTGATATAACCGTGATCATTATAGACAAGTAAGGAAGATTCTAACATCTAGCAATAAATTTTTGTATTTGTCTCCAAAGCATTAGTTTATGTACAGGGTGATTGTAAATGAATACCCGAACTTTACAGGGCTATTAAAAGAAACAAAAAGAAGTAAAACACTGTTGTTAATTAGAAATGACAAATAACAGTTGAAAGCTTAAATTCAACACAGTTATAAGTGTTCAATGTGACCCTCTCCAGAAACACGAATGATATCGAGGTGGTACGATAACCCATACCACACTTCTCTCAACATGATTTCTACAATAATTTACCACTTTTTTTCAGCATGTTCGATTTAAATAGCTGCAGATATGCGGGTCCTAAGTTTTTCAACATCAGTTGGCATCGGTTGAACAAACACCTGACCTTTGATGAGGTCCCACAAAAAAAATCATGCTGAGAAAAGTGTAAGATGAATTATCGTATCGCCTCGATATCGTTCGTCTTTCTGGAGGGGGGGGGGGGGGAGCTCACGTTGGACACTTATAAGAGTGTTGAATTTAAATGTTCAACTGTTATTTTTTATTTCCGATGAACAACAAGGTTGTAATTTTTTTGCTGTTGTTTTTTTTTATATCGACCTATAAAAATGCGATATTCATTTATAATCACGCTGTATAATAATACAGTTTACAACATAAAATTCTAAATTATAACTCGCTGCCTTTCTTAAATTATTTTTAGATCTTTAGACATTTTAAAGAGAAAAATAAGGGCAGCATAAGACGCGAAAATTGTACGATGAATATTTTATTAAGTAAAAAAGCAATGCAAGAGTCAGTTTTTATTATTTGGAAGAAAGATTTTGTATTTTGTTAAAAATTAAAATTACAATATGTAGAGTTAAATATTTATCATGGTAAATAATTATTTTCTAGTGTTTGTTCTGTGCTGATAAAAGGAAACATATTTTGGTGAATAGATTAAAAAAGTTATTTTAATTTAGATCGTAATAATATATCCTTTATGTAAAACATGATAAAACAATACGCATGAGAATGTTGTTGTAAAATTACTTTAAAGTTAAATCCATATTAGCTGAATTTAAACAGCTATGAGATGCCCGTAAAAATACAAAAAAGAAAAAAGAAATAATTTAATTTATAAAATTGTTGAAAATTATAAACATTAAAAGGTTTTCTCTTCACTAATTTTTATTCGTGTTTGTGTCAATGAACTAAAGTGACTAAGTAAAAATAAGTTAATTGAATTTTGAATTGTATCTAAATTAAATTAATTAGTGTTCAGATATTTTGTTTTGAGCAACTATTTGCCGTAGAACAAAGCCATAAGAAAGACAAATGTTTCATAATGTACAAATATATAATGTAACCAGAAACTAAAATGCACTTTTCGGATTTACCCATGATTCTAAAAGGAGTCTTTTATCTTTAGAATCATCAGAAACCAATACATTTTCGAGATTTAAAGAAGCATTTATTAACAAAATCTATATTTTACTGCCACTACTTTCGGAAACGTTTCCGAGTAGTTTTTAAAGTAGTTGAAAAGTGTTTATGCATTCTATTTGTCTGGCCGTCTGTCCGTCTGTCCACGCTCTAACTCCCGTAAATATGCTCGGATTTTCATGAAATTGATAAAAGTTATTTAGGTCACCAAAGCATGTTTGCTATTGTACATGAAGTATGTAGGATTAATCGATCATTTACAAGGGCAATCAATAGTATTCCATTCCATTATGGTATATGGGCGAAAATCGTTTGCAGAGTATTTTAATGAGATTATACTATTTCAAATGTATTGAAACTGATATAAATCCCTGAATTTCACTACGATTACGTTTGAACAGGACATTCATAGCATTTTTTATTTATTTACAGGGACACACAAAAGAAATCGGTTACAGTACAGTACTGTCTTTGAGTAATAATGGCTGGAGTGTACTGTTTAAAATTCGGTATGCGCTTTTAAATTTAATTATTTTTTTTGCATCTTACTCGTTACATACAAAATCCATACACGTACCGTTCTCTTTATTAGAGGAAATTGCTGAAGGTAACTTTTCAACTGAAGTATATGTATCTCTTAAGTGAACTAAATTTTGGCTTGCATGTAGTTGATGGATTCAAATCTATAAATCATATACAGGGTTGCTGAAAAAATTTTCCAATTGTGGATGGGAACAACTGAAATTGGGTTTTGAAATGTATTATGCGTGTCCATATGGTTCAATTAGACGTAATATTTTAATTTTTTAAACGGTGCAGTTTTGTTACATTATTTTGAATGTGTTGGCAAGTGTTTCATAATCTATGCTTGACGCATGATTTTTTTCTAACTTGTTTAAGAAGTTATCAGTTCTGAAATAAACATTTTATGCTGCATAATTGAATTTATGCGTGCAAGGGTAACAAAATAATAATAAACTTTAATTTTTCATCACTGATTTTCAGAAGTGTTTCCGAGTAGTTCTTATAGTGTATTAATTAGTGTTCTCAACTTGGAATATGGATTTATTTAGATGCTACTATTGCTCAGGTGCGCATTTTCATGTTCAACAAACACGTTTCACAGACAAACATTATAAATTAATAGCAGTAACATCTGCTGATAAGTTGACATCACGTTAAGCACGCAAAAAATAATGTAATGTTTAATATAAAAACGTTGTATGTGTTTGTATGTAGTTTGTATAAGACATAATGTTTCACGTAAAAAATGTTTAGCATAAAAATAAAAAATTATTGTCGAAAAGGTACTTTTTAGCATCTACAACTAACAGAAAATTAGATACTTTTAATAAATATTGACAAATTTCTGATACAAAATTGCAAAGCATGCTACCTTAGCTTTGTATAATATCTATTTTTAGACGTCTCCAGCCTTTTAAATTTTTCAAAATTTAGAAAGTTGGTTTTGGCAAAAACAATGCGAAACTGCTCAAATGATAAATAAAACTTTGACATGAAAAATTAACTCAGTTCGCCGTGTCTTAAATATTCTATGAAAAAATTTTATTTACTGTTGTGTTGGGAGAAAGCAGCAACTGTTATGTATTATCACTGACTTTATAACTGTAACTTCCAACTTTAACACACTTTTTATGCTACCAGGATGGCAACAGGCCACATGGGAAATATATGTAAATCTACTTGGTTGTGACTGCCAGATAACTATGTTTCTTGCTAATTTAATAGCTTTGGCGACGAGGTAAAATTATTCAGCTAAATTAAAAGTATTCAGGGAACTGAGAGAATTACTGAAGATCGGAGCTATGCTTACGTTTTAGACCTAGGTGCGGCAACACTTACTGACGTACCAAAACTGTGAGTAATATCTACATTTTGCTAATTTCTAATAAAGAGCTTTTTTTCAACATCATTTTGTGAAGAAAATGGCTACTTTCGGCAGCTCGCAGCCTTTCGACGTATCGGAACAGTCAACGAAGGACGGTTACCATGAACGCTTGGAATGCTTTTTAGAAGCAAACAATATCACCGAACCAACTAAAAACAGTCTATATTTTTGAGTGTGTGCGGGGCAAAGATGTACGTAACGATCCGTTCTCTGGTGCCGCCAGCAAACCCTACTACTAAGCCTTATGACGAGCTAATCTTGTTAAAACACATTTCTCGCCGAAACCTTCCGAGATCTTTCAGCTATTTTTATTTTATAGAAGGAATCAACAGTCGGGAGAAAGAGCAAGTGCATTCATTGCAGAATTACGGAAGCTATCAAGGCTATTTTTGTCAACAAGGCACCCATTCATATCACCCATTCATATCCAATACCGGCAGTAAATCAAATACTTGCAGAATTAACAGGAGGCCGACATTTCATAAAGCTTGACTTGTCCCAAGCATATCTACAATTAGTCGTGGATGAATCTTGTGCCATGCACAAACAATTGTGACACATCGTGGAGCATTCAAGTGCAATCGCCTCCAATTAAGCATTTCCACAGCTACTGGGAAATTTCAACGGTTCATTGAGAAATTGCTCGCAAACATACCGGGAGTGCTTTCATACTATGATCATGTCTTGATCAAAGATTCAACGCAAGGAGAACTAGACAAGCGATTTCAAGAACTTCTTGATAGAGTATCTAAGGCTGGGTTACGCTTAAACAAAAATAAATGTATTATTGGAATTTCAAATTTGCAATTATTTGGTTAAGAAATCAACGATAAAGTTATTAAACACACAAAGTACAAAGTAAGAGATATTCAAGAAGCCCCTAGCTAACAAAGAGATAGGAACTCCAGGCATTTTTGGGCCTACTGAAGTTCTATCATGTGTTTCTACAAAATAAAGCTACAGTGGTAGAGCCTCTTCATTGCTTGCTAGACAAGGGATCAGTGCGGAAATGGAAGAAAAGCCACGAAGAAGCTTTTAATAAGATTAAAATACTCTTATCAAATTATTCCCTAATTGTACATTTCGATAATTATCCATATCTCTCGGAAACTTCTTCAGACGATGATTTATGTTTTTTTTTTTGTTATCTTCTTTGTTTCCATTGTAAATAGTTTTCATTTATATTCATTAACTATTATTATTATTAATTTTATTATTCGTAATAGTTATTACAAATAGTGTTTTTGTTATTAATATTTTGTATTTATTATATTTCGTCATGTTTTGAACCAGGCAGCTATATTGAGAATCTTTCAGGTTTTTTTATTAACTGTAGCATAAATATAAACATTGAACATTTCTTTTTTACACCTGCCAAAAGAATGGACTAACAAATGGGTTTTGGACGTCCATAGGAAAACACTCTATCAGGCTTGCAGCTTGGAGCTACGGTTCGGATTTCGCTTCCCCCTTTCCCCCCTTGTACATTTCGATGAAAAGAAACCAATCATCCTTACGTGTGATGCTTCTCAGTATGGTGTTGGAGGTGTCCTCAGCCACAAATTGTCAGAGGGAGTTCAAGTTGCAGTGGCATTCGATTTAAGAACAATGAACCCAACAGAGCGTCGGTATGTCCAGATTGACAGAGAAGCCTTCGCCATCATGCAAGGGGTTAAGATGTTTCACAACTACTTCTATGGGCAGACATTCGAAGTAAGAACTGACCACAAGCCTTTACTGGGCCTTCTGGCCAGCGACAAACCCACACCAACAATATAGTCTCAAAGAATGCAGCGGTGGTCCCTAGCTCTAAGCTCATATGATTACCATCTTGTATATGAATCTGGTAAATTGGTTTATAATGCAAATGGCCGTCTCCCTCACCCACAGGTGATTCATTATGAGACATCTCCGAATGAAGTATTAATCCTTTAGGCTTTGGACAAGCCCCCCCCCCCCCCCCATATCGGCCAACGATATTGCGCGGAGAACGATCCAAGACCCTATCTTAGCTCGAGTGTTCAACTGGCTTTTGCAGGGGTAGCCAGCTGAAAATCCAGATGCAGAATTCATTCCTATTTCCAACGGTGACTAGAAATCCCAGCCCACGAGGATGCCTTCATTCGGGATGCACGAAGCATCCTGGATGCATATCCAGGAAGGCCCAAGAACACTATTGGTACTGTCCAGAGTTCACATTAAGGCATCTTGTTAGAAGTTACATGTGGTGGCCAAAGATGGATAGTCAAATTGAAGACATAGTAAACTAGTATGTTGTGGCCATCACAAAACATTCTTCTATCTCATACATGTCTATACTTCAAAATTCACTATCTCAATGCCAAATTAAATGGCAATCTGTGTTCCTCATGAGAATTCTAAAAATATGAAATTCCGTGCATTAGTTCTCGAGGCAAGACTGTCGCTGAAATCGTGAAAATCCAGCAAAATGCAGCATAGAAGCGCCACCTATTGGGTTATTTACACCAGAACCTAATTAGCACAAACTTAAATCAACGTCTAACTAAATATGAAGTTTGAGGAAAATTCGTGCATTAGTTCTTGAGATAGAGGTATTGCGCAAATCATAACAAATGCAGCATAGAAGCACCACCTGTTGAGCGATTTGCAACAACACATAATCAGCAGCAATATTATTCAAGTTATACTTAAATCTGAAGTTTGATGAAAATTCGTGCATTAGTTCTTGAGATAGAGCTATTGAGGAAATAGTTCAAAATGCAGCACAGCAGCGCCACCTATTGGGCGATTTACACCAACACGTAATTGGCATCATTTCACATGACGGACTAACTAAATCCGAAGTTTGATGAAAATGTGTGCATTAGTGCATTCTTGAGATAGAGCTACAGCGAAAATAGTGTAAATCCTGCAAAATGCAGCATAGTAGCGCCACCTTTTGGGCGATTTACACCAAAACGTAAACCGCATCCATTCATGTCAAGTACGAACGGAATCTGAAGTTTTATAAAAATCCGTGCATTAGTTCTTGAGATAGGGCTTTTGCGGAAATCCCGCAAAATGCTACATAGCAGCGCCACCTGCAGGGCGATTTACACCAAAAACTACTCAGCACTAATCTATATCAGGGACTACATGAATATAAATTTTTAATAAATTCCGTGCAATACTTCTTGAGATAGAGTGCCCACAAAATTTGTGTCACATACAGACAGACCAACAGACAGACTCACAGACAGACATTTTGTAAAAACATGTTTTTTGGAATCTCTGACCCATAAAACGTGTAAATCCGTCGAAAACTGGAATTCGAAAATTTTCAAGAAACCAATACTTTCTTCTTGTAAAGATAGAAGAAAGTAATAGGTGCAACATTTGCCAACAAACACGACATGCGCCGCCTAAGACATTGTCAATATGGGAATGCATTAAAAAACGTGGTCAAGTCTCCACATCGACCATGCTGCATCTTTTCAAGGATCACTTTTCCTCATTTTCGTCGATGCATACTCAAAATGGCCAGAGGTTATTAAAATATCGTCAACTGACTCACCTTGTGCTATTGAAGCTTTGAGGAAACTCTTTGCTCACATGGCATTCCTGACACCACGGTGTCAGAAAACGGACCTGGCTTTACATCGTCTGAATTTGAACGGTTCTTCATGAGAAAAGGGATCTATCATGTATTCATATTTCCCGGACATCCTGCATCAAACGGACAAGCAGAACGGATGGTGCAGACAACAAAAGATGCACTTGGTTTTGTTTCGGGGAATTGGAATTCTAGACTTGCATCATTCTTATTACCACAACATGCTACGCCCAATTCTACTATCAATGTTTCTCCAGCAGAGCTGCTTATGAACCGTCGCCGTTTGAAATCCTGCCTGGACAGAATCCATCCATATTTTTTGGAGCCTCTCTAAGGGTCTCTCTACTTCAAGGTTTCCGGATGTTTGCACCTCTAGACTTCGTGTATGCTCGAGGATTCCACCATCACGACAAATAGGTGCCAACTACAATAATAGGAGTAACTACCACTACAGTGTATGAGGTTTTAACGATAAAGGTCTTGTGTGGAAAAGACACATTGACCAACTAGGACGGCGTCTAAGTAGTCCTCAACATGTGACAGACTCTGATAGTTCCTTAGTATATCCATCTAATGGCTCAACGCCTTCACCGCTGATGTTAGGATCAGCAGAAAACAGCGAGAGCTCGGAGCCAACAGGAGGCAACCAGGATCCAGTTCTGTCAAGAAAGGACATGAGTTCAGAGCTTAGGAAGAGGAACTTCACCTCCAGGAGTTGGACCGGTGCCCCCATGTTGCAAGTCCAGCGGTCCTCCCATCGAGACCTGTCAGAGCTAAACATTCACCAACCTGGCTGAAGGACTATGATACACAGGAGGCAGATGGAATGTTATGTATTATCACTGACATCCTAACTGTAAATTTCAACTGTAACACACTTTTAATGCTACCAGAATAGCAACAGACCACACGGAAAATATAGGTAAATCTACATGGTTGTCACTGCCAGATAGCGATGTTTCTTGCTAGTAATATAATGTGATAAATAACTTTAGTTGCATTTGTATTAACCATTTAATTTTCTGTTAATACTCAACTGAAACAAATAAAATCGTTTTTAAACGCCAGTGTATAAGTAAAATCGACTTTTGGGTATGTTGGCAGAGATGCAAAGAGATGATACGAAAGATTAAAGGTAGAAAGAATTATGTGTCCTCATTATCAGATGAAAATGTTTCGGTTATCACATTTGAACAATAGCTTATCCAAAAGTTTTTTTCTTTTTACTATTCGGAAAATTGTGAATGTTGGATAAGTGTTGAATTTTCAGTACTGTATTGAAGTGTATTCCTCGAAAGGAATACTTGACAGTCCTTTCTCTTTTCTTGCTAATTGAACTATCTTAATCATCATTTAAATGTTGCACAAAACTAACTGGAGGTACTAACGCTTTAGATATCTGTATAATTAAAGAACATAAAAATATTTTCACAAATTCTTTTAAATATCAAAACGTTTTTAAACGTACGTTTTTTTTTTTTTTTAGAAATATCCTTATTTGTCACTTTTAATTATATGCATTTATTTAAATTTGCTTGTCTAAGGAGTAAAATTCACGTTTAGATCTTTTCATGTGACTAAACTAATTTTCTTAAATTTCAAAAGCGCCTCTGAATATAGTATGAAAAATTTCTCCTACGTTCAAGTAATGAATCGGAAACAAACAAAAAAATATCTAAACCTTTTATTTTCTTTCTTAGTAAAATATTTTCTTTTAAACTAAAACTAATAATAATATATATATAAGCTTTATTTCCTGAGGCAGAATAAAATTCGATAGATCTAAAATGAATATTTTATTATAAGAAGAAAGTGATCCACTTGTGATAATCCATTATTCGCGGAAAGGATTTTGCATTTTGATAAAGATGAAAATAGAATACATAGAATTAAATTTGTATCAGGATAAGTAGTGTTAGTTTTGATTCAATACTTAATAATACCATTTTATGGAAACGCGTACAAATAAATATATAAGAAGTACTACTTGGATTTATGTCTTACAAGCTGGCCCAGCTAGTGTTGCGTGGGTCTTTGATAATAACCTTAAATATACCTAAAATTATTCTTGGATGTTTTTGTATATTTATACGAAAATCTTTAATTTTTTTAAATTGTGCTTTAAATACTATTCAAGAGTACACTATAGGAATTATTGCATATAATTATTAGACATGAAATTGAAATAAAACATTTTTTTGGAGAAAAATAACGCATTTTCCTGAATATTTTAAGCGTTATGAAGAACTTTTAAAATTCCCTAAGCGCATTCTATATCAATTAAAATATTTCACCAATATTTTTTATGCCAGTTTGGTTTACATATACAAATAAAACTGTGCATCGAATTTTATATATTTGAATATAAAGGTAAAAAAAAAAACAATACTTTCTAAATTTTATAAAATTTTCAGCATTTTGCGTGATATTTCTGCATTTAACTACCTTTAACTTTTCCAATTATATTTAGTTTAAAAAAATTATGTACTGTTTTTTAAGGCAGAAATTTTCAATCTTATTACAATTTTAAGATTTAAATTTTTTTTATTTTTAAAACGAAATTTTGAAAGGCTCCATGCGCCTTAATTCTTGAGATATTTCTTGAGTTTTGCATTTTAATAATTTAAAAGTCTATTGCAAACAAATCTATGTATCGATTTTTTAGTCCCTGTAATAGTTAATGTTTTAGCGATTTCTTTCTGAATTCCATATCAATTTTCATCAAAATTTTGACTTTTAATAAATTAAAAATCAAATTTAACTATCTCAATGAAGTAAAATTTTAAAATGCATACAAAGTTTCTCTGTAAACAATATCGAGATTCTTCCTTATCAATTTCATTAATTTTGATCAAAAATTAAGGCGCATGGCACATTTCAAAAATCTAAAAACGTTAAAAGATCCGTATTTAGAAAAACAGATTTAAAGTATACTAAAGGGTGGAAAAATTGTTGGTGTACAAAATTTAAACGCTTGTAACTTTGCATAAAATAATCGCATCTGCATGCGGTTTTTCGCAAATGGCTCAGAACAAACTGGAAAATAATAATATGCACAAAAATAATTTTCGATTTTTGGTTCGAATATTGCTCAAATAAAGGCCCACGGTCCCCTTAAACGAAAGACCGGCGTGGACCAGACCCGCGCTAATAATTTTGAATATATCTAAAAGCAGTGTTGAATAACTGTATATATTTAAACCAAAATATTTCTAACGAACCAAATTTTCGGGTCTTCACTGCTCTGGGCCGCACACACCCAGGAACTTGCCTGATATAATATTTTTAAAAGAATTTTTGCCGAACGACCTAAGTGTCCTCGTTATAGTGATTGCAGATTTAATGTCTAACTTTTATATATATTAAAGTTTCAATTCTGGCCAAAAAAACCCAAATAATATGAAACGCTCTCCCTATCCATCTCTCTCTGTTTTAAACTCAAAAACCTCTCTCTGCAGAAAATGTAAATTTGCCAGTGCATTCACAGAAACAAACATGTTCTAGAGCATAACTGAACAAGAAAGAAATAACAAATCGTCATCCATAGCATATGAAACTTTTTCAAAAACTTTCAGAATACTTTAACGAAAGCTTTTAATAAGATAAAGAAGGTATCTAATTTCAGCATCTAACGTAGGTAGCCAGAAAGGTACTTGAAATCTTTTTTGACCCCCTGTATATTGTCTGTAGACTTGTAAAGATTTATATAGTATGTAAATATTAGTTTAATCAGAAAACGTATAATACTGTTCAGAAATTACCATCAGCAATTTTTACCAGTAGATGGTAATTTAGCCGCCTTATTTTGTACAGCCCAATAACTTATCTATGAATTTTTTGCACGCCTTACATGGTAATCGTTAAATACATGGCAATCCAAGTATACACTGCTCAAATCAATTAGGGGAGCACATGGTTTTAACGAAATTACGCAAATATTAAACCGATAAGTAACGTAAAATAAAACATCCATAATTTAAAGTGCTGTAGAAAACAGATAAAGAAAACTTCACATGTAAATTAAAGTTTATGACGTCAAAAACTGAAAAAAGGTGATAAGTGCAGAAATCGGGATTTTGCAGAAACATCTGTTTCACTGTCTCAGTTGTAAAATTCAATTGCTTAGCTTGTGTTTTGAGAAAAGTTGGCTTGAAAATGTCGCAACAACATGATTCACCGCAATCCATGGCTTGGCGTGTTAACGGGACAGTTGAATTTGGGGAAACACAACGAAGTGTAGTGGGCGCTGTTGGAGTTGCAAGAAGTTTCCATGAAAGGCTGTTGAATCGATTCCAAAACACATGGAATGGTAGTCATCGACAAGTGCAAGGTCGAAAATGTGCTAACACAGAAACTGATGACCGATGTATCCTGTTAACAGCTCGTCGAGATGGAACGGGCAATTCTACTCAGCTGCAAACACAGTTGTTCTTGGCCAAAGGACGAAGGGTGTCCAGCCAAACCGCCCGAAATAGACTTCATCAGGGTTGTCTGTATGCGCGTAAGCCAATGGTCTGTATTCCGTTGACCACAAGACACTGTGCGGCCCAAAGAATGTGGGTAACTGACCATCCAGTTTGGAGGCAACGTTGTTGGAGTCAAATTCTGTTTACAGACGAGTCCCGATTCAGTCTGTATGTGACATCTGGTGTGTTTTGGGATGGAGAGAAAGAAGCACTCAAAATAATCCTACATTTGTTCGTGGAAGATCAGATTACAGACGAGGTGGGTTGATGCTATTGGCTGGAATCAGCATAGGTGGACGTACGGGCCTGCATATCATTCGGAATGGCACTTTGACGGTCCGCAGTAATACAGACGAGATACTGAGGCCTCATGTCGTATTTTATGTTACAGTAATTAGTGATTTCTTTTTTTCCATGCATGATAATGCCAGACTTCATACATTTCGTCTTGTGGAAAACAAGCTTGAAGCTAAAACAATACAACGTATGGAATGTCCAGCATGTTCTCCTGACCTAAATCCGATTGAGCATGTTTGGGACATACTCAGGCGACGTATTGCTGCGAGACCGAGGCCTCCTTTTACTGTCCGAGACTTGGAGATTGTAAAACTTGAGCAGTGGAACAGTATTCCCCAAAGTCTTATCGATAACCTCATCGCATCCATGGAAAACAGGTGTACAGCAGTCTTAGCTGTTCGAGGAGACCACACGCCATGTTAAAAATCTTGCATCATTTCTAAACAATACCTTTTTTTATCATTTACATGAAACCAAATTGTTGCCCTAAACCATCTTTTCATGTTCTTTTCATCTTTTATAGAATAAAAAGCTCCCTTACAACTTTTTCATCTTTTTTTATGTATTGCACATTGATGCACGTGTACTATTCATTCTATGCCCATACATGTCTGCTTTGCACTGTTCTCTTCACTTTTTTGCTTGCTTCCCTAATTTTTTTCAGCAGTGTATTTACACAAGTTGGAGCATGGACAGACAGACGAACTGAAGTCTTATGCATTTTTTTAAAAGTTTTCAAAATTAGAAAAAATTATAAATTTGCTATAAAACATTTCATTATAAATTATTATATCTATTTAAAATTTTCATTAAAAATTATTTTATTAAATGAAATTTCATATTTTAACTGTTTGAACCTAAATTTTGTTTTTATTTGCAAAATTATGAAAAAGGTATTAACTGAGTTTACTTAATTTTCATTAAATGCAAATTTTGAATTAGATTTACATAAATAAATCAAACATTAGTGTAGCTTTTGAAATTACGATGGATATAAGTCTCATGAATGTTTTGAACGTAAAAAAAACTTCTTTTATTTCAAATTGAATTTCTGATATTACAATTTGCATTTAAATGAACACATTTAATCACACACACCAAATAAAATATTCATTTGTTTTTGAGGTATATGTCACCTTTTTAAATTATAATTAATTTGCTTCCTGATGCTTTAAATAAATAGTAGACCAACTTTTATGAAATAAATTACTATTATATTCATGAGTGCCAAGTTATCGAATATGAATAGCATTATATTTAAAAACTTCAATTATTAAATTATAATCGGGTCTCCACAAAAGGAATGTAAAAATAATTTAATTATTTTTGCATGAAAATAAACTGAAATTAGAAAAGTTGTTAACACTAAGTTTGTTAGATCTAAATATTCATGTAAAAAAACGATACCATGATCAAATGATTTAAAATAAAGGGAGCTTAACCTTATAAAAGTTGATTTGCTAAACGGAATGCCTGTTTTTGCAGATATTTGACCCAGAAAAACGATTCTTTTCTAACATTTTGATATTGCAGTAGGACCTCTTTTAACCGAAACTCTCGATTAACCGAAATCGATTTTTAAAGCTTTTTTTTTTTTTTTTTTTACTATCGCATTCCTTGTGTGTAAGCGATCATTTCCGAACCAGTAGAATTTGATGTGAATATTACAAAATAAGCTCAAGAATACGGCATTGGTGTTGTTATGAAAAGAGATGTTGAAAAAATAAAAAAGTTTTATGCAGAAAACTGTGATGCTGGTAAACCAATAGTATTAAAAAACTTGATAGAGCTGCAAAGCAAAGGCAATCAAGCGAAACTAAAACAAACAAAACTTTGTTTGAAACTCTTTTGAAATATGTAAAAGGTACTTAATTTCAAAATTGAAATTCAGTTAAGAAATTCTTTTTTTAATTAATTTTTCAGCTGTGAAATTATGCTTGAAAATTATTGAATATTAAAGACGTGAATTATCACATTGCTAACAAGGCGTAAACCAACTTAGTGAAAAATGTCCAAGCCGGGAATTGAACCCGGGCCCCTGGAGTAGATCTCCAGTGCTCTACCACTAAACCACAAGGAAGATGCCCAGCTTGGCATCTCTCACTTATATAAGTCCGTAAGGCTGCTACCGCAGCACTAGATGGGTTGAGTTGAGTTGATTTTTGACGGCCGATTATCTTCACGAGGTATATAAGCCCGGGGGGGTGCCCTAAGTGGGGGTCTTTCTAAGGGAACCTAATCCGTATTTACGCATGGAAAATCCACGGCTCGAAGAAAACCACGAAAATTCCGAACGATTAGGCCGACGGGCGCGATTGGGACAGCACTAGATGGAAAAATCTGCTTGAGCACACAATCTAGCGGCGTAACATGAGACGCAAATAAACTCAGCATCGGTGAATATACAATTTTTAATTAATTTTTCAGCTGTGAAATTACGCTTGAAAATTATTGAATATTAAAGACGTGAATTATCACATTGCTAACAAGGCGTAAACCAACTTAGTGATAAATGTCCAAGCTGGGAATAGAACCCGGGCCGTCGTTTAGTGGTAGAGCACTGGAGATCTATTCCAGGAGTCCGGGTTCGATTCCCGGCTTGGACATTTTTCACTAAGTTGGTTTACGCCTTGTTCGCAATGTGATAATTCACGTCTTTAATATTCAATAATTTTCAAGCGTAATTGCACAGCTGAAAAATTAATTAAAAATTGTATATTCACCGATGCTGGGTTTGTTTGCGCCTCATGTTACGCCGCTAGATAGTGTGCTCATGAAGACTTTTCCATCTAGTGCTGCGGTAGCAGCCTTACCGACTTATATAAGAGAGAGATGCCAAGCTGGGTATCGTCCTTGTGGTTTAGTGGTAGAGCACTGGAGATCTATTCCAGGGGCCCGGGTTTGATTCCCGGCTCGGACATTTTTCACAAAGTTCGTTTACGCCTTGTTAGCAATGTGATAATTCACGTCTTTAATATTCAATAATTAATTCTTGTTTCTAATTTGTAATTGATTTAATTTTATTAAGCACTTGTTACCATAATAATAAATAACGTATATATTTGCCGTTAGTCTTAAAATTGAACCATTTTCGATTATCAGAAAATTTCGATTTTCCGAAACATGGTCGGTCCCAATTACTTCGGATAATCGAGGTTCTACTGTATTTAAATGCTTTCTAACATAGCTGTACTATAGAAAGTTGGAAGAGGCCGTCATTAAATTAATACAGGTAAGATCAAGAGCGGCGAGACTTGAACATTCTCTATCTTGTTCGAGAAAAGAAGGCAATTTTGAAAGATTGAAAGAAAATTTGTGTCAGGATGTTTGATTATTTTTACCCAGCTGAAAAGAAAAGTGTTTCACTCGTATCAGTGTAAGTGGATTTCTTTTTACCTTCGAAACATCCCAACGGCTGCATGGATTTTAATGTCTCTATCAATTCGTCTTAACGGCCCCTTGGTTATAGGCTAGGATTTGTTTTTATAAAATCAAAATGGCGCCCGTAAAATACAAAATGGCGGTAGAGACGAAAAATATTTACGCACCCTATTGAGTGGCTTATCATTGGATAGGTCTTTCAAAAAGAAGACGATGTTTCATTGACTATTTTACAGTCAGCAGCTCCGTTGAAATATTATACAACCGGGAAGTTGTGTAGGTAGGATCTGCAACTCTAACCATCATAGACATCTATAGGCCTCATCAAAACAGTGTTTATAGATAGGAACTAACAATTAAACACAACTTAAAAGTCATCAATACAAGTGAATAAAAAAAGTAGGTAAGTAATATAAAAAAATATTTTAAGTCAATTCTTACTTAGGTCAATAAGATAACTTTTTTTTCTCCCATTCTTCTTACCTCTTGAGTAGTGCTTAAAATACTTTGATCAAGAAGAGGGCTCTCTCAATTATTGAAAATTAATTAATTTAGTTTAATTAATGAAATCATATTTGAAAAAAAAACTGGATTAACATCAAGTGTCATCCAACACAAGTTTAAAAAAATTTATTTGAGCTTGATTGGATGAATAATAAGTATTTTATTAACGATTGAACATTTGAACAAGATATATATAGCGAGTGTGTGAGCTAATAGTAGGAATTTAAAAAGAAATAGTTTCACATTGATGAGAAATAATTAATTAGTTCGCTTTTTACGCAGCCGGGTTTTTTTATTTTTTTTTTATTTAATTGTTTATTAAGTAAGTACCTGTAATATATTTATTTCTTTTAAAATTTTTATTGAAATTTTATCACAGATTTTGCGTTTTATGGTTTAATTTCATGAAAAAAAAAATTTCATTTGTAAACATAATTATTATTTTAGGTTGAAGTTAAAGTACGATACTGTAAGAATATATTTATATATATATATGTGTAATATTAAGTATATTCATCAAATATATTTTTTATAATCCTGCACGCAACACGTGTATGTCATTGAAAATCCTTAATTAGTATGTCTTAATCAAACTAAATTCTTATTATGTATCATTAAAATTATTTAAAGGGATACGTAAACAAAGATTTGTACAATTTATTCTAAAAAAATTTCTAATTAGAAGAATTATTTACAGCTCCAAAGTTCTTTTTAATATTGTGCTAAAATCAAGCAAAATCGAGCTGCTGTAGGCGTTCTCACCCCCTTAAAAAGTAGCATACAATAAGTTGCTCCATATTTTATTATGATCTAAAAAATAAATCTCTTCTAAATAAGCATATTAATCTTCAGCGCATACATTTTGCAATAATAAGAAATGAAAAGAGTAAAAGGGATAATTAGGAAAACAAATAAAATTATTTTCTTATATGTGTCAAAACATATTCAAAACATATTCTATTTATAAGGGTACTCTAGCGGACGAGCCGGGGGGGAGGGGGGGGGGTTAGTGATTTTGCGTGAGAGCGCGTTGTCATGATTTACTAACTGTGCGTAAATGAAAAATCTATTCTGCCTTTCTTTAAGTTTCGCAATGTTCGTATGAATCTACGGAATTGTTTATCACGGGTATTTTGCAAAGATATTATAATTAAGTGGCAGAGGTTGTATAGAAGCTGTATATACAGTGAGGTGTTTGTAGAAAACTGAGGAGTATTGACAGCGAATCTCGCACATAAAGGATTGTAGCTGCGATCAACAGTTGTGGCAGAAGTCTCTCCGAGGTCGAAGTATTGAGGTTCGAGCTTGTCACGTGGACAGTGGATTTGCTGCAAAGCTGCGAGTATGAATTAAATTATCCTTTATATACGTTATGTACGTTATAAACATTCAACCCCTGTGTCACTCTATCAGCTAAAATCTGTGCGTCGAAAGTATCAATTAATAGTAAAAAAATTGACGATTTAGAACGAGTTTAGGATAACATTCTTAAAGAGTATATGCCATTTTATGAAAACATATTTAGCTGGCCAACTTCCAATTTTGAAGAAAATCCAATTGAGAATCATGAAGAATATGATTACGCACCAACATGATATTGAAACATAAAACGTTTCCTGTATAAGGGTTATCGTCATTAATTTTGATGAAAAATATATTTAATATGACTATTTTGTTCAAATTAAATTCCTCTTAACCTCGCTTCTTGCTAAAACAACGTAAGTCATGAACAGTTTTTTCTGTTATCCTTCGTCTTTTTATTATTAATAAATTATAAAAATTATTCGACATTTACAAACTTTGAAGCGCAAACTCTATAATCAGTCCAAAAAATCCATGAAAATTCGCTTACTTGTGTATTATACAGTTTTTTTTTAATTTCTCAAAAGTTTTTATTCTGTGATTAAAGTAGTTTTTGAAAGGACTGATTCAATTATGTTCGAAATTTCATTAAAATAATTTCATTATTGATAAATTTATAAATTAAAATTCAGGTTCGGGTTTTGGGTTTAGGCGTCCTGAATATTTAACTGAATGATTGGATTTAGATACCGGTGCCCTGCTTCAAAATAATAGTAATGTTTTCTACAGTGTATGCTAACAAGTATTAAAATTTGTTCAATTTTTTCTGAGGCACCCTGTATATGAGTGTTTTATATAATTATAAAAAATCAAACATTTTAATAAGCAGTTTCAATTTTACCTTTCATGGATTCTGTTGATGTTTTTCTAAATGAAATTTTGACAAAAGTGTTTTGCTTATTTTGCTCCCATATGGTCAAAGTTTTATTTTGAGCTGCAAGCAATGCATTTGAGAAATCCAGAAGTATCATAATTTTACAAGAAATTCGTTACTTTCACAAGAGTGATGACACAACCTTTTTCTTAAGTGCTTCAAATGTCAGGGGACATATTCTTTTATTAATTCCGTTGTGTCACCTGAACTTGTAAAAGTCGTAAAGAATATATATTTACTACGTCCTAGTAAGAAATTAAATACATAATTCAAAAAAACCTTTAAAATATTTTAAAACATACAAATACGTATCATACAAAAATATAAGAAAAAAAAATAATTTATTTATTAATTTTTTAGATGAATTCTTCTAGTTTGCTAATTTTAGTACGGGTAAACAATCAGCATTTAGTTTTTCTTTTTTTCTACTTTTAAAGTTAAATACCAGTGTAAAAAAAAAAAAAAAGTTAATTGCAATCCTCCGTAAAAAAACTCCAAAAAATTCCGTAAAAAGATATTTCGTCAACATTTTTTGGCAGTAAGGGTTGGGTTGGGTTGGGTTGATTTTTGACGGCCAATTATCTACACGAGGGATATAGGCCCGGGGAGAGTGCCCTCCGTGGGGGTCTTTCTAAGGGAACCTAATCCGTATTAACGCATGGAAGATCCACGGCTCGAAGAAAACCACGAAAACTCCGAACGATTAGGCCGACGGGCGCGATTGGGATCGAACCCAGCACCTCCCGTCTACCAGCTTCGAGAGCAGAACCTCTCGGCCACTGGTGGGGCTTTTTGGCAGCTAGGAGAACATTAATATTAGCATATGACACAGCGTCACACTTATTTACATTTCATGGAAAAGCATTTTCATTATTCATGTCAAAGCATATACATCCGCGTTTTTGTAATGTCGGCCAATCGTCGTTCTACTCCATATCCCAAAATAAAAGTAGAGAGCACTAGTTACTCTCTTTTAAAGGGAGTCTAATTTTTGGAATGCGAACGCTCTGCCGATATTAACCTGTGAGCGTAAAAGCGCCCTCTATCCTTCTTTTTACTTTGATTTTCGGAAGAGAGTTTATGACTAAAATCTATGTTTCATGGATTTCGCTGTATTTTTATGCTAATTAGAATATACTGATCAATTGCATAGTATAAAGTTGGGATTGAAAATTGTTATCGGATCGGTGAATCTTGGGAAGAGACGCACCTCCGTGAGTGCGAGGAGTCTTACGAGACGAATTCTCCTGCTTTTGAGATTGAAACGTGACAAGTACTTCTAAGGGATCGGAAGTGGAGAATTGAGCTAAAAAAAAGTCATTTTGTGTATACGAGAAATTTAGCCACCAATCAATATAGCTCTCCGGCCACCACGAGTTACAAGTTTTAGTGACACTTATATAGTTTATTGAATTTGTGAGTTGATCGTTTTCAGCGATATATTTGTTCGCCCTCGAAGCCATTTAAGGATATTCGCTTCAGCAGCTAGTCTTCTACACGCTTTCAGTAGGCTAAATAGAAAAGCTCCATCATAGTCCTTCCCTATTTTGATTTAAATAAACCAGTATTTTAAAAATTAAATTTTAATATGTTATAGCAATACGACACTGATGAGGTTGCCACAGTTTATTTATTAACATATTCCGTGTATTCATCTAGTCTGCAAATTTCAGTATTTGCAGAAAATAAGCATTTATTTTTTTATTTTTTTTTTATCTTTTAAAGCAGTGGTTCCCAACATCATGCGCACGCCCCACCGGGGGGGCATTTGATTCTTTAGGAGGACAATTTCAAATTTGTAACTCACCCATTCACTCTCCTTTTTTTATATTAAGTTTCTTTGTTGAATTTTAAAAAAGCTTAAAATCAAAATGTTAAAATGGAATCAAAACCAGAATAATTATATGAACAATATTTTTAAATATTTTAGCATCATCTTATCCCCCCCCCCTTTTTTCTTATACTTAAAAATTTCTATAACTTTTCTGGTTACTAATATATTTTACAATTTTTCTCAATTATTTATGGAATGATCTATTTTGATCTATTCATTCTGCTGTATGTAACACAAAGAAACTTCTGCACTTGAAATTACTTAAGAGTGTACCTAAATGTACTACAGAACCTACTCTTCTCTTTAACATATTTAACCTAAAAAATATTTGAAATAACTAAATACGGTACTAACAACTTTATAAAGTTTTTAAATTTTTTAATAGCATTAAATAAGGAAATGGATAAATTGTAAATAGCTATGGTTCTAGTGCAGGCCTCCTATCCGGTAAATGAATGTATAACATGTAAATTTAAATTTTAAAATGCGATAGTACATGGCAGTTAATTAACAATAATTGGGGATGGAGAAAGATAAATGCGTTTTGATGGGGAATAACGGCTACGGACTTGATAAAGGTCATAATCTTGAAATGCTTCTTGTGTACTTTATTATCCATAGAAAGGAAATTTGGTCTGCAAAGATTTTCCAACAACTCTCAATAAGTTACTAAAATTCAATGCAACATGTGTTATCATTTTCAATTTTAATACTAAATATGAGAGTCTCTTTAGTCATTTTGGGACAATAAAAATACAGGCATATAACACTTTTGTTAAACATTCAGGTAAGTTGGGAAGGCACAACAAATCTATTTTGGCATAAAAGTGAAGATTTATAGCCTTCATTACATTTATAAAATGATACTAAAAACACATCTGTGGAAGAAAATTCAGCTATATGATAAGTTTAAGAAATGTGAAATGAATAGTTATCGTTAAAACTCTGATAGGCTTCCTTCAGGTGAATACAATTTGATTTTCAAATAATAAGAGGTATAGGTTACAGAAAATGTGTGTCTGGAGGGGGGGGGGGGGGGGGCATCGTGATTTTTCAGATGCTTCGGTGGGGCGTGGGCACTAAAAGGTTGGGAAACACTGTTTTAAAGGTATATACAAGGGTCAGACAAAATGCTATTTTCACTCTTATGTAAGAATTCTCAAAAAAATCAGTAAAAGGTTATTCCGTTTGCATCTTTCGGCATAAATGAAGAGATTAATTTTGAGCATATGCTATAGTGTTGCTGTTATGTGTATACAGTTAATGAGAAATGAATGATGAATTAGAATGTAAGAATCATTAAAGGCTTACAACATTAACGTTTTTGAGCAGGTCTATAATAGTTCTACTCCAAGTATCAAAATAATTTATTAACGTCTTGGATGACTGCGTCTAGTCTGTTAATTTGAGTATTGGCAGGCAATAAGCATTTAGTTATTTGTTTTATCTTTATATTTCAAAGCTAAATACGAAGGTTTAACAAAAAGTTCATTTCAAAATTATTCAAAAGATAATGGAAAAAAGGCATTTCGTTTCCGGTTTTATTTATTTATTTATTTATTTTTTTTTTTTTTTTTTGTCAGAATTGTTGGCAGTTATTTTCATAGCATGACACATCATCACTTTCATCTCCAGACAGTTAGAGAGTTCAGAATAAGGACGCAGAACGTTCACTTCCTAAACGGCTTATAACTTTCGCGTTTTTATAATGTCAGCCTATCATTGATCTGCTCGAGGTTGGAAAACACATTCCCATTAACATTCAAATATGCTATTGAACATTAAAAAAAAAAAAAAAAAAACACGATTTTTCGAATTATAGTGGGGCTTTAACTTTTTTACTTTGTTAAAGTAATCGCTTTAACACTTCTTCAGCAGGAGCTCGAAAACAGTGGGGCCCCTCAAACGAACATTATTTGAGATTATTCAAATGTAATTTGAATAAGCGAATAATTCGCCTAAAAGAACATACTGGTGCTTAAAAAAGGGTAATTTGAATTCAAAAATTGTCCAGCATTCACTTCAAACGAATCACATTCCGCTCATTGCGAACGCCAGTATTTTGAAATCGGGTTGCAACAACTACCATGGTAGATTGCTCCTTGAGGCTTGGTTCACTGAATTGGGATCGCAGACTTTGAATGATGCTCGTTCTGTCCCTAGTGAATACTGTTTGTTTTTAAAATAACTAACTTTAACTGTTCTTGATTTGTTCTGTCGTTTGAAATACAATAGATATTTTTGTACTGATGCTGCCTTGCGTGTCGCTTGGCGAAACGTTTACATATTGTATTTTTAATTGTTTTTAAGTATATTCTTTATAAATTTTATTTTTTAATTGTGCTCAAGTCTGTCTTAATTTATTTTATTTGGTGTTTTAATTAGTAATTTGACTTATTCAGTATTTTATACTTTTATGTGAAGGACGAATTCAGTTCATTTTCCTTTCGAACAGACAGTTAAATTTATAATTCACAATTCAAATATTATTCTTATTATATTTAAAACATTGGACAGAATCTTTCCAGATTGATAAGGTGTTCAAAGTTTTCGAAATTTGGGAATAGGACAGTTGTTCGGGCAGTTGCTGCAAATTGCTTGCATTACAAATGTAGATAAAGATATATAGATATTCTAAACCTTTCACGGGCAAAATACTTCTTACGCTAAAATGTTGACAGACTTTCACCACAATTTACGGACAAATTTATTTGAAATTTGACTGCTACCAGAATTGACAAAAAAATTGATTTGGAAATAAATAAATAATTTATTTTTTATTTCAAAAATTATGGTACAATTTTGGCAGTTCGAAATTGAAGTTAAGTGGGAAGTATACTTCCTTCTACTTTTGAAAGGCTAAAATAGAGATCAATAAATCGAAGTAAATATAGCAATCTGTCGTTATATAATGCATGCAGGAAGACACCAAAACACACAATACATTCAAATGCGCAATATAACAAAGGTGATTTAAAAATTAATAAAGATGACAATAAAAAAAGGCAGGAAAATGGTTTATGTTTCTCTCCAAAGTAGTGGTTCCCAACGTGGGGCGTACGCCCCAATGGGGGACAATTTGAATTTCTAGGGGGGCATTTCCAAATTTGTTACTCACTTATTCTCCATCAGCTCTTTTACTGATTTTTTATTTCAAAAGTAATGTTGTAGGCTAAAAATAAATGGTATATAAGAAAAATTTAAAAAATCATTTTCTATTGTATCTTAAAAATGCTCCCAATGTAAAGTTTAAAATAAATTCATACCTGAATAATTATACGATTATATTTTTTTAAATATTTTGACATCTTTATGTAATAATAAATCTCACTATAATTTTTCTGGCACAGTAATTTACAATTTATGATAACGCATTCGGTTATTTATTAAATAAACTTTTTACTTCTATTCGCTCTGCTTTACATCACACAAAGATTCCTTTACAAGCGGAACTACAACTACTAAAAAGTTATGTAAAAATTTGGCGGTCTTGAACCTAGTTAACATAAAAAAAATACATATGAAATATCTGAACGAGGTACTACCATAAAACTTACTAATCTTAAATATCATTAGAAAAGGAAGTGGGGAGATAATAAAAATCTATTGCTCTAGAGGAGGCATCCTGCACAGTAAATAAATTTACATGGTGACACACACATTTTAAATTTTAAAATCAGATAATACATGGAAGTCAATTAACTATATCGGGAAAAGGAAAACAGAGAAAATGTATTGTGATTGGCAATAATGGCTTCTTCAATTTGATAAACGTTAGAATATTGAAAAGCTTCTTGTATATTGTGTTAACAGTAGAAAGGAAATTTAGTGTCCAAAGCTTTTCCACCAATTTTTAATAAGTTACGAAAATGAATTATAAAGTGTATGAATGTTATTCGTTTAAACGTTAAATGCAAGTCTCTCTTTAAGATATTTTGAAAAAATAAAAATGCAGACCATATAGCACTTTTTTTTTTAATATTGAGGTAAGTTGCAAAAATACAACAAAACTCTTTTTGGCATAATTTCGAAGATGTATAATCTCATTGCATTTATAAAATTGTGTTAAAAGCACATTTGTGACAGAAGATAAACCTCCTTGACAAGTTTAAAAATGTGAAATGATTAGTTATTGTCAAGGCTCTATTACCCTTCGCAGTGCGAATAAAGTTCACTTTTAAAATAAGAGATTGAAATAACAGTTTTAAAATAAGAGATTTAAAGATTGTGTGTGTGTGTGTGTGTGAGGGGGAGGAGCATAGTGACTTTACAGATGCTTTGGTGGGGCATGGCCAATAAAAGGTTGGGAAACACTGCTCCAAAGTATTAGTTTATACACAAATACATTTTTCTTAATAAAACAATATAAATAAATATATTTACTGTAATGGAATTACACATAAGTTACTTAAAAATTACGGTTAAAGTAGAAATTGCTTTTCAAGATACTGATAAAAACAGCGATATGTACAAATGGCAGACATAATGAGGCGCAGTATAACGAAGCAGTACTGTATATCCAATTTTCGGGCAATCAAACTTATCAGCATTTTCTGTTCCGCATTTCCCTAACGGATAATTTGTGGACATAGTTGGTTTTCTGTTATGCGTGGAGAATAAGTTATAATAAGATATCTCAAGGATTTTTTAAGGTTTTAAAAAGAGAATAATATTTCCCCGTCCCTTATTTAGCTGTATTCCATATTTAATAAATAAATAAAGTTCAACTAATTAAACATTATAATTGAGAAAATCAAGATAGCCCATGTTTAGTAAATTTTAAGACGGATATATTAAATTACATAACAAACAATGTTTTGATTAGTAAGGTTTTATTTAATGAGATTGAGACTATATAAATAACTAAAGGTTTTGCTTATATAAATAACTAAGGATAAAGAGTATTACCCCAAATTTGTAATTTTTGCCAAATATTATAAAAAATTTATAAGATTCTTGATTATTATTGTATAAATTACTATTAAGAGTTATTACATTTTTATTAATTATATTATTCAGGGACATAGAATAATGCAGGGTGCAGCATAAGAAATGCCCTGTTATTTGTATTTCAAAGTACGTAAAGATCTTCATACTTCATGCAAACATATACTAAAAGTATCAAAACAAAAGTTAATTACTGCAGAGTTTAAAAAATGAATACATTGACCTTTGCTTTGATTTTACGGTTTTATTTTTTATAACTTTTATTTCCCAGTCTTTTCGAAGTTCAGTAAATAAAAGCAATTTTTTTTTGGACGGGAACAAATAATGACGATTTCATAACTTTGTCTATTTCTTTGAGAGTTTTTCGACAGAATAGGACAGAGTAGTTTATTGAAAGTCATTTTTAATTTATCATCAGAGTTAAATTCATTGCCTAAAAAGGCACAAATGGGTTTAAACACTTAAAAGTTACTGGGATAAAAAAAATCTAAACTTAGTTTAGAAGTTTGATGAATAATGCACTCTCCGGAATTATTTTTCTAATAAAACCTTCTTCAAGCGACGAGGAAAAAACGGAATTTTCTTCAAAGAAATTGGTCGCTCATGGAGGGATCTCAACTGGGATGGTCTCTGAATGGAGGTAAAATTAGTATTGAGTCTATGGGAATAAATTTCGTTCCATGAAAAAAGGGCCGTTAAGGGATGTGGTCTCTTAATGGAGATGGTCGCACAGGGAGGTTTCACTGTATACATTAGAAGTACACAAGAGTGCGAAAACAAAGTGGTCAGAAATAGACCTTTTTTTCAAATGTCTGCCACTTTGTTTATTTTTAACTTTTTGATCTCATGGTGGTTGAATCCCCAGAAAATAATAACTACTTTCATAGTGCTTAACGAAAATTGATTGCAAACAGCTCTGGCGATCTATCGGATCTCGCCCGATTAGATCGCCACGGTTTTTTTATGTTCTTCAAATTATGAAAAATTACATGCAAAAACCCGGGAGCTAAAATCTTCATTCCTATTCCAGAAAACAATTGCTAAAAAACACCCTTTGTTTGTCCTTTTACACCGCTTGAATTTTAATAAGAATGTTAGGATGTTGAGAAATTGATAGTGTTTAATTTTTTTCTGATTTGAATGTCACACAGGAGTAAATCAGTAAATTCACCAAAACATTTCGACAATCCTTTCATTCCCAAATCGAGGTGCTTTTGTCGTAAGTGGCGCAGCTATTCCTACAGATTGGAAGCAATAATTAACCTCTTCACTACCTGTGTCCACACATCTGGACCTCTATTCTTTTCCTCATAAAAACTACACTGTTTGATTTTTTTTACATCTTGACTTCATTTCTTTTACTTTTAAAGCAAACCAATAAATGGCTATATCTATGCTGATTTCCGCATAAAATAAATGTTATTTTCATCTGAATTTGCAAAATGCCTTCCACACAGTATGGCCAAGAAATTGAGAAATTTTCATAATTTTTTAACTTAAATCCTTTACAATAAAATGTTTTGAGTATTTCTATATCATTCACATATTCAAAAGGCCTTAAATTTGCGATTGTGTGAATTTAAATTTGTTAGTGATAATTAAATTGATACTTTAAGGGCATTTGTAATTTTAGGGTCATATTTGTGAACCAAATTTACTAGTCCCCTAAAGTATCCATGTTCGGAAATTTCTTTTTTCTGTCATCTATGACAGGTCTGTCCAACGCGGAGCCCGCGGGCGCTCTTTGCATGTCTTCACGGTGTCCTTTCAAATGATTCCTGTTACTTAGAAATTTTTTATATAAAAATCTATTTTAAAATATGCTTCTTAAATATTCTTTGTGTTATACATGAGTTTTTATTAGAAGAGGGGTTAAATTTTCGGTTACTTTCTGTACAAAATATATTCATAGGGCTTTCTATCATGAAAATATAATAGTAAATTTAATATAATATCTGCTTTTTTTACAAATATTTTTCGCTTTGCGTGCTGCACAGTTAGGAACCTTATCGTTCACATTACGAGGTGTCTGTGCATCTTATAAGACGTCTATGTATCGTTACTCTTTTCAGGGTTATCAGTATGAGTTTATTTTTCATTCAAAACATCCGAATTTACATCAGAAATTCCGAATAGTAATTTTTAATTTATTTTATTACAGATATTTTAGGATCACTTAATGTAAACTGCAATCGGAATCATCGATATAAATTCCAAATTTCTAAATAATAATGTAGGCCAATCTGGTAATTTTGTCCCATACTGTAGTGTGGTAATATTATTCTATGTTTCCAAACACATGAATAATGTCGCCCTTCAATGTTTCCCACAAGGTAAGGTGCGCTCGCGCGTACTAAAAGATTGGACAGTCCTCATCTTTGATGTCATTTTGTTTGTTTAAAACAAATGAATGAGTATTTGTAGTATTTTTTTGGCTTCGGGAAGGAAGAAGTTAATACTCTTGCTTAAAATATACAATATATGAATATTTTCTTGAATACTATACAAATTTGATATTTGTTCAGTTATATTTTTTAAAACTTCCACACATATATAAAGCGTTATTAGTTTTTGATGCACATTGCAAAATTTTCAAAAACTGCATGAAATTTGAATACTGTATCATTTTTTTAATATGAAAAACTTTTGAATGAATTTAGAGAAAATAAAAACTCGGCATGATATTTTAGAGAAAACGTATACATAATAGATCATTTCGTTAAATTATATCTCATGCATAATATCTGGAAAATCGTATAAAGTTAGAGAACATGCATAATTTAATTCTAAAATGAACAGCATATAAATATTTCTTAAATTTGAAAATATCCAGAATACCTTTCGAAGAAAATACCTGAATTTCCGAGATTATGATCAATAGTTGAAAATATTTTATATTGCTACATAAATTTATGAATTTTTATTTTTGAAACTGACAGATTTAATATTATTTTTCTGTAGAAAAATTCCAGACTGCAGAATAATTTACAGCTTCTTGCTTTTCTTGTTCTTGAGACTGCGATGCTTAAATTAGAATTAGATTTATACAATATCGTTATCGTTTTATCAGAGGTATATATCTTGTAATGTAAAATATATGTATAATCATAAAAAGAATTATGTACATGTTTTCTATGAAAGTCATAAAAACACTAGTCATTTATATTATTGCTTCGGGAATAAAGCATTATCTGCAGATCAAAACGTTTGATGAATGAATTATTTAAATGCGTGTAAGTTATATAAATTCTATCTTGGAAAGTATAATAGTGTAGAGAAGGTAAGCTAATAAGAGAGAAACGAGGTAATAAGAAGAAATAAAACTTTTTTTTATGAGACACGATTTTGTAAAATGTAAGTTACATTTCGTAACTCTGATGAAGCTTTGAGAACTGTTTTGTAAAAACTTTAAAGTCAATGTTCAATATTTATTGTTTTTTCAATAACATTGAAATCTTATACCTCTTATTCTCTCATTTTTCAATATTAATATAACCGCTAAAATACACACAGATTTCATATATACAGTTATTATTTTATCAATTCTGTATGTTATTGGCATGCTTTTTTATTATTATGAAAATGTCATATTATCAAATGCAAAAAGTAAGTGGAGTATAGAAAATTAGGGCTCTACACTGTTAAAAACATCCCTATAAAATTACGGGCAGAGACCAGTATCAGAGAATCCAGTCATACCCCCGTAGAAAAAAATCCATGCGAATCATTTTGTGCAGCTCGCAATTTTACGGGGCAAAGATATAATGCACTTCAAAACACAATAGCACTTTACCTTCCTGTTTCGTAGCACTTTAGATAGTCATCACAGAATCGCTTTTTTGGTGGGTTAAAAATATACTAGCGAGCATGACCGAGCTAAGCTCGGTCAAAATTAGCCTTGTGTTCAATTCGATATTTCATTCTTACTGTATAATTCTTGCTGTTTAGATAAAATTGGCATGATCCAAAGCCATAGGGACTCGCTAACCGAAATTTTTCGAACACACGACCTAACCAATGCTCTTCTCGAATACGAAAACGATAGAATACAAAATTTAGTTAAAATCGCTAAAGTCATTTTATAGATAAAATTAGCTTGACCCACGGTAACCCAAAAAGGATCTGCTAATCTAAATGTATCGAACATCTGACCTATCCCAATGGTCTTCTCGTGCTAGGAAAAGGTGCAATAAAAAATTTTGTCAAAATCATTTGACCCATTTTTTAGATAAAATTAACTAAACCTTGACCCATAGTGACCCAAAATACTGGTTAATCGAATTTTATTGAGCATGCGACCTAAACCAATGGTCTTCTCGAACCCGAAAACGATACAAAACAATATTTAATCAAAATCATTAAAGCTTTTTTTCTATTTCTAGATAAAATTAACTTGACCCACGGTGACCCAAAAAAGACCCACTAATCGAATTTTCCCGAACATGCGACTTAGCTCAATAGTGTTCTCATACTAAACGATATAATACAAAATTTTTCCATAATGTTTTGACCGTTATTTTAGATACACTTAGCTTGACACACAGTGACCCAAAAATGACCCACTAATTGAATTTTCTCGAACATATGACTTAGCCCAATGGTCTTCTCATGCCCAGAAACTGTATAATACACAATTTTGACAAAATCTTTTGAGTAGTTTTTTTCAGATACAAATGGCTCGGCCCACAGTGACTTAAAAATGACCCACTAATCGATTTTTCTAGAACATATGACTTAGCCCAATGGTCATCTCATGCCTGGAAACGGTATATTACAGAATTTTGTCAAAATATTTTGGGCCTTTTTTTAGATTCAATTAGCTTGACCCTGACCCATCGTGACCCAAAATGACCAAATAATCAAATTTTCTTGAACATGCGACCAAACCCAATGGTATTCTCGCGCCCGAAAACGATAAAATACAAAATTTCGTCAAAGTCGTTAGAGCCGTTTTCTAGATAAACTTTTCTTGACCCACAGTGACCAAAATGGCCCACTAATCGAATTTTCTCTAATATGTGACTTAGCCCATTTCTCTTCTCGTAATCCAAAAAGACAGAATACAAAATTTAGTCAAAATCGTTAGAGCTGTTTTTTAGATAAAATTAGCTTGACCCATAGGGACCAAAAAATGACCCACTAATTGAAATTCCTCGAACATGGGACCTAGCCCAATAGTTTTCTTTTACCGAAAAACGGTTGTATATAAAAATTTAGTCAAAATCGATTGAGCCGGTTTTTAGATATAATTAGCTTGACCTTGACCTATTTGACCCAAAATGACCCACTAATCGATTTTTCTCGTACACGTGACTTAGTCCAATGGTTATCTCATGCCCGGAAACGGTATATTACAAAATTTTGTCGAAATGTTTTTGGCTTTTTTTTTGGATTCAATTAGCTCGACCCTGACACATTGTGACCCAAAGTGACCCACAAATCAAATTTTCTTGAACATGCGATCAAGCCCAATGGTATTTTCTTGCTCGAAAATGATAGAATACAAAATTTCGTCAAAATCGTTAGAGCCGTTTTCTAGATAAACTTTGCTTGACCCACAGTTACCCAAAAATAACCCCCACTAATCGAATTTTCTCTAATATATGACTCATTCCATTGGTCTTCTCGTAATCGAAAACGACACAATACAAAATTTAGTCAGAATCGTTAGAGCCGTTTTTTAGATAAAATTGGCTTGACCCACAGTGATCCAAAAATGACCCACTAATCGAATTTTCTCGAACATGTGACCTAGCCCAATGGTATTCTCGTGCCCGAAAAGGGTAAAGTACAAAATTTCGTCAAAATCTTTTGAGCCGTTTTCTAGATAAACTTTGCTTGACCCACAGTGACCCAAAAATGACTCCCTAATGTAATTTTCTCTAATATGTGACTTATCCCATTGGTCTTCTCGTAATCGAAAACGACAAAATACAAAATTTAGTCAAAATTGTTACAGCCGTTTTTTAGATAAAATTAGCTTGACTCATAGTGACCCAAAAATGACCCACTAATCAAAATTTCTCGAACATGTGACATAGCCCAATAGTTTTCTCGTGCCGAAAAACGGTCGGATATAAAATTTAGTCAAAATCGATTGAGCCGTTTTTTAGATATAAATAGATTGACCTTGACCCATTATGACCCTAAATGACCCACTAATTGAATTATTTCGAACACTTGACCTAGCCAAATGGTCTTATCGTGCCCGAAAACGGTAAATTACAAAATTCCGTCAAAATCTTTAGAGCCGTTTTCTAGATAAACTTTCCTTGACCCACAGTGACCCAAAAAAAACCCACTAATGTAATTTTCTCTAATATGTGACTTATACCATTGGTCTTCTCGTAATCGAAAACGACAAAATACAAAATTTAGTCAAAATCGTTAGAGCCGTTTTTTAGATAAAATTGGCTTGACCCATAATGACCCAAAAATGACCCACTAATCAAAATTTCTCGAACATGTGACCTAGCCCAATAGTTTTCTCGTGCCGAAAAACGGTCGGATATAAAATTTAGTCAAAATCGATTGAGCCGTTTTTTAGATATAATTAGCTTGACCTTGACCCATTATGACCGAAAATGACCCACTAATCTAATTTTCTCGAACACGTGACCTAGCCCAATGGTCTTATCGTGCCCGAAAATGGTAAAATACAAAATTTCGTCAAAATCGTTAGAGCCGTTTTTAAGATAAAATTTACATACACACACACGCACATACAAGCACAATTTTTGCTCGCATTATAGTATATGATTACAGTCGCGGCTAAGTGGCATTATTTTTCGGAACACGAATAAAATAATGGGTTACACCCTAGCGGAGGAAAATGTATGGGGTCATACCGTATTTTTCCTAGCAGATGGGCTAGAACTGCATGAATATGTGAATTGCCCTTAATTTTCTAAGTATCTAAAAACATCCCTGTAAAATTATGGGCAGAGGCCGGCAGTAGAGATTCTAGTCATACCTCGTAAAAAAAAACTATCCCCATCATTTTGTGCAGCCCGTAATTTTACGGGGCAAAGATATAATGCACTTTAAAACCCTCCGACTGTCTTGGAAATGGGCAAAATTGTAATGTAGTTTTCTCTGTATTATGTTTTAAATGTTTAAAAAAAGGATTCTTTGAACATTTTATAAAAAAAACTTAGTAACGAATATGAATGCAATCCTTGGAAGTACTAATCATTGTTCAATGTATTAAAAATACATTAAATGAATAGAATTATACTACTTTAAATATTGCTTGTATTGCAGTGAAACCTGGAACTTAGTGAACGTATTAACACGGGCTTGTCAGTGAGGGGGTTAAAACACAATAACACTTTACTTATTGTTTCGTAGCATCTAGCTCGTTAGATACTCATCACAAAATCGCTTTTTTGGCGGGTTAAAAAATATGTTACAGTCGCGGTTAAGTGGCATTATTTTTCGAAACACGACTAAAATGAAGGGTTACACCCTAGCGGGGAAAAATGTATGGGGTCGTACCGTATTTTTGTAGTGGATCAGACCGTTTTTCATCAAATAAGACTGTTGCCCGTGAAAATTGAAGAGCAAACCCTCATAAATTTACAGTTTTTCTGAAAGTGTAGAATATATATTGCGTAAAATAACAACTTTATAAGTATTTTCAATTGCTTTTAGAAGTAGCCATTTCACGAAACTTTGTTTTAAAACTTCACAAGAAACACCTGTAGATTTTTTTTAGATAAAATATTTGAATTTTTTTTTAAATGCCAGGTATGTTTCCTCATCTGTTTTTCGACCTTTAGATCCTTTATTCAGGTTCTAGAATGACTTATAATATGCTTGTTATGATTTAATCTCATGCTTATTAAGAATCGGCTACATTTCACATTTACATAAGTTAATAGATTAAAACACAACTTTTCATATATTTATAATTCTCCGTTTCAACACTTAAGAATATTTCACTTTATTAGAAACAATTTGAAAAGTATAACGCGCGCTTTTAATCTACAATAACAGAAATAATTACTTTATGAAAACTTTAGTTGCTTTTAAAAGTAACCGTTTCACAGAAAATCGTTTTAAGAGTTAAATAGAAACAACTTAGATTATTTAAATTAAGTTATTTAAAATTGGAAAAAAGTACATATTGAATTCGGAACACCACCTCTCCTCATCTGACGGTCTAACTATTTAAACTTAACAAAATTGCTTACTATACATCATACTACATTGTACAATTAAATTAACTGGAGTGAATGTTTTACATATGTCATTGAAATTAAGTAAAAAATCTTACATGTCACTATTTTCATCGATAACCACAGGAACAGTTTCCTTCTCAAATATGTTTGCTACTTCCTCCCACGAGCGTAAACTTCGAGATAGATAACAGACTAAATCGGCAAAATGTAGTTATCATCCTGCTATGCTAATATCATTTGAACACGCGCAAAGTGATCACGATTGTGATCAGTGTCATGCCATGAACAATATAATCAATATACCGGGTGTCCCAAAAAGGACTGACTGATTTTAAAATTCAATAACTTGTAAACGGTGACAGATATTTAAAAAATTCTTGCAGGAGGGTTATGCATAAGGTCAAAAGTTTTTTTACACTGATTTTCAATTTTAGTTCGAATTACAAACAATAGATGGCGCTGTAAGCAATTGTCGCTAAATACAGGCTCGATTTTTGGTCCTTTATCTTGTTCCATGCGGAAAAAGGAGATGGAAATGTATTATCCGGGCCACGAAGTACCAAAAATCGAGCCTGAATTTAGTGTCTATTGATCGCAGCGCCATCTATTGTTTGTAATTCGAACTAAAATTGAAAATCACTGTAAAAAAAACTTTTAACTTTATGCATAACCCTCCTGCAAGAATTTTTTAAATATCTGTCACCGTTTACAAGTTATTGAATTTTAAAATCAGTCAGTCCTTTTTGGGACACCCGGTATATATATATATATATATATATATACAGGGTGTTTCAAAATTATATGTTATAAATGTAAAGGTAAGTAGAGGGGACCAAAATAAGCAGATTTTGTATTGGAATGTGTGTGAGGAAATGCAGAATTGAGGCAATAGAGGGCGATTTTGAGTGCGGCGGATGAATTCTCTTTGCTGGCTTGAATCGCTTTTGAGATTGGCACATCCGACGAGTTTTAGTTTATTAGCAAAAAATATTTTCTCACAAATATGTTTTTAATATTACTCTATAAATTCAATAAAGCAATACATTTTCACATTCATATTTAGATGAGCTTTAGTGCTCTATTTCAAATCGTTTCAGTATGAATCAAAAGTGTTATATATCTGCAGTTTTAGTTTCACAAAATTTCTGAAAGAAACTTTCACATTTGGCATCACGTTTGAAAGCTTTAATGAATTTTATAATTGATTCTAGCATTTTATAATTATTTTTATCAATTGATTCTGTTTAAGAACAGGAGTAATAAATTTGGATAGTAATATTTCTCTATGAATAATAGAATTCACAAAAAGCACTTCTTGATTATAATCTTTATCAGTAGTACGCATTTTTCTTTCCTATCATAACACTCCTCTCAATTAGCAGGTTTTCCTTTCCCCATTATCTGCAGTTGACCTTCTTGTATATACTTATATATAAGGGCTCTACTTTAGCCATAAGAATTTTACTATTAATCTAACTGGACCTCTGACACTCACTGAGGTATTTATTAAATTTATAGTGTTGGTGGTACCGCTGGATTATTTATCAGTAAATCAGCCAAATATTGATATTTTTTAAATATCGCAATAATAATATCTAAACTCAGACTCTGTTGATATATCACAATACAATAATACTACTTTGCGCCCACCACGATTTCGATTCCCAGCCCCGAAAAACAAGCGCCGAATATCCCATTCCAATGTTTTCACTGGCCTGTTTATTCAAAAGAAATTACCTCCTCTGATCATAGAAACTCGACAGAGTTTCTCGCCAAGCAAAAGAAACAACAGTGCAATGAACCGTAAATGAAACTAATTTCCGCCAATTGATGCCAGGCGATTTTGCAATTTTTTTAACACTCTGTCTAGTTTATATTTTCCGGACTGAAAACGGGATTTTGGCACTTCTATAGCTCAAATTCTATTTATGATAAAAAACAAAATTCTTGCTTCTATGGAAAGGGGGGGGGGGCGTGGCACATGACTCAGAAAACAAAAGTAAATTGCAATCCAGCGAATGGGTTTTTAGTAAATCCGATTTTAAAAGTGCTGCTTTTTGCACTTTTAAAACTCTTGTTCAGACCAAAATCTGTTGACAAGGCTACAGCAATAGGTAATCATCAGATTTTTATGCAGTTTACGCTATTTTAAATATTTTTATGAGTAGTTCAAACCTTTGTAAGTTTCATGTAAAAATATTAATAAGTTTTTGATTTATAGCAGTTTAAAGTAGTTGATTACTATTTTGCAGCATGGCGTACGTAATATGTATATTTCACATTGCAATAAACATTTAGACTTTTTAGAACTCGCGCGATTATGGATTGAACACAAAAAAGACAAAGTTTCGTCAAAAACATAACATAAAAAAGATCTACTTAAAATTTTCACAATTTTGGCCCCAATCGTTCATGAGCCCCCTACAGGTAACCCGTGTGCCAAATTTCGCAGTCCTGCGCCCTCTGGCTTTCGAGTTTTTGAGGTTACATAGATAGACGTGCACGTATTTTAATAGGGTAGATGTTATTGCATTTTATCCAATTAAGCTCTCTATGGTAAGGTGGTATTGAAGCATTTACGGTTCGTTTACAAGGTGACTTAAAAGATCTTGATTACATTAAAACCGATTGATATTTACTGAGTACCATGTATTTTAATGAATTTGTACTATTTCAATCTCTTGAAAATTTTATCATGTTACTTGAAAGTTGAATATGAATTCAATTTGTTCATCTAAAAGCTCAACGATCCAGGTTTCTACTTTATGAGAGATGTCTTTATTATCCAGTTTATTAAAGATGCTTCTAGATTTCAACACACACCCTTTTAAAATTCCAGTACCCATGGGTATTTTTGCACACAAAATTTAGATAACAATTAAATAAAATTTTATTTTGCACGAAATCGGAATGATTGTTTACAAGGCTACAGCAACATGTAACCATCGGATTTTTATGCAGTTTATACCATTTTAAATATTTTTATGAGTAGTTCAAACCTTTGTAAGTTTCCTGTAAAAATAGTAATAAGTTTTTGATTTATAGCAGTTTAAAGTAGTTGATTCCTATTTTGCAGCATAGCGTACATAATATGTATATCTCTATTTATATTTGCATGCGAGCTAAAAGAATTATCGTAATACCCGTTATAGTTTCTTAGTATTGCAGCATGACGTACGTAATATGTATATCTTACATTGCAATAAACATTTAGAACTGGTTAGAATTCGCGCGATTATGGATTGAACATAAAAAAGACAAAAATTCGTCAAAAACATAAAATAAAAAAGATCTATTTAAAATTTTCAAAATTTTGGCCCCAATCGTTCATGACCCCCCTACAAGCAAACCATGTGCTGAATTTCGCAGCGCTACGCCCTATGGTTTTCGACTTTTTGAGGTTAAATAGATAGATACGTGCACGTATTTTAATAGGGTAGATGTTATTGCATTTGATCCAGTTAAGCTCTCTATGATAAGGTGATATTGAAGCATTTACGGTTCGTTTACAAGGTCACTTAAAAGATCTTGATTACATTACAACTGATTGATATTTACTGAGTACCATGTATTTTAATGAATTTGTACTATTTCAATCGAAAATTTTATCATGTTACTTGAAAATTGAATATGAGTTCAATTTGTTCATCTAAAAGCTCAACGTACCAGGTTTCTACTTTATGAGAGATGTTTTTATTATCCAGTAAATTAAAGATGCTTCTAGATTTCAGCACAGACCCTTTTAAAACTCCAATACCCATGGGTATTTTGCATACAAAATTTAGATAACAATTAAATGAAATTTTATTTTTCAGAAAATCGGAATGATTTTTTACGAAGGTACTGCGCACAACAATCATCGTGGAAAGTGCTGCTGATATTTGAGGAGAAACTAGATTATAGAAAAAAACTCCGACTACAGAGAAACCACAGAACATGCTCAGAAAGAAAATTTACGCACTTTAGTGTATCACAGAATGCAAATATCATGAAATAAATTCGACAAAACTTTGGGATTATTGTTTATCATATTGAAATAAGCGGTGAAATGTTCTCTTCTGTATTGCTTTTATACTAAAACACACATATACTGAAATATTTTCTTCAACATTCCAAACATTGAAATTTATTCATTTTAAATCATTTTACAAAGTCCTGTCAGTCTGGTTATTACATAATTTTGTTTCAATTTTTTTTTTACAACCCTTTTATATCAAATAATTTTTTGGCAGTGTTATTGGAATTTTGCGTTTTCCTTTACATTTAAATATATTAATAACGGGATTTATTAAACTAATCGACTCTGTTATTTTGGACTTGGTAATTAAAGGTCACTATCAATATGCCATAAATATTCATTTAGTTAATTTTTAATCAGATAACAGAGCTACTTAAATATTTACAAATATGACCGATATTATGGAAAATCATTTCATAACGATGAAATATCGAATTCTCAACTTTTATTGAAATGAATTATAATTTATCGGATGAAGTATCCGAAATATATGAGAAAATACCTGGAAAGCATACGACTTAGCACGTCCTGTTAGTCACGTAAAAAACAATTAGGAATTTAGAAAGTACATTCATTGAAAATTCAGATATCCAACAAGTGTTAGAGCTTATGAAAACATTTAAAAAGAAAAAAAAAAAAGCTTAATCAGATGATTTGAGTTTCTGCCGCGTTTATCGGAGGAACGTTGGATTTCTTGAAATAAAAAAAAAAAATATTTAAAAATCACTTCAAGCACGCCCGGTGATAAAACAAATACTCATTTATTCAGTCTGCTTTTAAGTCTTTACATATTTTGTGTAAAATGGTGTGAATTTTTGGCAGTTTTTTTCGGAAATTTTCGTTATTTTTTTCATTTCAAAAGATTAACAAGGAGATTTATTAAACTAATCGACTCTGTTATTTTGAACTTAGTAATTAAAAAATACTATCAATATGTCATAAATAGCTTTCAGTTAATCTTTAATCATATTATAGAGCTACTTAAAAATTTACAAATAAGACCGAAATTAGGGAAAATCATTTCATAACGATGAAATATCGAATTCTGAACTTTTATTGAAATGAATTATAATTTATCGGATGAATTATCCGAAATATATCAGAAAATACCTGGAAAGCATACGAATTAGTATGTCCTGCTAGTCGCGTAAAAAACAATTAGGAATTTAGAAAGAACATTCATTGAAAATTCAGAAATCCAGCAAGTGTTAGAGTTTATGAAAACATTTAAAAAGAAAAAAAAATAATCTGATAATCTGAGTTTCTGCCGCACTTATCGGAGGGACGCTGGATTTCCTGAAATTAAAAAAAAAACTTAATTTTATTTCAAAATTACTTCAATCATGCCCGGTAATAAAACAAATGCTTATTATTCAGTCTGTTTTGAAGTCTTTACATATTTTGTGTAAAATGATGTGAATTTTGCAAATGTGAGGGCAGATTTTCAAAAGTTATCAGGATAAAATCCTTCCTGAGTTAATGAATCCCCATATAACTTATAGAACAACAGCAAAAAATATTGCTGGTTATATCGACACATTTTATCATTTCTAAAAAATAAATGATTTCTTCTGAGATTTGTAAGAATCGATAAAATGGTTTTGAATTATTTTTAAAAAGTCCAACATTATGTCTTACTAGATATATTACACTTTTGAAAAGTTTATAGCATCACTATTAAAGTTTTTTTTTACTTCTATCATCTTTCGTTTATCTTTACTTTTCTGAATTAAAATGGAATATGTATAATGCAAATGAAATACCTTACAAAAAGAAGTGATATCTAATCAGAAACAACTCGTTGTAAATGATCCCGAAAAGTCACAAATCTAAATCGTCAGTCATAAAAAGGAATGATATCACATAAAAAGAAGCCATATAGAACTGCATACTCCGAGTGCCGTGTAAAATTCTATCACTTCTCATAATGTTTCCAAAGCACTCGGAATGAGGTAGCGCATGTGGAAACTGCTTGGCGACCTGCAGACATTTAATATGTGCAGTACCTATATCAATTTCGAAAAAAATGTCAAAGTCGAAAAAATTAGTTTTAAATTCTCATTATATCACTCTTATAAATACTTATAGGAGGAAGGTCTGTAATAAATCAGAAAGATTTGTAAGACAATCAGGAAATGGTATGTAATTGTGGTAATTATCTATTATTACAATTATACTTTTCAATATTTTAAACATAATTTTAATTACATAAATGCGCTTAGTAATACACTGTTTCAAAATTAAAGGGAAAATGTGTAAAATGAATCCTTTTATGACAGAATTATCTCTTAAACGTATGTCGTGTTTCCAACATAAGGAATATTATATAAAACTATTGTAACGGAAGCCTTACTAGAACAGATTTCTCCCCTGTCATGTGCAATTCTGTTTACGCAGGCTTTACTGCAATATATCTTAATTTAGTTAACGTCTATTATTAGGTGCATTGTTAGTATTATTCGTGTTATCCTTATTTTTTTTTATTATTTTACAAACTCAAAATGTTTATTACATGTTTACTTAGAAAATCCTTCTCGTAAAAGGGGCCTTTCTCGTTCAAATAATGGTAAATAAAATCAAAAAATCGATCCCATCATTTTAAATAAGAATGGGCATGTAAACACCGCAAGCTTAAACTTTTCATAGTTTAACGAGATCAGCAACACAAGAAGAAAATTTGTTAAACAAATAGTCATATGTAAGTGCAGGAAGAACAAAAATTATAAAAGCCTGAAGGTCGCCAAGCAGTTTTCACATACCTCACTCTGAGTCCTTTGGAAAGATTATGAGAATTGATAGATTTTTACACGGCACTCGGAGTATGCACTTCTATATCGCTTCTTTTTATGTGATATCACCTCGTTTTAAGATTGACGTTTTAGATTTGTGGCTTGGCGGGATCATTTACAACGAGTTGTTTTTGATTAGATTATCTTTCTGTCCTCTGATTCTTCAAATTAGGATTATCCCAATACACTATATGGACATTAATGATCGGAAACTTTCAATTTTAGACATTTTGTCGAATATTTAAAAATATATATGTCGGAATTTTCTATAACTTCAGGATATGAAAAATATGTTCGATTTCATATTTATCAACGGCGCCGGCGATTTGATCAGAAGGATAATTAAGGGGGCCAACAAAAAATCAAACAAAAAGAAAAATGTTTGGGATCACCCTGTAAAATAAAATGCACGAAATGATCTATCGCTATAGCTTACGAATATATGGATATTGTACAATATATGTATTCATTTGTGGAAGAATAGAACGTGTATACATGGAGATATATCGATTTTTTTAAGTTAAAAAAATTGCATGTTTTTTGTTTATATTATTCAGAGTTTTTTCCAAATTTAACGCCAGTTTCAGAAAATTTGACAGAATGTAGTAGACATAACTTGGTGTAATAGGAATGTAAATATATTAAATATTTGATGAAATATGAACAGTTGAATGAAATATTTTTATCTCACGATAAAAAAAAATGTTTTCATGATTTGATAGTCAATTCTATGTAGAAACTTATAAAAAAAAGCCACGCAAATATCGCGAAAATTCATAAAGATATCGCCAATAGATTTAGCTGTTTTTAGTTGTTCTCTAGAAACAGCTAAAGGATAAGGGGTTTTCCATAAATTGTCGTTTTTAATTTTTTTTTTTCATTTTGTATGGATTCTTTAGATCTTCTTGGAAAATCACCAGAGCCAGCCTATTCCAAGAAAAAAAGAAGTATCAAAATCTAAGCATTTCTTCTAAATCTACTCGTTGACATTCATTAAGTACTCCTTTGCTGAAAGCCAGTTAATAAAAAATAACAATTTGTGGAAAACCCGTTATCATTCCGCATCTTTTAGAGAGCAACTAAAAATTCGCTCACTATATTGCAACATCTTTCTGAATTTTCACGATATTTGAGTGGCTTTTTTATGAGTTGCTCCATAGAGTTAACTTTCAAATCATGAAAAAAAAATTATCGTGCGCCCATACGCAGATAAAAAATATTTCATTCAACTGCTCATATTTCATCAAACATTTAATATATTCACGTTCCAAATACACCATGTTATTTCTACTACGTTTTGCCAAATTTTCTGAAACTGGCGTTAATTTTTGTAAAAAACCCTGCATGATATAAACAAAAAACATGAATTTTTTTTAGCTTTAAAAAAAATCGATATATCTCGATGAATATACGATCTGTTCTTCCACAAATGAGTACATATATTGTACAATATCCATATATTCGTAAGCTATAGCGATAGATCATTTCGTGCATTTTATTTTACAGGGTGAACCCAAACATTATTTTTTTTCTTTGATTTGTTGTTGGCACCCTAATTGTCCTTCTGAACAAATGATCATTTATAAATATGAAGTCTAACATATTCATCATAATTGTGAAATTCCTAAAAAATCCGACAAATCTATCTTTAAATATTCGATAAAATGTCTAAAATTGTAAGTGTCCAATCATCAATGGCCATATAGTGTATATTGCAGTATCCTTCATACGTTGTTGCAAAGCGCAAACTCCACTGTTCGTCAGAGATGAGTACTGAATAACGCTTATCATCCTTTCTTCTTCGGCTGCTGTCATTGGTCCCTGCATATTGTCATAAATCCAGACCATGGTCAATCACATGAGGTTTAATATGTATTGGTTATTGCCGATAGTATTGATATAGCTTTATATAGCGTGGTTTCTCTGAATGATTTTATATCTGGCTTTAAAATTGCAGCCTCCTTCATACGTTGTTGCAAAGCGCAAATTCCACTGTTCGTCAGAGATGAATACTGAATAACACTTATCATTCTTTCTTCTTCGGCTGCTGTCATTGGTCCCTACATATTACCATAAATCCAGACAATGGTCAATCACATGAGGTTTAATATGTGTTGGTTATTACCGATAGTATTGATATGGCTTTATATAGCGTAGTTTCTCTGAATGATTTTATATCTGGCTTTAAAATTGCAGTCTCCTTCATACGTTGTTGCAAAGCGCAAATTCCACTGTTCGTCAGAGATGAATACTGAATAACGTTTATCATCCTTTCTTCTTCGGCTGCTGTCATTGGTCCCTACATATTGCCATAAATCCAGACCATGGCCAAACACATGAGGTTTAATATGTGTTGGTTATTGCCGATAGTATTGATATGGCTTTATAAAGCGTAGTTTCTCTGAATGATTTTATATTTGCCCTTAAAATGATTTTCCGATATCTGATAAATTTTGTATTTTTTGGTTGCACCGGTCATAAAAAAGGTGCTTTAAATACACATATTTTTTTAATCTGAATTTCAATGGATTACCGAAATTAACTTATTGCTTATTCTAGTGGATTTTACTTCTTTATTTCTTTATTTTAATATTAATTTAGTGAACATTAAATTTCTGAGTTATTCGATGAACAAGAATATTTCTGTTTCTTATAAGAGATATATTAAAGAATTTAAACAATGTTAGATAATAATTAACTCAAAATATGGAAGAAAAAATTGTGTTAACAGGTTGCCGTGATTAATTTTTGCAGTAAATCGTGAGATTCTCAACATATGCCATATTTTTTCAATTTCTTAAATTTATATATTTAGCCATCCAAGTTAATCCTTTACTAAATTAAAAAATTAGAAAAGATAATCATTGATAAAATTAAATTTTTCAGCATGGAGTGATTAGTTTATGTCAAGCTTAAAGGAATGTCATATACCAAGGGGATCGATATACACCCTTGGCTGTACCCGGGCCCACTCTGTATACAAAATAAATGAAATCTGGTTCAGTCCGCCCAAAACTCAATCTAATATTTAAAAAGTTTGATACTTAAACCTAGAATTAAAAAATTATGAAAAGAATATTTTGTACATTTTTAAGTAAGCAATTTTTTACCTAATTTTATTAAATGAGTTTTTTAAAAAATCATTCATTTAATCATGAAAATTAAATTGTGGTGAAAATGAGACTTAAAAAATATTAAAAAAAGATAAATACAATAAAATGAAGAGAATACAGAAAATACTATCTTATCTTAGAAAATACTGTCTTATTATTTATCTTTAAAGAAAAGCTTATTAATGGTAAAGTAATGATGGTAAAAGCAAATAGTTATTGAACAATTGTTTCATTTTTCTACGTTTTGTTAAAATAAATTAAAAATAGAAATTATGTTGTTTAAAAATTAGGTAAAAACTTTGATTTATTGCTTTCCGTTTTGTCTTTAAATTTTTGCTACTATGTCATTTGCCATTCGAAAATAGCGAATGTCCATTCTCTCCTCCTACTTTAAATTAGTATCGCAATATATCAGAAATATCAATATTAACTTTTTGACATATGGTAGTAACTAGATGAAATATTTAAAATATTTTTTTAGTCTAAATATGGTCAAGATAACCACTTTTAGGTAACCCTTTAAGTAATTTCTTGTGTAAAAATTTCGTATGACATAAAATACGCTCACAACGATCATTCAAAAAATAGTCGCAAAATTCTAAATTGTGTTAAATTCTAAATTGCGATACGAACCCCAAAAATTATGAAGAAATGTTAAATATGTTGAAAGATGTTTGTTTATTTGTTTCTGTTTTTTCTGGTAACAGTTATATTTTACACTTTTGACTGAAATAATTTAAAAATTGAATAAAATACTTATCTTTCACTCTATTTTTTAATTTTGCATATAAACATTTTATTAAAATGTACAACATTACTTTTCCAATAAGACATAAATAACTGTTTAGAATAGTCAATCTGGAAATGCTCTCTTTAAAAATCCAGTTTATTTTTCTAAAACGTACGCTCCAAGCTGGGAACCACTTGTCTAATAGAATATGTTGACTATATTTGATCACGGATTAAAAATAGTAATCTATGCTAGACAAACTTTCCTAATTTGCTTTAAACATTATTTTTACTGCATATGCGTTTACTTACGCAAACACTTTTCGGATAAAAAAAATTAACGGTTACATACATTATTGTGTAACCATTTTACCATTTGTTTTTTATTCCTAACCCTGAATCATATTTTTTACGCTATTTAAACTTTAAAAGATTAAATAATTTAAACGTTTACAAAATTTCAAATAATGAACATTTTAAGAAAGTATCAATGTAATAATTTCAGATTAAATTCTAGCGAAAAGCCATTGATTATCTTGTGCTTGCAAGCATCCGTCAGAAGCAATGAAACCAAAATAGTTAAGAAGTAGTACAGATGCCTCAGTATAGAACCCATTGCTAATACAACAAGCCTGTAGATTTATCCTAAGGAGCAGGATAATGTATGTAATAATCCTTATACAAATATGAACTGCGACTCAAGACACTTTATCATAACAACATCTGTGTTATCTCAATTACAACACTATCAAAATAGTTTTCATAAAATTGGATAACTTAAAGTTTTACACTACAGTTTAAAGCTACCGTATAAAGATAGTGTCCACTAATTTAAGTTAAAGCAGTATCTGTCCCTGCATAGATATTTCAAATGTCTTTACTTGTGTGGTTTAATAAAAACGCTTACATTTTGCTTGAACTTATAAATAAACCAAATATTTTATCTTCTTCATTTAATCTGCATTTTGTATATACAGAAATAAATTGTTTTCTGTTATGAAATAATTCTTAAAATTAAGAAAGAAACGTGTATTGCTTAACAACAATATTTTTTGAATATTTATTTTTTAATTTATGTATAATACTAGGTATTCAAAATATTTCAGAAGAGGGAAAAGTTAAATACATTCAATATTGTAAATATAGGATATCCTTTCTTGTCGCTAAAAATAATTAATTTTTAAAATGTTGGGGGTTTTTTAGTACCTGTTATGAATTTTCAGCGCTTTCTGGCACTTAAAATAGTTTTTTTTTTTTTCTGTTTTAGGTAGATTTCGTATGAAATACTACCTATTGCAATTTCCCCTATGTTGGAATTTCTTAAGAACTTTTTGCGGATCTACACCGATTATGACCCCTAGAACCCAAAATCACCCTCAGTAAAAAAACAATATATATATATATATATATATATATATATATATATAATCACTTTTTATGGACACGATAACTTCCATAATTCTGCACAAATCTCTGCCAAACTGATACATAAAATCAAGGGCATAAAATCTCGTTAATCAATTTCGTTATGGGGCAAAATCGGACAAAGGGGGTGGAAATAGGGAGGGGTTTTGTGAAAACTGAAAAAACCCCATAACTTCTTAATTATAATATATATCGAATCAGTTTAAAGTTGTTATTATTTCTAAAAAAGGGCCGAAGATTTATGTATGGCAGATTTCTGATAAAATATAAAATGGGCTCAAGGGGCGAAAAAAATAGGGTTTGGAGGAAAATATTCTCGTCAAACTTCGTCAATTCTCAAGATATCAAATCCAATTAATTTATTATAAATCTTTTTAATATTATCTACAACTTTCATTTTGACAAGTTTTTGATAGGACCAATTCGTACCTCAAAAAAAAATTTAAAACGAAAACAAAAATCAGGGGGTGAAGAATAAAAAAAGCCATAACTTCGTTAATTCACAAGATATAAAATCCACATGAATTTATTTTATATCTTCTTAATATTATCTGCAACTTTTATATTGAGACGTTTCTGATAGGACGAATTCTTAGAGCAAAAACAAATTAAAAATACATAGCGGTTGAAGAAAAAAATCATATTAAGGGTGTACTCAAATGCAAACTGCTTATTTTCTGACTCATTTTTTAAATTCATTTTTTCTCTCAAACGCATCCAATTGGCAGGTTTTTTTATTCAGAAACTATATAATGTACCATAATAGTCAATTTTGTAATAGAGGTAGAAAATATTTCAAAAAATGATGTCAAAGTGGGCATTTCGAAACAAATTTCCCGAAGCGATTGTGTTGGAAACGAAAAATATTGTCCCACTGAGCAAATAATTGTTTATAAATCAAGTTTTAATTGATCGAGCGAAAAATAATAAAACATTTCGCTTATAAATATCTTCAAAAATTACGTCAGCAAGTTTCATGTTTTTTCTTTTTAAAATGAATCTGAAAAGGGTGTCAGAAAATTTCGAGTTGTTGAGTATGGAAAGGTATTTTTTTTAATACCGCCTTAACATAATTCTGATGAAACCAGCTCTTATATACAAATGAAATTAAAAACTCGTCAAAAGCGACCAGATATAATTGTTAAGGTGGGTTTATCTCTAATCATGATTTAGTTTTGTTGTTGAAATTAATACTTAACTTCGAAATCTACCAGCGCCTGTAGGCCGAGCCCACAGGAATTTTTTTAAGGCTTAGAAAACACCGAAATTTCGTAGAATTCAAAATATCATAACTTTGTAAGTTTTGGTCGTGAAGTTTTTGCTGTTTCGCTCGTTGGAGCATCAAGCAAGTTTTTCTAAATATAAATTATAGGACTAGGGGACCGTATAAAAATTAAAAATATTGAAACTTTTTGAATGAAATTTGTTTTTTACTTTCTTCTATCTTTACAAGAAGAAAGTATTGGATTCATAAAAATTTTCGAATTCCAGTTTTCGACGAATTTATACGTTTTAGGGGTCAGAGATTCCAAATAACATGTTTTTACAAAATGTCTGTCTGTGACTCTGTGAGTCTGTCTGTGTGTATGTGACACAAACTTTGTGGGCACTCTATCTCAAGAACTAATGCACGGAATTTAATAAAAATTTATATTCAGCTAGTCCCTAATACAAATTGATGCTGATTAGTTTTTGGTGTAAATCGCTCAACAGGTGGCGCTGCTATGCTGCATTTTTCACGATTTGCGCAATAGCTCTATCTCACGAACTAATGCACGGATTTTGATCAAACGTCAGATTTAGTTAGTCCTTGATATGAATTGATGCTAATTACGTTTTGGGGTAAATCGCCCAACAGGTGGCACTGTTATGATGAATTTTGCAGGATTTACACAATTTCCCCAATAGCTCTATCTTAAGAACTAACGCACGGATTTTCATCAAACTTCAGATTCCGTTAGTCCTTGATATGACTTGCTACTGATTATGTGTTGGTGTAAATCGCCCAACATGTGGCGCTTCTGTGCTGCCTTTTTCACGATTGCCGCAATAGCTCTATCTATAGAACTAATGGACGAATTTTCATCTGGCTTCAGATTTAGTTGTATGTTGACACAAGTTGTTGTTAATTAGGTTTTGGTGTTAATCACCCAATAGGTGGCGCTGCTATGCAGGAATTTTCACGATTTTCGCTATAGCTCTATCTCAAAAACTAATGCACGGATTTTCTCCAAACTTCAGATCCAGTCAGACGTTGACATAAATTGTTGCTGATTAGGATTTGGTATAAATCACCCAATAGGTGGCGCTGCTAGGCAGCATTTTGCTGGATTTAGACGATTTCAGCGATAGTCATATCTCAAGAACTAATGCATGGAATTTCATATCTTTAGAATCCTCATGAGACGCATAGATTGCCATTTAATTTTGGCAGTGTGATAGCGAATTTTGAAGTATTAACATGTATGAGATAGAAGAAAGTTTTGGGATTGGTACATCCGACTAGTTATAAAATGAAAAACAACATTTGATATATATTTTTTTTTCAATTGGAACTATACCTTTGAAACTAAAGGTTTTGGATTTAGCTATTAATAAAATCCAAAGTATCATAACTTTGTAAGTTTTGATCGTGAAGTTTTTACTGTTTTACTCGTTGGAACATGGGGGAAGATTTTCTAAATATGAAATATCGACCTAGGGACCGTAAAAATATTTAAATGTGGAAACTTTTTATAAAATAACTTTTTGAATGAAATTTGATGTCCATATGATGAAAAACAACATTTGAAATATTTTTGAAATTATAACTACACCTTTAAACTAACTGTTATTTAATTAGCTACTAGTAATATTCAAAGTACACTGAAAAAAATGAAGTACTCAAAAATGAGTAAATCGATGTACTCATATCGAATTGAATATGTTTGAATCAAAAATGAACCCATGCTTTCTCGATTTTGAAACATTATATGTTATCAAACCGAAACAAAACTATAATTTATTTTCTCTGTAATGGTTTATTTCCTTCATGGCGACATAAAAGATATTTATTAACGTAAATATTAAGTTATACACAGTATTTTAAAATAATTTAAAAGTTCTTACAAATAATGCTCTTGTCATAAAAATATTCGAATTAAGGTATCTTTATAATAATTTTGCTATTTTTCTTAATAAATAATCAGTTAAACGTTTTTTCTTAATAATTTTCAGCGTAAAATAAATGTCAGTACATTTTTACTTTAATTTTAAGTTCAGGGGAGCAGTATATAACCATTCATATTTGAATAGAACAATGGAATCAAAAATGAGTATATGTGTTTCTCAATTTTGAGTACATCTGTATCGGAGTACTACTTTGGGTATGTTATGTATTTAAAATTGAGTGCTTTTTACTCAATTTTGAGAACCCATTTTTTTTTTCGGTGTACCATAACTTTGAAAGTTTTGAACGTGGATCTTTTACTGTTTTACTCGTTGGAGTATGGAGAAGATTTTCTAAATATGAAATTTAGATCCTAAGGACCGTATAAAATTTTAAATGTTGAAACTTTTCAAAAATAACATTTTGAAGGAAATTTGATTATTACATGATGAAGAACAATATTTGAAATATTTTTGCATTTTAAACTATATTTTTAAAACTAACGGCTTTTGAATTTGCTACTAGTCAACGTTAAAAAAAGGCATCCTATATAAAAGCTTTTAAAAAGTCGTTTTTAAATATGGGTATTAAAAATAATGACATAAAAATTTTAGAGACACTATGGTATTGATTAAAAAATTATTTTTTTTTTATTTCATCCGTTTATTTTATTGTTCTATTTATATTCGCAAATGAAAACAGTATTTTCAACATGAAAAAATATGTAAAATTTATACACTGATGCTTTATCATTCACATCTTTCATAAATTAAAAATATGGGTTTTAAAAGAAATGATATCAGAATTTAAGTGACACCTTGGGGTGAATTTAAAGCTTTGTTTTAAAATCCAATTGAAATTACTTTTATTTTCTTTTATAAAATATATTCACACATTCAAACAATATTTTAATTTTCCAATACATTATATATATATATATATATATATATATATCACTTTCTCTTAGGCTATATTATACTCTGAAATGTATTTATTGTACTTGATATATTTATCGTTTGTGTCATGCTATCCAGAATCATGAATAAAAATTATGTAAACATTTAACTTGGTTCATAGTACCGTAAGTAAAATTTATGTAATGTTTAATTTGAGTCATCGTATTCAAACTAATTTAGCCGTATGCAAATGGACTCTATGACGCAAAGAAAACATTTAAAGGAATTTTACTTACGATTTTGGATAGCGTTACGCAAAAATAAATCATTTTATACAATTAATGCATTTCAATATATGGGAACGTCCACTGTTACTCTTGTGACCACCAGAGAAAATTTCCATATATATTTCTAATTCTTTTATAACAAAATATATTTAAGATAAATTTGATGCAACTTCCTAAAACTACAGGTACTCTACTTTCATAAATCATATACAATTTTTAACAAAAAGCATTTTACTTGGCTAGATAATAAATGAAAATTTTGTTACTCTTGTGCCCACAAAAAATGCAATTTTCAAAAATTGTGTTTGACGCAGAAATTCTGTGAATTATATGAAGCTATAGAAATAAAATTTACAGAATATAGCACAGAAATTATATCTTTTTAAAAAGCATTAATCATTGAACTGATCTGATAACACATGAATTAGTTACATTTGATTTTGAAAAATGCTAAGCGTTTCTCTTGTGACGTTACTCTTGTGACATTTTGTCCATAATGTAATTTTATCAAGAATTCAGTTTAAATATTAAACAAAATAATTAAAATAAGTTTTAAAAAATTATTTTCCTTACAGAATAACTTTTAATGATGGTTTAATTTTAAAATAACGTAAAATAATGTAAAAAATTCTAAAATTAACAAAGACTATACACACATAGCAACCTCTTAGTTTCTGATACTTAACAGAATAAGTCATTTTCTTCATTATCAGTAATATCACTTGCAACTTCTCCTGTATCATGATTTACTTAATGAAACACAAATTCTTTGCACGAATCATGTTACTGTAAGGTTTGTAGTAGATAGTGTCATTTTTTCATGGTTTTAACAAATTGTATTTGTTGAATGCCCTTCGCTGTTGGTATTTTCTCGCAAAGTAATAAAACTTTATTGTTTTATTTCTTTTGATAAAATAAGCATTTATTTAGTTATATCTTTAATAGAAAAAATACAAAAAACTTGCTTTTAACATTTCGCCATCTTGAAAAATGAAAAACCTATAAACACCGAAAAAGCCTTCATTTAAGCAAATAAATATCCATGTTATGCTGCCATCTCTCTGTAAAAGATAAAGGCATTTATAGATAATTATTTCATAAAATTTTCACGATTTAAAAAATAAGAAGTTTATACAAATATATTACAAACCGAAGCGTCCCCAAAATGGGACACTAAGCATAAATGGGATAATGATATTATCATTCATCTTTTCAATAATTGACGAAGGCTCATAAAGGAATATTTGAGAAAAGTACCTGAGTTGGAATGTTTTTGTAAACCAGATTGAACATGTCTGGTTTCGAAAACCTTTCAAGTGCCAACTATAGATTTATGATGAACACAGAAAAGTCTGTAGAGAGAGAAGTAAGACTCAATCGTTCCCCTAAAAAGTAAAATGCTCACTTCATAAATACCACGTTTAAATGAAGCCTAAAATTTGCATGATGGCCTCGAATCACGCTTTAGGAAGGGGATAGTGGATATCTTCTAGTTGAAATGCATTGCAAATACTCTCATAAAGGCTAATGTTTATTAATTATAATATATAATTCGAAAAAATGGATAGTAGCCTAGAAATGTAAAAGGTTCAATGCATTCAACCCTGTACTTTTTATATTTAAACCATTTTTACCTGAAATTCACATCAGATTTTTCTGTGAATGTTTTTTTTTTCTATTTAAAATGCTTCTTTTTTGAAAATACACCTGAATATATTTTTCATTGAATCAATGAAAAATAACAAAATCTATCTTCTGAAGAATTTCATACGTATTAACGATGATGTAGTTTGTTTTGGATTGAAGAGATTCTGCCAACACGCAATTCAATTACTTTTACATTTTTTTCTTTCAAGATCTAATTACACTGGGGATGATTTTAGTGTTTATTACATCCTTTTTGTATGTGACTTGTGTTATAATGGCTTAAGACAGAATGGTGCTACTGGTATTTTTTCCTCTGTGTCGAATCTAAAAACATTTAATAGATATATTGTAGAATTTTTTTCCATTGAATATTCCGCAATTGTAGATTTTTTAAATTATTTTTCTCAGATCTAACAATGGTAGGCATATAAAAAGATGCATTTATTCTATCAAGTATAGACTTTAAAAGAGCAAGTATTTTTTGAAATCTTTTATAAGTATCTGCCAATGGACAATTCGCAAGTTAATTATTTTGTTTCAATTTGAGGTTTAGTGGCCTGTGCGATTCTTTGAATAAAGTATCTCAAAATATAAAACGTTAGGTCATTTTCTTAGAAAGGCATAAAACGGTGTCACAAAATTTTTATGAGGAGTGCAATCGACATTTAACATATGTCACAGTGAATATGTAGTGTATAACCGAACGATGCCTGTAAATAATTAAACAATTGGAAAAAGAATTTTTCATGTAAATAAAGTGTCCACTAAGTATAATAAATCAAGGTCGTGGATTACCACACTCCTATTTGCATAACTTGTTGTGTCTAAATTTTAAATTTTCATCATGATTCAGTTTTAATTTAGTTCTTTGCAAAGGTAATTTCCGATTTAAAGCTGAACCTTGTTTATTTATAATTTTATTTCATAGATAACTACTGTCACAAGACTCATAACCGTGGGCAGAAATTTAATAGCTACTAAATATTTGAACGAGAAAAACAAAGTTAGCCTGTTAGTCAATTTAAACGTAACAATACGTTGTAAGTGTTATAGATATTAAAATAAAATAATCGAAGAAATTTTCCTGGTATAACTGTGAGAGAATCCTGAACATAAGGAATATTCAATAAGTTTGGTCATCAAGATAAAGGCAAGCAAGGATTATCAAATAGTAAAATAAAATAAAATAAATTGTATATTAGGGGAAGGTGGCTTAAAATGATCCTAGCGGGCAAAACGATCCACATATGTTTCCTTACAGACGGGTCGCGCTATCTACCGAGTAACACATAAAGTAGTTGTGCCAAGTGAAGAAGAAGCAATGGCGGTATTCAAGCGATCGCAGTATTACGCGTCTGAACAGAATTCTTTGAAAAATTTGGTTTTATGGAATTTGTTATAAGGTAAGCACTAACTTTTATATTTATTTAAATATACAGTCTTTCATGTACCGAAATATAACTTGGTTTACTTAATAGAGTATGTTTTTAGATGTGAATTACACTTGCTAAGTTTGTTATTTTATCTGCATCATCCAGTAATATGACCTAAAATGAGCGGCCACGTTGCCGGGTAAAAGTTTTCCTATCATTGTGGCAACTCTTTCCAATTCTGCACGTGTTCCTCTGCACGTTTACCTTACAGCTAGCGCCACCTGTTGCACTCTTTGTAAGCTTTTCTTTCCCCTTTCTCTTCATTTGTGACCTTGTCCCCTTACGGACACGTGTTTATAGTAACTGATGACGGGCTGCTATATTTTTCATCTCGAAATTACTTTGTGAATTACTTTGATTTTATTGTGATTTATATAAAGTTTTATTGTTTTAATTGCGATTAATTGTCAATTTTTGGTGTTGTTTCAACTGAAGGATAATTTTGCCCTTCGGTGAGGGTAAAATGATTCAAACATCTATTTTTTTTTCATTACTCAATTTTGGTTTAAAATATTATTCAAATACGTTTATAATGCAAAATATTAGTGTAAAACATACTACCAAAGGGCCGATGTTTTATTTAAACAGTTATGTTATTTTACAGAAGTTTTCCCCTTAAGGGGATCCTTTTAAGCCACTTTCCCTTAATCGCATAAAACTTAATACAGCAGCATAATTCAATTTCATCTAATATTTAGGGTGTTACAAAATAATTGTGAAATAAATAAGTCCAGTCTGTAGACATCATGCTTGTGAATGTGGTATCTAGAGAATGTAATAACGTAATTTTAATAATATCTTTATACGATCTGAGAAAAATTTGGTAAGGCGTAAAATACGTCCAAAGCAATATTAAAAATACTATCCCTAAATTTGCATTTTTTATTTCAAGATAATTATTACTGAAAAGGTATGTTTTTGTAGAAGGATCCATTTAAGGTTCTCCTACCCTACTTTTGATGATTCTAGGTAGTAATTTCAAAATAATTTTGAAAAGATAGATGTTATGTTGAAAAATCGGGATACGTGACCTGATTTTAAAAAAACGGGCCACATTTTTACCTCCATCTTACCAAGATTTGCATTTATGGTAAGTTACATTGTAATTCATCAAGCCAATGCTAAGAAACTGTTTTCATTTCTTTTTCAGATTAGAGAAGGTACAGTCGCGGGAAAAAAGTAAGCACCCTCTACTACCTCTGCAACAATTTATTGCAGAAGAAAGTTACTGGTACCAAACGATGGGAAACAAAGCCTACTTTTAAATGATGCATATAAATTTTGCTTAGGGGGCCATCTACATATAAAACGAACTCAAACTTTTTTTTTTTCAGCAGCAATACCCAATTTTGACACCATAAATAAATTCTACACCCTTCAATTAGGCTAAGTATAAACTTTCATGAAACTCGTAACATTAGTTTCATAGAAATTAATTATTTTAAAGTTAGCCTATTTTAGGGACTGTGTCCAAATTAAAGTTCGATACTCAATCGTTGAAATGCTGCAAAATGTCTATGTCACTTCTATTAATGTAATATTTCTTCATTTCACACGCTTAATATGTTTTGACTATTGCCAGCTCAAATGTTTCAATGAAATGAGTGCAATATATATATATTTTTTTTTTTCAAATTATGCTTTTCTGCACATGCAACACGCCATTTAAACCATCATTTTGACGTTTTTTGATCATAATTCGAAAACTTTTTTGAAGAAAAATTTGAAATTGATAATTCGCATAAAGCAAGACGTAATAAATATAAATCTATCAAACAAATTGAAAGTTGCAATTCATATTTTTTTCGAATATTAATTTCATAATTCGTATTATAAAGATTTTAAAATTACAAATTCAGTATATTTATGTTTGCGGTTTTTAGTATTATAATAACACAAAATATTGTCACATTAGGATTATAATTTCAGGAGATATTAGTAAAAATATGAAAATGTAATTTAACATTAAAAATCTAAAATTTGAATGTTTATAATTCAAATATTTATCATCCAAATAGCTTGAAATTTCGTTTCTAGGCATTGTCTGAACAGAAGATTTAAAATATATTGTCAAACTTGGGTATTGCGATTGAAAAAACAAAGTTTGGTTTCGTTTTGATATGTAGATGGCCTCTTAAGCAAATTTTATATACATAATTTAAAAGTAGACTTTATTTGCAATTCTTTCAGTACTAATCCTTTTCTTCTATTATAATTAGTTGCAGAGTTAGTAAGGGGTGTTTACTTTTTTTTTTCACTACTGTACATAGAAATCTCCACTCATCTTAGCTTCTCTCCACTTCAATAAGCCATTTCTCCAACTGCAATAAAATACGTTTTACTGTAACACGTGTAAACATAAATTGTGTTATTAGCATTAGAACACTTTATGTTTATTCGTAATAATTGTAGTAAACTGAACTCCCTAAATGCATCAAAATTTAACTTATTCAAGAATGGGGGAAAAACTATTTATATATGAGTAACAAAGTAAATCGTACAAACATAGTATTCCTATAAACTTATCGTTTCGGAAATTCCTGTGAAAAAGTTAGCTTTCAATAATTAATTTTTCTTTTGAAATATCCTACTACGTTTAAATAGCCAATTATAGCGAAATATTACGATTTTTATTTGTTACTTTATTTTAATAACTGCACATTTAGCTATTCAAAAGAATTTTTGTTATCATATTAGCATCATTGGAAGTGTAGTTATGGCTGTTTTTCTTTCAACTCTCAAAACAGAAGTGCCTATTTAACTCTTTCGCGAACAAAGCTCTCCCATTGCTAACAAGGAAGGTCTCCATACGGGCATATTCAGAAAAATCTGAAAAAATTACAGTGTTCTTCTCATGTGGATATAATGTTTATAAAAAAATTTTGGGGGAACCTCGATAGAACGTTCGTAAAAAAAGAATGAAAATTTCGATTATTTGGCGATTCATCATTGGTTGGCGAAGAAATGAAATTTCGAAAAATACTTTTTCATGTCGAATACTCTTTAAGAAAAAATGTTTCATATTGAACTTGTTTAAATAAATTTAACGTAAACTTGACTGATCCTTTATTACATACATAAGTAGTTTAATTGGTATTTTTTTTAAAAATATTCCGAGTATGCCAGTAAAGAGACCTTCCTTGTAAAATGTTGAAATGAATGAATGACACCGGAAATTACTAACAAATTTATTTGTAAATACGAAAAAGCGATATATCTCATAGGGGAAAGTAGGGTAATTAGTCCAGTCAAATTAGGAAAGTTTGCGGAAATAAATGCTACAGAGATAAAAATTGGTACAGTTGTTCACTGATACCTACTAATCACTAGATAAAAAGTCCTGATGGATAGGAAGTGAGCGGGGGGAGGGAGGGGGAAAAATAAATTTTGCCCCCACTTTTTTTAGTTTTTTTTTCAAATATCTCAAAAACTGTGGGTTTTCATGAAAAAATTGCTCTGGCATAAATGAAAGAGAATAAATTCTCTACAAATGACAGGTATACAAAGTGGAACTTCGGTTATCCGTCATTCACGGAACCAGAACCTTGACGGATTTTGTCCAGTCAAATTAGGAAAGTTTGCTATAATACATGCTACATTGATAAAATTTGGTACAGTTGTTCATTGATAGTTACTAATCCCTAGATAAAAAGTCCTGATGGATAGAAAGTAAGCGGGGGGGAGAGAGGCAAAAATATGTCCCCCCCCCTCGACATTTTTTTAGTTTTTTGAAATATCTCAGAAATTGTGTGGTTTTCATGAAAAAAATTGCTCTGGCATAACTTAAAGAGCCTAAATTTTCTACAAATGAAAGGTGTACAAAGTTGAACCTCGGTTATCCGTCATTCACGGGACCGGAATCTTGACGGATTTTTCACAAAAAAATCACTTTCTTTTCAAACTTATTTAATTTCTATTCAAATTTATTAAATATTGTCACAAAAAATAAATAAAATAAAACAGAAAACACCCCAATACTGCACTACTGCATGCGATAATGGCGGGTAATTAGTTAATGAAAGATAAATATTCACCATTAAGGAAGTGTTTATTAATATGAAACATTATAACTGCAAGTATAATATATAGAGAAAACTAAAAGTAGATACATACTAATGTATAATTAAGTAGATATTATCTAATTATGAAATAAATAAGTCATTACAAAGAGTCTTTATCATTCTGGCTTGTTTTTTTCTTCAATATCAACATCAGCGGAAGTGCATGGATCGTTAGGATCCAGTTCTTCCTTGTCCTGTTCATCTCCCCATGATCCTGAAGACATATATTTATTAATAAGAAAATGTTTAGGTCATGTGAAACCTTGTTAGTGCGACAAAACATAATAGAGAGCAATGAAAACTACTAATTTATCACTAAGCAGATACTGCTTACTAAGTCGTAATGTTCTTTTCCTTTTCTTTGACACATCACCATCAGCTGAAATGGATGGTGCATTAGAAGGTGTTCTCAACAGGATTGAATCCATAATCGCCTCCTCATCTTTTTCCTCATCATGTTGATCTACATATTTGTGTGTAGCATTCAGACTGCCACCATGACAGATTTTGTAGATGATTGTGCAATTAATGGCTGCTTTCCTGCATCCACACTTAGCTCCACAGCCAGTAGTGCATTTGCAGAAGATGGCATTTAAGACAGCTTCAGGTGCGATCGAATCCTTGGTTGTTATGGGAATAAGACGATTCTGTCTTCGTTCCCAACCCCAGAGTTCGGCTTGTTGTTCCTGGCCAATCCACAGTTGTACCTGGTGGTACAACCGGAAAGAATGCTGTCTGACCGCTCCTTCTGTTTGTGGGAGGGATGAAATGTCAGGTTTAACATTTGATACAGATTTTGCGAAGGAGTGGTATCGGAAAGTATTAAGAGATGTAGCTGTGGAGAGTGCTCCGTACAATCTCAAAAAAAGTTGGTTTCCTGCTTTTACAACAGCATCATGGTCGGATCCCCTGTTATTGAACACATTAGCAATTTTGTGTATGTCTTCACATTGCTGAAACAGTTTGAAAAATTTGATTTTTCCTTTTTTGTACGCTGCAGACGTCGTATCACATCCAGTGAATGCATGAAGGGCTAGAATGACGTCTTCTAGTCTCGTTTCTTTAACTAACTGTTGTGAGAAAAAAAATCTTTCTTTCAATTTTTCCACGGCTCGGCTTAACGAAAAAAATTTCTCGTTCGAGTGGAGCTAGGGCTATTAGGAGGACAAGAAGATCAACATCCTCAGCAACAATTGTCACTCTGTCACTGGAAGAAGACTTTTCAATGGCTGTTGTTACGATTAGGGTATCTGCATCGCCAGTACTCTGCCGACAAGATATTCCATTTTGCTTCAATTTGGATGAAAGCATAGTAATTTATCTTTATTTGTTCTTTTAATTTGAAAGGAAGTTTTCGTGCTTAACGGTAACCTCTGTGTCTTTGTTGAAATTAATATCCACGAACTTCTTCAATGCACATCTTCGGTTTTATTCTGCTGATTTCATGCTATTGGTAGTGTCGAAGTAGCCATAAAAAACCCCTGTACAGATTTTTCCTTTATAATGTGTGAAGATATATTTAGTGTAGCCTTCACAAATTGAATTAAAAGTGGAACCTCTTGATCACGGAACTTTATGAAGGAGGAAACCACCATTCACAACAATATCACAGTTTTGAAAATCAATAGTCTCTTGCAATGGTTTGAAGAAATCGTAGAGGACTGCTTTTTTTCGTCTTACGCATGCCTCCTTCGTCAAAAAGGGCTAGCAGAAAAGGAGCCAACTGAAATTTTAAATATTTTTTCAAATCTTCATCATGTTGTTTAGCTATGGAGATCCGCTGAAAGATTACCAAAGGGTTGACTGGAACTATATCATCATGAATTTTAATAGAACAGTTCATGATGGCCAGAGGGAGGCTCCGGTCCCGTGACTGATGGATAACCGAGGTTCCACTGCGTATACTTATCATTTGTAGAGAATTTTATGCTCTTTAATTTATGCTGGAGTATTTTTTTTTTTAAGAAAACCCATAATTTCTGAGATATTTTCCAAAAATCGAAAAAAAGAGGGGGGCTTATTTTTGCCCTCTCTTTCCCCCGCTCACTTTCTATTCATCAGGACTTTTTGCCTAGTCATTAGTAGGTGTTAATGAGCAACTGTACCAAATGTTATCTCTGTAGCATTTATTATGGCAAACTGCCCCGAAGCGGGCTTATTTGATTGGACTAAAGGCTCCTTTTCCGTGACTGACGGATTACCGAGGTTTCACTGCGTATACATATTATTTGTAGAGAATTTTATGCTTTTGAATTTATACTGGAGTAATTTTTTAAAGAAAACCTATAGTTTCTAAGATACTTTCAAAAAACTGAAAAAAGAGGGAAGGGGATTTATTTTTGGCCCTCACTCCCCCCGCTCACTTCCTATCCATCAAGACTTTTTACCTAGTTATTAGTAGGTATCAATGAGCAACTGTACCAATTTTTATCTCTGTAACATTTATTGTAGCAAACTGCCCCAAAACGGGCTCATTTGATTGGACTAAATGTCGCTCACTTAAGGGAAAACACAAATAGCTAGTCAAATTTACATAAAAAATCAATATTTTATTAACGCAGTGTAAGTCCAAAGCATAAGGAACAATTTGCAATCGAATAATTTGCATAAAAGTTTTGGGAATTTGTTTGTCGTTTTATATAATTAACCAACATTGAGCTGTAATGTCCGACATGTTAGGGTAATGGCGCTCACAATTTGAATACATTTAAGTACGAGAAAAGTTATATATGTGGTTGTGTGCGCTACTCACACCACAGCAGACTTATGCGACCACTTTCCACACATTGTGCAGCGAAACCACGTTTCGTTATCTCTCCCGAATTCCCCACAAAAATACCGGATTCCTGTCTCCATACTTTTTTTTAAATTCAGATTTTTTGATTGCCATCACTTTTTCAAATCATAAAATTGACCTTGTTTAATGACATAATAATTAAGGCGAAAACAAGGGTAATTTTACCATTTCAAAAAATTCGTGTCAATCACGAAATTTGAATTTTAAAAAAGTAGCCAACTGGCAAAATTTCTTCGAATTCCACGCGAGCAACATTTCCCTTCATAGCCATGTTGGATTTTGATGTATTACAGTTGGCGTAACAACACACTAAAATAAAAAAAAAATAAAAGCAGGAACGTACATCTAAATGTATATATTTTGTAGATATAATGAGTGAATTAGCATTGTAAAATAAGAATGTACACTACACTTATCTTCAAGTTAGATGTTGTAGAATTTTATAATGAAACAGCTGCAAACTAATAACGTGAGGACACAAAAATACTTTCCTTCCGACGGTTACTATATCCTTACTGGGAACTTACGATGAAGTTCGTTAGGTGCCGGTACCGATCACACGTTTTCAATTCTATTCCGTTTAGAAATATTGGAGTGAGCGATACTACCCTCTGAGCGGCATTACCCTACTTTCCCCTACATAATAATTGCAAAATTTTTATACAGTAGTATCTCGACTTACGTCACCCCGCATTTGCGTCGCCTGGCCTGGAAAAAAATTCCTTAACTAACACGCACTTTGAATTTTTTTTTTAACACTATTGTTCCTATGAAGAGAAAATTTACTGCGGCAGTCACGTGATAGTGACAAACACATAAACATACTCACTAGAAAAAGCTCTGCTGTGTTTATAACAGAATAAACGGTCAAGTGCGAGTATTACTCGCGCACAGAGGGTTCCGTAGAATAAATACATATGAAATAGAAATTGTATTATTAAAAAAACCGTTGCTAAACGGCTTAACCGTTGCTAAGGCTTTCTAAAAAACTATACAACGTAGGGTTGGGTATAACTGTATATACTAGAAAAGTGTAAATGGATAAGTGTATACCATGAAAGTACAAGGAGATATGGAACCTAAATAATATCAAATATACACTATATGGCCAAAGGTGACCGGCCACTTGCGATTTTTGGCGTTTTCTTAAATATCTCGAACAATACATTAGGAATTATCCTGAAACTCCAGGTGTGTAAACTTATTAATACAGGTCATATATTTCCGTGAAATTTTTTTCCGGAAACCCTATAGGGGGCCGTCAACAAATTGAAAAAGAAGGAATATCTTTTGGACAACCCTGTAAAAACTAATGTAGCAAGAGCGTTCAAATTGTAGCTTATAACATTGTACACAATACCCTGCAATCAGAATGAAAAAATAATAAAAAATTGTATGAAAAATGAGCAGTTTTACTAAATGATGATTCGCTGCGCATGCCCGAATGTAAACAAAATATAATTTGCATAATGTGATAGCTAAATGTATAGAGCATCTTTTGTGAAAATCTCAAAAATATAGTTTGAAAAGTCTGAAAATTATCATTTATAGAATAAGCTCAAAATCCGTTATTCCAAAAAGGAAGCAAAAAGATGAGTGGCTGTATAAAAATACAGTAGTACGTGCAATAACGTGTATGCTATACTGGCACTAATCAATAGATATATGGATATAACCCCTCAACTTTTTGTTTCATTTTGGAAACAACGGATTTTGAGCTTATTCTATCAACGATAATTTTCAGAATTTTCAAGGTATGTTTTTGAAACTTTCACAAAAGTTGCTCTATACACTTAGCTAATACATTATGCACATTATATTTTGATTGCATTCGCGCTTGCGCAGTGATGTATTTTTTAGTAAACCTGCTCATTTTTTATCCTATTTTTATTATTTTTTAATTCTGATTACAGGGTATTGTGTACAGTGCTTTTTGTCATATTATCTGAAAAGAACTTTTTTTATATTAAGAGCTATGCAAGTTATAGGCAAAAAACTTGGCAAAATTTGGGACTCTTTTTATAAAAACTTCAATTTCTCTACAAATATACATGCTATTCTCATAAAATTGATCACAATTTATTACAATAAGGCACTTAATCATAATCTACAGTTTGAACGCTTTTGGGTCATTCCACGTAAAATGAGCAAAAATTTAAAAAATGTCGTCGCCACATAGTAACCGATTTTAATAAAATTTGATATACAGGTTCAATTCATATTCAAACAGAGCTCTGCAAAATATCTTCACAAAAAATAAATTATTTTAGCAGTTTTTAACATTTAAAAAACTTGTGATAAAGAATGGCATGTGTGCAATCGTTCAAAGTTGCAAGTTTGAAGTTCTGTATCTTGAAAACTATTTAACTGAAATGAATTTTTTTTATAATAATGTAACCTCTGAAAAATTATCTTCTTATTTATTGAGTAATAATAATCTGGTAACACCATGATTAATCTTTAATTGGTTGTAAAAATTGAAAATCTGCAAATTTTGAGAAAATTAAAAACGTTATAAAATTAAAGGAATTCAAAAACATCTGAGAAATTAATGCCTGATGTAGTGTTACATATTAAGATTGAATTACTAAAGTTTTTCAGTTGCCATGTATTTCCTTCACCTTTAAAAAAATTTCGAAACTTTAAAAAAAAATGACAAAATCGTAATTTTTCCTCTTATTGATAGGTAAAAAAAAAATGAAGGAAAGGTCCCACATTACAGTTATTGCACAGACATAAAGATCAATAAGTCCATAATCTGCTAAAATATTTTCAAGATTGCCTTTTGATTCCTAACGTCACAAAATTGAGTTTAAAAAGGCAATATTAACTACATTCAATTAGCTATTTTTTTTTAATTCGCGCGCGTTTCTTAAAATATTGCACGATTTCAAGGTGAAAAAAATTAGTGCTGCCATCTATTTTCTGTGTGTGGGTTTAGGTGTTAATACATAATTTTTTGTTCAATTGAGCTTTTTTTCTACTTTAATTAAAAATCTTCTTGAGGCAAAAATAAACTGAAAGCAAGTATAAAAGTTTTTATATTTAAAATATACACTTTTATTTATAATATCAAAAGAATTAAAAGTTTTAAAAAGCTTTCCTTCACGTCGAAACAAGTGATAGAAATATTGCATTTTATCCTCAACATTTTTTACTATTTATTTTTTTTTTCTCATTAAGGAATAAAAAGGCAAGAATGAAAGTTTGAATATTTAATATACATACTTTTAGCTATAACGCCCAGCAATTTTTATATTGTCAGAGGTGTCCTTCATCTCAAAAGAAACGTTCCATTTTTCGCTCAAAAGTTTTCAAAAATCATTTTTTTCTCATTAAGGAATAAAAATACAATTACTAACTTACGTCAATCTGTTACTTATTATTCATTCCTAATTATAAATAATTTTTAATATAATCTTTGCATTCTTAAGGCTAATAACCAAAATTGAAACTTCAAGCATGTAGCCAAAACCACGATTTTGCATCCACTTTTAATGTAAATTTTAATACTTAAATAAACAATCCTAAAATCTATTATTTTACATTTACTCATAAATAGATATGATCTACTTACAAAATGATTTTCGTTAAAATCTGTGACATGTTTGCCACAGGTGATTTGCTCATTTTGTATGGAATGACCCTTTTGCTACATTAGTTTTTACAGGGCTGTCCAAAAGATATTCGTTCTTTTTACCCGACTGCCAAGAAGGGTTATGTGTTTCACGCTGATCTGGGTATGTGGATTTCTTTATACCCTCGAAACATCCCACGGCTGGATGGATTTTAATGAACAAGATATCTATCGATTCGTCTTAACCGACCGATGGTTATAGGCTAGGTTTTGTTTTTATAAATTCAAACTGGCGGCCGTTAAATACAAAATGGCGGTAGAGTCGAAAAATTTTTTTCACGCACCCTATTGAGTAAAATACCATTGGATAGGTCTTTCAAAATAAAGACGATGTTTCAGTGACTATTTTACAATCAGAAGCTCCGTTTAAATATTACACAACCTGGAAGCTGTGTAGGTAGGATCTCTAGCTTGACTGCAACTCTAACCATCGTAGACATCTATAGGCCTGATCAAAACAGTGTTTAGAGATAGGAACTAACAATTAAGCACAACTTAAAAGTCATCAATACAAGTAAATAAAAAATAGGTAAGTAATATAAAAAAAATAATTTCACATTGATGAGAAATAATTAATTAGTTCGCTTTTTACGCAGTCGGGTTTTTTGATTTTTTAAATCGAATTGAAGTTATTCAATTTGTTGACTGTCCCCTATGGGGTTTCGGGGGAAAATCTATATAACCTGTACTATTCTGTATACACACATGGGGTTTCAGGATAATTCCTCATGTATTGTTCTATATATTTAAGAAAATGTCAAAAATCGCAAATGGGCGGTCACCTTTGGCCATATTGTGTAGCTATTCTGTATAACTCCTTTTTTAATATTACCCTAATCTGTTTATCATGAATTTAATTTGGTACTGGCAAAATAATCAGTGCATATTTAAACTTTATCTGACATTTCATAAAAATAAATTCAGCATAGTAAAAACATATCTTCCTACAGTGTAGCTAAAACAAAACCTTTGTTCAAAGTTTAAATTTGGCATTATGCTAAGCGCGCTTCGAAAGTAGGTCGCAAAGTTACAACGCCGCCTTGTTCCGTGACGCATTTTTCCAGATAGGTTTTTAATTAACTCTTAAAGTCCCTCGAGGCGAGAGATCCACTCATTGCAAACTAGTCACGCATCCCGTAGTTTTTATGTGATTCGTTCTAATTAAACTAGTCAGTTTTTAAGAATCTTACGTTTTTTGCTTTTACACAGCTATTGGGCACTGTATTATATATATATATATATATATATATATCATTAAAAGTTGTTAACTAGGCTTTAAAAGCCGATGGTACATAGAGTACGACTCCCCTGTCATTATGTATGTCCAAACCGTCCATATCTTTAAGTGTTAATATCTCGGCTAATTACTGACGATTTTTTTCGAAAATCATTATCAACAATGCTTTTACACTTCTGATACGATAGGTACCTCCAGCGCTCCTCAACACTTTTGCTGAATGCCCGTAAATCGAAATTTGTTTGTAACGGAAAAATGCGATTTTCTCAAAAACTATGTGATCTATGGTAATCGCTATAATTTTCCTGCAAGGTTTAAATTAACGTCTACTACTTCTAATTTTTTCATAATTTTAGTTTCAGTTGATTCGGAAATAAATGGGGGGGGGGGCATATTTTTGCGCTACATTTTCGACAATATCTTTGAAAAGATAATACCAAAAATCGAAAATAAATGCATTTTTGAGTTCAGCGTTACGAAAGCTTTCACACAATAACCCACACCATATACAAAGAAAAGAGGGTTTTTTTTTTCAAGTAACTTAATTAGCCCCTCTACATTTTTACTAAATATATTTGTGAATGTTCAATAATCTGAAAATATGTGGGTCAATAGTCTTTATTACTTCCCCCAATTTGAACTTTCCACGTTTCATAGTTTTCCAGTAAAATCGCTGTGACAGACAGACAGACACAGGAGTGATTTTATAATGGTTCCGTTTTTACTTTTTAAGTACGGAACCCTAAAAAAGAAAAAATTATCTGTTCAAACTTCCTTGCAAGATCTTTTCACATCTTCAAAGACTTGAACGGTGAACTAGAAGGACAATAAATTTTACGTTAATAATTCATTGATTTATTATAAATTCTTATATTGCAAATTCATTCTTTTGCCAATGTTAAGTGTATGTAGAATAATCCCTAAATACTCTAGAATATGAACATTCGATATTGGAGAATGTTTATTGCTTATTTAAATATACCTCGACTAATGTCGTTTTCTACTTATGTCGCTAGTCTTGGAATGAATTGCTGACATAAGTCGATGTATTACTGTATAAAAATTCTTGTGTCATTGTTGCATTTCATAATTAAAATTTTGTAATTTCACAGATAAACCGCTGTCCGTTAAAGGGTTAAGTAATCAGCAGTCGCTGTTTAAGTTTTCCGGGATTGAGATTAAGAAAGACACACAATATGAATATTCAAAGTTTTAAGAACTTGATATGAATAATTTTTAACGATTTTCAAAAGTAAAAACTTTAAATGCGTATTCAGCAAAACATTAGGTTTATGAACAGTCATCAAAAAAACATCCTGTCTCCAAACATTACGGTTATGTTTATGTGAAGCTGATTACTTAAAATTTATGAAATGTTTTAAGTATAATGCGCTATCGGTTTAAATATCTGAGAATTTCTTGAAAATTTACAGCTGTTTTTATAAACTGTCATACATAATATATATATATACAAAGTCAGTAAAGTAATAATTTGTTTGGGTATGAATAGCGAATTTGAATGAACGTATAGTGAACTAAATTGGAACTCGAATACCTCGAATTGTATATTTACTGAATAAAGAGTTAACTATCGTTATTTTTGCCGTGAGGACATTTTTCGTAAGTATAACACTTTACATTATTTTTCTTTAAAATCTTAAAAATTGAAAAGGAAGTGCATCATAATAATTTAATTAAAAAATGAAATTGTATTATTATATACTAATTTGTTTCAAATAGTTAGTGGTATTTTTTTTTTTTAATTTAAGGAAAAATAGTTCACAGCATAATGAAAAACCTTAAGCCTAAAACGTACGACATTACTCAAACATTCAACACTTATCAATATTGAGCATAATAGCTATAAAGCTAAAAATTTCGTACTACTATATTATTTCGTAATTCTGTTAGCTATTTCTGCTATTGCAATAAAATTTATTTTACTGTAACACGTTCAGACAGAAACTTTTCTGATTACTTCTTAATTTGATATAACATAATTAAGTCTCTGGTGAATACTTTTAGTACAACATGTATTTATGGGCAGTAAACATAAATATAATCAAGATAAATAGTTGACTTCTGGAATGAATCTCACTCCCAGGTTAATGCATTTATGAGATTTTCTTCTCTCTTATACACCGGATGAAAAACATACGAAATGCTGGATTTGGTTAAAATATTCATGTGATTGCCTTAATTAAATTTCATAGATTAGGCTACTTTTATTTAGCTGTTGTGCATTTTTCTCTATCTTAACCAAAACTTACCAAGATTATACTTTTATAATTCCTGGCGCAACTAAATCTTTACGTATGCAGGCAAAAACGCCCCAACTCTAAAACATTACTTTTATTTTAAATGCAAAAGAAATAGGCGAGTCTTTTTTTTTTCTGCTAGTACAATACTGGTGTCCAAAATTAAGGACAAATCACAAAATGCTAATTTTCAAGTACGCGAATACTCAAAAGGAAATAATATAATTCCAATGATTATTATCTCTACAGCACAGCTAGTCCATATAACATCTCGTTCATGTCACACATGGTCACAAGTGTCACAATCACTACGGTGAAACAAAAAAATAGGAAATTCCATACATATCATTAAGAGTCTCAAATGATCAGTATATATGACATCACTGAGACGTCACAGTGACTGCTGCTTTGTGACGAGTCACCAAGCGATTTTACAATGTAGTTATATTGTGACTCTCATGTGACTGTCATCTGCAGACTCAATTTCAAAGTCATCGTGAACGCTGCATTGAGATAAGTTACCAAATAATGTCATATTATAGTCACATGATGAATTTCAGGTGACAGAGGGACTAGTGTGAAGTCACCATTGTGCTCTTTTGTGAAAAGTCACCATGTGACTATAATGTGATATTATTTGGTGACTTATCACAATGCAGCGTTCACGATGACTTTGAAATTGAGTCTAAAAATGACAGTCACACGAGAGTCACAATGTTACTACATTGTAAAGTCATTTGGTGACTCGTCACAAAGCCGCAGTCACATTGTCACCTTAGTTGAGTCACATATAGTGATCATTTAAGACTCATAATGAGACGTGTGGAATTTCCTATTTTTTGTTTCACAGTAGTGACTGTAACACTTGTGACCATGTCTGACATGAATGAGATGCTATATGGACTAGCTCTGCTGTAGGGATAGTAATTATTTGAATTATATTATTTCCTATTAGTATTCACTTACTTAGAAATTAGCATTTTGTGACTGGTCCTTAATTTTGGACACCAGTGCACTTCAGAGTTTCTGCTTCGTACTTACATTCGGTTACATTCTGACTTGATAAAATTACATTTACATACCTGTAAAAAAAATTACTTAGTTTTAGAAGAAACTTCGTGCTTTTTATTAAACAAAAGGTCTCGCATGAGTGCAGTGTGAGATATTTTATTCTCTACTGGCAAATATTTATTACATCTGTGTGCACATTGTGTCTTTTTTTACTAAATCTATGATAATCTAACTTTGTCATTGAAAGTTTATTCTCATTGCATATAATTTTCGAGATAAGACTTCTAATTTTCTAGTTAAAATACAAAAAAATAGTTTACAGCGTAATGAGAAACATTAAGCTTAAAACGTACGACATTACTCAAGCATTCAACACTCATCAATAATGGACACAATAGCTATAAAGCTAAAATTTTCTACTATTACATTATTTCGTAACTCTGTTAGCTATTTTTGCCATTGCAATAAAACGTATTTTACTGTAACACGTTCAAACATAAGCTTTTCTCATAACCTCTTAATTTTATAGCGCAGAATTAAGTCTCCGGTGAATACCTTTAATATAACATATATTTATGGGCAGTAAATATAGATATAATCAAGACATATTGCTGACTTCTGAAATGAATATCACTCCCAGGTTAATGCATTTATGAGAAATTCTTTTCTCTTTTACACCGGATGAACAACATACGAAATGTTGGATTTGGTTAAAATATTCATGTGATTGCCTTAATTAAATTTCATAGATTAGGCATCTTTTATTTAAATGTTGAGCTTTCTTCTCGATCTTGACTAAAAATTAACCAGATTATAGTTATATAATTTCTGATACAACTAAATCTCTACGTTTGTAGATAAAAACGCCTGAGATCTAAAAAATAACTTTTATTTTAAATGTAAAAGAAATACGCAATTATTTTTTCCCTTGCTAGGACTACTTCAGAGTTTTTGCTTCGTATTTGCGGTCTGACTTGATAAAATTGCATTTGCATTCCTTTAAAAAACATGTTAATTTGCTTTTGGAGAAAATTCATGATTTTTATAAACAAAAGTTTTTGTATCAGTGTGAGATCTTTTTATCAAATATTCATCGCATACATGTGCAAATTGTTTCTTTCTTACAAAATCTGTTATGCTCTACAACTTTGTCATTTACATTTTGGTCTTATCGCGTATAATTTCCGAGATAAGACCTTTAATTTTCCAGTTACATTAAAAAAAATGTCCCCGATTCGTCCAAATCCGATACCTAATCCAAAATATAACCTAATGCTTGTCAAACTTAGAAACTAAACCAAAAATCATGTATGCAGAAACAGAAAAGGAAATCTCCAACTCAAGTTTCCTCCCATTGGAAGACTGTGAAGAGGAAAGGCAAGAAATCAATTCTTAGCCCATCGCTTACAAATAAGAAGGATCCCCGACAGTTACAAAGATATGTGGAAAAAGCTATGGAATCTGAATCCTATTATTCAAATTCAGATGAAGCTAATACTGTTTTCGAAGAATACGATCTTACGTGATTTGACATTGTTTCAAAAAAAATCTTTAGTCAATAAATGTGTTTTTAAAAAAGTTTTATTTTGACATTTTTACCCTTTGTTTTATAACGGACTTTGCTTTATACCTTTTACATATTTTAATGATAAATATTTTTTTTTTCATTTTGTTATCGTGTGTTTTTTATACATTTTTAAATTTGCATTTTATCTCATTACTTTTACATTCAATTCAATTTTTCACACGCCATTTTCATCAGAAGTTTTAATGTAATTCTTTAAAGTTTAGTTCTGTCTTTTTTCTCTAACTTGTTCTTGGTGTAATAGCTATAGTTTTTTAACGTGGTTATCTGATTTTATTTATACATTTTATCATTATATATTTTCATTAAACTGTGTTCCTACCGTCTTGTTGTATGACATGCTTTATATTTGAAATTTTAATTTTTAATTATGTGATTTTCCTGACATTTTTCTTGACGCAGCATGTCCCAAATGGGACCTTACGCCATTAAACTTCAATCAACCAACCAACGTAATTCAGAATAAGACATTTCAAATAACTGAGTTCTATACGCGAAGAGTAAGTAAATCTCATAAATATATAATTACAAAGATATCAATTTCTAAATTATTCGGAAAAAAGTTACTGTTTATCCCACGCGTACTTATGTAGTTTTTAAGTTTAAATTCTACCGCATTGATCAAACTTTCAACAATCACACTTTAAAAAACCGGTCAAGTGCGAGTATTACTCGCGCACAGAGGATTCCTTACAATAAATATATGAATTAGTATCTGGGCACTGCATTACCTAAATATATCATTAAAAGGCTTTCTACCTAGGCTCCCAAAGCCGATGGCGCATTACGCCGTCAATGTCTTTATGTACGGTCAAACCGTCCATGTCTTTAAAGGTTAATATCTCGGCTAATTACCGACAATTTTTTATTCGAAAATCATTGTCAACAATCCTTTTATACTTCTGTGACGATATGTAACTCCAGTTTTACTCAACACCTTTGCTGAATGCCCGCAAATCGAAGCTTCTGTGTAACGGATAAGTTCGATTTTCTCAAAAACTATGTGACCTAGGATAATTACTGTAGTTTCCCTACAAAGTGTAAATTAACTTCTATTATCCCTAATTTTTTTCATAATTTCAATATCAGTAGATTCGGAAATAGAGGGGTGAGAAATATATTTTTGCATTACATTTCCTACGATATCTCTGAAAATATAATACCTAAAATTAAAAGAAATGTATTTTTGAGTTCGACGTCACAAGTGAGTTCGACGTTACACGATACTCCACACAATATATAAAGAAAATATTATTTTTTTTTCATTTAACTTAATTAAACCCTGTACATTTTTTCTTCTAAATATATTTTTGAATGGTTAATAATCTACAAAGATGTTGGTCAATAATATAACCTTCATTACTTCAGCCAATTTGAACTTTCCCCGTTCCATAGTTTACAGGTAAAACGGCTGTGACAGACGGACAAACAGACACGTGAGTGATCTTATAATGGTTCCGTTTTTACTTTTTAAGTACAAAACCCTAAAAACTGTTGATTTTGTAGTAACAAATTATCAGCCAGGAAACCAATACAAAACTTTATTTTACAAAAAAAAAAAAAAAAAAAAAAAAAAAAAAAAAAAAAATCTTTCAGTGGTATATTTATAGCGAAATATGTTAAAATAACAGTAAGTTCGTAATGAATGTCGATTTTATTTCGGATGAAATTTGTAAACTGTTTGTTTTACGAGAATAAATCTATTAAAATATCAGAATGTTCGTAATTCGAGCCACTAATATTTGTCATAGACAATGGAAGCAAATGAAGAAATTGAAATTTGCTCAAAGGATTACCACAAACTCGTTTTTCATTTTAAGGACTTATTTTAAGTCAGGAAAAAGAAATGAGATTTACAAGGGTGATTTCAGGAGAAATTTTGTGCTGCCATTTATATTGATTTATGATAACTATATAATTATTTGTTTAATTCTACTCTGTTTAAAATATTCTGGACACAGAAATAAACTGAAGGCATGAATGAAAGTTTCTATTTTTAAAATAGACATGTCCATCTGTAAATACCATAGATTAACATACAAGATGGGACATTTAGGGCAAAATCTGTAATGGCAACAGTACTAGCGTCACTATCGACAAGGGGGAAGAATTAACAAGTCTCCGAAATTTACCTATGTTGAAGAAATGTGTTTACGCTCTATGTTTTGAATATCTATTCTTTCCTAAAACGAAGCAGAGGCATGAAGTAAACTTCTTTGGGCAGAGGCAGACGATATATTTATGCTTTATTTAGCTGATTTTTTTTTATCGTACTTGTATCATTTACTTTTAATTTGCAAAATGATCACCCTAGAAAATTCTGTTAAGAACGTAAGTATGCAAGTACCGGGTGACCTAAAAAGGACTGACTGATTTTAAATTTCAATAACTTGTAAACGGTGACAGATATTTAAAAAAATTCTTGCAGGAGGGTTATGCATTAGGTCAAAAGTTTTTTTACAGTGATTTTCAATTTTAGTTCGAATTACAAACAATAGATGGCACTGCGATCAATAGACGCTAAATTCAGGCTCGATGTTTGGTACTTCGTGGCCCGGATAATACATTTCCATCTCCTTTTTCCGCATAGAACAAGAGAAAGGACCAAAAATCAAGCCTGTATTTAGCGACTATTGCTTACAGCGCCATCTATTGTTTGTAATTCGAACTAAAATCGAAAATCACTGTAATAAAACTTTTGACCTTATGCATAAACCTCCTGCAAGAATTTTTTAAATATCTGTCACCATTTGCAAGTTATTGAATTTTAAAATCAGTCAATCCTTTTTGGGACACCCGGTATATGAGATTCAATTGTAAAAAATAAAATTCAGGTAATGTGTCAATTTATTCATATCGAATAAAATTTTATTGAGTGTAATGTCAGTACCTCAATTTATTTTTAACTTTTAGATTTATATAATTCTAAAAATTTAACGAACGAATTTTTCCCCATCTGTAATTTATTATTGTTTCTTATATGTTAATATTATAAATATTTTTGAACGGTTTGTACATTATTTAAATTAAAAACAATATTTTTATTTTATCTGTAAGGAAGTGAAAATGTGTAATTTTTTAAAGACCATTGTAACGATTACGTTATATTAATACTACGTTAAATATTACGACTTACGCTAAACTTCATAAATTAATAAAACACATCGGCTTTAAAAGTTTTTTTACCAAATGGGAATAATTATGAAATTTTCTGGGACTTGTAGAATGCAATATGTCGTATATTTTTATACGACACCTTTGCTTTGATATGTAGCATTCAAGACGTAATTTTTACCTTCTTTTTCGTTGCACTTAAATCATTCACTCATCATGTTAAAAAGAAAGCATATATCCGTGCATGAACATAGAATAGATATTAGATGTATAAAATAGAATATCTATTCTATGTTCATGTATTGGTATAAGATTCTATTGAAAACGTAAACACGCAACATTAAAAAAATAAAGATCACAATAAGGTAGATAAGCAAGAATAAAAATTTTACAAGGATGGAGAGTTAGAGATCTGCACGCGGCGGGCTCGGGCCAATTTTCATTCACGGCTCTCAGCCTAGGCCTAACTTAATTTTTCTGTACAGAGTCGGGCCTAGTTTCACTCCCAGTGTTCACGGCCCAAAATTTTCAGTCCTAGTTTTGAGCCAGCCCGTATGAAAATCATTGTCTCAGCTTGGCGTGGTCCATTTAAAAGTCAGTTAAATTAGGTCTAGCCTAAAAATTTTTGCAAAAAATGCATACATTTTTTAATCGCTTTTATTCTACACTTAAACATTAAAATTTATTATTTTTAAAGAATAGTAGATTTTACGCGTATTAAAATATAGCTAAATTAAAATATAGTAAAATGTGTGAAAAGGAAACCTGCCTATGACGGAACCCTGTTTTAAACTGATAAACGTGTTGATCCATGCAATATGAATATACTAATAAGTAAGAAAAAATATATATAATACATTCACACTTGCTAAGAAGGCAACTTGTCTATAACACATTTTTTTTCTTTTCTATGCAATTCCGTCTTAGAAGATTTTACTGTATAGCATTTTTCAGATTTTTAACACTTCTATACATGGAATATGGATTAACAATATTAATGATAACTGAAACATTTACATACAAGAAATAGAGATTCATTAAAAAAAATAAATATCGCAGCCTGTGGCACTTCTACAAAAATAAAGATTATGCACATAAAAAAAAAAGTTAAGATAAATATTTTTGGTCAGAACTCCTCGTACGAGATAAATTTTTAACCAATTCGACGTAAAAATCAATATTTTGTAGAAATTCATCCGGGCCGGGCTGGGCTCGGACCGAGATTTTAACTTTTTTCCGGGCTCGGGCCGCACTTTTAATTTTTGTATCGGGCCGGGGCGAATTTTTTTCTCTATGAGTCGGGCCGGGCCCGGGCCTGGAAATGTCGGCCCGTGCAGACCTCTATGGAGAGTTTCTTCCCCATTGTCACTAAAGGCACTACGACCGCAATCGAATTACCATTACGTTCTATGGGAATGTCCGATCTTATATATTAATCTATGGTAAATACCAGTTGTTGCCGAAAAAAAAAAAAAACAAGTTGTACTGCATTCTGATTGGCAGAATTTTAAATTAAAATAAACAGATTTTTGTATTGTGCATCTGGCTAACAACTTTTATTTCGATAAAATCAGTAGATTTCATTTTTTCTTACAGAGCATCAATATTAAGATGGTTAGTCAGTCAATTTCCGATTACTCCTCACTAATCTTAAACTTGTTGGCATGTGATGCATTTGTATATTTAAAGTATTTCATCGGAAAATTAATATTTTTCACTTTTTTTTCTGTGTATGTTTCTTAAAAGATGTCTCCTTTTTTCTTACATGTCAAAATATTTCTAAAACATATACTTGATTTTATGTGAATGATTAGAATCTTACTCACACTTCGACAGCTTTAACCCTTTATGTACTAAATTATGAATTCATGAAAATTTTATCTTCTAAAGCATTTTTCGTGAATTGTTTAAACTACATTAGAAGATTTACATAATCATTTAATAAATTTTAGAAGGATTGAAGGATTCAGACGAATTAATTAAATTTGAATTTATAGCGATTTTGTGCACTATTTATAACCCCACTCAAATATTTTATTTTAAATATTTTTATTAATATTTTATAGAATTAGGAAATGTACAAATATAATGTTCTTACAATAGAAATATAGAAATATGTCCGAATTGAAAAATCCCCCACCCCAATGCCAAGCACGCTGAAAACATGCAAAGGCAAAAGAAATCATCCTTTCAAAAATGATTTTGCTTTGTGTAACCAATAATGCTTTTGGAACAAGATTAAATAATCTATCTATAACTCCTTCTACACTGTATTACAACTAATCGATGTATAAAATGAATTTTATCACAAGTTCCTCTAATGGTACTTAAAAGTAGTGTCAGTAGGGCTTATCAATCTGCCAGTACTAAGATTAGATCGTCCAGGTGTATTCGGTACGTAACATTTTCGCTTGAAAACATGGGATTCATTTTTGCTGTAATTATATTTATTAATAATTTATTGCGCGTCAAAATATTTATAAATCAATAACATAAAAGTTCGTATGAAACATCTACACGAATGAAAAAGACATTCAGTTTTGAATGTACATTTCATTTATAAAGCTAAACAAAATAAATAAAATTAATAAGGCAGAATGTGATATTTGTTTTTTATTGTTATTTTCTTAACTAAAAAGATTAGAATTTGAACCTTAATTAGTCACTTTATCTTTATTATTTAGCTTGATTAAAAGTCCAGAATTATTTTACTGTGAAGTAATCTATAGATTAAAAGTATTTTCTTTTCTATAACGTGAAAAATTAAAATTCATAGAAATGGTACTATAGTAAATATAGTTTTAAATAATAATTGCTTTTGGAATTTGACTAGCCGTAATCAAAGGTCACGTGATACAGCTTTGAAAGCAGGAGCAAGACAGAAAGGAAATGGCAGGTAAAGGGACAAGTTAGAGAAAACAGCCAATAGGAAAGCATGTTGAATCAGCCAATCTCACAAGAGCACTAGCCAATCAGAAGAAGAGAGAACAGAAAGGAAATTATGAAACAAATTGAATTAAAACAATGCTTTTTGCGTCTGAAACGGTTTTTTGCGTTTTAAAGCCCTAGAGCCTTTCTTAATTTTTATGGTGGCATAAAGAAGTATTTTCTCTTTATTGCATCACACCAGCTTTTTCAATATTTTAAAATATCCATTGTAAGGTTGACTTTTTATTAAAATTATTTTTCTATGTTTAGTATAAGTTCATATAACAGTTCCTTATTTTTTTTCCACAAATTTCGACGGGTGCCACCTCATTATTATTTCTTAATTCTATTAGCCATTTCTGTCGTTGCAATAAAATTCTTTTTACTGCAACACGTGTAAACATAAACTTTTCTTATTACCTCTTAATTTGATAGAGCAGAATTAAGTCTCTGGTGAATACCTTTAGCGCAACATATCTTTATGGGCAGTAAGCATGGATATAATCAAGACAAATAATTGATTTCTAAAATGAGTATCACTTCCAGGTTAATGCGTTTATGAGAATTTCTTCCCCTTTTACGCCGTTTGAACAACAACATAAGACATACTGGGTTTTCTTAAAACATTTATGTGACTGCCTCCGATTAAATTTTACACATAAGGCACCTATTGTTTATCTCTCATGAACTATTCACGATCTCGGTCAGAAATTAGAAAGTATAAGAAGACGTTTATAGCTATATAATTGGTGGGGTTACAAAAGAAAATAATTGTTTGTCTGGGATCAATTTAATAAATTTATTATTTGACCATTAAAAGTTATTTAATGAATATACAAATCAAAATCAAAAATTAAAAGATATTTTGCATATTGTCCTTCATTTTTAAAGAACGTTTTATAAGAGTTGTAACTATTCCTTTCATCTTTCTTATTTGACGGTTTAAAATTAAAATTTTTATTAAAGCAAACATAGTTTACACAATGCTTGTTTTTGTGCTTCTGATCCGCCTTAACTTGGTTTGACGGCCTAAGTGGAGCAAGATCACCTGGTCAGAGATCAAGCTTAGACTTATTTACGATCCACAAGAGGGGCTCGCATCCAGAACCCCAGCCCAGCCAGACGGTGAAGGAACCTAATGTTTTTTTACAGAATTCTTTCGTTACTGCATTACATTTCATTGCAATAGGTATCTACGAGGGACGTTCCGAAACTCCGAAACTAAGTTTTGTCTTTTTATTTCGCCGGGCAACTTTATTGCTAAAAAAATACAACATGGCATCATGAATTATACACCTTGCACTAGTTTTCGACATAGTCGCCACCGAAATTGATACATTTGAGGTAGCGTGGAATCAGTTTTAAGAAACCACTCTGGTAAAACTCGGTGCTCTGCGATGCAAGCAATTGTCGCACAGCTTGCTCCATCTCAGCATTGTTTTGGAAGTGACGTCATGAAAGTGCAGCTTTCAATTCAGGGAACAGGTGAAAGTCCAATGGGCAGACAGCAAGGCTCACACAAGGTCAGATTCGTCACTTCGGATGGGAGAATTTGACTCAGCCCAGCCTACAGCCCCGATCTTGCCCAATCGGACTTTATGTCACCGGACCTGCTCTCCGTACTCTCGGGACGTCACTTCCAAAACATTGGTGAGGTGGAGCGGACTATACGACATTTCCTTGCATCGCAGGGATACGAGTTTTGCTAGAGTGGTTTCTTCAATCTGATTGCACGCTACGACAAATGTCTTAATGTTGGTGGCCACTATGTCAAAAAATAGTGCAAGATATATAGTTCATAATGCCATGTTTTTTTTTTTTTGTTGTTTGTTTTTTTTTTTTGGCAATAAAGTTGCCGTGTGAAGAAAACATAATCGGAACGTCTCTCTTATTTCTAAAGGGAAATGCTGAAATAATGTCTGTAAGATGATCAAAATAATCACCAGTAAATGACTAAATGAACTTTCTGAGCAACATTTTATATACTGTTTAATTTCACAGTTTTTCTTAAATACGTTTCCCAACGTTATATCGCACCTCGATAAGTGTACTCTAGTGTAAGTGTAGTACAACACCACCTTCCTACTCTGTGAATATTTAAGTTTTATTTATTTTACCGGAACTCGGTCTTTTCGTTTCATTCTCGTTCTGTTTTGTGTATATCTTCCAAGAAAATAAACTCTACTTCATCTGTGCTTTTTAATAAATTTTACATATTTGTAAATTACAGTAAGTGCAATTCTTTAATGCAAATTTCATTAAGAAAAAGTCCTTCCGGCCAGTGCCGGGAGGAAGAGGTAGCATTCATATTCCTTATTTTTTAAAAGCCAGCTTATATTATTCAAACACACGGAGCTCAAATTAGTGGAACCCGATTATAGAAGATTAAATACTAATTTTTGTCAATATTGAATATGAATGAGAATTTCGCCAAATTAGTTAGTGTTATCAAAGCTGGTTTTATTAAGTGATTTATATTTTGTCGCCAAATTCGGTGATATCCCGAATTATATTAATAATTATATTAACCTGAATTATCAGTGATAACCCGCCACTTTAAAACAACATAATGGGTGCAACAAAGCTCACCAATGAACTTGGTCGAGACCTTAGTAATTCCTGTGCACGTGCTTACTCATATCTAAATAGGTTGATATATACGAGTGCTGCTGCAGGCAAAAAATCAGATTTTTCAAAATTTCACACACATTCGAAATTCAAACTGCTATATATCGGCCTTTTTTTAGACAAAGGTAAAACAAAAAATGATCCGGAATCTTTGTAACAAGCTGAAACACATAAGAAAAAATATTTTTCAATTTCTAATTTTTTTGTACCTCATTTAAAATTTTTTTTTTAATTTTTAAATGGCCGCCATTTTGAAACAAGATGGCGAAGAAGTTAGCAAACGAACTTGGCCGGGAGATTGTTATGTACTATGCACATGCCTTGTCACATCCTAATCGGTTCATAAATACGCGTGTTATCCCGGGACAAAAATCAGATAGTTTCAAAATGTCAGCCATGCTAGAAATTCAAAGTGCTATAACTCAGCCATTTTTTAAGATATAGAGACGAAACGAAAAATGCTCCAGAATCTTTGTATCAAGGTCAAATACATAAGAAAAAAATCTTTTTTCATTTCTATTTTTTTTTTTTTTTTGTACCTCATTTTAAATTAAAATAGAAAAAAAATTAATGGCCGCCGTTTTGAAACAAGATGGCGGATGATGTTGGCCAACGAACTCGGCTGAGACATTGGTATGTACTATGTATACACCAAGTTATGTCTAAATCCGTTCATAAATACGCGTGTTATCGCGTGACAAAAATCAGATCGTTTCAAAATGTCAGCCACACTAGAATTTCAAAGTGCTAAAACTCAACCGTTTTTTAAGATATAGACGAATTTCTTCATTTTAATTTTTTTTTTTTTTTTTAAATGGCCGATATTTGAAACAAGATGGCGTATGAAGCTGGCCAACGAACTCGGTCGAGAAATTGCTATGTACTATGCACGTTCCTTGTCACATCCAAAATCGGTTCATAAAAACGCATATTATCGCGTCACAAAAATCAGATCGTTTCAAAATGGCAGTCATGCTAGAAATTCAAAGTGCTATAACTCAGACATTTTTTAAGATATAGACGAAACTAAAAATGCTCCAGAATCTTTGTATCAAGCCCAAACACATAAGAAAAAAATATTTTTCAATGTCTAATTTTTTTGGGCCTCATTTTAAATTTTAATTTTTTTTAATTTTTTAAATGGCCGCCATCTTAAAACAAGATAGCGGATGAGGCTGGCCAACGAACTCGGTCGAGACATTGCTATGTACTATGCACATTCGTTGTCCCATCCAAATCGGTTCATAAATACGTGTATTATCGCGTGACAAAAATCAGATCGTTTCAAAATGTCAGCCATGCTAGAAATTCAAAGTGCTATAACTCAGCCATTTTTTAAGATATAGACGAAACGAAAAATGTTTCAGAATCTTTGTATCAAGCCCAAACACATAAAAAAAAATCTTTTTCAATGTCTAATTTTTTTGTCCCTCATTTTAAATTTTAAATTTTTAAAATTTTTTTAAATGGCTGATATTTTGAAACCAGATGGCGGATGAAGCTGGCCAACGAACTCGGTCAAGAAATTGGTATGTACTATGTACACACGAAATTTTATCCAAATCGGTTCATAAATACGAGAGTTACAGTATGACAAAGATCAGATATATATATATATATATATATATATATCAATTTTGAACGGAGGGTGGTTTCGGAGTCTAGGGGTCATGATCGGTGAAAATATATCAAAATTTTTCGGAATCGTTTTCCTCCGAACGGCTGCAATAGCTAGCTTTCTGTAATGAAAGCTACCTAAAAGTTATGTGCATATAATATAACGATTTAGTGACAAATGTAAGACATTTATTTAAAGGTTACTATCTCTCTTTATTTTATAAAAATCTACACTAGTCAGCTTGCAAATTCAGAACCTAATGTTAAACCAATGGAAGCGTTCCATACGAATTTCTCGTTCTTACTTCATTATTTTGATGATTATATTTGTGTTAAATGATTCTTCAGATAAGAAGTCTGAGGTTGGTGTCTTGTGTTATATCTTTATACTTAGAGAGGCTAGTAGAGAGTACTAATCAGAGAGGCCGCAAAAACAGATAAAAAAATCTATAGTATAATGCAAGAACATGTCCCTAAGTAACTCTTACGTCATATTGAGGGTGGCTACGCAATGAACAATCGATTTCGTTATATCGCAATTTTTTTAACTTCGAAACATCGCACAATTTCAATTTTTACCCCATCAAATAAGAAAAGTACTTTCAAGTATAATTTGTTTAAAAACTGTATCTCAGTTTACTTATATTTTGTGTTTTTTTTATTATTATTATTTTAAATCTGTCTCTATCACGTAAAGCACTATCAAGAAAAAAGACAATTTGCACTAAATAGCTAAGCATTTATTTTCGGCTTATATACCATAGCGAGACTTCTTCAATAAATAAATAAACAAACAAATAATATAAAACGCGAGTTTAACAGATATGTAATCAAACAACGCATTTACACAAACGCACAAACATTGAAAGAATAATAATCCAAAAGATTACTAAAATTGTGAAGTCGTTGGCAGTTTCTTTGGCTATTAACATCTGGCATGTGATTAATATGAAACTAATGTTTTAATTAATTTCAAAAATTGTTATAATTGAGGATTTTTATATACAAATGCTTTTTTGGTATTGTTAACCCTTAATCACACACGTGGGGGGCGTGCGAAGATGCCGCTTCAAAAGTTTCGCTTGTATGAAAAATATGAAAAAAAATAAATATGTCCATTGTATACTAATTGCATGTGTAATGAATGCTGTTAATCTCAATATTTGTGTGTAAATACATTAAAAACAATTGCTTATCAAGTATTTGCCTTTGATTTAATGTAATACAAAAATCTGGGTTGAATTCTTGGTTATGTTCAAGCAGTCAAAACATCTTAGAAAAATAAAACTTTTTTGTGCCTTGTCAGGGGAGAGGGGGGGGGGGGATTAGCCTTATCTACTTTAACACTACCTCCTTTATTAAATACTTACATTATAAACTGGATTTAATTAGGCGGAATTTAATTAATTGAGAATAAACATTAAAATGAAAACCGTATTTAGAGATGAAAATTTGAATAATCATAAAAGACAACTCTTTTATAAAATATAATACTACTTCTTTATCCGCTTTTAAATATTTGATTCACTTTATATTTATGAATACAAATTTTATTATTAATTTTTACATATTCATTTATTCAAATAGAAACCTCTGAACGCTAATATAACATTTTCGAGTCTATTAAAATATTCTTTTCGGAATTATGTTTTAAAACTTTTACATGTTTGATAACTTATGCACTCCAAAATATTAAATTTTAAAAGATTTAAAGAGTACATTTAAAAGTTTAAGTATGCAACCTTGTTTAAATGTTTTCAGATGGCGAAAAATTACGCGATAATTGCTCCGATAGTGAAATGAAATATTCGTTGTATTATTTTTTCGCATAAGTAATTAGTGTACCATTCTTTTATGTGGAGATTATATAAGATAATTCAAAAAAGGTAAAAAGCAAAGTTGTAAAGTTGTAAGTAAAACGAAAAGATAAGCGTGAACTAGTTTTAGTTGTTCTGCCATGAAAGGAAAGCTTTCTAAATGTTATACAGAGAAGTTACCAAATATTTTATTGGACTTAAAATCATCGAGAAAATCATTTTTTGCTCTGCGCCAAACGCATAGGATGCTGTACAGCACTGGTTCCCATCAGAACACTGAAGTTAAGCACCATCACTCGCGGGCAATACTTTAAAGTGTGACTCCTGGGAACGCTCCTTTGCTGATGTAACCGTAATAGAAATGACACATGAATGGAATGATGGCGATGCAGGTTGTTATACTTAAAATTAATTACTAAAAGTTATAGAAGGCTGCCTATTTCGTCACAAGAATCTATATTTAGTTGTAACTAATCACGGGACTTTTTCAAGTTACTTACAACCATAAATCCACTTTGTGTATCTGTCAACTTCTCTGCATTATATACTAAATCGTCGTTTAACCCCTCCGTTCCCTATGAAGGAGCCATCAGATCAAAGATTACCATATTGATTTCAATACATATTAAAAAGTTATGATGCAATAGATAAAATAATTAAATGCCTTAAAATAATCAAAAGTAACTAACATGATTTTTATAATGTGTCTTCATTATCTATAGGCACTTTAAATGCTGCTTCGGTCTTTCCAGATACCGAACTTCAATCATAACCAAATAGACTAAAACTGTATGTTATATAAAGATTTTATTGTTTACATGTCAAGTGTAAAAATTTATAGTATATAAAGTTGTAATAATTTTTTTCTTTTAAATAAATACAGGTGAAGCACACAAAAACTATTAACTATTTAGGTTGGCAACTCTACTCGGTCTGACTCTGACTGGGATTCTGCTGCACGGAAAATCAGCACGTAAAATCAATAGTGTGATGCCTGGAGGTCGGTAGGTGACAGAGAGGTACCGAACCAGAAGCGTTCCCTTCTTCCACTAAGGATCAAAACTGTGGAGAAACTGTAAGACCAGATCAGAGACTCGCTCTTCAAGTGCCTTAAAATGAAAGGTGTCTCTCTCCGCTTAGTTTCTTCAAACCCTATCTTTTCGTTATGGTTGCCCAGGAGTCATTAGTGCAAGATTTTGCTGTGTCGTGATACTTTCGTTTTTTAAGTCATATTTTCAGAAATTTGTTTACATTAACGTCACAGGGGAAGTCGAATAAATATCTGAAAACATGCCAATCTTCACGAGATTTAATTCCAAAATGGTGACATGGATTCCTTCTTGCCAACCGATTTCTAAGTAATGATGAGAAGATCTACATCAGCTTGAAATAAACATGGATCCGGACAATCAAATAAACAAAAAAAAAAAAAAACTTTGAACTCTATCCTGAAACCTTAAGTATGAACAATAATAATTATAAAAAAAACAGGGTTTTAAATCGAAATTTTAAAATAACATTAATTTCATATTTCAATTACATTTTATTTTATTTTTTTACTATGTTTCGTACTTATCATGTTGTGCATATTTAGGGTATGCTTCGGAATTTATATTTCCGTGTATACTTTGTATCTTATATTTTTTTATAATACAGTAGACTCGCGATTAACCGGGAAGATCGGGAAATGTTTCATCACGGATAAGTGAATATCCCGGACAATGTAATTTGTGTAAATTTGGATGAAAATTTTCGAAAAAGGGATAGAAAATGTCAAATTATTATACAATAGGACATTAATAATTTAATTAATTCAGAAGAAAGAGGATGACTTTAACATTATTTAGATTTACAATTAGTAGGGGAGAGTGGGGAGGAATGGGACACTTTTTATAAAAATAAGAAAATCAACTTTGTTTGACACAAAAACAAAAATTTCGATATATAGATTACAAAATAAAACACTTTCTAATGTCCTTGAACAATGTAGAAACATAATTTGCAGAAACAATTTCATAAATAAAGAAATTGTAAATTTCAAAATGTGTCCCATACCTCCCCACTAACAGGGAAGTATGGGACAGCTATAAAACAATGTATGATACATAGAAAGTGGGGAAGGATTGTACTTTGTGCCGATATATTAAGAAAGAGAAACAACGTATAAAGACACAAATAAAAATTTTTTTTAAAGCATACAGCTGTTTCAAAACCTCTAAGGTTTCATCATCAGTGCTTAAAATAAAAAGTAAAATTAAAACGCTGTGTAAAAAGATGGGGGGGGGGACAGAGAGTCAGAAAGCCGTACCTTTCAGCTCTACTTCCAACGGTGAAATGTGACATATGGCTGACTAACAGCTACGTAGTCGATCTCATGCGCATACTCAGGGAGACAAATCAAAATCGCCCAATTGCTCCGGAAGAGTTCAAACTTAGTGGAGAAAAAGGGGGTGGGGAGGGAAGAGAACGAATTATAGAAATTTAAACCATATCTTTGAAAAAATGGGTGTACTGGATAAATCGTTAACTAAACTATTTGAATTTTTCCATATGTGATAAGCTTCCCAGAAGTGGGAAGTAATAAAGTGTTTTTCAATGTTTAATATAGTGTTTTTCAAAAATATAGTTTAATTTTCTATAATTAGTTCTCTTCACTCCCTTCCCCCCCTTTTTTTTCTCCTCTAAGTTTGAACTCTTCAGGAGCAATTGGGCGATTTCGATTGGTCCCCCTGAGTATGCGCGTGAGATCCACTCCGTAGCTGTTTGTCAGCCGTATGTCGCATTTCACCGCTGGCAGTAGAGCTGAAAGGTACGCCTTTCTGACTCTCTTTCATCCCCCCCCCTTTTTTTACACAGTGTTTTAAGTTTACTTTTTATTTTAAGCACTGATGATGAAACCTTAGAGGTTTTGAAACAGCTGTATGCTTTTTAAACATATTTTATTTGTGTCTTTATACGTTGTTTCTCTTTCTTAATGTATGATACGGCACAAATAGTTTAGTGTTGGCTATATATACAATCTAACAAAGATTGTAGGTTGATAATGTTTGTTCTAAAATATCAAATTCCATTACTTTCATCACTGGAAGGAAAATTCAGGATTGTCAGTCAGAGACATTAAAAAGACATCAGTTTAATTTATTTACATTTTGAAGTAAATGAATATATATATAATGTTATAATTAATATACTACCCTCGAAAAATATTAGCATATTAGCAATTTACATTCATCTTATTGAAAAGAAGGAATTATACATGTCCCATTCCTCCCTCTACATTCTTTTATGTTAAACTTCTTGTATAAACAAAAATGCTGCTTTTAAGCATAGTTTAAATTAGGGCTAATATACAGTATAATATTGCATAAACGGGGAAACTATTACATCTACGCATAAACAAGTCATTAATATAAAAAAACGTAAAAAGTATATGAAGCAAATTTACTTTTGATTCTTGAAGTAACCTTTTTCTTTATACAATCGAAAGCTTATGCAGATCAGCTACTTTTTTCAGCTGAAGCTTTGGGTACCATTGCTTCATCTAATGTGGGATTGGTGAAATGATTAGAATGATACACAAAGAAAAAAACCTACTGTCCCATTCCACCCCACTCTCCCCTAAAATACAAGAAAATTTTAGTACACAAATTTCTCAACAACATTTTCTCAGCAGGTGTGCTTTTCCGCTTCTTGCTACAAGTAAATAAGTAACGGCTCACTGTATACTAATGCGTCACCGTGATTTAATTTTTGATGAGTTTCAAGATTTTCTTCAGTCTATTTGGGACATTCTTCGAAATTCCTTGTTTCTTCTGAAGCACAAGCGACGCGCGACACAATATCATCGTCACTTAACACTTCGTAACATTCCAATTCATAACTTTCAATTTCAAATCTTTGCAAATACATTGTTGCACTGCTTCTTCGTCCACATTTTCAGAGTTTAACTTTCTCATATCTTCTCAGATTTTTCTTTGAAAATCTGTACTATCTCTAGGAATTTCATTTTCTTCATCCGATAAAATCGCCCTCTATGATTTTTTAACCGTTGTGCTTTTTACTAATTTCCGTGCAACATCAACATAACAAACTGCTTAGATTTTTATCGTCCCGGTGAATCCGCAACCCGGATGTTCTGATCCCTGTTAATCTGCAACACGGATGATCTGACCCCGGTTAATCGAGAGTCTACTGTATATAACTGACTAGATAACCAAGATAAAATAACTGTCCAGGGAAATAGCCACACCGGATACCATAAACAGAAGGTATCACTGTTGACAGACCACAGATGCTATTCTCATTTTTAAAAGATATAATAAAGGAAATAGAGAGAGAGATATAAACGGGATGCAGAGAAGAGGATGAGTTTCCCCATCTCATCAAAAATACCCTTTCCTGTATGATGATGGCGAACTAACCCTTCAGCCAACGAGAAGCACAGTGTTAATAAATGCGAGCAGGGTGACAAAGCTCATCCAATGAAAGGAAAAAAAAATAAAAAATTGCATACAGGTCAAAGTGCGACGAATGTCGATTCGATAGAAAAAGTAGCAATTGCATACGAAAACGCGCCCAAAGGAGCCGGGGTTGACGAAAAATAATGCGTCTAAGATTCTTTCTTGTAACAGCAGAGAAGATGAGAAATACCTTTACTTTTTTTGCCTAACAAGACAGTCTTTTTGCCTGTTAAGGCAACTCTGCGAAATTTACTGGACAGCTCCTGAGAAAGCAGTAAATCATTGTGGACTGCCCCATCTAATGCTCCATCCAGAAAGTGCCCGGTCTAATGCTCTAGCCAGAAAATGCCTGGTATAATCTCCCAGCAAGGAAGTGCTCTGAAAAGGGTAGTTTTGTGACAAAGATCTGGAGAAATTTGCAGAATACGTATTGACTGTGAATGAAAAAAAAATGAAGAATCTACGACTTCATGCGTTGATTGAATCTACTAAATCTACAATGGGTTAGCTGCATATTTTCATCTTAAATTTCTCTGGATAGTCCAGAAATATTTAATATAGATTTTATTCGATTAATACACATTTTAAAATAACAAAATATGAGTGATAATTTTAAAATTATATTATGGCATAAATGAGAGTGCGGCATATTTGCCTCTATGATATATAAATCGTGTGCTGTGATGTTTAAAAGCATTAAAAATTTTAAGTTTTTAAATAAAATTAAAATGTTTAATAACAATAATGTTAAGAAATGTAAAAAAAGAGACCAATCAATAATCTTAATAAATAACTGCATCTGCTTATAATTATTATTCTTGAAGAAAACAAATAAACCATTATTAAGAGTAAAATGTATCTATTGCTTTTCTTGTTTGTTACAATATATCTTTATTTTATTTTCTAGCCAAATGCCTCAATAAATTCAGGATTTAAATTTCTAACTATCATTTTCATATGCATATCATTTTCATTCTGTTCGAAAGCCTGTAACATCATTCAATGCACTTGAAATATTTTTTTCCATTGGCGTAATGTAACGGAACACTTTTGACTGTCCCTGTAATTAAACTATACATCCGATTTTCATAAAATTTCAAATGACTTGACAAAATCTTGCAACAATTATACATTTAAAATTTCAGATCATTCGGACGGCTGTAACATCATTAAAATGCACTTGCAATATTTTTTTTCCGATTGGCCGTAATGTAATCGAAAACTTTTGACTGTCCCTGTAATTAAACTATACATCCGATTTTCATAGAATTTGAAATGACTCGACAAAATTTTGCAGCAATTATATATTTAAAATTTCAGACCATTCGGTTGGGTACTTTTTGCTCTGTTATATGCGGACAGACGGTTATATGCGACAACTATAGGTGCTACGTATTTACATAATTACGAACGCACCTAAAAAGCAATATATCTTCAATAAGGTTTATAGCACAGTAAATTTTAGCCATTTCAAACATTTCTGGATCCGTTTAAGTATACAAATACTAAACATATCTTTACACTTATAATATCTCTTTTAATCTCTACTTTTCAGTTAATTTTGGTATTATTACAAAAACTTAAAAGACTCCAGTGTATTGCTGTGTGGAAATCCAATAACATTTGTTTTCAAAATGGAATTATAGAACCTAAAAATTAAACGTATGATTAAGTTAAGTATTGCGAGTGAAAAATCTTCGATATATTTGACTGCTAATTTTAACGCTCAACAAAGCTTGCTACATACCATTTCATTTAAAGTTCATTTAAGTTTAATTAAACAGATCAACACTTTATAAATTAAAACTTATGCGAAATGTTATTGCATTTTTATTCACCTCCCACGTGTAGGATCAGTTCTTTGTATTATTCTGCGACACTTCAGAAAAAGGCAAATATATTCATCTGTTTAATGCACGTACCCATGTTCAATTATATATTTAAACTAACAAAACAATAAGCTTTATTACAGAAAATGTAAACATAATCTTGTGCCGCTCATATTAAATTTTTAAAAACAAAGTTTAATCTTCTTTGAATAAAGAAATAATTTTCCAAAAGAGGTAAATCTGACTTTAATTAAAACAAATAGCAGTTCATCTCTATGAATCATATTTAACAAAATTCATTTATCATGTTTTTTCACTTTTAACATCAACCTGAATTCGTGTATTGTTTGTGTCATCTAATTGAGTCATATATTTGCGAAGTAAGCTTTTAAATTATGATGAAAACGTTTAAAATAATATGAAGTCATCAGTTTCACTTCATTTTAAATAACTAAAACATCGTAAAAAAATAATTTAGTAGTTAAATTCAAAAGACATCAGTATACTTCATGCAGTAACAGGCTGAATTATTTTCATTTAGCGCCATGCTTTTATTCAAAAAGTCTTAAGGGGGCGACAACGATTGCGAAAGACATGTAAAACAGCTGACATTAAGGTACTTTTTATTTCGAAAAACACTGAAAGAATTTTAAAACTTTATTTTTTATAGTTTTGGATGTAGCTAAGCCATAAAATAATGGTTAGAGGAGATCGGGGGAATGGTGACATCTTAAGGGAATTTAAATTTTTTCACCTCAAAAGAATGCTTATTTTTTAATAGTAAAAATTCTAAAGCTGAATCCTGATCTTTAGTATCTGTATAAATTTAACCATAATCATAACTTTAAAATAAGCACACATAAAAAAAATTTCTTTCAACCTCTATACAGTGGCGGGATTACCCAGGTATACTGGGGTAATTCCGCCTCTTTACCGGGGTAATGACGGCACTCTTTAATGACCTAGTAAATTCATAAAATGGATACTAGGACACACATAACCTACTGAAAGTATTTAGAAAGCAATAATTTAGCAGAATAATCAATAATTACAATGTTCCTTAAGCTAGATTTATTAATGAGCTAAGCTTACAGTTTAACTCAAATGGGAAAAGTCACCCTTTGCCATGGTGGCGGTATTACCCCGAGAGGGCAATATAGCAGAAATAGCCCAGAAAAGTTGAAAGAAGAACCGAACTTGTTCAACGAATTGCATCAAAATGTCGGCGAATGCATGCAGAATACGGGTACAGAGCGTCTCAAAAGTATATGGGCAAGCGATTTTTTGGAAATAGCAGCTCAAAAAATGAAGCCATAATCACGAAAAAAATAATAAGAATATAGAATCATAATATATGTTTATTACAACAACGAAATACAGTATAGGTTTTATAGAATTTTTGTAAAAAAATAAAATTCAAAATACACTGGTGTCCAAAATTAAGGACCAGTCACAAAATGCTAATTTTTAAGTAAGCGAATACCCAAAGGTAAATAATATAATTCAAATAATTACTATCCCTACTGCACAGCTAGTCCATATAGCATTTTATTCATGTCACACATGGTCACAAGTGTCACAGTCACTACGGTTAAACAAAAAATAGGAAATTCCACCCGTCTCATTATGAGTCTCAAATGATCAGTATATGTGACTCCACTGAGACTTCAGTGTGACTGTTGCTTTGTGACGAGTCACCAGGTGACTTTACAATGTAGTTACATTGTGACTTTTATGTGACTGCCATTTTTAGACTCAATTTCAAAGTCATCGTGAACATGCATCATGATAAGTCATCAAATAATATCACATTATAGTCACATGGTGACTTTTCACAAAAGAGCACAATGGTGACTTCGCAGTAGTCTCTCTGTCATCTGAAAGTCATCATGTGACTTTAATGTGACATTATTTGGTAACTTATCGCAATGCAGCGTTCACGATGACTTTGAAATTGAGTCTACAGATGACAGTCACATGATAGTCACAATGTAACTACATTGTAAAGTCACATGGTGACTCGTTGCAAAGCGGCAGTCACAGTGACGTCTCAGTTTAGTCACATATAGTGATCATTTGAGACTCATAATGAGATGTATGGAATTTCCTATTTTTTTTTCTTCACCGTAGTGACTATGACACTTGTGACCATGTGTAACATGAAGGAGATGTTATATGGGCTACATGTGCGGTAGAGATAGCAATTATTCGAATTATATTATTTCCTTTTAAGTATGCGCGTACTTGAAAATTAGCATTTTGTGATTGGTCTTTAATTTTGGACACCAGTGTAGGCTGTTACGAAAAATATACGAGCAATGAAACGAATTGCTTTTATTACCACCGTATCAAAAAATTTGAATTTTCTGCGCTTTGTACATGTGAAGTAACCACTTCAAAATATAAAATCATTGCTCTTTCTTCAATTGTCGAATAGTGGGAAAATGCCTCGCACCGTTCAACTCGCTGCTGCTGATATATATACAATTTGGCGTGTAAAGGGTCAAAATGATAAAATTTCTGATATTGCTAAAGAAATGAAGAGAAGCAGATCCGGAATTTATGAAATGTTATCAAAAAATGAGAATGCGATTTCAAAACAACGTTCAGGACGACCAAGAAAAACATCTTTACGACAAGACAGAGAGATTTTGCGAGCATAGTTTCAACCCAAAAGATGTCTGTTCGTGAAATTTCGAAGACTTTAGCATTTCATTTTACGAGATCTACTGTTTCCGTTGCGTATAGGCAAACAAAATTCATAACTATCGAAGAATGTTTCCGACACTTATGCTGAAAGTGCACCATATAAATACACGCATTCTTTGAACTAAAAAACACATGCCTTGGGAATATGAATTGCTAAGTGTTTCTTCAGTGACGAAAACAAAATCAATTTGGATGGCCCTGATGGCTAGGCACACTATTGGCATGATCTGCGACGAGAATCTCGCGAGTTTTTTAGTCGACAACAAGGAGGGGATTCTCTCATTTTGTGGGGCGGGGGCGGCTATTTGTTTCAATGGAACAATGAATATTGATTTTCTTAATAATCGACAGAGCTCTTAAGATTATTAAAATGTCCTTAAAAGCAATCTGCTTTCATTTGGAAACATTTTAGGAAGGGAAAACTGAAAATCCCAAGAGGGCAATGCGTCGATTCAAACTTGCCACTCAACAGCAGCTTGTTTTACGCAGAATCAAGTGACTGTTATAGACTGGCCAGCCATCAACCCAGACCTATTTCCAATTGAAAACCTTTGGAGAATACTTGCACGAGATGTGTATGCTCATGTCGTCAATTTTCTACTATACAGGAATTAAAGCGAGAAGTAGAATCGGTTATCTTTACTGCCACACATTGTCCAAACACTAGTTTGAAGCATACTTGATAAGGTTTTCAAGATAATTCAAAAGAACGGATCAAAATTTGAATTTAAATGTAAAATACTCGAAAAGTCCATATATTTTTAATTTTATTTTTTTGCGAAAATTCTATAAAACCTATACTGTATTTATTTGTTGTCATAAACTTGTATTATGATTCAGTATGCGTATTATTTTTTTCGTGATTATGGCTTCATTTTTTGAACTGTTATTTCAAAAAATCGCCTGTCCAAATACTTTTGAGACGCACTGTAATATTATCCTATGTGCCTAATGTTACAATAAAAGGTGTTTACCTCTACTCATTTGAAGCCCCAAAATAAGAAGCTACTACATGAAAATTAATTTTTCCACTAGCACAAACGAACAACGTACAACAAAATCATTCTCACTCTAGGCACTGTTTCTATTGTTGGCCGTTATATTGCAGGCGTATCCACTATCTCAAACTGTCGTTAGATTTTAAACTAGGCGGGTTGGCGGTGTAATCCCGGGTGGCGGCATTCCCCCGGTCTTCCCTACGGCAGAAACAAAGGTAAAATAATAGTTATGCAATTTCGAAAACAAAACAAAATTGCATGTAAAATTACTTACATTCATTTACCTTTTTTTAGAACTACTGAAGAGATTTTGATGCATTTTTTTATACTTCTGTATGTAACTAAAACTCAAATTGAAGAGCTGAGTGGAAGAACATGTTATGCTACATTTTCTTAAAAATTATTTTATCTTTTGTACGAAGGCATTATCAGGTATTCTATCACAGGTAAAGCTAAAATACCAAAATTATATTTAGCCTTGAAGATTTAAGACATTATTCATTAATATTTAATATTGTATAATTTATTAATGTAAATAATATTAATGTTTTTTAATATTTAAAAATTAAAAATTAAATATGAATAAGTTTTTTTGATAGAGTTCAGTACCACACCTGTTAATATTTTAAACACATGGTATCAAACAGAAAATAAATCATTAAAATTGACAAAAAAAACTTTCACATCAAATTTCTTCAAATGTAATTTTTGTTACTTAACATGTTCTTCCACTTAGCTCTTCAATTGATAGTTCGGCCGGTACTAAAGGTAAAAAATACAATAATCATTCAATTTCGATAACAAAACAAAGTCGCATGTAAATTAGCTTACATTCATGTGCTTTTTACTCGGAACCCAATGAAGTGATTTCAATATTTTTTGTATAGTTTTGTATGTAGCTAATCTATACATTAATCGTTTAGTCAGGGATACACGTAAAGAATACAATAATTATGTAATTTCGAAAAGTAAACAAAATCGCATTTAAAATAGCTAATATTAATGAACTTTTTTCTCAGGAACTATTGGCGTGATTACATTACACAATAACTAAATTCACTACATAATAAAACTAGTATGTTGTGGCCATCACAAAACTTTCTTGTATCTCATACATGTTAATACTTCAAAATTCACTATCTCAGTGCCAAATTAAATGGCAATCTGTGTTCATCATGATAATTCTAAAAATATGAAATTCCGTGCATTAGTTCTCAAAGTATGACTGTCACTGAAATCGTGTAAATACAGCAAAATACAGCATAGCAGTGCCACCTATTGGGTTATTTACACCAGAACCTAATTATCACCAACTTATGTCAACGTCTAACTGAATATGAATTTTGAGGAAAATTCGTGCATTAGTTCTTGAGATAGAGGTATTGCGCAAATCATAACAAATGCAGCATAGAAGCACCACTTGTTGAGCGATTTGCAACAACACATAATCAGCAGCAATATTAATCAAGTTATACTTAAATCTGAAGTTTGATGAAAATTCGTGCATTAGTTCTTGAGATAGAGCTATTGAGGAAATAGTTCAAAATGCAGCACAGCAGCGCCACCTATTGGGCAATTTACACCAACACATAGCCAGCATCATTTCATATGAAGGACTAACTAAATCCGAAGTTTGATGAAAATGTGTGCATTAGTTCTTGAGATAGAACTACTGCGAAAATAGTGTAAATCCTGCAAAATGCAGCATAGCAGCGCCACCTGTTGGGCGATTTACACCAAAACGTAAACAGCATCCATTTATGTCAAGGACTAACGGAATCTGAAGTTTTATAAAAATCCGTGCATTAGTCCTTGAGATAGAGCTTTTAAGGAAATCCTGCAAAATGTTAAATAACAGCGCCACCTGTAAGGAGATTTACACCAAAAACTAATCAGCAACAATCTATATCAGGGACTACCTGAATATAAATTTTTATTAAATTCCGTGCATTAGTTCTTGAGATAGAGCGCCCACAAAATTTCTGTCACATACAGACAGACAGACAGACAGACTCACAGACAGACATTTTGTAAAAACATGTTTTTTGGAATCTCTGACCCATAAAACGTGTAAATCCGTCGAAAACTGGAATTCGAAAATTTTCATGAAACCAAAACTTTCTTCTTGTAAAGATAGAAGAAAGTAAAAAATTATGATTAAGTTAATTTTTGCGAGTGAAACTCCCTTTGTATATTTATTTGGCAGCTAATTTCAACAAATCAACAAAGTACAATATGTACAATAATACCATTTCTTTTAAAGTTCATTCAAGTATAATTAAACATGTCAACACTTTAACATTTCGCACGAGTATTAACTTTATATTGCATATTTTATTCGCCTCCCACCTGTAGGATCAATTCATTGTATCATTTTGCGACGTTTCTCAAAAGGCAAACCTATTCTTCTGTTTAATGTACATCCCCCTATTCAATTATATATGTACACTAGCAAAACAATAAGCTTTATTACAGAAAATGTAAACATAATCTTGTGCAGTTCATATTGAATTTTTAAAACAAAGTTTAATCTTCTTTGAATAAAGAAGTAATTTTCCAAAAAATGTAAATCTGACTTTAATTAAAACAAATAGCACTTCACCTCTATGAATCATAGTTAACAAAATTCATTTATAATGTTTTTTCACTTTTAACATCAATCTGAATTCGTGTATTGTTTGTGTCATCTAATTGAGTTATATATTTGCGTAGTATAAGCTTTTAAATCATGCTGAAAACTTTTAAAAAATGTTAAAGTCTTCTGTTTTACTACATTTTAAATAACAAAAAGGTAGTAAATAAATAATTTAGTAGTTAAATTCAAAAGACATCAGTATACTTCATGCAGCAACAGTCTGAATTATTTTCATTTAGCGTCATGTTATGGTTCAAAAACTCTTAAGGGGGCGACAACAATTGTGAAAACACATATGAATCAGATGACATTCAGGTACTTCTTACTTCGGAAACTACTAAAAGGATTTTAATATATAAAATACATAATTTGAACTTTAAAAAGTTCACTGTCTTACTTAAAAGGCGACTAAAATAATGAAAAAGATGTTACAAGTTAAAAATATACATTTTATTTCAAACTTCTTAGTACTTTCAAGCTTTTCCAAGCTGATCATCAGAGAATATTTTGTTTGTTTGTTTGTCGTTTGTTTGTTTTAATGAACACATACATCAGACTTGTGTGCTTGACACTACGGCCCGCTTATAAGTCATCTTCGATATACAGGGACGAGAGAGCACAGGGAAATTTACAACACCAGAGAATTACATCCTGGGGGCTCCACAAAGAGTGTGCAACGGAACCGGCGGGATTCGAACCCGTCCGCACCTACACCCTCAAGCGATAGCGGCATGGTTTTTTATCCACTCAGCCACGGTGAACCCGAGAATATTTTAATAACTAAATGTTGTTTATTCATACAAATACGTCAATTTGTTTTGAAAATGAGAGAGCCAATAACTATTAGTTGAAAGTAGAAGTAGCAGTTTCTTGGATTAAATTTAATTAGAGAAAATACAGATTATTATTAACTGCAATACCATTTTATTTTATGACATCACTCTGCTCTCATACGTCACTTTTCATTTTAAATGAGTAGCCTGAAAGTCGAAATAGCAGTGTTTCAAATTAAATTTGGGTAGAAAGTATTTCGACTTTCCAGCTACACTTTTAAAATGTAAAGTGACGTATGAGAACAGAGTGATGTCATGAAATAAAATGGAACTGCAGTAAATAATAGTAGCTATACATTTTCTCTAATTAAATTTAATACAAGAAACTTCTAGTTCTACTTTCAACTCTAATAATTATTGGCTCTCTCATTTTCAAAACAAACTGACGTATTTGCATAAATAAACAACATTTAGTTATTGAAATATTCAATTTTAATCAGCTTGGAAAAGCTTGAAAGTACTAAGAAGTTTTAAATAAAATGCATATTTTTTAACATGTAACAGCTCTTTTATTATTTTAGTCACCTTTTAAATGAGACAGTGAACATTTTAAAGTTCACATTATAACTTTCACATTCAATATTTATGTTTAAATCAAGGTGAAAAATTGTGTTTCGTCTTATGATTTTATTTGGATTTCAATACTTTTTTGTAGTTTTGTATGTAGCTAAACTACAAATTAATCGTTCTGCCAGGAATAAAGATAAAAAAATACAATAGTTATACAATTCTGAAAACAAAATCGCACTTAAAATAGCAAACATTCATGTACCTTTTTCTGGGAAATTATTGAAGGAATTTCAATGCTTTTTTTTATAGTTTTGTATGTGCCTAAACTATAAATTGATCGTTTGGTTATAAATGAAAGTAAAAAATACAATAGTTATGCAATTTCGAAAACAAAACAAAATCGCATGTAAAATAGATAACATTCGTGTATCTTTTTCTAGAGAATTATTGGAGAAATATTCTAGAGAAATATTGTATTAATTTAAAACTATTTCTATTCTATGTTTTCCACTTTAACATTTTGTGCACTGAACATCATCCCCCCCCCCCCCCCAAAAAAAAAAATGATTAAATATTTTTCTTTAACTTTTTTATCTCGAGAAAATCAAATCTGTAACTCCTGTGTTGCGCAATGTAAATTTTTAAACATCTGGGTAGCGTTTCTGGAAACTTATTTTTATCTAAACAGAGAATTACATATTAACCTGTGCTTAGTAAATTACGTTATGCAGTAATTTCATAAAATAAGAAAACAAATAAATAAAAGAAAAATGTCCTTTTATCCAAATTAAAAATTTCTGTACATGTCTTATTTATTTTTTTATATTTTAATTATTTGAGATTATGCATGAGTTAAGATTTTCTTGTAAAACCTTTATTAAAAATAAGTGAGTTTTTCCATTTAAAGTATGGAAGATGTTTCCCTTTAATAAACATAAACATATTTATTTATTTATTTATAACTTAAAAAGCTTTAAAATGTAGTATCAGGAAAGTATTATTTTATTTTTCATACTAGCAATAAGAGAGCTTAATTTACTTTTCATCTAAAGGTACAAAAGTCATAAATAACAGAAAATATTCCATGCGAATAAATAGATTTTTTTTTTCGTTTGAAATACTATATCGAAGAAACACTTTGTTAGTTTCTTTAAATGTAATGAGAATTATTTTCTTTAAACGGAACCCTTTACACATTAGAGAGCTTATTTCTTTTTACTTTCTTCTGTCTTCAACAAAAGAAAGTATTAATCGATTTTAATTTAATAATAATTAATCTTTTAGACTTTTGATTTTCGACGGATTTACACATTTTAAGGGTCAGAGATCCCATGAAACGTTTATACAAAATGTCTCTCTGTCCGCGTTTTTTGTATCAATCTGTTTCAATCTGTTCAATTTTTTGACCAATCTGTACAAATCGATACAAATCTATTGTACAAATCTATACATATCTGTTGTACAAATCTATACAAATCTATTGTACAAATCTATACAAATTTGCTGTACAAATCTATACAAATCTATTGTGCAAATATATACAAATTTCTTGTACAAATCTATACAAATCTGTTGTACAAATCTATAGATCATATGCAGAGCTGCACAAAAGAATCAGAGTACTTCTGCATCTATGGATAGTAACTGTTGAAATTACGTTTTCAAATGCATTATGCGTTTTCTAAAATGTCTCCTTAGGTATCTTCTTTGCCAATTTAAATGACAAAGTTGTGTTAAAATAGTCTGGAAATGTTGGAAAGTGTTTTATAATCTATGCTTAACGCATGATTTTTCTTCCTTGTTTTTAATTGGTTCTGAATATTGTGACTCAGCATAGCATAGACTAGAATGTGGGAGAGCAATACTTATGTTTAATGCATATTTGTTCTCTTTTTTTCCTGTTTAAAACAAAGATGCTATGTTTCGGTTTCTCCTGCTCAAAAGAAAGATTCAATTGCCCGGTATTGAAAATGACTAGTAACAACATCTAATAATCTTTAGGTCATTACAGAAAATGCTGCTGAATTTTAAGAACAGAAAACAGCAGAATATCACACTAAAATAACTTTTGACGAGAATAACATAAGTAACATTTGAATCCATCTCTTTTTTTTTCTGTACAGTTTATATCGCAATAACTAGTCAGAGTATTTAGCTCTCAGTACAAGAATAATCTTCATCTTATCTAGTTTGAGAAAAATAACACAAATTGGGAATACATTATAATCTAGTAATTTAAGTCATTTAGGCAAATTGTATTGAAATTTAATAATAATAAAATAATAGAATACATAGGTTTGCAATCACGATATTCCATTGCTTCTAATTGTAAAAAAGGGGAAAAAATGCAATTTAACAAATTACAACGACCATTTGGAAAATGATTTTTTCAAAGACTAAACTTTAATACATAAAAAATAGCACGGAGTTGATCATACATTACGTACGCCATGAATTAAACATTAATAGTGTTATTACACGTAAAAGTTGCAAGCGACAGAAATCGCCTGCGACTCGTACATATTATCCACCTGAAACTTAAGTATTATCCAAGCATTTCATTGGCTGTTCGGGAAAAGGCTTTTCCATCGTCAGATTTTCAAGAAATCTGACGGCCAATTTTAAATGAAATTTATTTCTTAAACTTCTAAATATCCCGCAATATTACTTTTTATATCGTCGTATAGAGAGAAAAATGTACTTTTAAATGCAATTTGTTTGAAAGCTGTATCTCCATTTGTTTCTGAGTTATTAATTTTTTTTTGTAGTTTTTATTACTTTTTTGTCATAGTGGCAACACTCTGTTGTCCATCTCTGTTGAAAGTAAAGGGTATATATAGTACATATTACTGTATAGACCAATCAGAAAACGAATAAATTGCAGATTAAACCAATAAAAAGATTCAGATATGTTTTTGATTTCCTACCCTGACGAGGACAATAACCATTTTTTCCAAATGGTTAATAATAATAACTATATAATTCTAATTAATTTTCAACAGTGAGATTGAGCTCAAAATTTTTTAGTATATGTTAGAAAATGCTCCTTTGTTTTCAAGAACATCCACCAGATGGCAGCATCAGACAATCTTTTTTATTTGATCTACTGTGACAGACACTCAGTTCAGTGAGTGTTGCTCCTTCCCTTATAGCAGTTGGCAGCAAAATGCTGCTTGATTAAAAAAATCCAATAATATTCCAAAGGAATATAATATGATAAAAAAAACTGCAACAAGCCATAGTTCAAAGTATTTCTTTGTGTTTGTAAATAGTCTTATACATCTGTTTTGTTTTATTGTGAAATGTGATCCGTATTTTGACCAGCATATATATTATTCTATTGTATTCAATCTTCTAATAAATGTTTTTTGTTCATCCTAAGAAGAATATATTTCTATTGAAACACATCAAAACATAAAGGTAAAACTTTTAACTTTTTTATTGTTTACCTATTGAGGAATTTCGTATTCATGCCTTCCATATGGAATAACATTCTAACAGTCGATTATGAGACTGAAGTTATCTCAATTTTAAATATAATAATATGAAAGAAGAAAATATAATATAACTAGCAAACTCCAAGGCTTTGCTCGCGTAATAGTTGAAATATGCCAAGTGATATTTTTTATTAGAAGAACACTTTTTGAAATAATTCAAAAATTACAAATTAAGCCACAGTTTGTCTAAACTTCATTATAAAAGTGCAATAGACAGAAATGAGATTTAATTAATAAGGAGAGCTAAAACTAATTCCAATATGATAATTTAGAAAGTATTTTGAGACTTTTATACTCTTTTCATACGCTCATTTCAGTATTCATTTGAAGTTTTGAATTTTTTAGAAACAATCTTAACACATTTACATCTTAAAATTAACTATCATGTCAAATTCCAAGCATCTTGTCTAAAAGTCTCCTCCTCTCTGGTGTTAGTGGCACCAACATAAAATGTCAAAACAGAGTTGAAATAGAATGTCTCGAAAAATGTTGAACCAGAGACTGTCACCATTAATTTGCCAACATTAACTTTGAAATCGGTTGGTATTTCCTAATATTCTATAGAAAACGGAATTTAGATGTTTTTAAAGACTTTCTTGTTGTTCCTGCCAGCCATGTGGTAGTGACACCGGCATGAAATATAGCACCGTATAGGATCAGGGACTATCACTCTTTATTCGCAACCCATAACTTATGCAATCGGTTTATTATTTCCTGAGATACCATAGAAATTGTAATTTAGGACTCTTTTAGAATGCTTTTTGCTCCTTCCATTCGCTTCACGCTTTTTTAATTTCGAATTTATTTTCGACTGTTCTTAGAGAACATTTATATTTTATAAGTAACTACCGTGCTATATTTAAAGTTTCTAGCCTCTTTAGTACCGCAGAAATTGCAATTTAGAAAGTTTTTTACTCCTGCAACCCTCGACATAAAATATAGCTTACGTCTGAGCAGGTTCTATCACCATCAATTTGAAACCATTTGTTTGAAATCGGTTTCGTATTTCATACGATTGCATAAAAATTGTAATTTAGAACGCTTATAGAACGCTTTTCGCTCACTTCATCCTTTTAAATTTAGAATTTTTTTTTCGACAATTCATAGAAAGCATTTGCATCTTAGAAGTAATTACCATTCCAAATTTAAAGTGTCAGACCCTCTCAGCAACACAAACAACGCAATTTAGAAAATTTTTTGCTCTGTAATCCCCAGGTGGCAGTGACAACAACGTAAAATATAAGCTGTGTTGGAGCAGGGACTGTCACCATCAATTTCAAACCATTACTTCCGAAATCGGTTTATATTTCCTGAGATTGAGTAGAAATCACTTTTTAGAACGTTTTTAAGACGCTTTTCGTTCATTTTCAACAATTTTAAATTTCAAAATTTTAAGGAATTCCTCTCAGAGAGTACATCTCATAAGTAATTACCATTCAAAATTTCAAGTTGCTAGCCCCTTCAGTATCACAAAAATCACAATTTAGAACGTATTTTAAAATGCGACCGCAAGGTGGTAGTGAGCCGACATGAAATAGATCCTTAATTGGAGCAAGGGCTGTCATCATCAATTTCCAACCATTACTTTTGAAATCGGTTGGGTACTTTCTACGATCTCGTAGAAATCGCAATTTAGAAAGTTATTTAGAACGTTTTTCGTCCATTTTCACCCCTTTTAAATTTCGAATTATTTAGGAAATGTTCTTAGAGATCATTTGTATCTTATAAGTAACTACCATGCCTAGTTTCATGTTGCTAGCCCTGCAGTATTAGAAAAAACGCAATTTAGATCGTTTTTTGCTCTTTCACTCCCTTTGGGGTAGTGGCGCCGAAATGAAATTCAGCCTATGTAGGAGCGAGGGCTGTCACCATCGTTTTCACACCATTATTTTTTTTAATTGGTTCGGTACTTCCTGAGATTGGGCAGAAATCATAATTTAGAAAGTTTTTAGAACGCTTTTCGCTCATTTTAACCCCTTTTAAATTTCGACTTTTTAGGAAATGTTCTTAGAGATCATTTGTTTCTTATAAATAACTATCCTGCCTAATTTCAGGATTATAGCCCCTTCAGTAACACAAAAACCGCAATTTAGAACGTTTTTTGCTAATGCAACCCCTAGGTGGTAGTGACACCGACATGAAATAGAGCCTATGTTGGAGCAACGGCTGTCATCATCAATTTCCAACCATTACTTTTGAAATAGATTGGGTACGTTCTGAGATTGCGTAGAAATCGCCATTTAGAACGTTTTTTAGAACTCTTTTCGCGCGTTTTCACCCCTTTTAAATCTCGAATTTCTTAAGAAATGTTCTTAGACATCATTTATATCTTATAAGTACATACCATTCCAAATTCCATGTATCTGGGCCCTTCAGTAACACAAAAATCGCAATTTAGAATGTTTTTTTGCTCCTGCACCCACTTTAAGGGTAGTGGCACCAACAGAAAATGTAGCCTATATTGTAGCAATGGTTGTCACCATACTTTTGACACCATTATTTTTTAAGTCGGTTTGCTACTTCTTGAAATTGCGTAAAAATTGCCATTTAGAACGATTTTAAGAACGCTTTTCGCGCATTTTCACCATTTTTAATTTCGATTTTTTAAAGAAATGTTCTTAGAGATAATTTATATGTAATAGCTACCATTTATAGCTACCATGCCAAATTCCATGTATCTGGACCCTTCAGTAACACAAAAATCGCAATTTCGAACGTTTTTTTGTTCCTGCACCCCCTTTAGGGTAGTAGCACGATATAAAATGTGGCCTATGTTGGAGTAAGGGTTATCACCATAATTTTGACACCAATATTTTTGAAATCGGTTTGGTACTTCCTGAAATTGCGTAAAAATCGCCATTTAGAACGCTTTTTAGAACGCTTTTCGCGCATTTTCACCATTTTTAATTTCGATTTTTTAAAGAAATGTTCTTAGAGATCATTTATATGTAATAAGTAGCTACCATGCCAAATTGCATGTATCTGGACCCTTCAGTAACACAAAAATCGCAATTTCGAACGTTTTTTTGCTCCTGCACCCCCTTTAGTGTAGTAGCACGACATAAAATGTAGCCTATGTTGGAGTAAGGGTTATCACCATCATTTTGACACCAATATTTTTTAAATCGGTTTGGTACTTCCTGAAATTGCGTAAAAATCGCCATTTAGAACGTTTTTTAGAACGCTTTTCGCGCATTTTCACCCCTTTTTAATTTCGATTTTTTAAGAAATGTCCTTAGAGATCATTAGTGTCTTATAAGTAACTACCATTACAAATTTCATGTTTCTAGGCCCTTCAGTAACACAAAAATCCCATTTATAGAACGTTTTTTGCTCCTGAACCCCCTTTTGGCCAGGGGCTCGGACATAAGATATAGCCTATGTTCTAAGTTGGACTAACACCATCATTTTGATACCATTACTTTTAGAATCGGTTCGGTAGTTCCAGAGCTTACCTCCTACAAATAAACAATTTTTACCTCTTTATAATATGACTAGCAAACCCCGCGGCTTTGCTCGCGTAATATTTGAAATATGCCAAGTGATATTTATATGTCTAACTTTTATTAAAAGGTACTAACTAAATTTTTATTTTACTAAATGGTAATACTTTATTTTATTAAAAGGTTTTTTTATTAAAAGGTACTTATTACTTTTAGGATTAATTCAAAAATTACTATTTAAAACACAGTTTAATTAAACATCATTATTACACTGCATTAGGCAGAAATGAGACTTAAATTAATAAAATGAAATAAAACTAAATAAATGATAATTTAGAAAATATTTTGAAACTTTTATGCTCAATTAATACGCTCATTTCAGTATTCATTTGAAGTTATGAATTTTTTAGAAACCATCTTCTTACATCTTAAAACTAACCATCATGTCAAATTCCAAGTCCTACCCCCTCTCTCAACATAAAGGGCTATGTTGAAACAGGAACTGTCACCATTAATTTGCCAACATTAATTTTGAAATCGGTTTGTTATTTCCTAATATTACACAGAAACGTAATTAAAAAAGCTTTTAAAGCCCCTTTTTAGAACGTTTGATGTTCCTGTGAATCCCAGGTGGTAGAATCACCGGCATAAAATATAGCCTGTGTAGGATAAGAGACTGTTACCATTGATTCGCAACTATTACTTTCATAATCGGTTTATATTCCCTGAAATTGCATAGAATCGTAATTTAGAACTTTTTTAGAATGCTTTTCGCGCCTCCCCTTCGCTTCATCCCTTTTTAATTGGAATTTATTTCCGACGTTCCTTCGAGGGCATTTATATTTTATAACTACCATGTCATATTTAAAGTTTCTAGATCTTCAGTATCACAGAAATCGCAATTTAGAAAGTTTTTAGCTCCCGCAATCCTCTGATGGTAGTGGAACAGACATAAAATATAGCTTATGTTTGAGCAGGTTCTATCACCAAAATTTGTCATCATTATTTTTTTAATCGGTTTTGAATTTTATAAGTTTGCTTAAAAATTGTAATTTATAACGCTTTTCACTCGCTTCATTTTTTTTAATTTGGAATTTTCTTTCGACTGTTCTTAGAAAGCAGTTGCATATTATAAGTAAATACCATGCCATACTTCAAAGTGTTAGACCCCTCAGTTGTGAAAAAAACGCAAATTAGAACATGTTTTACTTTTGCAACCCTCAGATGGTAGTGACAGCAACATAAAATATAACCTATGTTATAGCAGGGACTGTCACCATTGATTTGCAACCATTACTTTTGAAATAGCTTTGGTATTTCATTAGATTGAGTAGAAATCGCAATTTAGAACGTTTTTAGGACGCTTTTCGCGAATTTTCACCCCTTTTTAAATTTCCAATTTTTTCGAAACTGTTCTTAAAGATCATTTATATCTAATAAATATGTACCTTGCCTAATTTTAAGTTGCTAGACCCTACCGATCACAAAAATCGAAATTTAGAACGCTTTTTTTCTCCTGAAACGTCTTGGTGATAGTGACACCGACATAAAATAGCGTCTATGTTAGAGCAGAGGCTGTCAGCATCAATTTCCTACCATTACGTTTGAAATCAGATTCATTCTTCCTGAGATATTGCCGACAAATCGACATTTAGAACGTTTTTAGAACGCTTTTCGCGCATTTTGCTCCTGTATCTCCTCTGGGGAAGTAGAAACAGACATAAAATATAGCCTATCTTGGAGTAAGAGCTGTAACCATCATTTTTACGCCATTATATTTGAAATCGGTTCAGTACTTCCTGAGATTGCACAGAAATCGCAATTTAGAATGTTTTTTTACAACGCTTTTTGCCCATTTTGACCACCTTTTAAATTTCGATTTTTTTTAGGAAATGTCCTTAGAGATCATTGATATCTTATAACTAACTATCATTCCAAATTTTACGATTCTAGGCCCTTCCGTAACGCAAAAGCCGCAATTTAGAACGTTATTCTCCTGCACCCTCTTTGGGGTAGTGGCACCGACATAAAACATCGCCTATGTTGCAGCAAGGGTTGTCACCATCATTTTGACGCCATTAATTTTTAGATCGGTTTGGTATTTCCTGAGATTGTGTAGAAACCACCATTAGAACGTATTTTAGAACGCTTTTCGTGCATTTTCACCCTTTTTAAATTTCGAATTGTTTAAGAACTGTTCTTAGAAATCCTTTATATCTAATAAGTAGCTAATATTTCAAATTTCATATTTCTAGGCCCTTCGGTAACGCAAAAATCGCATTTTTAGAACGTTTTTTGCTCCTGCAGCCCCTTTCGGGTAGTGGCTCCGACATAAAACATAGCCTATGTTAGAGCAAGGGTTTGTCACCGTCATTTTGACACCAATATTTTTACACCATTATTTTTTAAATCGGTTTGGTATTTCCTGAGATTGTGTAGAAACCACCATTTAGAACGTTTTTTAGAACGATTTTCGCGCATTTTCAACACTTTCAAATTTCGAATTGTTTAAGAACTGTTCTTAGAAATCCTTTATGTCTAATAAGTAGATAATATTTCAAATTTCATATTTCTATGCCCTTCAGTAACACATAAATAGCATTTTTAGAACGTTTTTTGCTCCTGCATCCCCTTTGAGGTAGTGACACCGACATAAAACATAGCCTATCTTGGAGCAAGTGTTGTCACCATCATTTTGACACCAATATTTTTTAAATCGGTTTGGTATTTCCTGAGATTGTGTAGAAACTACCATTTAGAACGTTTTTTAGAACGCTTTTTGTGCATTTTTACCCCTTTTAAATTTCGAATTGTTTAAGAACTGTTCTTAGACATCATTTATATCTTATAAGTAACTAATATTCAAAATTTCATATTTCTAGGCCTTTCAGTAACGCTAAAATCACATTTTTAGAACGTTTTTTGCTCCTACACCCCCTTTGGGGTAGTGGCACGGACATAAGATATAGCCTATGTTCTAAGTTGGACTAACACCATCATTTTGATACCATTACTTTTGGAATCGGTTCGGTAGTTCCAGAGCTTACTTCCTACAAATAAACAATTTTTTCCTCTTTATAATAGGAGTATAGATGAGTATAGATTAAATTCAAAGAAATAATTATTTTCTGAATGTTGGTATTTTTTCACGAGTGAATGATATAAAAGAAAATTCAAAGAATTGTTCTTATTTTGAAATCAAAAGTATTGTGAATTGATAAGAAAAGAAATTATTTTGATTTTTATTTTGTCAGTTTCTTATTGAAATTTTATTATATAAGTTGCAAATGTAAATTTATGTTTTAAACAAACAATTGAACATTTAAGAACAGTTTTTCTGAAATCAAAAGTAACTTCAAAAATTGTTCTCAAGAATTTTATTTTGTTCTTATTTCATCATTAGCATTATATTTGAGTTTATAATTGTTGTTTTGATGTATTAATAAGATGAAAAGTTTTATTTTCTGTGAAATAAGCAAATATTATTATATCATAATATCTAGTATTAAAGAATCTCATTATGTTGATAAATTAACTGATGACAACTATTCAGTTTGGAAGTTTAAAATAGAGCAATTGTTAATCAAAGAAGGTCTGTATGATGTTGTATTGGAACCTAAAAAGGAAAATGATGATAATTGGGTAAAAAATGATAGAAATGCTAGGGCATTAATTTGTTTAAATATCTCAGATTCACAAATTGTTCATGTCAGACATGCTAAAAGTGCTAAAGAAACATATAATCAATTGAAATCTGTTCATGAAAGAGTAAATTTAACAAATAAACTTTATCTTCTTAGGAAGCTGTATTCCATTAAATATAATGAACGTATTAAAATGCAGGATCATATTAATTCTGTCTTAGAATTAGCAGAAAAATTAAGAAGTATAGGTGAAGTAATACAAGATGATAATTTAATAGCTATTTTGCTCTGTTCCTTACCAAATTCTTATAGTGCCTTTATAACTGGTATTGAAAGTAAATATGAAACAGATTTACCATTAAAATATGTTCAAAACAAATTAATTGACGAGTATCTTAGAAGAGTTGAAACTAAACATATTTCAACAAAATTTGAATCTTTTGCTTTAAAGGGTAATAGGGATAAACCAAAGCATTTGAATAAGCAGAAATTTTGTTCTCATTGCAAAAAGAATAATCATAACCGTGAAGATTGTTTTCAATTAAAGGGTAATAATACTAACAAAACAAAACCAAATTTCACCCAAGATAGATCACGTCAACAGTTTAAAAAACCAAACAATTTATCTGCCTCTACTGCTAGTCAAAATGAAAATCTATCAGATTCCAAAACTATCATGAATTAATGGAAGAATCAAATTCTTCGAGTTTTGTCATGAAATCTCAACAAAATGGAAATAAAAACAAAAATTTGTCTTTTGTTATTGATTCAGGTGCGTCTGTTCATTTAGCTAATTCCTTGGAACTGTTCTCAGAATTAAAAAGTTCGAATAAACATACAATTACAATTGCTAATGGAACTAAATTAACTTCAAAGGGAACGGGTAAATGTATTTTTAATATTGAAACACTTAATGGTCAAACAAATAGAGTTACATTAGATCATGTGCTTTATGTTCCCGAGTTGGATAATAATTTATTATCTGTCCAGTCTTGTACGGAGAAAGGTTTTGTTGTGACATTTAAAGATGATATATGTTTAATTAAAAAGGGCAACATCTTAGTTGCAGATGCAAAAGCTGATGAGGGGTTATACAGATTAAAAATAATACCTACAAATGAAAAGGTATATAGTGCTTCAGAAATATTACCCGTTTGTTCTAATGTTAACTGCATTCTAAAATGGCACCAAAGGCTAGGCCATAGAAATTTGGAATCCATCAGGAAAATTCAAAAGGATGATTTAGCTTTAGGTATTACTGTGAATAATTGTTCTCATAACACTGAATGTTCAAGTTGCATAAAAGCTAAGTTAACAGAAAAATCATTTCCAAAAGAAACGCAATACAGAAGTAAAAAACCACTTGATTTGATATACAGCGATGTATGCGGTCCTGCAGAAACAAAAAGTATGGGATCAAAAAGATATTTCGCTACATTTATTGATGATTACTCTCGTTATACACAAGTATATTTTATTTCCTCTAAAGGTGAAGTATTTGATAAATTAAAAGAGTATGTTGCATCAACAACAAACAAATTTAGATTGAAGATTAAATCCTTGCGTAGTGACAATGGAACAGAATATTGCAACGAATCTGTCAAAGACTACCTTAAAAACTTAGGAATAAATCATGAAACAACGACGCCATATTCACCGTCCCAAAATGGAGTCGCAGAAAGAAAGAATAGCTCGCTTATTGAAATAAGTAAAGCCATGGTTATAAATGCTAAATTGCCAAAAACATTCTGGGCAGAAGCCATAGCTACAGCAGCCTACTTACAAAATAGATTACCCACAAAATCAACTGAAAAGACACCATATGAACTGTGGAATGGGCATAAGCCAAATTTGAGTCACCTTAAAGTATTTGGATGCAAAGCATATGTGTATGTTCATAAACAGAAGAGACAAAAATTTGACGAAAAGGCCACTGAAGGAGTCTTTGTTGGTTACGATTTAAGAAGCAAAGGATACCGAATTTATATAGGCGGTAGAAAAATAGTGATAAGCAGAACAGCGAAGTTTTTTGAAAATATAAACTGTGAAAATGTCTTTAAAGAAAATCCTGAAGAGCGAATCTCAGATTTAATGCATTTCAATTTTTCAGAAAAAAATCTTGAAAATGATAGTGAAGCTATCCAAATAGAAAATACTGCAGAAGAAATAAATACGGATGAAAAATCAGTAGATAGCCCAACAACTGAAGAAAGTGAAGATAATTTCCAGAGAAGAATATCTAACAGAGAGACTAAAGGAATTCCACCAGAAAGATATTCTTATAAAACTGAAGACAGTTATTCCAGAAATCAAGATCCTGAAACTTTTAAAGGTGTTTTACAATTACCAGTGAAAGATCAACAGAAATGGTTTCAATCTATGAAGGAAGAATTTCACTCTTTAAAGGAAAATGAAATGTTTGAGCTTGTTACTTTACCCAAAGGCAAGCACGCCATTGGCTGTAAATGGGTTTACAAAACAAAACATGATGAAAATGGAGAAGAAATAAAATGCAAAGCACGATTAGTTGCCAAAGGTTTCGCTCAAAAATTAGGCACTGATTATGATGAAACCTTCTCTCCTGTCGTCAAACATACAACAATTAGAGCTTTTCTGACCTGGGCAGCTTATCATAAAGCCAGAGTATTCCAAGTAGATGTTAAAACAGCCTTTCTACATGGTAAACTAGATAATGAAGAATTATACATGCATCAACCAGAAGGCTTTCATGATGAAGAAAATAAAGACAAAGTCTATAAATTAAAAAGGGCTATATATGGTCTTAAACAAGCCGCCAAGTGCTGGAATGAAGAAATAGAAAATACTTTAAAGGATTTAAACAAAGTGAAGCTGATCCATGTTTGTTCATAAAAGAAAAATCAAAGAAGACAATTCATCTCATACTGTATGTAGATGATATGCTGATGAGCTCAGAAGATGAAAATGAAGTTAATGAAGTAATAAATTACTTAAAGAAATCTTATCCTATAACATCACTAGGAGAAGCAAAATACTTCTTAGGTATAGAAATTTACAGAAAAGAAGATGGAAGTTATTTACTTTCACAAAGAAGTAAAATAACTCAATCAGTTAAGGATTTTCAGCTTGAAGAAGCCAAACCAACTTATACCCAATGGAAACTAACTATTATAGTTTAGATAAAGAAGAAAATCTTTTATCATCAAATGATAATTATAGACAAGCTATAGAAAGTCTTTTATATATTTCCTCATGCACAAGACCTGATATTACCGCTCCTACACACATACTAAGATGCAATAATCCAAGACAAAAGGACTGGAATGCTGTTAAGAGGGTAATAAGATACTTAAAAACAACGAAAGACCTTGATCTCCACATTTCTTCAAAAGAATATCCTAATATAGTTGCATATTCGGATGCAGACTGGGGACAAGATGCTACAGACAGAAAATCCACCTCAGGAAATGTAATCTTCTTAGGCAATAGCTGCATTTCTTGGTTTTCGCGAAAACAAACATGTGTGACGTTATCGTCAGCAGAAGCTGAATATGTGGCACTGTCACAAGGAACTCAAGAGGTGCTATGGATCTTAAAATTGTGTAACGACCTCAACTTACAACAACATTTTCCTATTAGAATTTTTGAGGATAACCAATCTACAATTAAATTGGTTGAAAGTGAAAAATTTAAATCTCGCACTAAGCACATTGATACAAAGTATCATTACATACGAGATTTAAAAACTAAAAATGTTATAGATGTCAAATATCAATCAACAAATGAAATGATAGCAGATATAATGACGAAGCCACTGCCAAAGGCCAAATTTGAACTTTGTAGAAACCTTATCCACCTGGTGTCAGATTCTATCACAAAACGGGAGAGATGTTAGAAAATGCTCTTTTGTTTTCAAGAACATCCACCAGATGGCAGCATCAGATAATCTTTTTTATTTGATCTACTGTGACAGACACTCAGTTCAGTGAGTGTTGCTCCTTCCCTTATAGCAGTTGGCAGCAAAATGCTGCTTGATTAAAAAATCCAATAATATTCCAAAGGAATATAATATGATAAAAAAAACTGCAACAAGCCATAGTTCAAAGTATTTCTTTGTGTTTGTAAATAGTCTTATACATCTGTTTTGTTTTATTGTGAAATGTGATCCGTATTTTGACCAGCATATATATTATTCTAGTGTATTCAATCTTCTAATAAATGTTTTTTGTTCATCCTAAGAAGAATATATTTCTATTGAAACACATCAAAACATAAAGGTAAAACTTTTAACTTTTTTATTGTTTACCTATTGAGGAATTTCGTATTCATGCCTTCCATATGGAATAACATTCTAACAGTATATAATGCGTGATTGCTAACGAAGCGTAGAACCAACAATGTGAAAAATGTCCAAGCCGGGAGTCGAACCCAGAACCCTTGGAATAGCGCTCCAAGTGCTCTACCATTTAAGCTACGAGGACGATGCCTAGCATAACATTTCCCACATATCTTGGTAAGGCTGAAACTGCAGCACAAGATAAAATAGTCTTCATGTGCACACAGTCCTGAGGCTAAACATGAGACACAAACAAATCAAGGATCGGTGAACACATATATAACAGTTCGACTCCCAACTTGGACATTTTTCACATTGTTGGTTCTGTAGGGTTAAAGTTATATTTTTGTTTTTCCCAGCTCTTCTGCATAGTGTTCAAGTATTTCAAAGAAAAAAAAAAACCTTTATTTTCTATAGTAGCCACCGCCATATAAAAGTTTACTTCTGTTTAAAATTTTAATTTTTATCTTAAATAGTACAGTACTTACAGTAAGTGTACATGCTTGTTTACATTTTCAGCATGTGGTTGGATGGTTGGTGGTGAAGTTATTTCTCTGTTGCTTTTAAGTTAACCTTTTATTTCTGATTTGTTGTTTCCAGTGACATCATTTTGACACAGTGATGTCATTTTGTTCCAGTGGGTGTGTCCTACTTATTGAAACTTTATTTTACTTATTTTTGGCAACATTTGTAATTCAAATTTATCTACTGTGTTTGCAATATATATTTGGGAAGTTGTCTTTTGTTAATCAGCTGTGGTGGTTGTAGTTCAACATGTCAGTAGTTTTGGAGAGCTGTTTTAAGAAATGTTTAATTTTAGTAGCAAGTGTCTACTTATTTTAGTCTCACATGCAATATGAATTTGTCTATATTTTTGTACACTTAGAAGTGTATGAATTCTCTGCAATTCTAGTTTAATATGTGGTAGTGATGTCTATTCTAGATGATGACTTTCTGATATATATATATATATATATATATATATACTACAGTTTTAATAAACTTGTTTTATTTTCTTCAGAAGATGTTTCAATCTTTTAGGCCTCCATCATACAAATACATTAATTTAACAATGTGGTAAGTAGTGTAACTACAAATATTGTGGAGGAGTTGTTAATCTGACCCTACAGGTTCTATGCTTCGTTAGTAATGTGATAAATTACGTATTATACTAGCAAAAGCCATGGATTGGATTGTTTGGATTCGCGAAGCATTATTTAATAAGATAAATATTTGAAAGTAACAACATTTTTAAATATAATTTTTGCATCTTTATTAAGCAAAAACGTTATTTTATGCTTTGACGCATTTTAATTTTACAAATGTAAATTCAGCCAAATAACTAAGAATTTACTTGGAATTTTTTATTTATGATATAAGACTGGTATAAATAAAAATATTTTCAAAGCAAAATTTTACAAAATATTTTTAAATTTTCAACTAAAAGCTCTTTTAAAGATGTTTTTACATTTTACAATAGCCTCTGGTGGTTTCTCAAATGGTTTGAAATAGGTATGTTTCCAATCTTTGTAATTTACATCAAATAATCTTTGATATCAATCTTAGAATAATATATTCGAAGAGACCTTGTAGAAAGTTACTTCTTCAAAATCCTATTTTCTGGAAAAATATTTGAAATCTGCTCTCGTTGATACTAAGAATTATTAACTGTGAAACTTTTCATTCTAATTTCTTCTTTTTTCTGCATGTTAGCATATAAGAATTTTTGATATTGTAGAATTTCTCGTAAGGAAATTTTCTATTGAATGCTAAACCTTGAAGGGTTTTCACTCTCGACAACGCTACGTACGTTAAGCCAACTGATGTCTCTTTATCCCCCAATATCTACGACTGCTTTATCTACCTTGGGATTTATGAATTGTAACTGCAAAAGCTAACTTCAGAGGAAATTGTTTTCTTGAGCAATTTATATTTCCATTTTTCCAGAATTTAGTTATTGGTAGAATCGGAACGCTGCCATTCTCATTAGTTGAATGATTGTAGTTTTCAAATTTAGCCATGATTATTCTCGGTATCTGATCTGGTGGCCCGTGATTTTCTTCATAAATACTATCTGCAACATAGCCTAAAGCCCCATTTACTAAACCTTTTTCGGTCCACAAATTAGAACGTAACATTACTTTAGACCAAATTGATAAAGTCAGAAATGGTTCAAGTCCGTTTGTCATTTCAGAATTGGCCAACTTGTTGTCAAGGCAATATGTTGACGCAGTTCTTTTAATTTTTTATTATTTTATTGTTTTACGCCTTTATTCATTGAAAACAGCCTAATTGCATCTTTAAATAAATGCTGTTCGCTTTTTGAAAGAGACTGTAAGCTTCGATTCATTAATATTTCAGTCTTCAATAGTGCATTCTCCATTGCTAATTCGATCAAGTACGCTACAAAATATTTGTTGAGTTTCATCTTGCCAGAAGGATGATGATAAAAAAAATATTTTTGAATAGTAGAAGAAAATAACAATTGTCCTTCCTAAAGAAACTCACTTCCTTGATTTTTTCACTATAAAGAGGCCTGTCGTTTATTGGAAGTAGTTGTTCGATATCTCCAAATAGATATAAGAACATTCCACCAAAAGGTTCATCTTGTTTCGATTGCACAGCACTACGTAATCGTAAATCTATTTTTCGCTAAAGACTGCATTCAATCATACTCATTTCATCTATAATTATGAATTTACAATTTCGAAACTCCTCCTGAAGTTGACCAATCGAATATGGACAAAGATCTCTTAGCTTTTGATTTAGTCCCAATAAAAATTTGAATGAATCGTTGATCCATTTATATTCACTGCGGACAACACCAGTTGGTGCAAGCAATTGAAAAGAAGGTGGACCAAATGTTTCATTTCATCGAATAGAGAAGTAATGTATTAAAGTACTTTTTCCAGAACCTGCTTTTCCTTGGACAACAATTCTTTTTATTTGCATTTCTCGCCCATGACCTTGCAAGAAATTTGGCTGTTCTTCAAAATTATTTGTTATTTTTTCTGTTCATGGGAAAGACGAAGTTTGGCAAATTAGAAGGAACAGTGACACAACCACTTTTCACTCTCTTTCACCTTTTCATTTTCAATAAAATTCTGTAATTTATTAAGCAAATCTTGACTTTGAATGGTATACCAGTTATGCTTTATATCATGTCCCTTCTACCCAAATCTAATTTATCCTGCATTATTTTGTCTTGAAGCGACATTCATCCAGTCAAATGGTTGATCTATTTCAGTAGATTCTATTTCTTCAAATTCTTCCTCATCTTCTAAATTTTGCAACAGATATTCCAAATCCAATCTCTGAATTTCATTATTCTCAAAATGCTGTTCATATATAACTTTCCATGAAGTATTATTTGGATTCATGATTTGAAAATCACGCCAAGAAATATGCAACATAACTTGTTGCTAATAGAAATCTTCATTATTTACATTATTGGGATCATATTTCAACTTCGGTATAATTCTGGGGATAAATGTTTTTTTTCTGATACTGAAATTGTCACCGCGTTTATAAACTTTCGTAAAACAATTCGGCAAGGACATATTTTCAAATCTCACTGGGTGTTGCTCGTACTTTTCCAAAATATTTCAAACGGATATGCTTCCATCCTCCTTATCCATATCTAATTGTTCCCATGTGTTCCTTGCTAAATTAATGGTTACAAACTGACGAGATGGCTGATACAAACGCATCCCATTAACACCCAAAATATTTCCTGGGCAGAATAATCAAGTTCAGCACACATTTTTATTAAAATCTTCTGAATTATCTGCTGAACACTGATATTACCGCGTGATTTTTGAACTGCTTGCCTGATGAAATCTTTCATCCCTTCAGATCTGGGTTCACCTTTCCTAACCTATTTAGCAATATATTTTAGAATTGCGTGAATGGAAATGACTGCTTGGGAATCCATGTTTGCTCGCCAAATTTTTAAAATTTGTGGGCTATGACTGTTTAAATAAGGACTATTTCTTTTTTATATGTATTCGGGTTCATTAGTAAGAAACTGAATTTTAATTTCATGAGAACATTCTTTGGGAAATTTGAAACAGCATGCGACTTCAAAAGAATCTTTTTTCTTTCTCTTACAATAAGCTTTAGAGCATTTATGCATTTGTACTGCACGTATTAAGTTATTATAGTTAGCAGCTTCATCAGGCGCATACGTAAAATGAAATTTAGATGGATGTATATCATAAACTTGATTAGGATCTGGTTGCCAAGTCGATATGAATTCGTCAAAGTATTTTACAATTTTACGTATATTTTTATCATCAGTTGAACTAAGATTGTTTACACCAGGAGCATCTTCAAACCAAAAAAGACCATGCATCTGAGGACTACCTCTATGTTGAAACTCAATAAGAAACAAAAAGTCCTTGACTTTGAAATATTTCTTGAAAAAATGTTCCATAAAAAAATCCAACCGCTTATGAACAGAGTAAGCAACAATTAAAAGATTACAATTCAACAATTTTGATTTTCTGATGAATTAAGAATTTTGGTTATGATTAGTGTGTTCATAGTCTGCATCAATAATGCGATAAATTTCAGGCCAGTATAAATCATCTGCACTAAGTGTAATGAAAACAGTAGGAATTCCCAATTCTACAACCATGTCTAACAACTCTCGTGATCTGATAAACTAATAAAAGCTCGATGATCTTAAATTAGCATTGAAAGATAAAATCGACTTGTACAATGCAGGATCTTTCTGCAACCGTTTCTGGAGTTTTTCAACTGTTTCAACATCATGTAGGCGAGAATTTTTTTTAATACAAATAATTCCATTTTGTAATGCTGTCCAACGCATTATGCTATTGAAAGCAAAAAATCTAAATCATGGACGCCGTGCAAATCTTCCATCGTCATTTATCATGAGAAATTTAAAGTATTCTTTTGGTGTAATTTTACGAACTCTAGCACCTCTAAGATCACCTCTTCCTGTTGGAAATACAGTTGGAAAAGCTATACAAATATATCCATCACATGAAAATTCATTTATAGGCTTAGTATCTATCTGAGGCCAAGAAATGACACTGCATTCATCATTTCCTTCTTTAATACCTAACATACTATTTATTGCCTCTTACATACTATTTATTGATTACATTTGAAAGTCACATTTGGGCTCCAGATTCATATATATTATTTGTGCAAAGACAATGATCATCTACAGAATTCAAAGTTTTTTCAACTGTTGGTAAATAAATCTGCTGTTGCTCTTGACTGAGTATTATTCGCTGAAAAATATTTTCATTTTTGGGTAAACTTTGCAAGTTATTTTCATCAATAGTAATATAACAATACCAAGGATTATTTTCCTTTAGATAGTCTAAAGTAGACTTAATGTCTTCATGATTTACTATAAAATCTTTGAATTCTTCACCATCTTGTCTTCTAATGAAGATGTACTGTGATATAGTATCAATGGAACGAGGTAATAAAATACAAAATTTTGTAATATCTTGATGAAAATTAATAACTTTCCCACTGTATCCAAGCTGACCATCTTTAATGCGACAGTAATAACTGGATGAACTTGGGCAATTAATTGCTTGCTCCTCAACGAAAGTTAAATTCTTCAATATTTCCGGTTGTGGACCTGGATCCATATTATTAGCTACAGAAAAAATATCTAGTTCATTATTTACTATACATTTGGCAAGTCTTACAAGATCCGTCAGATTGAATATGCATGTCAAATCAACGTCGATGACAAATTTTACAAAAATATAATTTTAATTTTTTTTTTATGCATCTTCAAAATTTAAAGCATATTTCAGAGCACATCCATTCTCTGTCAGAAGAGATTCGTCATGTCGTCGTTTTTTGAGCTGATATCTCAATTCTCTCTAGCCTCTTGGCTTAAAGTTTAATCATGTTCGCGTTCTTTTCGACCAGTAAATGTACATTTTCTCGGCATTCTTTATAATAGAACTAATACATTCCATAAATTATTTTTAAACGGCAAACATATTAAAAATAATACTAATAGTAATTACTTTTTAATAGTAAATATGTTTCATTTCGTTAAATTTTCAACCTTCGAATTCGAATAACACTTTATATAACGAATTTAACAATTAATTTTATTTTTTTACAATTTTTTTTCTTTTTTCTTTTTGCCACTTTACAACAAAAAAAATTAATTATAATAATGTAATTTTTTTTTAATGCGTAAGTTTCGTCTGCTTAAATTATTTCACATAATAAGATTAAGTTGTGTATTTGAATTCTTAACACTAAAGCATGCTTAATTTAATGTAAATAATTGAATTTTCACAAATTTTAATTCATTAAAAATATGCTATAATTATCCTGAAAAAAGTATTTTAAAAAATTTCATAAAAAGAAATGGAAAACTATTATATGATTAAAAGGAATGAGAACCAAAATATGCGCCATCTCCAATCAATCTTAATAAAGTATTCTATTAAAATGTATATTTTCTTCTCAAATAACGTACATTTTTAATATTACAAAGTTTAATGTACGTAAAGTTGTAAGCTGTAGCAGTTATTACGATAAATCTTTTACCTCACATGCAAATAGTTAGAGATTATTTAATTCCGCATAATTATTATTATTATTTTTTTTTTTTTTTTTTTTTAGATAAAGGCGAACATTTTATCACAAACATCAACAAAGCTTTTTATGCCTTATTCTAAAGATACAGTTTTATCGTCTGCTGCCATAGTAACATGATAAATTAAATTTTATTACAAAAAATGGGCAATAGAGAAGAATATTTTACTAAATCGAATAGTTATTTTTAATTTTGGTTTTAGAATTAAATTCATGAACTCCCGTGCATAGAACGGGTTAAACAGCTAGTTAAATTTCAAAAACAGTTTTTGAGATATTTTGGCGGAATAATGAAATTATATTTTATCTATTTAATTAATCATGATTATATCTACAATTACTAACTCCATTATTTATTATTTTTTCTTCTGAAAATATACGTGTTTCATTTTTTTTTGTTTGTTGTTGTTGTTTTTGCAAAAATGCATCCGTAATGGAAAAACATGTAAAATAAATTAATTAAAATAATAATTTTTTTAAAGTTATTTTGTAAAAAATAAAAAATAATATAGTGCAAATCTATAGATAATAATTTATTTTTATGTTTAATTTCAAATCAAAATTCTGAATAGTTTTTTTTTTTTTTTTTTTTTTTTTTTGTAAAGTGTACGACAAAATGTAATTTGCGTAGACTAGTAGAGGATTCGCTTCGCTAATCCTAATAATCAATAATTTCAAGCGTACTCTGAATTAATTGAAATTAATTAAAAAATTAAATTAAAATTATAGGTGTGTTCACCAATGCTGGGTTTGTTTGTGTCTCACGTTTCGCCGCAGGATTGTGTGCTCATGAAGACTATTCCATCTTGTGCTGCAGTTGCAGCCTTACCAACATATGTGGGAAATGCTAGGCTGGAGATCGCCCTCGGAGCTTAAATGGTAGAGCACTTGGAGCGCTTATCCAAGGGTTCCGTGTTCTACTCCCGGTTTGGACATTTTTCACATTGTTAGTTCTACACTTCGTTAGCAATGTGATAGATAAATTACGTATTATATAATCAAATATAATAACTTTAAATAAAAATAAAATTTATAATAATAGGTTGAATTCATTTTGTTAAGAGAGACATAAAAGTAATAATTGCATCCATATCTTTCCTCTAACATTTATATCGAAACAGGTAGGTAAAATATTTAACTCTCGGAATAATAATAATCTTCATTTTCAGAATTCCTAGTTTGAGAATGAAATATAATTAGAAGATGAATTAACATTTAATGAGCTTCAGTACACTTAAGCAAATTTTATAAAATTTTAGTATTTGAAAATAGTTGAAAATCGTGAATGTGGTATAATCTATTTTGGCGAGAGAACACTCGCAGAAATACTTTCTTCAATTCATGGAAATTTCCCTGGCAGCAGTGCTACCAGGGATTTTCCGTTAATAGACAAATATTCGTTTCTTTTATTCTCCGTTACAGAAGGTAAAACATACGTCAGTTGAGGAAAATGGGGATAAAGTAAAAGATGCTGACATTAGAATCGATCCAGTTGCCTTAGTGTTACGAGATCAGTGCTCTAACCACTCGGCTACAGTTGTACGGTAGTGAAAGAGTTTGAAGTTAACCCTTAAATGCCGGGTGCTGCTTTTCGGTAACATACCCAATTTAGGTTTCTAAATACTATTAGAATAATATTGAAGCTATAATGGCTAATGTTGCCACTAAAATACATTCTGAACATATTATTAAATCGATTTTCAACATGTAGATGGCAACACTTTTGCTCTTTAACAATAAAGATATATTTATTTTTTTCAGTTGTTGCCACTTGTTCTTTTAGTTTCGTTTGGAAGCTTGCGAAATACTCTATTTTGTTCTGCAGTAAGCAAGTAAAATTTATTTCTTATTATAGTTCTTAAAATTCTTGTGTGTTTAATATTATAGAATTTTATCAAGGAAAATTATTTTTTCAATTAAAGACCAGTATTGCCGATTAGTAACAAATTGTTTTTTAACCGTAAACCATACTTAAAACAAAATATGATTTTTTAAAGTATTTTTCCCATGATTTATTTAAAAAATGAAAGCTGAAAAACATTATTACAATGATTTTGGAAGTCAGGCATTTAAGGGTTAATATTTTTGCCTCAGACGGGTATGGCTTGATTAATTTCTTTAAAAAGCTTCGAATGTTGTAGGTATTTTCTGGAAGATTTCCTGAGATTGTAATTAGGGTTTAAATACTTTAGTATTAATACAGAATAAAAATATGAATTTTAAATATTTTTATGTAGATTGCAAGATGTAAAATATGAATATTATATTTTTATGCGAGAATTATTATTATTATTATTGTGTAAAATCGATTTTTTTCCCTTTAATGTTTCAATTATCTATTTTAAATGCGAATATATATATATATATATTTTCTAACTGTAAAAAATAAATTGTGAATACTTTTAAATTAATAAGAAAATTAATTGTTATTCATTTTTAAATTCGAAAACATTTCTTTTCTTTGTTGTTGGTTAAGTTTCTTTTTTTTTTTAAATTAAATTAGAAATTTTAATTTATAGGATGTTTGGTTTTTCTTTTTTTAAATGAAATTCAGATTTCAGTATTAATAGAGCCAATGCGCATGCGTGCTAGTAATGAACAGAATTTCTCCATATTTTTTAGACTTTCTGAAAGAATTACGGATAAAACAGGTTTTCTAGGAGCACGGAACTTGATCGTTAAAAAATGAGGAATAATTTAGTATATATAGACGAGTTTTCCTAACAGTGAGATATGAAAGTAATATTCAGAGTTCGTCAAATTTATAATTGCAATTTCCTACAATGTAATTACAATTTAGTTGTGTGTAATTGATTATAGTTACACGTTCTCAAGCACAGAAATTTTGTTAAATATTGGTGTGGTTTAGTCTATAGTACTGAAATAATTTTTTATTGCATGTAACTGTAAATACAATTAATTACATACAATTAAATTGTAATTACATTGCAGATAATCCCAATTATAAATTTGCCCAAACTCTGGTAATATTTCATTAATTTCTTTCTTCTCAAATTTATATCGCAGCAAGTAGAAGTAATATTCAATTCTTAGTGGAATTATAACCATCTTCATAGATTCTAGAGAATAAAATACAGTTAAAAGATAAATTGTAATTACATTGCAGATAATCCCAATTATAAATTTGCCCAAACTCTGGTAATAATGCATTAATTTCTTTCTTCTCAAATTTATATTGCAGCAAGTAGAAATAATATTCAATTCTTAGTAGAATTATAACCATCTTAATAGATTCTAGAGAATAAAATACAGTTAAAAGATAAATTAACATCTAACTAGTTTCAGTCTATTACAGCAAATAATATAGAATTTTAGTACTATTTATAAATAGTTGAATATCGTAATTGTGGTAAAATCTGATTTAACAAGAGAAACACAAAAAAATATTAATATAAAATTAAAATAAAATCTCTAAATAAGGAGGAAATTATTTTGGTGAAGGAAGCATAAATGTAATACTTGTGTCCACTTCTTTCTTCTAAAATTTATATTGCAACAAGTAGAGAAAATGTTCAACTCTCAGTGTAATAATAATTTTCATCTTCATGTTCCTATTTTAGATTAAAACACATTTAGGATATCCATTAACATTTAATGAGCTTCAGTCCACTACAGAAAATATTGTAGAATTTTAGTATTTGAAAATAGTTGAATATCGTGATTGTGATAAAATTTATTTCAACGAGAGAAACATAAAGTAATATTGCATTCATTTCTTTCTTCTAAAATTTATATCGCGACAAATAGGTGAAATATTCAACTCTTACTGCAATAATAATCACCATCATAGTTTATAGTTTGAGAATGAAATTAAGCATAGGGAAGTATAAATGCATGCATTTATGCTAACACTGCAATTGTTCGTAATCATACCATTTTCCTTCTTCTAAAATTTACATCCCAACAATCAAATAAAATATTTACCTCTCAGTGTAACATTAATCTTCATCTTCATTGTTTTCTAGTTTGAAAACGAAATAGAATTAGGAAATTAATTAAAATCCAATGAACTTTAGGCCGTTGCAACAAATTTAATAGAATTTTCATATCTGAAAATAATTGAATATTGTGATCGTTGTAATTCTATTCTGAGGAGGGAAATATAATAGTAATATTGCATTCATTTCTTTCTTTTAAATTTTATATCGCAACTTGCAGACATAATGTTATATTTTTAGTGTAATAATTAATATTCATCTTCATATTTTCCTAGTTTGAGAATGAAATGTAATTGGAAAGTTATCAACTCATAAATTAACGTCTAATAACATATATGTCATTGCAGTTACTTTTGTAGAAATTTAATAATAGCCAGGGAAGCAACTGCTCAAACCATCACCCTGTAAACTCGATTTTAAGGATTGGCTGGTAGGTTTCCTGTTGTGCTTTCTTGCTCCCAGTACTCACCCAGTACTACCCATGTTTTTGTACCTTTGGGTGCAGGAAAACACAATGATAAACCTACTGATCAACTACTAAAATCGGGTTAAGGTGTTTACCACCAAGATATGGCTTGGCAGACCAGTTGCATTTTAATATGCTATTCGAGTTCTGTCTAATCCTGGAATTTCAGTCGTCAACTCGATGAGGTGATGTTGTAGCGGCATCCCGGTTTATAACTAAAAAGAGACGAAAATATCGGAGGTACAGGTCACAAGGCTTTCAGCGTTCCAAAATGTTTCTACCTTTGCATCCATTATCTGAATACCATAAACTAATATGTTAAATTCTTTTAATATCTGTAAAAGAATTTTATACAAAGATAATTTGTTTTAAATAGTGATAAAAAGTTTAGAAAATTTTAGGAACGCTGAAAGTTTTGCAGTCACGATACTCTAATATTTTCTATTACAAAACAAGAACTTAAAATGGTGCAACAGGCATAGAAACACATTCCAACACTAGCAGACTATTATTAAGAAATTTCATTTTTTCGTACAATGAAAGAACATATCTAAATAAGCAGTTTAAATACAATGCAGGAACGTACATGTATCCATTTATTTATTCTAATTTTATATGGCACCATGTAGACAAAATATTCAATTCTCAGTATAATAATAATCTCTATCTTCATAGCTTTTTTAGCTTTTTTAGCTTCAGAATCATATTAGTGAATGATTGAGGCATGATGAAAAGGATTTTGATATTAGAATGGAATAATTCGGGCGTGCGCAAAAATAGCTGCAAACCTTCGCATTCTTTCTAATCAAAAACATAAGTTTAAAAAAAAGCAGAATTTTGTATAGAAAAAAGTTCAAACTAAGTTAATACTTGCTAAAAGTGATAAAAATACACTTACAAGGCAAATAAATAAATATCTTTATTTATTCAGCTTAACATGTTTCATCACTCAGACTTCGACATTCTCAAGATCTATAATGATACGAATATTTTCGCAAAAAAAATTTTTTTAATCGAAAACTGGCAAACTAAAATCACGCGATCTCATGTATAATGAAATCAAGTTCAATAATAATAATGGATATTCGGGAACGTGAATTATTTTATACTATTGTTTCTTATTCTGCAGAGCATCTCTTTCCAAATTTTAGGTAGCTCCATGGAGGCTGAATCATTGCATATATTATTACGGTGTAAAAAGATCTCTATTGATTCTCGGATAATAGATGTCAAATAAAATCTTGATGAATAAATTATTCTACTATTTATAAAATCAATCTCTAAAGTTTCTTAGTCATGTAGTCTAGACAAAGACGCACTTTCTTTTTTGTTGCTGTTGTATTTGATATCTGCTATATGTTCTTTGACCCTAGTTTTAAGCTTTCTTTTTGTCATTCCTACATAAAATTGCACAGTTGCATCTTCTTTTGTGAAATGTATTTCATGTGCTCCTGATAATTGATTTGGTTGTATGGAATCTATTTTCTGACAGACTCTTTTTTTTTTTAATTTTGCGGAAGGTTTTGAAATAAGGGAGATATTGTATTTTTAAAGTAAGATATATATTAAGAGCCTTAAACAGTGCTTAACAGCGTAAAATTCTTGAGGGACTTCCGAGTTGACAGCAAATTTATGCAAACTTTTCAGTTGAATGTCTCACTATTAGTGAACCATTGAGCAAAAAAAAGTCTAACTGAAGGTTATTAATTGCGTAAATAATTTGTCTAAATAAATTATTAATAGCAATATAAAAAATGTGGTACATTGAGAAAATTAGAGAACAACTGAAAATTATAAGGCTTTATACGAAATGAATATTTCTAACTGAGCGAAAAAATATCCAGCCCTGGGATCGAACCCAGATCCTTGGCTTACGGGGCCAATTCTCTACCGTGTAATATAACTGGTATGACAACTGGCGAGAATATTTCGATCAGATAACCTTATTGGTAATAGCATCTGATTTGTCATATAGACAGCCCAACAGAATAAACCGCAGGTAAAGGAACTCCATATAAACGATGGGTACATAGATAAACTATTATTTTAACACAATCAAAATGATTGGTAAAAGTTATGATACGAATTGAATATTTTCAACTGAGCGAAAAAATGCCCAGCCCGGGAATCGAACACAGATCCTTGTTTTACGGACCCAATGCTCTACCGTTTAACCAAGTTAGCTTAAACGGTAAAGCATTGGCTACCTTTTCAATGAAAAATATTCAAGTACTTAAACCACTATTACTGCATTTTTTTTAACTTGCATTTTTCAATACTTTTTTTAATACTTAATTTTCTGTTACCCGGGAAGCCCGGGTATAAACCTTTGCATTTATAAAATATAGTGAAACCAATAAATAAATGAAATCTATTTCGATGAGGGAAACATAAAAGTGCTTGCACCGATCTCTATGTTCTAAAGTTTATATCGCAACAAGTAGAGAGAATATTCAACTCTCAGTGCAATAATATTCAGAGAAGGAATCTTCCATGAAAACAAAATACGGCCATTATCACAACATTGATAAAATGACTTCTCTTCTCCTACCTCTGATAAAATTCAATGTGTACGGGACGGAAACGGTGTCTTTTGGGAAATACTGCGAACAAAGCTACATTCAGAATACCAAATGAATCTTGCAGACCAAAACGGAGAAAAAAGTTAATAAAAAATGAAGTACACTTGACTTTAGATTTATTATAGCAATACATTCCCTGCTTAAATGTATGATGGCTGTAGAGGAATTGTGATGAAAGCCTTAAATTTTTATTTATTGACATAGAATGAAAATTTTATGCCCTCTGTTATACTTAGGTTATTAAAATACGTACTCTAAATAATATAAGCAAATAAACCACTTTTTTTACAACAGAAAATTAATTATTCAATAAAGGATAACTTGTGTTACACGTAAATGTCAAGAAACACAAAAATATCACGTATTCTTTTCTCTGGCACCTTAAATTTTAATTTATTGACATAACTGAAAATTTAGACTCGCCATACTTACTTAATTTGTACGATTAGATAAATTAAGTTATCAAGACAAATACAAACTTTTATCTAAGCAGCGTTTTTATATATACATATATATATATATCATCAAAGTGTAACAAAGTATTTTAGGTGATTCTTAAAAAATATATTAAATGTAAAAAATCTATTATTGTTTTCAATGAAAAAAAATTTATCACCTTTATTCTATAACCCGGTATGCCCGCGTATAATCCCTTGTATTCGTAAAATATAATGAAATCAATAAATAAATTAAATCTATTTCCGTGAGGGAAATAATAAAAGTGTTTTCACCGATCTCTTTCTTCTAAAGTTTATATCGCAACAAGTAGAGAGAATATTCAGCTCTCAGTGCAATAATAATCAGAGAAGGAATCTTCCATGAAAACAAAATACGGCCATTATCACGACATTGATAAAATGGTTTCTAGTTCTCTTCTCCTACCTCTGATAAAATTCAATGTGTACGGGACGGAAACGGTGTCTTTTGGGAAATACTGCAAACAAAGCTACATTCAGAATGCCAAACGAATCTTGCAGAACCAAAACGGAGAAAAAAGTTAATAAAAATGAAGTACACTTGACTTTAGATTTATTATAGCAATGCATTCCATCCTTAAATGTATAATGGCTGCAGAGGAAATGTGATGAAAGCCTTAAATTTGGAAATGTGATGAAAGACTTAAATTTTTATTTATTGACATAGAATGAAAATTTTATGCTCTTTGTTATATTTAATCTGTTAAAATACGTACTCTAAATCATACAAGCAAATAAAGCCCCTCTTTTTAACAGAAAATTAATTATACTATAAAGGAGTAAACAAATGGCTTGTGTTGCTCTTAACTGTCAAGAAATAGAAAAGTATCATGATCTTCTCTGGTAACTTAAATTTTAATTGAATGACATAATAAGGAATGTAGGCCAATAAGATTAATTTAATTTGTATGTTTCCATAAATTAAGTTATCAAGACAAATCAAACACTTTATTTAGGCAGAAATATTTTTATAGAATCAAGTATAACAAAGTATCTCTGGTAATAATTTAATTTCAGGAGCTACAAAATCACCACGATTCACTTTCTTTAATATATTTTCTTTCATTTGTTTACATTATATAAAATTTAGATCCGTCTGTTGTATTTTATTTGTAAAAATAAGGAAATTAAATAATCAAAATACATACAGCATATTATTAAAGCAGCAAAAAAAAAAGATCAAAAACTTGTGTTAATAGCGAAAGTATCGCAAGTTTTACTCGCTAAGGGTTTTTTTTTTCGTCAGAAATGAGTGGTCCACATTTAAACGCCTGCCGAAAACAAATTGTTACTTTTAATTGATGTTAACAAATTGTTACTTTTAATTGATGTTAACAAATTGTTACTTTTAATTCATGTTTTATAAGTTATTGGAAAGGCTTCTAAATAAATAAATATATAATATATATATATATATATATATATATATATACATTAAAAACATATTCGGCTCATTGATTAACTTTGAAACACGCATATAATAACATTAACTTTAGATATAAGAAAAAAAAGTAATATAGTATCAATTTTGTTTTTCAAAATTATATTAAAGTATCTTAACCTGACACTATATAGGCCGCTTGACGCATTTATGCGTCATTTATAAAACTATCGTTAAGAAATTCTCAATTTTCTCCAGAAAGATTGAATAGTTATTTTCGGCTATTATTATAATAAATATTTCGTGAATAAAATAGACGAAATTAGTATTAAAAATTTTCTGGTAGGAACTCGAAATTTCTGAATAAAAAGCTAATAGATTTGACAATATTGTTTGCGACCTGTATAGTATAGTGTTAATATCTTTAACACTCATTTTTTTTAATAAAGCAAAAATGAATATAATACCGATTGTTATAAAGAAATTACTGTATGAAAAGATAATTTTATTTGTTAAATAAATTATTATGATGAAATTTCTTTTTCAATTTTAGAAAATTTAGAATATTTTTGATACTTTTAAATTTTAGAAAAATAATGCAATATTTGATATCTACCATAAACGTACTCACAACTAAATTAATGACATAATTTTTCTTAATGAATGAATAATTTGAGGTACTAAGAATGTCTGAAACTATAATTTAAACCATAACATAAAAACTTCCATACACACTGATGTCCAAACATATTGCATATTTCAATAAATCATTGTTTCATCAAACCGTTTTTGTTAAAAGCATTACAAATTTTTAAGCATAATAGAAAAAGGTATGCAAACCAGGCTAATTATGATTTTTTTTAAACAATCAAATCAGCCGTTTCAGAGGATTGGACGGAGAAAGCGTGATTTGCAAAGTAGTCGGATTGTGAGAATGGTTGTAATGTATTTAATATGTTTGGACCAGATGGCAGCACATACTAGGTAGTACTACTATTTTAACTTGGTGGTCTCGTGTGGTTCTAATAAAATGGCCTACTAAGATATATCATGGTGTCAGAAGTATAGTGACCCATGTATTTTTGTTAAATATTACAAAAAAATTGGAGCAATAAGGCAGGAAGTTTACCTAATATTGCAGCATTTGAAACGCGCTCAAATCCATCCGAGTCATGACGGTATTGGAGGCAAGATTACATAGCAAGATTACATAGAAGCTTTGACATATGCAGGTGAATCCGAAAAAACAAAAACAGCTCTCTTTCGGCATGTTGGCGGTGATGAGTTAAAAAAGCAATTTCGTGTATTTGATCTGAAGCCAGAAGGAGAAGCCAGTAAAATTACATTGAAGCAAATTTTGGACAAATTTGATAAATATTTTCAGGACTATGTGAATGAGATATATGCTTCATTTAAATTTTTAGAAATCAAGCAAGAAAGTGAAGAAAAATTTGCGGACTATTATTCACGTTTACGTAGAGCTGTTGTTGAATGCAATTACGGCAACCTTGCGGATCGGATGCTTCGTGATAAAATCATTCAAGGGTTGGCTGATAAATAGCTACAAGAGCGATTAATTCGCGAAACTAGTAGAAAAAAGAAGACGTTGCAAGAAATTGTATCTGAATGTAAAACGGCCGAGCATAGTGCTGGCCGCGGAAATGTGCGATAAAACCAGAAGATTGAATGTCGATGCAATGAAGTGGGAGGATGGCCGTGAACGATATCATAAAAGAGAAATATTTTGTAAATACTGTGGCAGATCCCACGAACCAAAGAAATGTCCAGCCTTCGGTACAAAATGCAGAAACTGTGAAATAAAAAAAAATCATTGGTCGAAAGTATGTGTGGAATAAAGTAAACAACAGTCAACAGGTGCGACGACTAAATGCAGTGGAACAGAATAATGACAGTGATACTAAGTTTGTTTATTTGGGTGAACTGAAATATATAAATCAACTTGAGAGTAAAAAATCAAATTCTGTATGGCTACAAAAATTAAAAGTAAATGAAAATGATGTTATATTTAAGCTAGATACAGGTTCTCAAGTCAATGTTATTCCAAAGAGTCAAATATTAAAATGGAGTGAAAAGCCAATGGTGAGAAAATGCAAACAACCTATACTGGATTACTGTGACAACGTTGTATCAATTCTAGGTGAGTGTTTTCTTAATTGCAAAACTTTAAAGAAAAATATGACATGTAGATTTTTAGTAACCTCTTTAAATGCTAGTCCAATATTAGGGCTCGAAGCCTGTGAGAAATTAGAACTTATCCAAAGACTTAATAATGTTATAAAGACCATGTATAATTTTTTCCATCAAACACCCGAAGATATTGTCCAGCAGTTTTCTGATGTATTTACAGGAATTGGTCGCTTGAATCGTGTTGTAAAAATAAAATTAAAAGACCACTATATTCCTCACATAGCGGCCCCACGTAAGATACCACTAGCTCTAAATCACAAAGTAAAGAATGAGTTGCAGAATATGGTAGAATCTGGAATAATTGCAAAAGTGGATGAACCAACAGAATGGGTAAATAATATGGTTGTCATTAACTCGCCAAAAATATTGCGCATCTGTTTAGATCCAAGGCCTCTAAATGAAGTAATTCGTCGACCTCGCTACTCTATACCAACAGCTGATAGTCTTATTGCACGACTTCAAGGATGCAAAATATTTACTATCTTAGATGCAAAAAATGGTTTTGGGCAATTGCCATTAGATAGAGAATCTTCATATTTAACTAAATTTACAACACCTTGGGGACGGTTCAGATATTTAGTTCAGACTTTTGGGCTTAATAATGCTGCATTAGAGTTTCAGATGGCTGTGGAGAACACGTTTGAAGATATGCCTGAAGTAAACCCTTACTTTGATGATATAACCTTTGGAACATCCTCTATTGAAAATCACTGCCAGTTACTACATAAAGTTTTAACTCGTACTAGAGAAGCAAATCTTAAATTTAACCTTGCCAAGACCCAGTTGTCAAAATCTTCTGTGAATTACTTAGGCCACATATTATCTGACAAAGGAATAGAACCAGATCCTAAAAAGATAATGGCTGTAACTGAATTGCGCCAAAGAATCGAGAGGACTTACAGAGGTTTCTTGGCATGATAACATACTTAGCTAAGTTTACGCCTCATCTCTCAAATCTAACCCATTCATTGAGACAGCTTTTGAAACAGGATACACAGTGGTTGTGAGATGAAAATGTTCAACGGGACTTTGAACTAATAAAAGGAACTTTAGTACAAGTTCCATGTTTACAGTATTTTGATAAAGACAAAGCTGTAACCGTTTCAGTGGATGCCAGCCGTTTTGGCTTGGGAGCTGTTTTACTGCAATATAATAAACCAGTTGCATATGGTTCTGCATCATTAACTGAAACACAGCAACGGTATGCTCAAATCGAAAAAGAGTTACTCGCTGTAATTTTCGGCCTTGAACATTTCAATTATTATACATATGGAAGACCAGTTGAAGTACAGACAGACCACAAGCCATTGTTAGGATTAAGCAAAAAGCAGTATGACGCCATATCACCGAGACTTCAACGTATGCTTCTCAGGCTTAATAGGTATGATTACAAGCTTGACTATGTCCCCGGAAAACTTCTTCTGATAGCCGATACACTTTCTCGTGCTCAGTTAGTCAAAGAATATTTTGCCGATGAGGAAGAATCAGACAAAAGTGTTAAGATAAATCTACTATCTCATGCATCAGTAAACAAGTGGAAAGAATATGCAACATTTACGACCAATGACAATGAATTGCAAGATGTTTTATACCACATACAAAATGGTTGGCCAGAAACAAAAAATACACGAAATTTCGCTAAGCCTTATTGGCATTGCAAAGAAGAATTGTACTGTACAGATGAAGGTATAATTTGTCGCGGTAAAAGACTTGTTGTGCCAAAGATCGCGAGAGCAGAAATATTACAAAAGTTGCATTTAACACATAGGGGTATAATGGCTTGTAAAATGAAAGCAAGAGAATACTTTTATTGGCCATCAATGAACTGTGACATTGAAACTTTTATTGAGAAATGTAAAACTTGCCAGCAGAACCAGCGTAACAATCAAAAGGAAATTTTGTTTGATCAAGATGTTCCAGAGAAGCCCTGGCAAAAGGTTGGTTGTGATTTTTTTTATCTAAAAGGCCAGCAATATCTGTCATTAATTGATTATTTCTCAAAATATGCTGAAGTCCAAATAGTTAAGAATAATAATGCACCAAATGTCATAATTGCCTTCAAATCTATTTTTGCAAGACATGGAATTTCAGAGGAGTTGGTCAGCGATGGGGGACCACCATTCAATTCAGAGGAAGTGAAAAAAAATTTCAAAGAATGGAATGTGGAACATAACCTCATATCACCATACTTTCCTAGAGCTAACGGTCAAGCTGAAAGAGCCGTGCAAACAATACAAAAATCCATAATTAAGGCATTACAGGATGAAAAAGATCTATATATGGTCTTATTAGACTATTAGTCTTATTAGTTTTATTAGTCGTATTCAACCATATCAAGATCTCCCCTCTCCAGCTGAACTATTAATGGGCAGACGACTGAGGTCTCTTTTGCCATGTCATCCAGAAAAACTTAGGCCAAATTTTCCGTTAGCTGAAGCAAAGGAGTCTTTAGAGAAGCGACAGATGATTCAAAATAAATATGCTAACAAGCATAGTACACAACTCTCAAATTTGAAAGATAAGGCAAGAGTTTGGTTTCGCCAAAAGACGAACGAACCATGGAAGCAAGGAACTGTCATTCAGGTTGGTCCTCAAACTCGATCCTACATTATAAAAGGGATAGATGGTAATATTTACAGAAGAAACAGATTTTACATCCGCCTGATAAATCCGAATTAAGTCAATTTGTGAGATCAGTAGAAGATTTTTATCCAGCAACTGGAGATTCAGATACAATAGAAACAATAGATAATAAAACAGCTAAATTACAAACGGTGCTGCCTCAAGTGCCTCTACGGAAATCTTCAAGAACAATTGTAAAACCTCAACGCTATAAAGACAACTAAACTAAACTATGTTAAATTTAAAACTTTAAATGATTTATAATTTTTAATACTTTTTAAATATCCATTGCCTTCATAACTCTCTTGTTTATTTAAGAAAAGGGGGCATGTAATGTATTTAATATGTTTGCACCTGATGGCAGCACATACTAGGTAGTACTACTACTTTAACTCGGTGGTCTCGTGTGGTTCTAATAAAATGGCCTACTAAGATATATCAGTTGACTCTTTCAATTTGTTGTTGTTTCTAACGGTGATTTCGATAATGTTTTGTTGATAAGTTAATTACTTACCAAATGGATTGTGAAAATGGATGACTCTTTTAATTTATTGTTGTTTCTAATGGAGATTTTGATCTTTTTTTTTTTTGTTGATAAGTTAATTACGTATCAAATATTACGTTCCATCAGAATATGCGCGAATTTTCTCTTTTACCTAATATTGTTACAAAATCGTTTTACTCTTCCTGTAACTGTTCGTCTTCTCCCATGGTTACAAATTATCTTTGATGTATCTAAAATTATTGTTCTTTGATTTCAGGCTCTACAGAATCACCATGAATGAATTTTCCTTGTGAAATTAAATAAGATTAAACATAAAAGAATTATTGAGGGATTCAAAACCATAGTAGGCCAAGCCCATTAAAAAAAAATGGGATAGTCCATTTAGAAGGCGCATGAAGTCTATCTGTTATATCAACTACCACAGCTAGCTAAGTCTGTTTTCCTATACTTTCTCATATATTTCATATGTTTACACGCTTGGTTTACTGAGGGAGTGGATAAAACAGATTTTATGTACCTTCTAAAAGGACTATCTCATTTGTTTTTCAAAATGGGCTTTGTCTACTATAGTTGTGAGCCCCTTAATCATTCTTTTAAATCATATTGATTATAATTTTGATTAAGTTTGTCATCTGCTAAAACAAACAATAAAATAAAATGATATACGTGGTGTGTTCACAAAGTTTCAAGACTGGTCTGATAATTCAAAATTTATTAAACATTTTTGTACCGCGAACTAAAATTCTTCGAAATATGACCCTTGGGCATCAACATACCGCTGCCAGCGTTTTTTCCATTGTTCATAGGTCCCATAGAAGTCTTCTCACGAAAGGCTGTTAAGGAACCTCGTCGAAGCTGTCTAGATCGCTGGAATCGTGTCGAATCGCTTCCCTTTCAGGTCTTTCTTGACCCGGGAGAACAAAAAAAAGTTGCTGGAAAAAAGGTCGGGGCTGTAAGGGACTTGCAACAGTATTGTCACGTTAAATATAACAAAAACTGATGGAGCATTCCACAGAAAAACTGACCTGACCCGTCGCGTCCACCCAGACATCAGAAACGATAAGATTGTTCCAACGACAATGCACCCTCTCATACGTTGCTCGCCGTCGCCGAAGTTTTGGCTATCTTTAACGTGGCAATACTGCAAACCACCAAAGGTTTTTTTTTTCAAAATTATATTAAGGTACCTTAACATGACACTATACAGGCCACTTGACGCATTTATGCGTCATTTATAAAACTATCGTTAAGAACTTCTGAATTCTCCCCAGAAAGTTTGAGTAGTTATTTTCGGGTATTATTATAATAAATATTTCGGGAATAAAATAGACGAAATTAGTTTAAAAATTTTTCTGGTGTGATCTCGAAATTTCTGAATAAAAAAACGAATAGATTTGACAACACTGCTTGCGACCTGTATATTGTTAATATATTTAACACTCATTTTTTTTAATAAAGCGGAAATGAATATAACACCGATTATTATAAAGAAATTACTGTATGAAAAGATAATTTTATTTGTTAAATAAATTATTATGATGCAATTTCTTTTTAAATTTTAGAAAATTTCGAATATTTTTGATACTTTTAAATTTTTGAAAAATAATTCAATATTTGATACCTACCATAAATGTACTCAAGACAAAATTAATCGCAGTTTACTAAATTTTTCTCAATAAATGAATAATTTGAGGTACTAAGAACGCATAAAACTGCAATTTAAGTCATAAAATAATAACTTCCATATACACTGATGTCCAAACGTATTGCATAATTCAATGAATCATTGTTTTCTCAAAAGTTTTTGTTGAAAAACGTTGAAAATTCCTAAACATAATAGAAAACGGTATGAAAACTAGTGGTAATTATGATTTTTTTAAATAATCAAATCAGCCGTTTCAGAGGATTAGACGACGAAAGCGTGAATTGTAAAGTAGTTGGATTGTGTGAATGGTTGACTCTTTTAATTTGTTGGAGCTTCTAATGGTGATTTCGATCATTTTTTATTGATAAGTTAATTACATACCAAATGGGTGAATTTGCGTGTTGTTGTGTCTCGTGTAATCGGTATGATGAAGTCTGGCTGGTGTCAGGTCGCTGTTGCGGAAGCTTTTGGTATCGACTAATTTACGGTTTCGAGACAGCGACACCGTTACGTTTCAACGGAAAATGCTAGTTGAAGTTTCGAGACAGCGACACCGCTACGTTTCAACGGAAAATGCTAGTTGAAGTTTCGAGACAGCGACACCGCTACGTTTCAACGGGAAATGCTAGTTGAAGTTCTCCAGAAGGTCATCCCTGTATAAAATTATCATCAGATGACCGATTTGTGCCATTGACGGCTCCGAGCAGCCTAACAATTGCTGCAAGGGCGACCGATAGCCACCGAGTTAAATGCCGCTTATGGGTCGCTACTTTCGCGATAAACTGCACACAGGCGACTTAGTCAACATGTTTTTTTATGCCAGACGTTCGAAAATATGTGTCTCACTTAACTGAATTTGGCGGTCAGTGGGACATTTCATTAGTAGTCAAAGGGATAAGGAGACATACTACTGTTAAATCTTCAAAACTTCTCATTTTTAAAAAATATTGTGTGTTAAAAAGCTAATTTTCCTGAACATTTCAAAACAAACTGCCCAAAAAAATACCAATAATTACGCTGGGCTAAAACTGTGTTGGTTTCCTTGTAAGCCATTGTTAAAATGATTTGTCCGAAAATGTTAAAAACATCTTTTTTAAGCTGTGCACAAGATTGCTCTGGAATAACTTAATATTCTTACATGCAATCTTTGCGAATTTATAGATTATATATTTTTTTTAATGCAGAACCTATTTATGCATAGATAAACTCCGAAAAAAATATGCAATACTTTCAATTATTTTTTTTAATCTACATTTTGCTATGATATACACGAATTTAGATTCAGTGATAACATAAAAATAAAATATCTAAATGTATAAATCCGGGAAGTTTGAATGTAAAGTTATTATGTAGTTTCGGAGAAATCTTGAGCACAATTTAAATAAAAGCCATTTTTTAGCATTCTGAAATAAATCAATTTATACTGCCCATTTAACCCTTTAATGCATGATTTGATATTTTGTTCGGAAAACATTATATTTGAGTCTATTTTTGTGAATATTTTTGTGAACACTAGAAAAATAGTGAAAAAATTCATTTATGTTTCTGTTGGACATAATGTCATTCCTAAGTTACTTAACAAAAATTGCTCAAAAAATTATAATTTAAAATTATATACTTCGTTTAAAGTGTATACACTGCAAAATAACAACTATTCAACGATATAATAATTTTTACAATGTTTTAAATAGTTTGCAGTTTTAATAATGACTACTTTATGAAAAGATGGAAAAAAACACGCCAGCCGTGCACATTGCAAGCAGTTTCAATAAAAGATGTTCCTCCCTATGATAACAAATCAGAACAAACACAGACTTCACGACCTTAACACGTTAAGTGTCACGTCAATCACCGGTGAATGACAATGAACTTTCCGCTTAGAACGCGTCATTCACCGATAACCGACGGTCTAAAATATTATGTAAAACTAAAAATATATATATCGTTTTAAGTAATTACTGAAAATTTATTTAAAATGTACTTACCTTTTATTTATTACAGGATTATACTTTCTTAAAAATTACTTAAAATATTGTAAATGTTTCAGCTTCAGTGTCAGTTACCGTGGCACTCAACGTGTTAACCCTTTAGTGCGCAGCTTTGCATATATGCAAAAAACTGTGTTTTGAATGTAATAGATTTTTTTCTTATTCTTATATACCTAATTCACACCAGAAAATTAAAATAGCAAGATCTACTTTAATTAATAACAGACATTTTCTATTCAAATAAAGCAAATTAATCATTAAAACTTTCTGGTGTAATGTCAGATTCTCTGAACTACGTAATTTCTAGAACGTATTCTATCATGGGAATTAAAGGGTTAGAGGTTGAGTTATATAAAATAAATAATTATATAAAATAAGGCATTTGGAGACATACTTAATGAAATATTTGCTAATTTGCAATATTTTAGCGTAAAACAGCCACACGACAGTAGTTTTTACTTGTATTGCAGATGAGCAACAGAAGAAAAGATTGACGTATTATATGAAAAGTGTATCTCTGATTTTTTCCATTATTTTTTCCTGTGTAATAAACCTTTCAGAGAATCATATATAATTTTTTTTAAATAAAATAAAAAATCGCGCATTTAAGGGTTAAATGCATATTATCACACCTGAATAACACATAATAGTTCACCAAAAAAAAATAGAAAGCGCCAAATGGCAAAAAAAGGAAACTCCTGAGTTACACTATGCATTTAAGGGTTAACCATTGCTGACAATGAGAATACCGACACATTATTAATCATAACTAGATTAAATATAAGAAATTTTTTATGCGGTTTCTTTTCTTTCACATATATAATTCCTAAACCATCAAAATTTTAAAGATTTGACAGTAGTTTGCCTCCTTAAATACATTTGTGCAAATAATGAATGTCGTTCAAACTTATAACAATAATCCAACCTTATCTCTTTTAAATCCTACACAAAAACACCTACATAAAATATTTACAAATATACAAAATAAATAATCACTGCATTTTCATAAATAGTTTGAAACAGTATATTAAAATACATGAAATTAATAGAAATGTGTTTATTGTTTCTGGTATTCTTGAAAAGTACATTATCATTTATTATTTAAAATTTATTTTTTCAGTTTTTTTACTTTTTTTTCAATATGTTTATTAATATTTAGAAAAAACATAATAAAAAGCAAAAATAACTCACGATAAAATGAAATGACATAAAATAAATATTTGATATCCATAGGAAAACGATATATCAATTGGAATAAATTCATCTCTTGGAAAGAATTTTGTTTAAGCGTAGATATATATAAATATTATGTGTTAAAATTTCATCATTTGTACTAAAAATGTTAAATTATTTCAATATTTAGCAATTACTTTTTGTAAGAGATGCAGATGAAATAAATATGTAGCATTTAAAAAAAGTCTACTAATTAATTAAAATTACTTAACTTGTTGTTCCAAAACAGATTTAAATGAAGTATAACTCAAAAAATACTTACGGAATGAGCTATAATTTTGAATTTGGATTTTTGATGCTTCTAAAAATCCATTTCCGTTAAAAAATTGTAGTTTACAATTTAAATTTTTCGAATATTAATTCTATATATTATACACTTTGAAATTCATATTTGAAAAAAAATATGAATTGTAACCTATCACATATTTAATACAAAAAGTTTCAAGAAGCTCCAAATATGCGAATCCATATTTACAGCTCATTCTGAATAGTTCTTGTTATCCAAAGGTAAAATTTACCGAGGAATCCAAATGTGATAGGTTAGAAATTAAAAAAACTTTTTTTTTTCACTTCTATGTGTAGTCGGTTTTTTAAGAAACTTAAGATATTATTAATTAGTAGACGTTATTATCAATAAAATGGTACTAGACAAATTTTTATAAGATGATAAGAGAATGTTTACCTTCTTAACTTACATTTTTTTTCATATTAGTAACTCGGAAATGAGTCAGTACTGTCCAAAGATGACCAAAAGCGTTTGTCTCCAAATGGTCATGTGATAGTTCACATTCGTAATTAAATACGATTATGATGTTCGAGTTGTAGCAGTCTATCCACATAATAAATGACTCAAAATTTCCCCTAATTAATAATGTTTTAATTTATTTTAAATGTAGGTAAATTATAAAATCCATGCAGCAGCATTGTTTTATTTACTTGTCTGGAAAGTCTTTCTTATACCCTGCACAAACGCTGTTTTTCTTACTTAACAGGAACTTTTTCATAATAAACGCACAACAGTGGTTTCAAAAACGGCCCATCAATATTTGCAATTTATGGCTACAACAAAAATAGCGCGTTATAGGACATTCGCACAATCTTTTGACTTTTATGTCCCTGAATTATAATTTTTATTTTAGTACATATTCTTGTTTTTGTTTTTATTTCATATACTAGGGAACATCCCACTGCATGATTGCATAACGATATTAACGAGATAAATATGTTTTGGACGATGTTGGGGATCCAAATACCAGGAAAACTCCTATACCGCCCCGTGTCCTTGATGCTGATTTCTAAGTTTAGAGCTTTCTGCATAAAATTGTTTCAATAAAAGTAATTCGATGTAATTCTTTCCCAAAACTGAGACAATTGTTTTATATAAATATATAGCAAAAAAATAACCTGCACACATTTTTTCGGTTGATATTATTTTTTAACTCTGTCCCTAGGTTTTAGATTCCTTACCTTTCCTCTTCCTAAACTTATACAGAAAATCACTTCAGATGCAGCCACAGAATTTTTTTGAAGCTTTTTCTCATGCAGAAGTATGCTAGAGAAAGAAAGTCTAAAATTATTTGACAGGAAATATACTGCAGAACTTAAATCAGCATTTAAATATCAATTTCAAGCATCGTGGCTTTACTGGTAGTCTTACCGTCCTCAATGTTTATTCCTGCACTTTTCGAGGTAAATTAATTTTTTATTATTATTTAATCCAATGTAAGTAACTGTTTCTAAAAATCAATGAACCTTGTGGCTATTACTTAGTCTTAACATGATTTGCCTAAAAATAGTGGTAATTATCCTTACCGTTCCATCCTTACCATCCCATTTTTACTATACCAACCATCCCCTCTTTTTTTTCCTTTCGTCCCTTCTTTAACACCCCTTTAAGACAATGTTATACCAAAATTTACTAAAAATACTACATTGTTATTATTTCTTATTTGAGTGTCCTGTGGGTACTATGCAAATTCATTATAAGTAAAAATTTAGAAGAAAATAGAAGTTATAGTGGTAAAATGGTAAGGAAAATTAAACTCGCAAGTTTAACTTAAACCTCAGTTAAATAAATAATAATAAAAAAAATTCGCTGTTGACTATTTTTTCTTTATTTCGAATCATTAAGGCATTCGTGTATCAGATTAAAATGTTATTTTAGTAAGTTTAATTTCACCAGATTTTTATTTCCCGAAGGTCAAAAGATTGTGAGAATGCTCCTTATAGAGAAGTTCTAACTATGGAATGAGTCGGATCTAGCGAGTCAATCGGTCAGTAAATCAGTGAATCACGCTGTTTAAGTTATCGATGTATATGTGTTCGTTTATGTGTGTATGGGTATCATCTTTTGGATCATCATCGTCTTGGCTTATTTAGTTTTTAATTCAATATTTTATTTTTTGAATTATGTGGATTTTCTCCTCATTGTTTTAGGCTAATATATATTTTTTTATGTATATATATTTAATATTTTGTTTCATATTATATTTTTAATTTTCTGCATGTTCGTAAAAGGTAAGAAAAATTGTTTTCATTTTTCGTTAATGTATTACTAAGTCAGAAACATGTTTATTTATTTCTGCTAAAAATTTGCAAAATTCCATTGAATAAACTTTCTTCAGAAAATGAACTTATCTAATGCAGTTTATTTTAAATAAATTATAATTTTCGGCAAAATATTGCGTTAGCACAGTTTTAGAATTTTTAAAATAGTTGTTTATACTCTACACATATATAGAAAGGCTATTACCGAATTTTGTTATCTAAAGGGGAAAATGTGTTGATTTTGTTTACGAGACTGTTCTAGACAATTAAAAGTTAATGTTCAAAGTAGTTTTTATTTAAAACTGTTTGCTAAATAAGATTCAATTTTTATACAACATGAAACAGGAGGATCATCATGACTCATGATGAAACTGAAAAGAAAGTTCACAAATTAAGGTTTGAACCTTAACACTTTTTTACACGAACCCGATCAGATCCCCGATGCAGGTCGGGTCGGAATGATGATAATTTTTCTTTGCAGGTCGGGTCGGAATGATGATAATTTTTCTTTGCAGGTCGGATTCGGATTGGGTTGATTTTAAAAGTTTCAGGCTTTTGACTCTTTTCAGTTCGAGTTGACCCGATATTTCAAAAGAAAGTCCTATGTATTTTTTTTAAACTGTATTTGAATATTAATGAGTATATATGTGTTTATTTTGATATGAAAAATATAAATTTGCTATTTGAGATGCAATTGCAGACTACTTTTCCACAATTTTATTAAAATATAAATTAATTTCTATTACTTTGGATTCGGGTCGGTTTCGGGTTGACGATTTTGTTGTTGTTGTTGTTTCAAACCTTTTCAGCGTTCAGCACAATGCCAAGTTTAAACTTTGAACAAGGGTTCTGTTTAGCTACACTGAAAAAAAAAAAGATTATTACTATGCTAAATGTAGTTTTATGAAATGCCAAACGAAGTTTAAATATGCATTACTTTTGTTGTCATTATCGAATTAATTTCATCATAAACAGATTAGGATAAGATTTAAAAAAAAGCGTTATACAGAATAGCACTATTTGATATTATTTAGGCTGCTTCGAACTTTTATGGTATACCCATTCTTACTTTTCTCGTATGTACAGCTATACCCAACTCTACATTGTACAGATTTTTCATAAAGTCTTATTATTCTTTTAGCAACGATTTTTTTAATAATTCAGTTAATAATTCATATATATATTGTACGGAACCCTCTGAGTTTTACTCGCACTTCACCGTTTATTTATTTTGTGACGTCAGACTATTTCACTATTAGAAAAGTAATTCTTTTTGTCACAATTCTTCGAAATTTTTATGGGTTATAAATGTAATTTTTCCTAAACCTCTGTAAAATTTTCATGCTAAAATATTGATATTTAATTGTAAAAAAAAAACAGTTTGCTTCTCCCTTTTTTTCCTTTCTCCAAATCGAAATCCAATGGGAATTTTTTAAAATTTTCAAATTGATTATTTTACCTTAAAATCTTAGTATTTCTAAACAAAAATTTGCTAAAACAAAATTTTAGAACAATAACGCAAAAATAAGTTTAGATTATAACTGTAAGTAATACGCAATGTTAACTCTATGGAAAATTCTTTAATTTTCAAACTAATTATTTTGTCCCTAAATACGACAATTTCAAACCCAAAGTTATACTTGATTATTATTTAAAAGATTAGTATATTGTATAAAATTTCAGTGCGATTGTATAAAAATAAGTGTATTTTCTAATCAAAATGTGTGTACTGATAATCATATGGATAATAGCGCAAAAAAAAGAAAGTCGCCAAAAGTGATTTTGGGAAATGAATTTTATTCAAATCAATCTTTAGTTTTTTTCATAATTAAAAGAAAAAAAAATGTTCTTAATGTCCAAACTTTTTGAAATTTTTATCGGTTATAAATATAATAGTTTTGCAGCATGTGTAAAAATACTTATAACTAATACTTATAGCTATTGTTTAAGAGAAGGTTACCATTCAATAAGCTACTAGAAAGGTGCGGTGAAGCTTGAAATATTTAAGCAGTTACAGTTAATTGAAAGCGAGAGCGGACCAGCTGAAAATATATATATATATATATATGCGAAACCCAGCGGGATACAGTCGCACCCGTGCCGAATTCTTTGTTTTGTAAATACAGAAATCTGTTGCTAACTAGGAGTTCCAAAATATAATAATTAACTAAATAATTAATTTTATACTATTTTTCTTTGGAAAAACCTTAAACGCGTTTTTCTTCAAGCGATATTTTTCAGCGCGCGTCTAATAAATTGTTTAAATGGATCAATCAATCTACTTTTTTCTTTTTAAAAATTCAAGATCATTTAGTGTTTGCGGCAATAAACCCTTCATATGTAAACACACACACATATATATATATATATATATATATTAAGCCAGGTTAAAGAAAATAAAGGTCAAGTGTGAGTATTACTCGCGTTCATCGCGTTCAGATGGTTCCGTACAATAAATATATGAATTATCAACTGTATTACTAAAAAAAATCTTTGCTAAAAGAATAATAAAACGTTGTAAAAAATTATACAATGTAGGGTTGCGTATAGCTGTATACAGAGCGTCTCAAAAGTATATGGACAGGTGATGTTTTGAAATAACAGTTTAAAAAATGAAGCAATAATTAGGGAAAAAATAATAGGCATGTGGAATCATTACTTAAGTTATTACAACAAAGAAATACAGTGTAAGGTTTACAGAATTTTTGTACAAAAAATCAAAATCAAAATAGGCTGTCCTAAAAATATATGCACTTATCCAATATTTTGCATTTAAATTCAAATTTAGGATACATTCTTTTAAATCATCTTAAATATCATATCAGGCATGCTCCGAACTCGTGTTTGGATATCCTGTGATTGTAAAGAAAATCAACTCTGCTCTACTTGTTGCTTTAATTTCTGAATAGTCGAAAACTGACGACCATGGGCATAAACCTCTCGTGCAAGTACTATCCAAAGATTTTTAATTGGATTCAGGCCTTGGCTGATGGCTGACCAATCTGTAACAGTCACTTGATTCTGCGTAAACCAAGCTGTTGTTGAGTGGGAGGTATAATCGACGCTATCTCCTGTTGGAATTTCCAGCTTTCCCGTTCTAAGGTGTTTCCAATTCGAAGTATAGATTACTTTTGAGGACATTTTGATAATCCCTAGAGCACTGTGAACCATTAAGAAAAGCAATATCAGTTGTTCCGTTGAAGCAGAACGCACCCCGCACCATGAGAGAACCCACTCCTTGTTGACGACTAAAAAACTCACAAGATTCTCATCCTAGACATCCCAATAATGTACCCAGCCATCAGAGCCATCAAAATTGAATTTTTTTCGTCACTGAAGAAAACATTTTACCATTCATTCTTTCAATGCATATTTTTTTAGTCCAAAAAACGCGTCCCTTTCCATGGTGCAATTTCAACATAGTGTCCAACACATTCTGCGATTTCTAAGATATTTGCTTGCTTGTATGCGACGGTGAACACTAGGTCTCGAAATAGGAAACTCATCGCAATTTCACAACCAGACTTCTCCGGGTTTGATACTGCTCGTCTCTATCTCTCTATGTTGTAGCTGAGATGTTTTTATTGGTCGGACGAAACACTTTTTTTGCAATCGCATTGTCACCTTTCAGTAAAATTTCATAAATTCCAGATCTGCTACGCATCATTTGTTTAGCAGTATCAGAAACGTTAACATTTTAAGTCTTTAAACGCCAAGTTTTAGGTATATCAGCTGCAGAGAATTGAACGTTGCGAGGTATTATCCAACTTTCGAGAATTGAAGAACCAGCAGTGATTTTGTAATTCGAGGTGGTTATGTCACATGTACATAACGCAAAATACGCAATTTTTTTATACGATGGTAATAAAAGCATCTTTTCATTGTGCATATTTTTGAGACAGCTTATTTTGAATTTTATTTTTTTACAACCGATCTCTGATAGAAGCATATTTCTGTATTGTAATAAATTTATGTATGATTTCCATATGCTAATTATTTTTTATTATTATCGCTTCGTTTTCTGAACTGTTATTTCAAACAATAGCCTGTCCATATACTTTTGAGACACACTGTATACTAGAAAAGTATGAATGGGTATACCATAAAAGTTCAAAGAGATATGAAACCTGAATAATAAATATTTCTATTCTGTCTAACTCTTTTTTTTATCTTATCCTAATCTAATTATAATGAACTTAATTAGGTACTCCGGTACTTCGATTACTCCGGAGTTGTTAACCGAAGTGTCGGAGGAATTGGACTTTAGGTTGGATCTGTGCCGTATAAGTAAAGGTGCTCATATTAAACATTTGTGAGAAAAACTAGCTTAGTTTACCTTCAATTTCCTGCATGATTCGTTGTAACTAGTCTAAATTAAACTGTTATAATATAATATTGAAACTGGGACCTTTTTTATTTACACCCTGTATTTTACTACAAATTTGAGATCCTTTATAGCGGTGTCACGTGCTCAACGTGCATGTTCAGATCGGAAATTAACGTTCAAACTATAACAACCTACATTTCTTGCGCCCGTGATATTCACGGGCTGTGTCTTTTATTCAGATTGTTTGATTCCAACCAGTTTTATAAAATAGTATAATTATGGCTTTATTATGTTATCATTTTACCTGTCATTAAATTAGGTGAATATTTCTTTTTCAAAAAAGTGGTGCCAATAACCAATTTGAATTTTTAAACCGTAATTTAATGCGACCATTAAGAAGTTAAAGAACTTGGAAAATCTTACCTAAACGAGATCACTTCGACGATTTAGTCAAATAAAGAAATATCAACTTCGTCATAATTGCAGGCTAGCCAAGCTAATAAATACCCAAATTTTTGTACAGAATCCTCTCGGTCAATCAAATTTTATATCCCGTGTATCGACACTAACTTATGATGGCATTTTGCTATAGTTGAATGAAAATATGATACTTTCCGAAATGTATCTTTTATAACATTTAGTTTACCTACATTGTGAATATGATTCTCATTTTATAATAAGAAAATTCATAAAATAAGTACTAAACCTATTTTTTAAATCTAAAATACAAATAACTTTTACCCTCAAAATTCGAAAGATCCTATGCATGGAACGTAAATGCAACGCATCATGAATGCTACGTCGGTAGTGATGTAATAAAAAATACCTTTTACAACTTTAAAATAAAATATATTGAAAAGATATAGATGAATTAATTTGATGACTATTTTGATTACTATTTTGATGATTAAACTTTATGAAAAGGTAATAGTTTATTAAACTTTGTGTAAAGAATGAGTTGAGGCTAAATTTAAAAAGTTTCTATCCCGACATAAACTCTGACGCTGTATCAAAATAGTCCATAAATCGCATTCACTGTTTAATTGTATTTTTTCTAATAAATACATTTAATAATAAACATTATTTTTTCGTTTTAAAAGATTTTGATAACTCCTCTTTTACATTAATGTCACCTTTTATTGTTCCCGTGTGTACGCTTTTTGCCAAAGTTCATTTATCCCTTAGGATAGATCAAACAAAATGTTCTATATACCTAACATATTACGTGAGTCGTGAAATAATTTGAAACTTTGAGGATGGATTGCGTAACAATAAAGTTTGGGGACCGCTGATTTAGAGATTTCGTGCACTCTAAACGAAAGAAAAAATGAACACTAACTGAATTTTATGATGTTTTAAACTACAGTAAATTTCAATAAAACTTTTATATTCCATATTTTACGTGAGCAAATTTGATTAGGCCTCTCCTTTTAGGCCTAGTGTTTTTTTTTTTTTTTTTAATTGGCTTCAACAATTTTAGGTATAAATTTTATATGATGTCAGTATCTTAGTTAAGAAGTTATAAACGACATTTCATGTGAAAATTATAATACTTGAATTTCAAATCATGATATTCAAACACGTCCTTTGCGTCTTTTTTGCACAAAACAATTTTATTTTTATTTTTAATTAATTAATTTTTTAAAAAAATTGTAAAAAATAACAATACATCTGTTGATGCAAATATTTTTTACGTTTAAAAATAAATATTAACTCTCTTTCCTGTAAATTCAAATTCCGGGATTCTAATTTTCATTTAAATGAACGCAACTAAATATACTTGAATATGATAAATAATTAAATATGTTTTTCTAGTAAACATCACCTTTTAAAATTATAATTAAATTTTTTGCTAGCGCTTTAAATAAAAACAGAAAAGGCTGTTCTAAATCTTTTTAAAATAATATATTCAGGCTTGCAAATTTCGTCGGAATATATAATTAAAACTTCATCTGATATTATAAAAAAAATACATGTTTTCATCAAGGAACTATGAAAATCTGTTTAATTAATTTTTCATGAAGCTTTATACAAATGAGGACAATGCTATTGATTATTTCTGATCTTTATTTGTATATTAAAAAGCAAATTTATATCATAAACGGTAAACGTTTAAAATTTATTTCAAAATAAAGGTATTTGTTAAGTTTTGTAACTACTCTCGTCTATATTAAATTTGACAATTTTTTACATCAAATTTTTTTAAACATGGAGGAAAAGACACGATCAGTTTGGTTAAGACACATAAATATTTTGTAATTTTTAAAGGACTTTTACTGCCGACACAACAGCGAGGCTTACTCTTGTGACCCGAAAAGCTTTTGGTTTCCGTCTGTTTGTCTGTCTGTCTGTTCCTCGTTAACTATCGTAAAAAGCGTCCAACTAAGTTGATATTTAGTAGGTGTGATTTCGAGTACCCTGATTTAGCTTTGGTTAAATTTGGTTGATTCGTTCGAAAAATGTAGGACATTTATGTAGTATCAAGACAGCCGATGAGGATGGAATGTCTTTAAATTTTAAATATGAAGAATATTAAATACTAACTGCCATATACAAAATTATTAGGTAGATTTCGTATGAAATACTACCTATTACATTCTCCCCTAAGTTGGAATTTCTGAAAAAATTTTGCAGATCTACACCGATCATGACCCCTAGAACTCAAAACCACCCTCAGTAAAAAACATGATATATATATATATATATATATATATATATATTTATATATATATATATATATATACCGGGTGTCCCAAAAAGGACTGACTGATTTTAAAATTCAATAACTTGCAAACGGTGACAGATATTTAAAAAATTCTTGCAGGAGGGTTATGCACAAGGTCAAAAGTTTTTTTACAGTGATTTTCAATTTTAGTTCGAATTACAAACAATAGATGGCGCTGCGATCAATAGACGCTGAATTCAGGCTCGATTTTTGGTACTTCGTGGCCCGGATAATACATTTCCATCTCCTTTTTCAGCATGGAACAAGATAAAGGACCAGAAATCGAGCCTGTATTTAGCGACTATTGCTTACAGCGCCATCTATTGTTTGTAATTCGAACTAAAATCGAAAATCACTGTTAAAAAACTTTTGACCTTATGCATAACCCTCCTGCAAGAATTTTTTAAATATCTGTCACCGTTTGCAAGTTATTGAATTTTAAAATCAGTCAGTCCTTTTTGGGACACCCGGTATATATATATATATATATATATATATATATATATATATATATATATATTTATATATATATATATATTTATATATATCACTTTCTTCTGGACACGATAACTTCCATAATTCTGCACAAATCTCTTCGAAACTGATACATAAAATCAAGGGGCATAAAATCTTGGTCAAGTTCGTTAATGAGCAAAATCCGACCAAGGGAATGGAAATAGGGAGGGGTTTTGTGAAAACCGAAAAAACCCCATAACTTCTTCATTTTTTTACATATCATATTTGTTTAAAGTTTTTAATACTTCTAAAATTTGGTCCAAAAGTTTATGTATCAAAGATTTTTGATAAAGTTAAACATGGGCTCAAGGGGCGCAAAAAAAATAGGGTTTTAGGGAGAAAAAAATCATAACTTCGCCAATTCTTCCCAAGATATCAAATCCAACTAAATTTATTATAAATCTTCTTAATATTATCTACAACTTTTATATTGACAAGTTTTTGATAGGAACAATTCGTACCGCAAAAAAAATTAAAAACAAAAACAAAAAGGGGACACAATCAATTGGTAGATTCTCTTATTCAGAAACTATATAATGTACCGTAATGATCGATTTTTTGATAAAGGCGGAATATATTTCAAAAAATAATGTCAAAGTGGGCATTTTGGACCGAATTTTTCGAAGCGATTGTGTTAAAAACGAAAAATATTGTCCTGCTGAGAAAATAATTGTTTATAAATCAAGTTTTAATCAATTGAACGAAAAATAAAAACACAGGTCGCTTATAAATCTTTTCAAAAATCACGTCCGCAAGTTTCATATTTTTTCTATTAAAAATGAATCTGAAAATGTGCCAGAAAATTTCGAGTTGTTGAGCATGGAAAAGTATACCGCCTTAACATGATTCTGATAAAATCAGCTCTTATATAAAAATGAAATAAAAACTCGTCAAAAGCGGCCAGATAAAATTTTTAAAGTGGGTTTATCTCTAAACTTGATTTAGTTTTTGTTGGTGAAATTAGTACTTAACTTCGAAATTTACCTCCGCCTGTAGGCCGGGGCGGCAGGGATTTTTTACATTTGAAAAAATCTATATACACTTTTGCTATTATTTATGAATAATATATTGTTTTTATACAATGTATACAAATAATAGGATGTATTTATAAACAACAAACCACTCATATCACATATATTAAAATGTAAAGACAATTCTGTAAGATTAAGATCAGTAAGAGCAAAACTGACACATTTGCGCATGCGTCAACTCTTTTTCGAACCTCTTCAATTTAGAGGAATGTTGAGAGAGTCCCTGCTAGCGTAGCGATCAAAAGCAGCAGTTTAAAGCTCTGAGTTTTTTGTAGAGGACGTGGGTTCGAGCCCAAAGTCTGGCAAAATGATTTCTGCAATTTTTTTTTACGATGATTCTCTTCAATAATGACCTGTTTTATTAGCAGGAGAAGTTTTATGATTTTTATTTTGTTATTATTATTATTTGAATGCTTTATAATGCGTTATATTTTCTGACCATTATCAAGAATATAGAAAAGTTTCCGAAAAAAGGAAAAAGAAAACGGAAAGAAAAATAATATTCATATAAGAACTATAAAAAAAAAAAAACTTCTTTGATATCTATAGTTTAATATTTTTAAAAAATGTATAAAAATTTAAAATAAAATTCAAGTAATGAAAAAATATATTTTATAAATTGCTAGCTGCATCACGTTTCAAATTAGACTTTTATAGAATGCGACTGATAAAAATAAAATTCATGACAACTTTTAATGGTTGGTCAGTTTAAAAAAAAGAATATTGTTATTATATATATATATATATATATATAAGTGAGACCACAGCAAGTAAAAATAAATGCTCTATATCCAATATTTTTAGTTAAACTTCTGATGAAAAGCAAGCATAATTGGTTGTAAATTATAAACTTGTGTGTGCGGTTTTTTTTTTACTTCATAGAATAGGTTAGACTGACAGCACCATCTATCGCTTTAAACCAATAGAAATCACTTATAGAATATAGAAATTTGTCACGATTTCAATAATTAGTTTAAAAGCAACTAATTAGAAATTCAAGAATTTTTCTAATGAAACATTCAAGTTATTTTATTTACCGTCAAATCTTGGCGGGTACTATCTAGTCATTTCTTAAAACAAAACTATATTTACTCGGGTGTAAAACCGGTATCTTACCCATATCTGAAATCACCACTCACTCGCTGCAAAATAACGCATATTACTTCTCAAAACAAAACTACACACAATGTATAGTGTTGGGCTTTTTAATATCTGGTGTATAAAGCTTAGGGGCTTCACACAACAAACGTTTCAAAGATTGAAAAGCTGTTTTTTCAACCTCAGACCACGGAATGATCTCTGGAATTTTCTTTTTCGTTAAATCGGTTAAAGACTTGGCGTATTTTTTTATGTAATCATAATGATAATTAAATAATGAAAATGCACTTTTTAGAGATGTTTTGGTTTTAGGTGATTTAGCGTTTCAATAGCATGTAACTTTTCAAGATCTGTTTGATGTCTACATCTGTTTAAACTTATTGGGGAGAATTTGGAATCCCCTAATAAAATATCCGCCAGGTGCGGCAACACTGTGGCATTCCGCATCTGGCTGAATTTTTATTTAGGGATTCCGAATTCTCACCAGTAAGTTTAAATAGTTATTGTTGTTTTACACGATGATGGATATTCCACAAATGAAATAAAATAAAATGGTTATTCAAAATTTTCCGATGTGAATTTCAACACTAGTGAGAAGTTTCTCAATTACTGATAAAGTAGCACTTGTGTCCCCTTGCCTTGAGTATTTCGATGGCAGCGGTTGAAAGTTCACTATCCAAGGTTGCGAAACTTTTATCTCATATTAGTATTTAATTAATAAGCTAGTCAAAATATTTAACATTACGAACAAAAAATTTAGACCATTTCTTTTCATGACATGATGCTTTCCTATGGGAATTTAGTCTTTTTTCAAATTTTTCATTTGTTGAAAAGCAAATGGCGCATTTGAATCGATTTAAATGGTAACTGATAGATACTAATATTTCCCAATGGGGTATTATATTATTCCGTTTTATTGGTAATTTTTTAATACATTTGTCAGATTAGTTAAATTAGATGTATATCATTTGATGGAACTCTTTTCATCCGTTCGAATATTGTAAAACAATTTGTTTTATCACGTTTTTTTTTTTTTTGAGTAAGTATATGCATACGTACTGAAAATCTCAAGCTCAAAAGTGAAATTTATTATATTGACCAACCTTGATTGGTAATTATTAATAATAACCTGTTAATTTGATAAATTATCATAAATTAATCATATTAACCGGTTTGTTAGGATATTGTTTGGCAATTATTAATAATAACCGGTTATATTAATAATAACCGATTAATCAAATTGACCGTAACATATATAAAATACAAACGGGAATTTAGTCCCGGTTTCTTATACGAGTAACTTGAGTTCTGTTGAATGAATTTTGATGGGACTTGCACTGTCCGTTATATAGAGAATGTTTTAGTATATAATATTTCGTTCTACATGATTTAGTTATGGAATTATGTGGGAATTATCGATAATCAGTTGAACCAGATAATTAAATACGTATTAGTCTTTTTAAAATGTTTCTTCTGAATGGATTTCATTGGACGTTGCACTAGATAATTTTTTCAGGAAATGTTTAAGTGCGTAATATATCGCTCTACATTGCTTAGTTACAGAATTATGTGGGAAAGTTTCAAAAGCAGGTAAACCTAGTTATGAAAGATTAATCTTTTTAAAAAGTTCTACGAAATAAATTTAGATGGAACTTGCATTGTTAGTTATATAATTTTTCAGGCCAGATTTTAGTACATAACCTATAGCTCTACATTGCTTAGTTACAAAATTATGGGGGAAACTTCTATAATCAGGTGAACCCTATTACGAAAGATTAGCCCTTTTAAAAAGTTCTACTACACGGATTTTGATGGGACTTGCATTATTAGTTCGATAATTTTTAAAGATGGTTTTAGTATATTGAACTTCGTCCTACTCTGCTTAGTTATATAATTATAGAGAAACGTTGTATAATCGATTGAACAATAATTATTAAAAAGAAGCATTTAAAAAAGTTCTACTTTACGGATTTTGAAGAGACTTGCACCGTTAGTTAAATAATTTTCCAGGGATGATTTAAATATATTGTATATCGCTCTTTACCAAATACTACTATCAGCTAAAAGAGTTAGTTCATAGCAGTCCAAATTTTTCCTGACAGTAGAAAATGTAATAGCGCAATGGCGTTCGTTTCTTTTTCAGCAATGGGAAAGGACATTCATAGTAAAAGTTCATAGTTACTTTAAAACACAAGGTGAAATTCACTGATATATTTCATTTAATTCAAGGTTCGTTTAGAGAAAACGACCAGCGCAGCGGACAAAGCCTGGTACACTGTAAAAAAATTGTTCATTTTACAATATAATACTGGCAGCTGGGGTGCCAGTTTAAAAACGTAAAAGTAACAGTAATAGAAAGAACAAGTTAGAAATTGCTCGTCAAACATGACAAATGAGGTACATTCGTAATAGTTTTATAAATATTTTTTGCACCTCATATTGCACTGAATGTATATTTTAGTGCACTTCATAAGTGCATATCAGTTTCATTCTATTCGAAAGGCTGTAACATCAATAAAATGCACTTGCAATATTTATTCCCATTGACCGTAATGTAATGGAAAACTTTTGATTGCCCCTGTAATTAAACTATACATACGATTTTCATAAAATTTAAAATGACTCGACAAAATTTTGCAAAAATTATATATTTAAAATTTTAGACCATTCGGAAGGCTTTAACATCACTAAAATGCACTTGCAATACTTTTTTTCCCATTGGCCGTAATGTAACGGAAAGCTTTTGACTGTCCCTGTAATTAAACTATTCATCCGATTTTCATAAAATTTAAAATGACTCGACAAAATTCTGTAACAGTTATCTATTTAAAATTTCAGACCATTCGGTTGGGTAGTTTTTGCTCTGTTATATGCGGACAGACGGACCGAACGACGACTATAGATGCTACGTATTTATATAATTACGTAAAAATTAGCAAGTACTATACCGTTAAGCAGTAATATACTGTTTAATTCATTTATACGATGGTATATTGCTGCTTATTTTACGGTTATAAACTCTGTAACCCTTGCTGCCAGTATTGTATCATAAAATCAACATTTTTATTTTTATTTTTTTATAGTTAGTTATTATATATAATATACAGAATTTTAACCTTTTCATTATATATAATCTTTACTATTTAAAGTTATATAATTTGCATCAACATTTAATATTAATATTGTGTGCATAAAATTCATGAAGATCACATGTAAACATCTAATCGATATCATTAGCTATCAAAAGATTTTATAAGTTAAAAAAAGAATGTTTCCTTCCAAAAGATTTTGATGCAAATAGTATCCTAACTATGATGAATTATGTGGATTATGAGAATCCTGAGCCAACAAAGTTTCTTAAGAGCTTTCTCAGAAGGCATCGTGATAAGTTTTATGTGAAAAAGTACGGTATATATCAAATCTATTTTATCTTTATTGAAAGTGACATGTCCGCGGATATTCTTTTATATTTTATTTGAAAAAAGAAATTTGATCCGAAGTTTAATGTAATGGAGATGGTTTGGGGGGAGGAGAAAGGCTTTTAAAATAATTTTTAATGTAATGAAAGTACCATTACGTTTTTTTAAATTAAGAAAAGATTTTTTTTTTTTCGTATGTCGCTTGAGTAACCTTTATTTTTATTTTTGTGGAACGCTTTCGTAATATTTATTTTATTTATTCTGCGAGCATCAGGCAAAAGAAATTATTTTAAAACATTCTAATCAAGGCATGGAATATCTTTTATTTGAATTTGTCAAAATAAATATCTCAATTTCAAGTAACTTAACATTATTTAGTATTTTTTTTTAATTTATAATATATTTTGTAATAAAAGAAAACAAGAAATTGCTTTTCTTAAAGAAAAACAAACGTTTTTATCTGAATAAAATTTCATTAAATCTTATTAAAAAATACATGTCTTATGAATTAATAATATTTATCGGTCATTTAAAACGCAATTTGAATTGTTCAATCACATTAATTTTTAAAAGCTAAAGTAAATTGTTGCATGTGTTATGTAATAATTCATTTTACAGGGGGGGTTTTTTCTGTGAATATAGACTATCAACAATTTGCCGTTGATGAATGAACATCAGCATATTAAACCGTACACAGCAAATATCTTTTTTTATTGTATGAGTTATGCAGTATCATTTAATTAGTGCGTATTTTAAAAGTTTACTACCCCAAATGTCATTACGTTCTTATAAATATATTCTGCAGTTCCTCAATCTGTAAAATACATTATGCACAGAGAAGATCGGCTTTCTGCTTGTTTTATTACAAACATAATGGTGATTAGTATAACCTAATTAATCAATCTTTTTTTTTTTCATCTATATAATTATTAACTCATTTATGCCTGAATTTTTGTTTTCTCAAATTTGTTGGTAAAACCACTTTAAAATGTTGCAAAATGAACAAGAAATATTCTAAATAATTACGCTAAATTATTTTTGTATGTATTTGATAAAATGTAAACGTACTAAATATGGGAATATCCAGATGTGGAAAAATGCATAATTATATGTTTTGCCTAAATTTATGTAAATTAAGCTTTTAAATTGTATATTATATACGATAATTAGTATTTCTATGAACTATTAAAAAATATATTTATTTCTTTAAGAGTCTAATAAAATTATAAGTATTATTAATAATAAATTAAAAATAATGGTATTTGAGGCTAAAAAATAATTAATTTCAAAATCTTCTTGAAAAGGACTTTATACAAATAACTGTCCCCTAAATGGCTAATAGAAATATGTACCCATTTGCGACTACCGCCCTATATTTTGTACGGTACAAAAATGCATGAAAAATAGACTTAAACGTATAATTTCACAATTTAAAAAAATACGTACTTCAGAGAACTCTACAAGTTAAGATTATGACTTATTTATTTGGATCCTTGATATAAAAAATAGAAATAAACTTACTTTTTACATTTCGCTAACTTGAAAAATGAAATATCTATAAACACTGAAAAAAAAGGCCTTCATTTAAGGGGTCTGAGGACTCTTAAAGCTCTAAAAGTTTCGAAAAATTAATTTTTTTAGATGTTAAACTTATATGTTTTCTAAACATTTTGATATAATTGTTATCTTGAAATTTCCATTAGAACAGAAGTTATGACATTTAGAATTATACTCGCTCAATAGCTGAAGTGGTGTTTCCAAATCTTTGAAGTCATTTTTCTCCAAATGACGTTTTTGGGCATAACGCGCACGATATCTCAAAAACTTCTGAATATTTTTTCATGAAATTTTCAAAACATATGTTTCATGTTAGTCTGTATAAACTGAACCTAAAATTTCCTTTTTATTGTAAAAAGAAAATGTTTTTTTAGGTGTTTATATTGTTGAAATTTTCTAAATTTTGCATTAACTAAATACAACTTTGTATTAAAAATATAAAAGTGCTTTAAATGCAAATTTATTTAGGTTCAGTGTAATTACTATAATCTGGGGTATAAGAAGGTACCAAAATTTTCATTCTAGTTGCTAAATGTATTTTGTAATCGTGCGCATAAGCTGTTATGCCGATTTTCTGCTCGCCAAATGTCTGACAGTTTGGAGCCCCCTGTAAATGCTAATTCTGCATCTTGCAATTTTTCAAATATTTGAAATGAAAGAACATACTTGTATCTTTCATTCCCATTTAAAATTTTGTCTTAATATCAAATACATTTTAAGATATTAAATGTTGAAAATGTTCCTTTTTTTTTTTCCTTTTTCCAATTTTAAGAGTCCTGAGACCCCTTAAGCAAATAAATATCAATCTTATGCTGTCATCTCTCAGTAATAGATAAAGGCATTTATAGACAATTACTTCATACAATTTTCATGATGTAAAGAAGAGGAAAATTATGAAAATTTATTAAAATTCGAAATGCTCCCAAAAATGGGACAGTAGGCATAAATGGGTTAAAGACCTCGATTATAGATCCGAAAGCATTTAATCTGCTCCTATCTTCAGGTTGATCTCAACTGATGTTGAAATTTTTTTTTCGGATGGTTGCAATTCTCAAGTAAAAATTTCACCTTCGTAAAAAAATTTATACACGAATGTGTAATAAACTAATACAGATTTTGCGCTGTTAATTTAGTATGTGTGTCTGCTAAATATATATATATATTTTTTTTTAAGGAAAATGTTTATTTGAGAATTGGTAGCATTCGAAAAACATATATTTCTTGTTATAACCGGGTTGAGAAAACTGGTTAATACGCTGTAAAAACACCTCGGAAATGTTTCTGTATATTGCGAGCCCAAAATAAGCATTTTTCAGGAACGTTTTCTTCTATCGGAAATCTATTAGTTTCTGAGATTTCTGAAGATAAAGTAACGCTTTTCAGAATTACGGGTAACTCAGAAGAGATCGTATTATATTTTCGGAAACTTTCTTTCTAGATGAAGTAACATTTCTCTTTTTACTTTCTTCTAGCTTCAATAGAATTGTAAACAATTTTTTTTACTTCCGGTTTTCGACGAATTTGCATGTTTTAAGGGTCAAAGATCCCGAAAAACATGTTTATACAAAATGTCTGTCAGTCCGTCTGTCCTCAGTGTATCATCGAAAAGTGTATGAAGTTATGCATAGAATTGAACCAAATTTTTTTGTGTATGATTTTGTCTTTGACCAGCAGGTCCTCCTTAACCCCTTGGGGACAAGCGACTGGTATACGTGCCGCATAAGGTGCTCAGAATCCTCGATTATTCTCACCAGTAAATTTTTATTGTAAATTTTGCCTTATTTAATCCGAGCATTTTCCCGATTCAATTAGGCAAAAATTTCTTTTTTAAAGAACCGGTGATGAAAGATTAAAAATTCTGTGAAATGCACTCATCCCAAAAAGGTTAAATTTCGAATTATTCCGTCGGAAGGGGGAGTTGAAGTATCGATTTTTGTATAATTTTCTTGACTTTGGGGGTTTTGTTGTACATCGGTATCTCGTGCAGCGACGGAAACTTCGTATACTGCTAAGTCGGCTATTCGCAGACAACTGGTGTAAAACAAAATAAGGAAAAACTATTGATTTTAATAAATATCATGATCGAGATTAACTCGTTTTTACTCCGATTAATTGACTGAAGCAGAAATTTAGGATGAAAATCAAAGTAGGTAAAATATTGCACTAATAATATTGAAGTATTAGCATTTGTAGCTATTTTTTGAAATATTAAGATGTATGATACAGAAGAAAGTTTTGTGACTGGCTCCTTCAACTAGTTTTTCTGTGTAGGAGCGGCATGGACCAACGGGACCACGCTGTTACTGTTTATCAAACATTTGCTTTATAAAGTGCATTCTTTTAGAGGAAGACGGTATGTTCAGAGACAATTCTTTTTACTGTTCCAAAAGTTTAAAAATTTGTAAAAAAGATTTTATAATGATGGAAAACGTTCGTATTCTAGGTGTGATGTATCATATACCTTTCTTATCTGATTTAAAAAGCAATTAGGGCTGAGAATCGGTTTACTACTTGTAACACAGGAATGTCAGGAGGAATTTGATCTCAAAGTTATGGAAAATGTGCAACGAATATCTTCCTCAAATTCGTTTATTACATGCTCCAAATCAGGAAAGAACACAAAACAAATAACTGAGGCATACTTCGATAAACTAAAAGAATCAATTGTCGATCAGAAAACAATCATGGTGCTGGATAGTTTGAGTTTTCCAAACGGATATACGCCTATGCATCGAGGAATTTGGATTCAATCTGGAGCCTGATTTTCTTCAACCGGCAAGATAAAATTTTTTCAGCCGTTAGACGTTATTTCTTTCAGTAATATAAGAATAAAATAGTGGAATATTCAGAAACTCAGAGTGTATATGGAGATGTCCACAGGAGCAACTAGAGACAACATAATAGAATTGCGTAAGTTGGCCTATAATCAATTATCCTCGCCCTTTAACTAATAACACCTGTGATAACTGCTAAACACCCCTTTCATTGTGTGTACCTGGTTCTGGATACACTCATGCTTTACCCTTTTCTGTTCAGAAATGCACTACCATCCGTAAAGTTACTTTTTCCATCAAGCATAAACTGTCTTCTCTGTAATCTCTGTAATCCGTCAACTGCCTTTCCTAGCACACAGAGCATCTTTCCTGCATAGCTAGTGACCTGGAGAAATCAATGAATGACAGGAATATATTGGTCTATAACTCTTCAACGGTTGCCTAAGGATGTGTAGTTGTAGACATTCCCTTGATCCCCATGGTCAGAGCTCTCCAACGGCACCGCTCTCAACACAATCTCGATCCGGCAGTTAGGGACTTTCCCTAGTAAGACTTAGTTGGATAGTTTTCACGTATTTTCACGTATTCGAATAAAGTTTATTTCATAAAAAAATCTTCGAAATTGTTTTGGATTAATACCATCATTTTGTGTAATGAGCTTTTTTTAAACCATGTACAACAAATTTTCTCGAATTACAGACCTAGCTGGATAGTTTGATCGTTCCCGAATTAGTAAAGGAGCCAAGTTTTGTGAAAATCGTTTGAGCCACTTTCGATATAAAGTAGCATTTTCAGTACTGAGTTTGTTTTAACTTGTCAATCCGAACTTTTGCGATTTAAAAACCTTGCTAGTTCTTTTTCTCGTGCTCCAATTATTATAGGAGGCATATTTCGTGTAAATCACATAACCATTTTTCGATTTATAACAAGTATCATTTTCGGCACTGAGTTTATTCTAACCTACAAAACGAATTTTCTTGAATTCAGCACCTAGTTAGATCATTTTTCCGTGTCCTGTTTAGTATAGGAAGCAAATTTCGTAAAAATCATCCGAGCCGCTTACGGGAAATTCTAATACATCCTAATTACATCATAATCGGGAAAATCGCTTGCTCGCTTAATATGTATGTTAACAAGATTTTTGTATACATAAGGTGACAGAAAATTTTTCTAAAAAATTTATTTATTAAATTTGTTTTAATTTCTTCGCATTTGTTTTTGCATTGCTTTGCGCTTATTTTTGTATTACAGTAGAGCGCCTATTATCCGAACAAGTCAGGACCGACCCTAGTTCGGATTAGCAAAAGTTCGGATAAATGGACAGACAATTTAAGGGAATGTTCCTGAGTATACTAAAATCTTCACACGTTATCCACGCTTCGGACTGACAGCACTAGTTAATACTGGCATGTTTAAAAATTCATTTTTGTCTTTTTAATTTTTTTGTTTACATTTTTTTATCATTTTCTGAACTCCAGCGATAATAATTTAGCAAATAATCTTTCTATTGTTGCTTGCTTCAAAGAAGACATATTCTTTTCAATGTTGCCATATCTCGATTTCTTCTTAAATATGTTAGTTGAATAGGATCAGAGTTCTCCTGCCGTTCGAGCCATTTCATAGTTGTTTCCAAACATTGAAAGGCGTGATTGGATGTGATGGGCTATGTGATGGACTATTATGTGATGGACTAGTATCATTTTCAGAGCAGTCGTTTTCCTGTTCTTCAATTTCTTTTTCATCTTGAATCTCATCTACAATCTCATCATCATTTAAAATATAATATCCAATCTTAATAGAGTGTTTGGATAATTGGAAGTTCGTTTTAAAAAAAGTTTTGAGAGAAATTGGCTGCTCGGATAATTGGAAGTTCGGTTAATTGGAGTTCCGATAATCGGCGCTCTACTGTATTTTGATTTCTAAAATATTTCAAATATTTACTTTTTATATAATATATCTGACATTCTAATATCATGGCATTCTTTTATGTTCGTAATATGCAGGAGGGAATACTGTGGGAATATTCTAGTTCCTTGGGGAAATAAAAGGTGAGTTCTACTCCGCATACATAATCGAGGAAAAACATAGAAACAAAAATGAACCATAAAAACCATTACAATTTCGGGGGGGGGGGGGGCAAAAATGCATCTGCCATTTTCCACTTCTGTGCAACCAAAAAAGGAAGGAATGTGTTAGTTGTTGAAACGGCCGGATAAAAAGGAGTTCTTGGCATTATGCAATCAGTTATGATATTTAATATTTGCAAGCAGAAGGTAATTTAATATTATGTACTGTATTTGAATAATTTTTCTGTAAAGAGAATAATGTTGAACAGTAAATGTATTATAAAGGTGGAGTATGAAATTCTTAATTTACAAAGTTATGGATTTCTGTGTATGATTCTCAGTCTATAAGTATGTCTATGCATATAACTATTCCTATGTTGCTTCCCTTAAAATATTCAAAATCGAAACTGTATTCTTGTAAAGAAAAGTATACAAACAGATTAACCGATAAAATAAATAAATCGTCAGTTACACGTCAAACATTTCAAATGATATAGTGCGTTCGTACTATAGTTAGTTTTATAAATATTCAGAACTTGGCGCAATAGCCGTTGCAATGTTATGCAAAAATGAATGAAATGCAAAATTTATCACGATTATATACATTAAATCCAGTAATACGGAAATAATATGACTCCATCTTAAATAGGGCGTAATCACCATGGCAAACTAGAACCATTATCTATCACGGGATATAATTGAATTAATTACGTATGATAAAATTTAACAGAATGAAGAAAATTTTATTATCTTTTTAAGTTTTCATTCGATGTACATAAAAGTTGAAATGACACGACAAAATTCTGCAACGATTATATATATTAAATTTCAAACCATTCGGTTGGGTAGTTTCTGTACTGTAATATGCGGACAGATGTGCGGACCAGACGGCGACTATAGGTGCTACGTATTTATATGATTGCGAACGCACCTAAAAATCAACTAAAGCCTAAAATAACCTAAAATATTGTTTTACGAATAATGTGATAAAAATATGCAAAGTACCAAAGAAGATACGCAAAGTTATTAAAATGTAACTTTCAAGGTTTGCAGCAAAACGTTTTCCAGTAGTAATATACGTCAAGAAGGAAACCACAATAAAGTTTTTTCGATTGTTTTTCTCTAAAAGTAAAAAAGAAGAACTGAAAAAAAGCTTTATGTACTGATTATTTCAAGAGTACGTATTGTACAATACAATTATGGAGTCAGGTCAGTGCCTGATTAATGCAGGGGCATGCGGGGCAGCTGCACCGTACCCCTTTTTTAAACGGGCCATCATGGAAATAATCAGAATTTTCATTAAAAGTTGCAAAATGGTTAAAAGTGGCCAAAAGTTATCAAAATTCATATAATACACAAAATTCTTCTCTCTTTCTCTCGTCCTCCCTCTTCCCACGCAAAAAGCGAACTATATCATTAATGATTAAAAATGTATTATAAACAACTTAATATTCTATAGTTTTCAAAAGAAATTCTTTATTGACATTTTCTCGTAACGAAGCAAGTTAAAACCATTAATTATGATCAGTTGGGAGTATTCTCTTTTAGAATTTTATTACATCCTTAAATAAAGCAAAGTAAAAGTTTGCAAGCAAATACTCCTGTCTACCAATCCATCCTTCTTTCTACTATTATCCTACTAGTTTAGAAAATATTCTAAAAGTTGTGAACATCTTTTTGTGATTTCTTGTATACAAATGTGAATAGTACATGGTACGAAATTTATGTATACATACTATATGTATGAAATTTAGTACTAGCTATTATTCGTAAACAGTTCCTATCGGTAGATAGAAGGGGGGTCCCCATCATGATGACCTAGATATCCTAAGTCGGTCCTGAGCCAGGTACCTTTTAAAGTGTCCAAAAATAGATTTTTTAATTAGCTTATAATTAAATATGATACTTTGGGAACATTTAAAAACAACCTCCAAAAATTCGCATCAGAAGAGAAGTTATATCTAAGACACTTTGAGTTTTTTCTATATGATCAAGGGGTGATTTTATCTTAAAAGTCAATTTTCTCAAAACGGCGATTTTCATCATTGGGCGCACGATTTCTGAAAAATGGTTGCTTAAAATTTCATGAACTTTTCGCTGAATTTATTAAACGTATAGAGGCACAAATGTCCAATTATTATGTTTCTCGAGTAAGAATTTCACAATTCATCACTACTTTTGCATAAAAAAACCCTCGATATTCCCGGTTTCTTTGAAAAAAAATCTTTCTCTTGGTCTAAAAGTTTTATTTTTTCATCGTAAAATTTTGTCATTCGAAATTTTGACAAAATTTTGCAATTCGGCCATTTTGAAAACACATTATACCTTATATAGAAAAAATCTTGGTTTGTTTTAGCCATTCAAATGTGAAAAATCCTGCGCGCAATGTTTGCAAAAATAATTATTTCGCAAAAATTATGAAACCTATAAAAATAAATTTAAAAACTTTATATGTGTTGAGAACTTTATTGAAAACTTTAACTGATAAAATAAATCTTTCTTAATATGTGTTTTAAATTTTATAATTGAAATTCAATTATATTCATAGATTAAGTGCAATTCTTATAGAGATCACTTCGTCATGTATTTTGATAGTTCAAAGAGTACCTGACCCCGTATTTTTATATCGCTGTTATGTGTAATATCGATGTTCGTAACAATAATTTCCATATATTATTAATAATTTTTCTTATATTTTTTATTGCAGACGGTCTTAACGAATGACACTCGCCACTCAAGAAACGGCGAATAGAAATCTCCTATTTGTATGGGTAGTAACATTTTACCCATACCAGCCAAAGTCATGAGTGATATATTTGTAGAAGACTTCTTAAGATTCATGCGCCACATTTAACGTTTCCTACAAGGAGATATCAAAGAAGTCTAATATTGTTGTTCACACTGTTTTAGTTAAGTCACTTAGCTTAACTTTTTTCAATCGGACATTTCAGAATTACTCTTCTTTAATTATATCGCTGTTATGTGTGATATCAATATTCTTAACGATAATTTTCATATTTTATTCCTGCATAACTTTTCTTATATTTTTTATTGCAGACAGTCTTAGCAAATGACACTCACCATTGGAGAAACGGCGAGTATAAATCTCCAGTTTGTATGGATAGTAAAATTTTTCCCATACCAGTCATAGTCATGAGTGACATATTTGTGCATGCCTTCTTAAGATTCGTGCGCCTCATTTAAACGTTTTCTACAAGGAGATATCAAAGAAGTCTAATATCGTTGTTCATGCTATGGTAATTAAGTTACTTAGCTTAACTTTTTTCAATCGGACATTTCAGAATTAGTCTTCACCCGTTCACATTAACAAACATTTTAAGAGAGTCAACTTAGCCAAACAGATATCTGGGCATGCGCATAAGTTGATAAATTTTTAACTATAATTTCTATACTTAGCTTATTATTGTCTTCATTCTTTGCGGCATGTTCAATAAATAAAACATCAAAATGATCGTTCGAAAAAGGTGATTAAGTACTTGTAAAACTCAACTCTAAATTTAAGATAAATTTCAAGTAATAAAAATTGCTCAGACGACAGAGTTTTACTCAACTCATAGTTGAGAGATGATCTCAAAATGAAAATCGTTTCGGAAACTTGCTCAAGTCGAAAATTCTGATTCCAGAGTTACATATTTGTCTCATATAGGGATGCACAACCTGTGGCCCGTAGGCCAAAATTGGCCTGCAATGGGTTAACGTGTCGCCCGCGAATTTAGTCAATTTATAACTGGAAAAAATTGCAATTTTTGTCCATAGGTCGCAGGAAAAAATCGTGAATTTCGTCAATTTGCCGCGGGAAAGATTGAAAATTTCGTCAGTCAGTTAAGAATCGAGAATTTTGTCGATCAGCTGCGGAAATTTCGTTGACTGGCCAAGGGGAAATTGCAAATTTTGTCGATGATGCGCGAAAAAATCGAAAATTTCATCGATCGGCAGCGGAAAAATCGTAAATTTCGGTAGTTTATCAAGAGGAAAAACGCTAATTTTGTCAATTTTCCGCAGGAAAAATTGTAAATTTCGTCAGTCAGTTAAGAATCGCCAATTATTTCGTTGATTGGGTGCGCAAAAATCACGAATTTCGTCGATCAGGGGCGAAAAAAATCGCAAATTTTGTCGATCGGGCTTTTAAATATCGCGAATTTCGATGGTTGAGCACTAAAAAATTGAGAATTTTGTCGGTTAGGCGCAGAAAAATTGAAAATTTCGTCTGTCGGGGGGCGGAAAATAGCAAATTTTGTCGATCGGGTGCGGAAAATAGCGAATTTTATCGATCGGGCGCAGAAAAATTGAAAATTTCGTCGATCAGGCGTGGAAAAATCTCAAATTTCGTTAATTGGCTTCCTCTCTCCCTTTCGTTTATAAAGTTCACATTTTTTCGGCACTAGCCACTTTCATGCCGTTTTTTAACATTTTTAATAAAACAAAATTTTCTCCCCCGAATAAAATCAAGGAATATTAGCATTCCTTGAAAATAATCCTTGCTATATCTGTGTTATGTATACAAACATAAACTGTTGATGCATCCTTACCAATTGGATATGTTGACTGAGTAGGGGAACCTAGAGGGGTGAAACCACCCCACTCTGAAGCTAATTTTTTGTCTGATCATGTCTGCCACACAGATCACATCCCCGAAATAGATTTCTCTCCACGTTACTGATGTGGCCCTTGACAACCCAGACATTTTTGTAAGTGACCCTTCTCTAAAAAAGGTTGTGCATCCCTAGCCTAAGACTTCTTAAGAATCATGCGCCACATTTAGACTTTTTCTACTAGTAAATAAGAAGATATCAAAGAAGTCTAATATCGTTGTTCACACTATGGTAGTAAAGTCACTTAGCTTAACTTTTTTCAATCGGATATTTCAGAATTAAACTTCATCCGTTCACATTTTCAAACATTTTAAGATATTTAACTTAGCCAAATAGTAGATATATGAGCATGCTCATAAGTTGTAAAATTTTTAATTATAATTTCTATAGTTCTAAAAGGAGATTAAATACTTGTAGAACTCAACTCTAAATTTAATTCAAATTTCAAATAATAAAGATTGTTCAGAAGGCAGAGTTTCACTCAAATCATAGTCAAGAGATGATCTTAAAATTAAGAACGATTCAGAAACTTGCTCAAGTCGAAAATTTTGATTCCAGGTCTTCAAAAAATTCAGTTTAAGTCACTCAACTATCATACTGTGAAGAGGATACTAATTTCCTTTCATTTACCTGAACAAGATTCTAAAAATGTGAATGGCAACCGTCTTCTACCTTATGGTGCGCTAAGGAAAATATTTTTTAAATCACTTTTTCCCCGAGAATAACTGAAAAAGAAGTTTCAGAATACTTCCTATTTAGATATACTATGAAAGTGATGGAGTTAATATTTACAATCTCCATCAGTGCAGCTCCTCGTGAAAAAGTATTTTCCTCCACGAATTGCATTCACGGCTCAAGGAAGATTAGATGCCTTCATGATACCAAAATGAAAAGAAGTGCTATTCATCTTGGTTCATACATGAAGAAATGCAATGAAATTATGGTACTAAAAAAATGTAGTGTTTCTAAAATTAAGCATTCTACTTATAAAAGATGATTTATTTCGAATAACTGCAAAACAATTTGTATTAAATTGTGTTTTGATCACACTTGATTTTTGTTTTAAATAATTTAAATCATTAAAAGTATTTTAGGATACGTATTTTTTCCGTCTGGTTTCGGGTTGGTAAATTTTTGCAACTGGATTTTTGACTTACCAGCCGCATTGACTTGTATATTTTCACTTATACTAAATGTTTTTACAGAGAACGATACTTTTGTACTCTGTATTAAAAATGTGTTCAAAATAATAAAATAAACTTCAAGACGAAAAAGAGAAGGCCGCATTTGAAAATTTTTGGTTTCTCATTGAATTTCCACCATTTTAATTTTTAATATGGAAAGTTTTGATCAGAGTCTTTGCCACAATCTTCTAAAGAGGTACAATAGGCAATTGGAACACGGCAAAATCTTCAGTGGTAAAAAAACAGATTTTTGAAAAGCATAATTTTTCAAGACAATTTCAAATATGGCGTGAAAAATGAAATTCACGATTTGTGCAAAATACTCACTTTTTCTTGGTTGAAAAAAATGCATATTTCGAATTGGTCAAGGGAAAAACTCAATGTAAATTTTCTTTCGTCAGACGATATTTTGCAAAATTTATAAAGCACCTGTAAAAAAAAACTCTACAAAGGCACAAAAAATTAAAAACAGACATAAAAATTAAAAACAGATATTGGAGAGAAATTTGTTTTATTAAATAAATGTACTATTAACGACTGGTTTCAAAAAATATTCTCAGATGAACCAAAATTCAATCATTTTTGCACTCGTCGAAATCAATGCATAAGATGTAAAAAAATAAAAGATGTAATGAAAATAGTATTCTTATAATAGGGTCAAAAAATGCATTCGCCTTGTGTTATGGTAGGGGTTGCATAATTTATCATAAAGATGGTCAAATATTAGTCATGAGAAGATCACTAAATACTTAAAATTATTTAAGTATTAAAAAATAGCATCTATTCCACATAATTTTCAAGGTTTTTAACGGACTTAAAAAATCATTATTGAAAAAATAATAACACTTTTTGCTATAGGACATCTGCGGTAAAGAAATATCATATTTCATTATGAAATTAATCATCAAATGTAAATCAGTCATTTTTAAAAGTTTAGGTATAATGTGGTAAGTAAATCCATGAATTTCATCATTAGTATGATCTTCTAACTTTCAGATTTAAGCCCAATACACAAATTACAGACTGAAATAAGGAAAAAATATTTTTTAAATCTGGAAATATAACTGAAATGAAAACCCTTTGTGGCAACCCTGTATAACATATTCCTGCCTTTCGATATCATAGATTTTCTTTTATGTTCGTAATAGTCCAGAAATATCCTGGTCCTTTTCGGAAATAAAAAACATGCTCTACTCTGCATTCATAATGAAGAAAAACAGTAGCAACAAATATCAACAGTAAAAACCACTAAAATTTGGGGGGGGGGGGGGGGGCAGAAATTATTTTGCTTTTTTTTAGTAATATTTCAAATAAAAAGGGAATAGTCTCTTCTCTGGCCGTTGTTATCGCTAATATATATGCAATTAATAATACTTGTTATACTTATTGTTTTACGCATTTAATCCTTATATTTTTAAATATAGAACATAATAGTTTTATGTAACATTTACTCGATTTGTCTAAAAAATATTGAAATAGCCAAAATACTGCATATTAAGTTTTCTTTTTCTCTCTGATTTTTTGTAAAAAATAAAGGTAATTGAACGCTTAAAATAAGGGTTATTTATTTTCATGTTTCAAATGAGACAACCTTTATTGCTTTATGAATAACCCTGGCAGGTTATAGAACGTCGAATTTAAATCAAAGTACTCGTTTTTCACCAGATGAAAATGATCATCCCATTCCATGCAAAAGTTCTTCATCAATAATTTATAACCCATGTAATGCTTCGATTTAAAAAAAAATAAAGAAACAAACAAACAAACAAACAAGTCGGAAACTGTACGTCAAACGCAGCAAATGAGATGCGTTCGTACTATAACTAGCTTCATAAATATTCAAATCTTGGTGCAATAGCAGTTGAACTCTTATGTTAAAGCGCATGAATACAAAATTTATTACGATTATATATGTTAAATTCAGTAATACGGAAATAATATGACTCCACCTTAAATAGGACGAAATCACCATGGCAACTTAGAATCATTACTTATCATTGGATGTTATTCAATGAATTAGGTATGATAGGATTTAATAGACTAATCACCATGGCAACTTAGAATCATTACCTCTCGTGGGATATCATTGAATTAATTACGTATGATAAGATTTATTGGAATGAAAAAAACTTTTATTAATATCTTTTTAAGTTTGGATTCGATTTTCATAAAGTTTGAAATAACTCGAAAAAATTCTGCAACGATTATATATATTAAAATTCAAACCATTCGGCTGGGTTGTTTTTGCACTGTTATATGGGGACAGACGGACGGACCAGTTGACGACTATAAGTGCTACGTATTACGCGCCTAAAAATAGTTCAAGCAATTTATTTATTAGTTTTATTTTTCTTCGCGCTTAGTTTTGGTTCCATTCTAAAGCAGTATTTTTTCTATATAATATCTTCCTACATTGTAATATCATGGCACTCCTTTATTTTTGTAATATACTGGAAGAAATATTGTGGGAATATTCTAGTTCCTTGGGGAAATAAAACCAGACCTCTACTCCGAATACATAATGAAAGGAAGACATAGAAATAAAAATCAACAATAAAAAAACATCACAATTTTTGGGGGCAAATATTCATCTGCTGTTTTCCAGTGAAATTTCATCAAAAAAAGGAGGAATATATTACTTGTTGAAACGGCCTGATAAAAAAGGGTTCTTTGCATTATGCAAAGAGTTATGATATTTAGTATTTACATGTAGCAGATCATTTAACATTGTGTCTTGCATTTGAATAATTTTTTGAAAGAAAAACAAAGGTAGCAAAGCAAACGTATGATCAAGAGGAAATATGAAACCGCTTATTTTATAAACATACGAATATCTGTCAGTATGTTGAAATGTATATGCATGTGTTTTTGTGCATAAGCATATATTTATTTCTTCGTTAGTATCTAGAAAATAAGCTGTCGTTTTATTAAGCAAACTATAGAAATAAATTAACCTTAAAACAAAGAAAGAAACAGAAAATATTTTCTAAGCCAAATAAATTCTTAAAAAATTACGTTTTAGTTTTTATTAGGGTTCCGTACTTAAAAAGTAAAAACGGAACCTTTATAAGATCACTCCTGAGTCTGTCTGTCAGTCACACCCATTTTACTCGTAAACTATGGAACGTGGAAAGTTCAAATTGGGGGAAGTAATAAAGAATATTGACCCACATATTTACCGATTGTTAAACATTCACAAATATATTTAGAAAAATTGTAGAGGTGCCAATTAAGTTACTTCAAAGAAAAATCTTTTCTTTGTATATCATGTGTGATATCGCGCGAAAGATATCATAACACTGAACTCAAAAATGCATTTCTTTTAAATTTAGGTATTATATTTCCAGAGATACCGTCGAAAATGTAGCGTAAAATATGTTCCACCCCATCTATTTCTGAATTTACTGAAACTAAAATTATGAAAAAACTAGAGGTAGTAGACGTTTATTTAAACTTTGCAGGAAAATTATAGCGATTACCCTAGGTCACATAGTTTATGAGAAAAGCACATTTTTCCGTTACACACAAATTTCGATTTGCGGACATTCAGCAAAGGTGTTGAGGAGCGCTGGAGGTACCTATCGTAGCAGAAGTATAGAAGCATTGTCTATAATGCTTTTCGAAAAAAATCGTCCGTAATTTGCCGAGATATTAATCGTTAAAGACACGGACGTTTTGGACTTACATAATGACAAAATGGCGTACTCTATGTACCATCGGCTTTTAAAGCCTAGATAACAGCTTTTAAGGATATATTTGTGCAATGTAATGCCCAGTAGCAGTATAAAAGAAATAAATGTCAAATTGTTAAAAGTTGACAAATTTAATTAGAATTAATCACATAAATACTATGGGATTCGCGACTAGTTTGCATTGAGTGGATCTCTCAATACGCCTCCCTTGTCGTTAAAAGTTAATTAAAAACTTATCTGGAAAAACGCGGCACGGACCAAGCTGGTGTAGCAATTTGAGACCTCCTTTCGAAGCGGTCTTAGAACAATGCCAAGTTTAAACTTTGAACAAGGGTCTTGTTTTCGCTACACTGTAAAAAGAAAAGATTATTACTACGCTTAATTTAGTTTTATGAAATACCAAATGATGTTTAAATATGCACTAATTTTATTGTCAGTACCGAATTAAGTTCACCATAAACAGATTAGGATAAAATTTTAAAAAATAGAGTCATACAGAATAGCAATATTTGATATTATTTAGGCTTCATATATCTTTGAACTTTTATGATATACCCATTCATGCTTTTCTAGTACATACAGCCATGTATAATTTTTTACAAAGACTTGTTATTCTTTTAGTAACGATTCTTTTTAATAATACAGCTAATAATTTATATATTTATTGTACGGAACCCTCTGAGCGCGAGTAATACTCGTACTTGACCGTTTATTTTTTTAATTACTAAAGAAAACACGAAACGTTGCAAAATGGCACGGCAGTTTTATGTAGCCTTTAATATAATTATATACAAAATACTGAAATAGCCGACACTGAGAAAAAAATATGGTTCTGGAATCTAGAATCTAAATGTGGCTCTAGAAAAAATAGTTCCATGTCATCCCTATAAATTCTAGTTCCCTTTGCTAGAGAGTTGTAGAGTCTCCTACTAGAATTCAAGAGCGTTTTCCTACATTCTTGTGGTCAAAATTATTTAAGAATCTCTGCAAGTAGATGCGAACACAACAGGTTAGTTTTAATAACTATAATTCTAGTTTATGAAACCATTCCAGAAATCAAGCCATAATTTCTAGCTGCTGAAACGATTCACTATCGTTTGGTCACCTAGAAAACTTGAGACTAGAAATTCTAGATCATTTCGTCTATTCAGCTTAGTTCGTTTCCCTATTAGCATAGGTCGGAAATCTATATTTCTAGTTTAGGTATTCAGAAAATGACGACCAATTTATTCAAGGTGAAGGAGTTACTTTTATTTCTGTGTAAAAATACTGCAATGTTAGGTTTCCCTTTGCTCACCGATGTTTTAAAAAATGAATGTAACTGAACACTTAAGATATGGGTATTTATTTTCATTCTTCTGTGTGATTCAAATGAGACAACCTTTTTCGCTTTATGAATTATCCTGGCCATTTATAAACTGTCGTATTTAAATAAAACTATTCGATTTTCACCAAGTGAAAATTATCATAACATTCCATGCAAAAGGTTTTCATCAATAAAATATAACCCATGTCAAGCTTTGATAACAATTTTTTTATTAAATAAAGTAACAAAAGATAGTTCAAGTTACTTATTTATTAAATTTCTTTTAAATTCTTCTCGCTTAGATTTGGTTCCGTTCTAAAACATTTAATTATTTTTACTTTCTATATAATTTTCTACACTATAATATCACGGCACTCCTTTATTTTCGTAATATACTGGAAGTAATATTTCGGAATATTCTACATCCTTCGGGAAATAAAATCAGACCTCTACTCCGCACACATAATGAAAGGAAAACATAGAAATAAAAATCAACAATAAAAAACATTACAATTTTCGATGCGAAATATTTATCTGTTGTTTTCCAGTGAAATTTCATCATAAAAAGGAGGAATATGTTAGTTGTTGAAACGGCCGGATAAAAATGAGTACTTTGCATTATGCAATGAGTTATGATATTTAATACTTACATGTAGAAAATCATTTAACATTGTGTGTTGCGTTTAGATATTTTTTTTTGAAAGAAAAATAAATGTAGCAAAGCAAAGTATGATCAAGGGGAAATATGAAACCGCTTATTTTATAAACATATGAATATCTATGCGTATGTTGAAATGTACATGCGCGTATTTATGTGTATATGTTTGTATATATTCCTTCTTTAATATTCTGAAAACAAGCTATCTTCTTATTAAGGAAACTATTGAAACAAATTAACCGTAAAATAAAGAAAAACCTTCAAATATTTTTTAAACCAAATTTTTTCTTTTAAAATTACGTTTGTTATTAATATTATAATTAAAGAGAACATGAAATGTTGTAAAATGACATGATAGTTTTATATAGCCTTTACTTGAATTATCCACAAAATACTGCAATATCATGCTTTCGTTTACTCTTCGATTTTTAAAAAAATAAATTTAATTGAACACTTAAGATTATTATGGATCTTATGGATATTTATTTTCATTCTTCTGTGTGATTCAAATGAAGCAGCCTTCTTCTCTTTATGAATTATCCTGGCAACTTATAAATTATTGTATTTAGGGTAGATTGGGTAGTTTTTGACTTAATTGTTTTAAAAATCGCCTGTTGTTTTTATTTGTCATTCATTCATTTCTTGTTAAAGTTTGGACTCTTATGTATGATTTAAAAACTTATTTCATTTTATAGATATTATAGAAAACATCGAAAATTTTGTTTTTGTAAATACTTGCATTTCGACTTCTTACCCCAAAGTATGGGTAAGACGGCTAACTATCTAGGGGTAAAACGCCTTCTAGAGTTTCAATGTAAACAATAATTTTTGTGAACCAGTATAAAACATAATGGGACGAATAAAAGTAACTTTAATATTCTGGACATTCTAAAGTTGTTAACTTACTTAATATTAGGAAATTACGAAGATATGAATGTAACAAACGTTGGCAATTTAATAAAAGATCAAACTAATATTTGAAAAAAAAATTATATTCTACTTAACATTTAAAAGAATCATGGCTCTTAAATATGCCTATTTTTAAACATTGTTACAGGGTTAAATACGGTAAATCCACTATGATAAAGTGCTTTAGAATCTAGTTATTTTTTTTAGATGTTTTTCATATGCCCCTTTGTTCTTTTCAGCAATATCTCAGATCTGCAACAAATTGCACATTTGTTTAGGAACTTTGAACAACTTTTATGTAACCAACAATTTTACTGAATGCACTTGATCCAACGTCATTTTTTACAGGTTTTATTGCACTCTGCTAGACACTCTGAACATTCATTCCCATCCACTTTTTAAAAAATCCTCATCTTCCAAATCTTGGTAGGGAATTTAATCATCACCCATATCATCGTCTGTTGAAGATTCTCTCTTTCTAGTCTTTGACTTCTTCTTATCTCATTCCTTTTTAGAAAGGCTTCAGACACCTGGAAATTCGCAGTTGCTATTGTCACACCAATTTGGTTTGGCTTTTATACGCGTTTAAAATTATTTTTATGTGACTTTTAAAATGAGAAACAAAACTTTGGTGAAAATTACGTCATATTTAAAGCTATACATTTAAAATAAATTTCTTATAGCATCTTTATGAAACTGTTTATTTAGACATTTCATACAAGCTAATTTTAAATTGTTGGGTTGATCTTATTTAATCAACCACGAAAATAGCCGTTAGCTGCCCCGACAGCAATTGGTTCGGTCTTAAAATCCCTCAGCCAAAGGAAAGTGAATGGAAACCTGATTACAGGAAATCGCCACTAATCGTTTAATTATGATTTAATCTTTCGTAATATTTTTCAAAGCAGATCAAATTAGTGTGCTTTTAGAGTCTGCAGTGTCTAGATGGAGGTTGGCGAGCGTAGCTCTTAGAGGACAGAAACCCCTAGTTATCTAAAACTGTATTATATACTACCGATATTTACATATATTAAAATTATTAATAACTGCATTTATCATCAAATTTTTAACAATGATTAAAATTAATAATTATTAAACAATTATTTATCAGGCCAATAAAGTTTATTTATGAAGCAGAATACATACATACATAAACCTTTCAAATTATGTTAACCTTAGATTTCAGTATTTCTTTATGACACTTTAAACATTTAGAAAATTTATGATTTTAATCAAAGAATTTCCTTAAAACAAGTTGGTTAAAACCACGATTTAGTCACTGATTTAAATTATCTGATTAAAATTGTTGACAAGTTGGTTAATAGCCAAGATCAGACATTTGACCGCAACAAAAAATAACAGGCATCTTATCTCAAGGGAAAACAACCGGCATCTTACCCACAAAAATTTTAGTGGACTCACCCCCAAAATATTTGCAGAGACGCCGATCTCCCCACTGACGTGAAGAAGCAGGAACTAGCCGCCATTTATGCTTTGTAGAAAGGTCAGGTACCAGCACACTCTAAAAACATCAGATTTATTTCTCTGGCCTTTAAACTAAGAGTTATATAGGTAAATAAAGAAGTCGCGTAAAAGGTTTTAGACACTTACCAAAAATATTAAGACGAAATAGCTGTAAAAAGCACCACTTAAAAATTTTAAAAACTACGCAAACGGAAATTAAAGAATCCTCTTCCTAACAACTGGGCGGAATTTCCCTACAGCCCCTGTTCATATGAAAACTACGTGATACGGCATCTCACCTCAAGTTACCCTAAATTAGAGTACTCAATTTTCACCAGATGAAAATGATCATCACATTCCATGCAAGTGTTCTTTATCAATAAATTATAACCCATGTAAAGCTTTGGTAACATTATTTTTAAAAATAAAGCAACAATAGTTCAAGCTAAATTTAATTTCTTCGCAATTATATTTCGTTCCATTCTCAAACATTTAATTTTTTTATTTTCTATATAATGTCTTCCTACATTGTAATATCATGCCCCTTTATTTTTGTAACATACTACAAGTAATATTGCTGGAATATTCTAGTTCCTTGGGGAAATAAAACCCGATCTCTACTACGCATACATAATGAAAGAAAAACATAGAAATAAAAATCAACAATAAAACAAAATTACAATCATTTGGGGCAAATATTCATCTACTTTTTTCTAGTGAAATTTCATCAAAAAGAGGAGGAATATATTAGTTGTTGAAACGACCTGATAAAAATGGGTACTTTGCATTATGCAACGGGTTATGATATTTAATATTTACATGCAGAACATCATAAAACATTGTGTGTTGAGTTTGAATAATTTTTTGAAAGAAAAACAAATTTAGCAAAGCAAACGTATGATCAAGGGGAAATATGAAACCACTTATTTTATAAACGCATAAATATCTATGTGTATGTAGAAATGTATATATATATGATTATGTATATATTTACATTCTATGTAAAAAGTAACCCTAATTTAATTTTTAAAAACGCGCATATAAGATATCACGAAAATTTCTTTTCCTGTAATTAGGGACCACTGTATAGTGTTACAACAAAGAGTTTGAACCCATCTGTGACTTAAGTATGTTCACAGCAATTAGGTTTTTATTTAGACACTCTTTAGAGTCCAATGCTATTTTTACAATGGAAAAATTAGTTGAAGAAAGAGTTTGCCTTAAATTTGGTGTTTCAAACAAACTTTCTTCTGCCGAATTTTCTGAAAATGCTGCAAAAGAATTACAGTGAATCGAGCGTGTCCAAAACACAGAAATGTGAATTGTATAAAGGATTCATAAAGAGCCGAGAAGTTGTAGTGGATTTGTCTCGTTCTGGTAGTTCTTCAACGTCTACAAACGAATCAAACATGAAGGTTCAACTGCTCTGCTCAACAAGCGCAAAACGTTTTGATGCGTTTACAAATTCATTTTTTAATGGAAAGATATAAAATTGGAAACACTCACCATGGAAGTGATTTGGAATCGAACTGTGTTTTCCATTTGTATTATCAATAAATTATCTATTGAGTTATAGGCGATTTTATCAGTCTGCAAACACGTTTTTCACCCTTTCTTGAGTAGATATTCTACTTTCGGCGGAAATTCGGCTCAAAACGCCCACTTTGACACTATTTTCTGGAAGATCTATTGCGTTTGCAAAAACGGAAAAAAACAACTTGATTGCATAGTTTTTGAACAACAACATCTGCTAGTTTTATGCATTTCCGAACAAAAATAAATTAAAACTTATGTCACAAAGTTGAGCTTTTAGATTTGAAAACAGCCTTAATAAAATCAAGAAGCTGCTGCTTGAAAATCGTTGTATGAGTCTTAAAGAGTTATCTCAAGATAACTCACATATCTTTTAACTCCGTTCATAACGTTATGATGATTAATATTTCGGGCATGAAATGGGGCGCCACTGGTTTCAGAAAAGCTCATTTTCTCCTATTGTTCTGCAAGAAATTTTGGCCAAATTTGCAACTTATACCATTGACCAAGAGCTGTACGCGCCTGATATAGCCTCGTGTGACTTTTTCCTATTCACTTAGCAAAAATGACCACTTCGAAGAAAATCTTTTAAGGCAATTGAGGCCATAAAAGAAAATTCGCGGAAAGAGCTAAAGATCATACCCTAATCTGCCTGCCTAAAGTTTATGGAAGCTTGGGTTCTGCTCTGACATAGTCATAGTGAACTTGATGGGGTCTACTTTGAAAGTGTCAAAATAACTTCTGGTGGAAAAATTATTTTTATGTGTTTTATTTAACGATTTCGGGTACTTTTTAGACAGAATGTATTCCTTCTTTAGTATTGAGAAAACAAGATGTATTCTTATTAATAAAACTATAGAAACATATTAACCGTAAAATAAAGAAGGAACTTGAAAATATTTTTCAAGTTGAAAAGTTTCTTTTAAAAAAAACGTTATTTTGTTAAAAAAAAATTACTAAAGAAAACACGAAATGTTCTAAAATGTCCATTGTAAACAAGGTTTACTGGAATACTGCTTTCAGTAGCAATACAAATAACTGAAAAAGAAATGCACAACAGCATTGTATCGTTTGTATATCTCGAAAGAAGAAAAATAACTGCAAAAAAGTTTTATGCAATGATCACTTCAATATTACGGTAGGGGGGCCTGTACCCTGCGAGCTATGCTCGCCAATCCCCGTTCATACACCGCAAGCTCTAAAAAAACGCTAATTTGCCCTGTTTTAAAAAGATTATGCACGATTCAATTATAATATAATTCCAGTGGGGATCTTCTGTGATCGGGTTCCCAGTCCCCTTTGATTGGCGGATTTTAAGGTCGAATTAACTGCTGTTGCTACAGCAAACGGTTGTTTTCGTAATGTCTCTATTCTAAAAAAATAAGTAACTTACGCTGTCACCGCCGCCACAGCCGCCGGATTTGAATTTTTTGTGACCGGAGTCTTTCTCCGTTAATATTTAAAAAAATATTGCATACAAAAATATGAAAATCGGCGGTATTATAGAGAAATGTTTGATAAACACGCTGATGCAGACAGTTTTTAAATCGAAGAATTATTTTAAGAGATATTTAATGCTAAAGTTGGACAAAGTCGTTCCATTAAAAAAGTTTTATAGGAGCAAAAACTATACATCGGAATTTAATCATTTTTAGATCATTTTATGCGTTATAATTTCCGGGTGTGCAAAATGTATTAATTTTTTTTTTATTTGACTCATTTTTTGAGCTTTTATTTCTATTTTAATTTCAAATTTTCTGCATTTCCAGAGATATTTTTTACTTATTTTAGAAAATTGTACTAATTTAACCTGTTGCCAACTGTATAAACAGCGCAAACAATAATGTTTGCTTCAAATTAAAAATTTATTTACACTTGACTATTATAAACAGAAAAAAACTTTCAAATTGGAATTAAATAATTACGTATAAAAAGCAGAAACTTATTGAAAATTACTTCATAAAAACTATATTTACACGTGAATTTTAACAGAGAAAAGATATTGTAAAATAATAAATAAATTAACATGCGTTAGAAGTCTTAAATAGGAGAAATTACGTCACATTACACTTATTACGTAAAATGAACAAAAAATAATATTGCAAAACAGTTTAAATTTTAAAATTGCGCCAGACATTTATTTGATATTTCGAGATGAACTTTTCATCTATTTTTGTTGGGACAGCGCAAATAATATTTCATTTCTAACAAAAGTATTTTCACGTGAATATTAAGAAGAGAAATAAAAGTTTGGTGAAAATTGCGTGAGATTAAAAACGATACATTTAAAATGTCTTTCCTTTATTTATTTATCTATTGAACAACAAACATACGACTTGTGTGCTTGACACGAGAGGCCGCTTAAAATGTCGTATTTAAAAGAGCTTTCTTTTCGCTTTTTTAAAAAATACCGGGAGACAAAGACTCTGTTTACTTAATTCATTTTATATTAGCTTATTTTGAAATGTTTAACTGGTTTTATTTAATCAAAGAGGAAAACAGCCATGGTATCTTTTAACAGCAGCTGATTTTTCCTTTAAATTCCCCAATCAAAGAGAAATGAATAGAAACCCGTTTATAGGGAGATCGCCACTGTTTTTTAAATTATAATTCAATCTTTTAAAATCTTTTTAAAGTCGATGAAATTAGCGTGCTTTTAGAAATTGCGGTGTCTGAACGGGGTTGTCGAGCGTAGCTCGTAGGGGGCCGAGCTCCCTAGTTAAATAAGAATAATTAACATTTGAAAATCAGTTGTATAAAATGATTAACTAAACATTGTAGCTGCATCATAAAATTTTATAACGACGCTATTAGGAAATTGTTTTAAATGTATCGTTTTCAATATGACGTAATTTTCACCAAAGGTTTCTTTCTATTTCCTCTTTCTCTCTTGACGAGAAAATACATTTTTTTCATTGAAAGATAAATATATTTTTTAATTGAAACTGTTTGGCAATACATATTATTATTTGAGCTGTTTAGATATGTCGTATTTTTCACCATTTACTGTTTTTAAAGTGTGATAATTTAATTATTATTTTAAAGTTTTATTTTTCATTTTAATATTCGTATGTAAATACATTTTATGACGTAATTTTACCCCTTTACTGCCTTTAACACATGATCATTTAATTATTAATTGAAAGTTCTATTTCTGTTTTTAATAGTCACGTTTAAATACATTTTTTAATTGAAAGGAAATGTTATTATTTGCGCTGTTTTATAATTTGGCATTAATATAAAAAATGAACTTTCTAAGTGTGAAGTAAATCTCTATTGTAAGAATGAAAATTTGAATAAAAAATTTAAAACAAATCCTAAAAATATTCATCAAATTAAAAAACTATTTGCATAATGCACACCGCGAGCTTGTAAAGCATGTCCATACAACAGATCATTAAATTACTATGCATTGATTTTGTCCCAATAAAACCTTTTTAACGGAACTATTTTGACTACTTTTAACATTAAATAGCTCGTTCAATAATTTTTCGGTTTAAAAACTATCTGTTTCATCGTGTTTTTAAACATAAACAACCAAATTCATATTTTTACATGCAATAGTTTTCTTAATATTACCGGTGAAAGACCTCTGGCCTCAAAAAAATTATTTACGGCGGCCGCGTTATTTATTTATTTTTTTAGAATTAGGAAATACCTTACAAAAAAATTAGACATAATTATGTTGCTGTTATCTCTAATTATATATGACGTAAAAATATTATTTCACATTTTTTTTTCTTACGATTTTTTTCTTTTGTGTTTTACTACAGAATATGGTATTTTCATGTAGTCATTGATAATAGGTAGAAAATATTGTAATATGAAGTTTTCAGTTCCATTATTTATTTATTTATTTATTGAACAAAGATATTACTCAATGATGAGGGTTTTTTTTTTTTCTTCTCTGTATGATACAAGTGATTCAAACTTCTTACCTGTAACATTAACCCTGCATTTGAAAATTCATAAATGAATCCCTGTTAACATTTTTCGCAAGATACTTACTAGCATCGTACTAAATACAAAAGTTAATCATCAGCTCTAACTCATATAAAGAAATCTTCGATAATTATATTTTAAATATTACTAATATTACTAATTATTAAGTAAAGAATATAAGAGGTAAATTGATAATAAGGATGTTTGTTTTTTTTTTTCCTTTTTCCTATAGTGATTCAAAGAGGTAACTTTTTTAGTTTTATGAGATTGCCCGGTATTTGAAAGTTCATAAATCAATCACTGATCAACGTTTTTTCACAGAAACATTTTTCACCTGCTACATCATGTTAACTATTTATGTACCAAATTATGAATTCATGAAAATTTCAACTTCTAAAGCATTTTTCGTGAATTTTTAAAACAACATTAGAAGATTTACACAATCTTTTAATAAATTTTAAAAGGATTTGGCCAATTAAAATTAATTAATTAAATTTGTTGTTATAAGGATTTCGTGCAATATTTATAACTTCACCCAAATATTTTATTTAAAATATTTTTTTTAGTATTTTATAGAATTAGGAAATGTACGAATATAATGCTTTTACCATAGAAATATAGGAATAATATCGAACTGAAACTTTTCACACACAGTCTTTCAACGCCAAGAAAGCTGTTGAGATGCAAATGGAAAAGAAATCATCCTTTTAAAAATATTTTTGTTTTGTTCAACCGACAATGCTTTTAAAGATTAAGTTAAGTATCTATAACTCATTCTAAAATGTATTACTACTAATCGATGTATTAAATGAATTTTATAACAAGTTACTTTAATGGTACTTTAAAGTACGTTTATTAGCTGTTAAAGTTATTTATTAGCTGTAACCCATATAAAACTTCGATAACAAACTTTTTGTATAAATAAAGTGACAGAAAATCTTTCTCTAAGTTTATTTATGAAATGACTTTTAATTTCCTCGCGTTTACATTGGTTCCATTCTTAAATATTTAAACTTTTATTCTGTGTATAATATCTTCCTACATTGCGATATCGTGGGATTATTTTATGTTCGTGATATACAAGAGGTAATAGTGTGGGAATATTCTAGATGTTTGGGGAAATAAAAACAGAGCTCTGTTCTGCGCACATAATGGACGGATAACATAGAAGCAAAAATAAACCATAAAAACCATTACAATTTTGGCGGTCAAAAATATATCTCCTATTTTCCACTGATATTCAGCCTAAAATATAGGAATATGTTAGTTATTGTAAAGGTCAAATAAAAATGGGTGCTTTGCATTATGCAAAGAGTTATGATATTTAATATTTACATGCAAGGTAATTTAACATCATCTATTGCATTTGATTAATTTTTTGAAAAAGAAATATGTTGCATAGCAAACGTATCAGCAATGTAAAATGTGAAACTGCGCAATTTATAAATATGGGAAATGTATCTTTAATTGTACATATTGTATATGTTTTTATACCGGGTGAGCCAAATGTTCTTTAAAACTTTTAAAAACTCATAAAAAAGGAAGAAGTTATGATAAAGGAGTGCATTTGCAAGAAAGAGCTCACAAGGTAGTCGGATTTTTTAGCAGCAAAAAAAATTAGTTAAAAAATTACATGTAGTGGGCGCTGACGACCCGAAACACAATGAACAGGACAACAATACACTACATTCATTTGTTCTTCTAATAGCAAATGTTCAACGTTACTTCCAGAACATTCCATGACATAACCTGGTTATGTCGTAGAACCTGTTCATTGTGTTTCAGGTCGAATGGTTTGAAATTTAATATATATAATCGTTACATAATTTTTTCGATTCATTTCAAATTTTATGAAAACCTGAGGTGTAGTTCAATAACAGGGACAGTCAAAGGTATTTCGTTACATTACTGCCTGTAGGAAAAAAATAGTTTCAAGTGTATATTAATAATGTTACACCTTTTCGAACATAATGAAATGTATATGCATTTATGAAGTGCACTAAAATATATATTAGAATATGCGGTGCAAATATTATTTATTATTCATTTACAGGACCACATAAAAGAATTCCGTTACATAATGGCATAGAGGGAAACATTGTTTGCGGCGTATTTTAAGTTTAACTATTTCACATGTAATAAAAGTCATGTACTTTGCTGAGGTTTACTACAAGTTACTTCCTGTATAATAGACAGTCCATAGGATTTACAGGGACACACAAAAGATTTTGGATACTATACTGTATCCGAAGTATTGTATATTCGCGATGATTGCTGGAAGTGCATTTTTAGTTGTGATATGAATTTTTAATTTTAACTAAATTTTGATGTTCTTTTATTTCAAATATTTAAAAAATTGAGAGATGCAGAAGAAGCATTTACTCCTCCAAAACTCTCCAAACCGTCAGATATTTGAGGAGCAGAAAATCGGCTTAACGGATAACGCGTTTGATTGCAAAATTAATTTTGCAAACAGAATGATCATTTTGGTGCCTACTTATATTTTAGATTGTAATAATTACTCTGAACCTAAATAAATTTTTATTTAAAGCATTTTTCTTAAAAATTACGATATCTTAAAAATTTCATGAAAAAACATTCAGAAGTTTTTGAGATATCGTCCGCGTTTTGCCCCAAAACGTCATTTGGAGAAAAATGACTTCAAAGTTTCGGAAACGCAGCTTCAGCTATTGATCGAGTATAATTCTAAAAGCCATAACTTCTGTTCTAATGGGAATTTCAAGGAAACAATTATATCAAAATGTTCAGAAGAGATAAAAAGTTCACATCTAAAAAAATTAAAATATCGAAAACTTTCAAGCTTTAAGAGTCCTGAGACCCCTTAACCAGTGGCGTAGCCAAGGGGGCAGTCCAGGAGGTCCGGACACCCCCCCCCCTTAAAGAAAGTAGAACTGGTTTACTGAATCATGCATACAACAGTAAAAACTGCTAAGACAGAATCACAACGGATCTATAAAAAATTACGCTTTAGAGAGGTGTTCGTCTTAGAAGGTATAATTCAAAGTTATGTCTTTCTTCGGGACTATGAATTTTCCGTTTTAGGCAAATTTCCGTTATAAACACTTTCCGTTTTCACAATATCCCTTAAATTGCTAAAACGTACTCACTTCCCAAACTTTTTCCTTTCACGAACCCCTTTCTTAGGTTTTTCATTTCGTAGTACCCCCATTTCTCATAAACAGAAGGAAATAACGTAAACATGCTTTTTTTCATTAGTAATCTTCTTATCACAACCATATAATAAATCGATGAAAATTACATTGATATTCCTAACATTTTTGTGACTTCCGCCATTACCGATATTTTCACACACCCCCAGCAGACCCGCCACGTACCCCCAGGGGTACGCAACCCCAGGTTGGAAACCGTTGCTATAACACCACCTCTGAAGAGCATAAATCTATTACAGGAAAATCTGGGAAGATGACCTGTCTCAAACGAAAACAATTCAAGATTCGACGAAAACAACACTATATATTTGTACTTGCTAACGTTTGAAACCTATCTGAAACGAAACTTGTTCCAATTATGAATCCTTCTTGGCAGGTTTTCTGTAAACACGGAATCCTCTCATAAACAAAAACATTTTAATGTCCCGAGACGGAAGGATAACTATGCAAGTATACCTGTTATTCCGTTTACACAAATTATCTGTAACTAGATTAAACGTAAAACTTCTTTATCTTGGACTTCAATAGGGTTCTGTTGTCGACACTTAAGGGAAAGAACCCGTTTATACGAACGCAATAACGGTACACTGGTTGAGTTTCGTGACCCTTACCTTTGTTCACTTTATAACGGACAATATTAACAATTACTTTAAATCTGCTGCCTACAATTAATAAAAGTAACTTTATTTTTGGACTGGTTATTTGTTACCACTTTCAAAATACACTGGCGAGAAAAATTAAAGGAACAACCATTAAATGGTGCTTTATGCTAATCATATAAAGGGAACTTCCAGAAAGGTAACTCAATGTCAACGTTATCACATACTCCAATGGGATTAACATTTGCTACAGAAAAATATGCAAATTTTTCAGCCTCAGTCCGTTCTTTCGGTTCACGTGTGAAAAGGAGCGCACGTGAGTAATTTGAAGTCTAATTTTAAGAATTGTACGTGTAATTAGGTAAAACTTTCGCTTCTAGTGAGTGGAATATGCCGTCCAGAAGACATTTGACCGATTTTGAGAAATTGCGTGTGATAGGGAGAATGGAAGCAGGACACACACTCTTAGGTGTCTGTAAAGACTTAAAAATAGCCAAAAGCGTCATGTCAAGAATCTGTAAACTGTTTAAAGACACTGGTATAATTTCCACAGACAACCAGGTCAAAATAGAAAACGCGCCACAATAGGATCTCAGGACCGTAATTTGCCAACGATTGCTAAAAGAATTAGGCAGTTGACGTCAGTACAGATTGCAGGGAGTTTGCTGCAGCAACAAGAACTCGCCTATCCTGGTTTACTGTGAGTGACAGGGTGCATGCAAGAAAACCCATGATTTGTGTTCCACTAACTCCGGTAACGAAATGCGTCCGGTTAAAGTGGTGCAGAGATCATCGTCATTGGAGTACCACAGACTGGAGACTCTTTACCGATGTATCCCGATTTTGTTGAGAGATTTACTACAGACATATTCAGGGAGAAAATCACACGCAATAAGGCTGCAAACATCCGTGAAAGGCATCGATACAAAGGTCATGGAATCATGGTATGGACGGACATCATTTTGAATGGCCGCAGTGACCGACACATTTTTACCAGTGCAACTGTGAATGTTGAAATATACAGAGATGTGGTTCTTGATCCTCATGTCAAGTTGTTTGAGGGTGCAATCGGAAGATTCGGGATTTTATGCTTATTAATGGTCTAGAAGGGCGCTACCCTCTATCACGGAACTCCTAAGTGTCCCTTCCAGAGCTGCATAAATTCCACCCGGAAAAAAGTGTCTGGATTCAACATTACCTTTGTACCCAATTACTATTTGCGAAAGCTCAGTTCAACATTGCTTCAAGAAATTTCATGGTAGTAATAAGAGTTCTGTGTATGGAATAGGTCTTGGGATCTTGACATTTTGTCATTAATAATGAGAAATCGAAAGCATAAATTGAAGCTAATCAACGTACCAAAGTCCGAAGCTTACTGCTGAACTTGGAGAATGCTCTAAAATTGCTTCGAACCATCTAAAATAAATTGGCTGGGAAGTACAAAAACAGAAACCACCATGAACCCATTTTTTACACATTTTAATACTTCCAAAAAAGTGCTAATCAATCACAAATAAACTTTTTACAAAAATTTAACTTCCTTAACCCCTTAATTCTCACTCCTGTAAATATCACGGGCTGAGGTGTCGTTCGCTATTTCTCGTGCCCGTCATATTTCCGGGTTGGAGATTTAATTCCTAGTAAAAACTTCGAAACCAGGAAAATTTAAAAGTCATTTCCGTGTGAAGTCTTTGAATATTACCGTTTGGGTTGGGTTTTTGGCCCTGATTGTGATGTTGGACTTTGTATTGCATGTTTCAAAATATATCACACTCAAAAAAATTATTAATAATCACAATTTAATGTGTATATATTATTTCAAATATTATTTGTAAAAATTTGTGTGATGATGATAAATAAAGATTTAAGATGTGAAAAATAAAGGTCTTATTCGCATTAAGTGTAAAACAAACATTAAGACAAAATTCTCGCATCATGGCTTTTCTACAAATATGAATTTCTTCTATAAAATCTCTTTTTTTTCGCCTTAAAAAACTAATTGCATATTTTATTTAGAAGCCTTATAATTATTCAAATTCTGTAATAAAAAAAATAGGTACTTTTTTATGGTTTTCTAAATATTCAGCGACCGTTAAGGGGTTAAAGACGACCAGATATCGGAAACAACTATAAGATCGAATATGGTATCAAAAGTAGCGAGACGTGAAACATGGAAACCCAAAAGAATTATGGTTGAATAAGGCAATTGTAACAAAACTGCTTTTTCCAGCATGAACTATATTTGATTTGTGTGCTTCTTACATTACTAATTTCTGTAGCTGAAAATGCAAGATCTTTTTCTTAAAGTTAAAACATTATCTCAAAAACTCCCATGGGGAGCGCGGCGGATCTCATGAACGGCACATGCGATTGACACTTATGTGAAATCATTATCCGATATCTATTACAGCACAAGTTCTTAATTCAATGGCAAGAAATTAAACATGAAAATTGCTGTTTTAAACTTAACCACTTGATCCTAACTTTATTGTAGCAAATTTTAAGTAATATGAAACTTGATTTAACCCATTCGCTGCCAAAACTATAAAATAAGACTTTTCAATTTTTTTTTTTTTTTTTGAAAGTCGTTTACCACCATAAATTCAGAAAGGTAAATTTCGCTTTACCTTTCTGACCTAGTACAGCGAAATTTCTGCCAATAAATGAGGTAATTTTTTTAATTCTAAAATAGTGGCGATAAAGTCATTAATAAATTAAAGCCACGAGTATACTCGTGGGTGACAGCGAATTGGTTAATTAAATTTAAATCTTCAGTATGCGTTCAGCTTTTTAAATCATAGTGACATAGACATTATTTTACTGGTAAATATTAATGCAACTTCAATGTATTATTAGTTGCAGTTATAGAGATTGGCTTTATATTTTTTATCCATGCTTTTTTTAAAATTAAGAAATTAAATAAGGATATACCTAAATTCTTAAAATTACTCACAATACTTCTATTATACATACACAGTCAAGACAAAATTGCAAGGAACTGGTAAAAAGCTTCATTTTAGACAGGCTTCCATGTAAAGAAGTGTAATTAATTATGCTTCTAAGACACACTACCTCAATAAGATCTATTGTTCGTTTCGCAGGTGATTCTGAAACTCTTCCGTTTGAGACAGGATTCCGTTATAGAAAGATTCCGCTTTCACAGATTTCACTATGTTTCACTAAAGAACGATGAATATCCCCTTTTTCAGACAGGTTTTCAGCAAATTTAATTGTATCGCAATTCATATTAAGACCATGTAACGCTTCCGTTAAAGACAGGATTCTGTTATAGACAATTACTATTTTGACAAGTTTTATTCTATTCATATGACATAAATATGTATATTTATATAAATACACAAAACTTGTAAAAATGGAACCTGTCTATAACGGAATTCTGTCTTAAACGGAAATGTACCATAATGCTACGGTAAGGAATACTATACAAATACACCTGACAACACGAAAACCTGTGTAAAACGGAATTTTCACCAATATTTACGATTTGATGGTTTTACTATATATATAACATGAAGGGAAAGTTCTGGACCCCCGCCCCCCGAAACGAAATCCTGTCTACGCCACTGCCCTTAACATAAATTTTTCTTTTGGATACAAAATAGAAAGCCATTCGGTCTGGTAGTTCAGGAATTATGAAGATTTAAAGTTCTGAACTCCAAATGTGGAATTCATTTATAATCGTTGCAAAAAAGATTGCAATGCAGGTAGTTTTTCAGGTATAACTCAAGCAATACTAGGCATAATGAGCTATAATTTTCAATTCGCATATTTCAAGCTTCTAGAAATAGAATTCTGTTAAAAAATTCCTAGGTAATAATTTATAAATTTTTTGAAAACATATATACTTTTTAAATGGATTTTCGAAAAATACATGAAATGTAACCTACAATTTTGTTTACATAAGTCGATTTCTAACAGTAGGGGAGGTAGGATACACTTTTTTTTACTAATTTTTTACAACCCTTAGAAAGCTATTTTTAAACAAATTTTTCATGTTTTCTTATAAAGTGACCTTTTATTCATTTATTAAAAATATTGTGAATTTAAAACATAGTCATTCAAAAAATATATCCCAATTATTTTGAATGGTTACTACTGTATCAAATCTCCCCATTACTGGGGAGGATTGATACGCTAACAAGGGAGGTTTGATGCACTGTTATGTAAATAAAAAAAAAATGCAGATAATTCAATTTATGCGTCATACAATTTTTTATGATAAATCTTGAAATATTTAAGTAAAATTTGAAACGAAATGACATTGATATATTTTTGTTTCAGAAATGTTTTTTACAAAAATATTTAAACTATTGCTATTATTTAAACAATCCTATTAACACACTTTTTAGAAAATAAATAATGAAAAAAAAACCCTAGAGATCTAGCTGCAAGGAAAAATGAAGTGAACATTGCTGATTTCCAAACAATTTAACATAAATTTAGCACATTTAAGATTCCTTTAACCCTTTCAGGGCCAAAGCATTTTCAATGCTAAAGTGTTGTATAAATGAATGGCACCGGAATTTACCAACAAATTTAATTAGAAATAAGAAAAGGGATAAATTTCACTTTCATACTAAATGGAAAATATTTTACCAAAATGCTGGTGCCAATGTGGCGTTTGGGAATTAAAATTAAGTGGTTTCATAAACATACCACCACCACTGAAATGGTTAAAAGAAAAACTAATAACTCTATCATTTTGATAAGCAAAATCGGGTAGATTTACGTTTTTTCAATTTGTCCTTCGTAAATTATAGAAACATTTCCCCTTTCAGGTCATTTAATTTTTTTCCCTTCTACATGACGAGCAAAGCGAACTAACCACCTATCATCGCACTGCTTTTCTAAGTAACCTACATAATGTCTTTGAATAGTCTCTTTGTTCTTCCTTAACAATTTCAGTAGCTCTTGCTGTAAAACAATAATGAATATTATTGTTCTATATTAGTTTGCAAACTTAAAAAAACTATTAAATTTCAAATATACAAGTGTATCATCTCCCCAGTACTAATGTATCATTTCTCCCTATTATGCCTTATTGGATTTTCAATCACTTTGTACAAATGCTGTTGCAAAATGGTATCTACTTTCTAGTAAAACTAATCCTAACAATGTGCTTTATAAATAAAAAAAATTACAAGATATCATCTTCACAATAATAAGAGTTATGAAAGAAAATCAGTCAATGAAAAAATTTACATTGACATTCCAAAAACCTTCAAAATTAAAAGAAAAAAAGTTTTCAGTTCTTCACTGATTAGTCCAGCTAATGATGACTTCAGCAAATAAAAGAAGCCTTCACATGTGTTAGAATGGCTGTTAATGCCATTTGTTGAGAAAAATTGTCAATGTATCAACCCTCCCTATGTATCAAACCTCCCCTACCTCCCCTATACAAATCTAAAATTATAGCACATTCCACCAAGTAGTTCTTGAGTTATACTTAAAAAAATATCCACATTGCCATTCGTTTTCCAATGATTACAGGTTTAACATTTGGAGTTCCAAACTTTAATCTTCCATAATTCGTAACTATTTGATCGAATGACTTCCAGTTTGGTATTCTGGGGAGACATTTACCGATAATTCCAAATATTATGATATCAAAATGAAGTGTTCGTAATAAAACTTTCAAAGCTTGATGCAATTTCAGTATGATAACATACCCTGGGCTTATTTTTGTAACATAAATAGGTAGGAGATATAATTTCGATTCGAATAGCTATTTTCTATTTTTTTTTTTTTTCTGTGATAATTTGGTATTTGAAATGTATAGTATATGAGATGTTCTCTGTGCGGTTTTTTTTCGATTGATTGATTCTACACGATTAAAAATTTGCAGCAAACTCTCCAGTCTTTCGTCTTGTTTTGTAGAAAACGGTTACATAACCGTTATACCTGACAGTCTGCTGCAAATTTTTAACAGTGCAAGTTTAAAAACAGCTAATTTTATAAACTCCTTTGCTGGAAATCGGTTAATATATTAAAAGGACTACTGGAGATATTAACCCTCTCTCTGCGGGCAACGTAAAAGTAGCAAAATTTGCCCAACCCGAGATTTCATCGGGGATGCATTTTCCGTCTAATTAACCCTCCTTGATCATTCCCACCAATTATATTTTATCGTAAATTTTGCCTTATCTAATCGGAGCATTTTCCCGATTAAATCAGACGAAAATTTTTATTTTGAAAAACCGGTGGCAAAAGAATAAAAATTCTTAAAAGACGCTCGTCGCGAAGGAGTTAAATACGCACTTTTCGAAGCGATTTTGGTAAAACAATTACGCAGCGAGAGGGTTAACATCAGTGGCGTGGCGTCCGGTCATCGCTGGATGCGGCGATGACCAAGCAATATTTTAAAACTCTTAATAAGCTTTTAAAACTCTACGATCCAGTTTTAGCAGAACATTTGGAGTTCATGTATAAGTGAAGGTAAGATTTAAAGTTTCTTTTTTGAACATTCAACCATTGAATTTTAGAGTTAATAATTTTTCACCACAAACTTAAATAATTGCGATGACCACCGAAAATTTTCACGCCACGCCACTGGTTAACATAAATGTCCACCTTATCATCCATGATCTTTTTCTTATATTCCTCGGGAAATTTAGCATTTCGTTTTTCATTTCTGCAACATATAATTGAATACTTGAAATTGAATTGCATGAAATACTCCTTATCCACGGCACAGATCACCAGGTCAGGTAGGAGCACTTCAGAAATCCATCTCCGTGCATCCCGACAACACAAAACACTAAAATTCAAGAAAAGGCAATCAAAAGCCAAGGCAATTCCTCTACTGGACATTCCGTCAGGTAAATCTCTGGATCAGCATTACGTCATCTTTGTTTCATAGCTGCCCCGTCCAGAAAACTCGCATCTACATCACATGAAAAAAGGGAGAGAGAGAGAGCAGCTCTCCATATTCAACGTACTGTTCTTTCCTGGGAATTAACGTCTGCATACAAGGAAGAACCAGAGGAGAGAAACTCTTTATTTCTCGCACTTCGGCATACGGACCCGTATTTTCAAGCGTACAATTCAGCTTTTTTTTAAACAAGCGAATGTGTCTCTTTTACATATGTTTCCCTCTCAACTCTCTCTATTTTTTCAATTGTTTAAAAATAGGAGGGGCAGAGCGACAGCTAACACCAACCAGCGATTGTCTATTGATTAATTGGTTAAAAATCACCTTCGCCCCCTGATGCCATGATACAAACGTAATATTTATGTAACGCCACTTAATAATTAAATAACTCTGACATTTCTAATATCTTATAACCCCGGCATTATCTTAGACCCTGCTTGTTAAATTTATTGCTTCACGAGACATCTGGAAGGGATTTATAGTATCGAACCTTAATCTCATGATTTGATTTCATTGCTTAGGAAGCCAAAGGTTATATCAGAAAACTACTCAAGAAAAGGAAATACATCCCCTTTTATACCCTATATTACCCCACACGCAAACCTGGTCAAGTCACCTACGAACACACTCTAAATTTTCGCTATACTAGAAAAACACAGACCTCATCTGTTCTATAAAATTCAACACAGAATAACAAATAAACAGACTATAGTTGAAAACAACTTTATAATTATTTCTTATCCTATGTAAATTTTCTAATTGCTCTATACCCCTTAAATTACATAATAACAAAAGAAAATTTTTCAGCATCATCGTTCACATTGAGCTGATTTGGTATTCATCCACCAACTTGAGTTTAATCACGGCATTACTGGAAAATTCTTTGAGAGAATTCTTTGTTATATCACACGATCGAATATATCGCTCTTTTAAGTATTTCCCAAGTCAATTGCTCTTTAAAAATAAAATTACATCGATTTGGAAGTTACAAAGAATGCAATGTCAAGGTTAGATACATATCAGTTCGCACTTCGGAAAAAAAGTGGTTCACGTACGTTACAAGTAAAACTTCTAAAAGTCAATCTGTATCATAAAGCATAAATGTGTACACCTCTAACGTCGACGCCATAACTATGCGGAGGACAATGTGGTTAAAATTTATGACTGTTACAACAATGAAGCTAATTTTTCAATTAATTTAAACAATTACAATGTTCTCTCTAAAGCAGTAAATAAAAATCGAATAAAAAATATCTAATCAAAAAGTCCAAAAACTGGTTTCTAGGTGCATAGCTTCAGACATAGAGATACCTTACTGCCAAATCTTCTCTATCTACCCTCAGCGGTCTTTTAAGAACTTGGCACACACACATACACAAAATTCTTTATTTTTATAGACGGCATTGAAAAATGGAAAAAATATTTATTTCTATCCTTTTTGCGAATTATTCGGAAATTTATCCTTTAACCCTTTATGCCCCAGCGGTACATTAAAGTACCGTCAAAATAACTTATTTTAAAATTCATTTAATACATCGATTAGTAGAAATACAGTTTAGAATGAGTTGTAGATACATTACTTTATCTTGTTCCAAAAGCATTATTAGTTTGACAAAACAAAAATATTTTTAAAAGCATGTTCTCTTTTGCTTTTTCTTCTTTTCAGCTTTCCTGACATTGAAAGATTAGGAGGGAGAAGTTTCAGTTGAGAAAAATGTCTATATTTATATTTGTACATTTCCTATTTCTACAAAATACTAAAAAAAAAAAAAGATTTTAAATAAAAGATTTGATTGGAGTTATAAATATTGCACAAAATCCCTATAAAATTCAAATTTATTCATTTAATTTTAATTGGCAAAACCCTTCTAAAATTTATTAAATGATTGTGTAAATCTTCTTATGTAGTTTCAAAAATTCACGAAAAATGCTTAAGAAGATGAAATTTTCATGAATAATTAATTTGGGACATAAAGGGTTAAAATGGTTTTAAAACATGCTAATAGTATTTTAAAATATCTGCGGCACACCAGTGTGCCGTGATACAACGGTTAAAAACCTCTGTATACCTCCATAAAAACCTCTGTTTTATGGAATCCGATTTTTATCTTTTCTTTCTGTAACAGAATTTTAATTTCCCTAAATGAAACACTACAGCTCTCGTGTAAAAGGAAGCTACTTTATTATTAATCTTGTTTTGTTTTCTTCGTTTTTCCCTTATATTTGCATCCTGTTCCGTATGCGGGTTCTTATTCTATCCTCCGTATTTCCCCACAGAGCACCAGATAATACCCTACAGACATACATAGTTTGCATTGAGATGCGGAAATGGAGCGAAAGGTGGAGTTTAATCACTCATCGTTCCTGGGGGAAATAGCTCGGAACTTTTTTCTATATAACCATGTGACTGAAGATTAATGATATTTGATACTGAATGAATCAGCGGAACTTTAATATTTGAAAAAGAATATTGCGTTAGATTTTATTTTTATTCGTTGATTAGATTTACAGTATTATTTTAAGGACACAGAGATAGCTATGAATTAAAAAATAGGAAAAAAAGATCCACTTTTAATGGTACAGTCGTCAAAAAACAAAAAGAATAGAATAACAAAAGGAAGAAAAAATAAAAAAAAAGAAATTCCTAAATAATCTTATAATTGATAATATGTGAAATTAATTTTCGAAAATAATACGTGTTGTTATCTACAAAAATTTTAAACGGAAATCGACTTCTAAGAACATCAAATATGTGACTTCGAAATTTCACTTCGTCCCGCCAAATAATTTTAAGGTAAAATTAAAAAACTGTCCATATCACAGCTTTTTTTGTAAATATTAAAAACGAATTTAACACCAGACATTCAAAATTTTACGTCTGCCCAATTCCTAAACTTCATCACTAAGTGACTTACCGTTTGGTATCCGAAGGTAAAATTTACCTAAGAATCCAAATATTATGTAAAACATGATGTATTGATGTTAATAATGGTAATTTCAAAGATTCTCTCTGTCTCAAATAGAGATACGGCTCGACAAAGCTTTCTTTATTCTTTCTGAATTATAGAAGACACAGTTCATAGTGGACAGGTCTCTCTCGCATTTCTCTGCAGCAGTTTGAGATAAAAGAGCGCAAGGGGTGGGGGGGGGGGAATTCCAGGGTATTTTTATGACCGAATGTCAGTGTCAAAAAAAAAAAGATACTGTAAATCATTGTATGTAGAATGTGACTGGTACAGATTGGTTAGTAATAACGTCTACAAAATTAATGATATGCTTCAATTTTGCTTAGTGGAACCGTACACATGTATAAATTAGGGAAAACTTTAAAATGTCCAATGCTAATACTAAATTTTTACATCGTATTTGGATTTTTAGGAAAAAATTTTACCGTCAGATACCGAAAGAAAAGCTCATTTGGTCAAGCAGTTTAAAAGTTATACAGATTTACACTTTGGAACGCCGAATGTTAAATTCATTTTTAATCATTCCAAAACAAATAGCAATGTCAATAGTTTTTTAAGTATTGCCCTAAACCTATAATTTAGTTGAATGAGCGTAATTTTACATTGTTATATTTGGAGCTTCTAGAAACCGATATCTGCTGAGACATTCATGCGTCATAATTCATATATAGTTTTTTAATTTCAATATATATACAATTATTATTTTTGGTAAATCAATGCTGCAAATTTCTCATCCTTTGTAATTTCAATCGGCATTCCGTCACAACAGCATTTTACTTTGTAAAATCCTGAAACGTATTTAAATTAAGGACTATTGAATTACGGCTTTGAGTTAAAAGGACAATATAAGTTCTAATCAACATACAACAATGATCAATATACCTAAGCATAGAGTCTTAGTAATTTCTTATTATTTTATGTGCTTATCATTTTATATTAATCGTTGTTCTTTTTATCAAAACACTTCGTGTGTGGCTAAGGGTCTCAAGGGTATATTTTTCAATCTAAAATGATTGTAGTAAAAATCAAATAAATTTTAAGTGAATTAACATACAAAATTTGTTCTCAGTAATGATTCAATTTATATAATTATTTCTATTTGGTTTCGTCATTGTTATGACAAATTCTAGTAATTTTATTTTTGTTTATTGTTGTCTGTAACAGGTATATAATCTCATGCAAATAAATTTAATGGTAAATATTAACCGAATCTTTATTTCATTTTAGTAATTATGATTTAAATGGTTTATTTCCGCAAATCAAGGATATTCTCTAAAGTAATACGTAAACATGTATAGGGTAGTGCATGCTACCAGATATGCTTGAATAACGCCATTATTTAGTTCAAGGCGAGCTATTATTGTGATTGTCTTACATCAAAAGATTAACTCTTCAAAAACCCCACAACGCACCCTTTATTTAATATTAAGTTGCTATTCGTTAAAAGTGTTAAAAATGTATTTATCTTTAATGCTTCGCATCTACCCTAGATAGACCGGAAGCCGGCAGCACAATCATCTCATCGAGTTCACGGATGAAATTCTACGATTAGTTAAATCTTGATTTACATATTAAAACGCAATCGGTCTGCCAAGGATTATGCCAAGTCAGGTTTTCAGGTGTTTTCCACCAAGATATGACTTGTCAGACCGATTGCGTTTTAATATCCGAATCAAGATTTAACTAAACCTAGAATTTCATCCTTGAACTCAATGAGGTGATTGTCTGTATTGCCGGCTCCCGGTCAAAGAGTCCATTTTCAAAACTCTGCAATCCCTCTGTTATTAATGAGACCGTTTCTATCGTCTTCCAATGGTAAGCTCGCCTCACTGTGCTATGTCGGATTTCGTCTTAGACAGATTTTCAACTATTGATTTCGTAAGTAACTGTCCACTGTGTCTAATTTGCCCCCAGCAATAGCCTATGAATTTTTTAACAGAACTCGATCTCTAGAAGCTTTAACTATGCAAATCCAAACTTTTAGCTCATTCGTCAGGTCGTTTTTAAAGATAAAACTTACTTTTAGTAGTTGTAAAGCTCAGTATTGCTAGTAGGAAGCTAAGTATTGAAAATTTTAAATTAAGCAACAATTTCTATTTTCAGACTGTTCTCCTTAGCAATGTTAAGTATAGCATTAATTACTTAACGCTATTGCTAATATACTTACACGACGTATTCTGTAATTTCTATTTGTGATCTCTAATGCTTGTTTCCTCCACTGCAAGTTCAGTATTGCTAGTAGCTAGCTAAGTATTGCAATTTTAAATTGTGCTATAATATCTATATGTACAATGTTCCTCTCAGCAATGTTAAGTACAGCATTAATTAGTAAACTCTATTACTAATATGCTTACACGACGTATGCTGCAATTTCCATTTGTGATCTCCATTTCCTCCACTGCAAGCTCAGTGCTGCTAATAGGAAGCTAAGTATTGCAAATTTTAAATTATGCCACAATTTCTATATGTAGACTGCTCTCCTTAGCAATGTTAAGTATAGCATTAATTAATAAACTCTATTACTAATATACTTACACGAGGTATGCTGCAATTTCCATTTGTGATCTCTATGCTTGTTTCCTCCACTGCCAGTGCAACAGATTCCGAGTTTCTGCGGAGTGGGCTTCCTTTCTGATTCAATAACTATGGATAACATAACGTACAGCTGTCAAAAATTCTTATCGCTGTCAAAGTTACCACATAAGAATTCACGTTTAATAAGTGAGTTTTAATCTTTGCATCTTCATACGATGAAAAAATATTGTAAATATTTAAATGTTTTCAAAGTATTTCCTCCAACTCTTTTTTTTAATTACGATTAATAATTACATACTTAATTTACTTAGTTATTTGGATTTTTTCCATTTTCGCATTTTGCTAATAAGAAAAATGAAGATGAAAACTTAAAACTCGTAAATCATCAATAAAAACAAGTTCGGTATGTTTTTGTTGGAACATAATTCTTCCAATAATTAGCAGCAATACATTTCTTTTTCAATCAATTCTTCATCTTTATTAAAGCCAAAAATAGCTACTACAGCGTCTATTTTATAATTTCCCTGATAAAAGAATGCACCACATTTAGGCACAATTTTAAAAACTTATAATCACAAACAAAATTTCTCAGAGTGAATTTACAAAGCGAATGCATAGCCGCGAGAATTTACATAAAGTTGGCCGATCCATAATTACATCATACAAATTAGCGTTGCTAGTGCTACGACAGTATCTATAGGATGCTGTTGCTACTTGTATAGTAAGAAATATTTCAAATTTTTGATTCAAATATGACGTCATATTCATCTTTTTTATTCTTAGTTTTTTTTTATAATTCCATATTCATTTTGCACGTGTAAATCTTTCAAGTTATAATGTAATGCTATGAATGAATTATTACTCCGGGTTTTGAATTTTTGGCGACTATGAAGAAAAAAGGCTAAATTTTAAAGGAAAATGTCTATTGAATCTTTATGAAAATAATGAAATTTTTAATTATTAAAAGATATTTTAATAAAATATATAAAAAATGACCTATGTTCCTTTCTGGATTACAATTCACCTATATGCATAGATATAAAGACATTAGATATTTCGTTTTGGCAGAGATTTCGGACAAACATTCACACACACTTTCACATTTATAGTACTTTTAGGAAAAGTATGCAGGTTCTGAACCGAAGCGCTGATATAAAGGCATTAAATCTTTCGTTTTGACGGCGACTTTGGCCAAACACTCACACACACTTTCACATTTATAGTATTATTAGGGAAAATATGCAGGTCCTAAACCGAGGCGCTTTTTAGAAATTTGAAATCTTTCTTCGTGTTTTTTATATAATCATTTTCCTAATTTTTCTCAAACTCGGTTATTCTAAATGAGAATTTAGGGTGTTATCACATGCATAAAAATATAATTTCAATCATAAAAATAAAAATTCTAATAAAAATAATTGCTTTCAATATATTTTTATTCAACTACAACTGAAAATAATTTTCAGAATTTACATTTAGAAACAAGAAATTGGATTAAATCCTACATAAATAAGACAATGCGTTGAATATAATGTGAAAGATTTTGTGAATTGTAATATACTTCGAGGTTACTTTTAATTTTCATATATGATCTTGTTATATCAAGAATTTTTTACTGCATTTTTCACTATATTATATCAATTAAACCCTTCACGGTCAGTACCACAATTAGTTTAAACTTTTTAAACAAACTTGTAAATATTTTATATATTAAATAATCAATGCTCACTGATTTTTCTCTAAATCAGTGGTATTTTTGCGAGAAGTAGAGGGAGGCCATGTACCTCAGTCCTATTTTGACATTTTAATTTTTAATTTAATTAAACTAAGTAAATAATAAAATTTGCTACTATTTGCTACTTATTTTTCATGCTCTGCTTCCCTCATAATTTTCTTGATCTCTAATTTTAGATCTATCATACTTTTTTTAATTAAAAAAATAATATTTTTAGAGCCAAGGTACAGTGTTCATCTTGTACCTTAGCCTTAGGCATGTTGTACCATGGACCATGCGTCATTTTTCTACCAAAAATAAAAATAAAATTGACGAAACATTTTTATGATTTATTTGAAATAAATTTTAAAAGTATACACAAGTAATAACAAAGTAAATTTTAAAGTAATAACAGATTTGTTATTGATACCTATTTAAAGTTGTTTTAAATTAATAAAAAACAGTAGGTGTAATTAGAGGGCAGAGGTAGGAATAATTCCAACCACAATAGATATCAATTGCATTTCATCTGTTTTATTGCCTTTTATATAAAATGTTTGTTTTATCACGATGCAAAATTACAAAAAAAAATTTGCATAAAAAGCTAAGAATTCTTTTTAAAAAGAATAAAGCTTTCAAAATCTAATACTATATCAGAAAATGCATAAAGAATTCTTCTGTTTCTTTCAATAAGACTAGGTTCTGGGAAATGCTAATGATTGGTTCGCAACCGATTCAAGAACCTACTTTCATCAAATATGAATTGTATTCTAATGCTCTTAAAACGTTTCATGGACACAACAATAATCTCTTCTTCACCATTGTCATCATTATGCATATTTTCTGTACACAAGTGTATGCATGCAGAGTTGAGTTTTAAATTCCTTTCATTAATAATACAAGGGCAAACTTTCCTTAAATAACATTGTCATTTGTTGGTTTTTAACGGAATAATGTGTAATTGTTCTGTACTTTGGACTTGTTCGAGCTACAATACTATTGTTAGATTCAAGGTACAAAACTTGGTGAATTTAAAAATAATGACTTCTTACCATTTTCTAGGTAGCCTTAAAACCCTCTGACATTCTTGGGAAAGGGAAAATTGTAATGTTGCTTTCTCTATATTTTATTTTAAATGCTAAAAGAAGATGATTTTTTCAACTTTTTATAAAAATAAAACTTAATAACGAATATGAATGCAGTCATTGGAAGTATTAATCATTGTTCAATGTATTAAAAATAGATTAAATCAATAGAATTATATTACTTTAAATATTGTTTGTATTGCAGCGAAACCGGGAGCTTGGTGAACGTGTTAACAAGGGCTTGTCAGTAAACATGATTTAAAACTCATGTTCATAACGCAGTATAAATACTCTTAAATGAATAACTTTGAATTTAAAACAAATAACTATTGATAACAAGATATAATGGAAAGCTGGAGCTTTAAAAAACTTACTTTTTGAAGATCAAATCATTTTTTTTTTTAACAATTGTCTGCAACATGTGCTGAATATATTAAAGAGACCAACTGCTAAGTGACATCGAGTGATATATCTCAAAACTATATTGATTCGTTTTACGTAAATCCAAGAGATAGAGCTGAAAACTATGTACACAACCCTTTCCCCTATTTTCACGTTATTTTTTTACGAAAATTAATATTCGCCTTATTTCATTACAGAAAATCTGCAATTAACGAAGCTGAAGATTTTTGATTTTTAAAAAGATGCTAATTTTGCGTCCCAGAGAGCATCGTGAATTATCATTGCCTTAAATTTATCTTAAAATATATTCCTACAGCATTCTACTTTATTACCTCCATTGTTTTATCAGACTTTTTAAATATTTTTATACTTTATTATTAACTAGTCATGGATTCAATGCAATTTTTTTTTTCTTACTCAGAAAATATTTTCTCCTGTCTTTCAAACACTTTATGTAAGCATAAAAGCCCTTTACTTTCAGTAATTCCTCTTTATTCCGTTATTTTTCTGTTAGAATCCCATTTCGTATGCGGAAGTTTTGCCTGTGATCATATTTCCCCCGAGACTTCAAAAAAAAAAGTTGCCCAAAGGAGAAGATCCAGATTATGGATGCAAAGAAGAACGCGGAATTTTATCAACTGAAGGGAGGTGGTTTCCGTTTAATAAACTGCAATTATAGTTATATTTATGCACAATGCTTGGAACACTTTTTTCTGTTGCTTGTTTGTGTGGAATGAATAATTCTTACTATATATTTTTTTTTATTTGGAGTAAATGTTTTTATTTTACAAAAATAATTCTTTTTTCTAGAAAATTAAATAGTTCTTTTTCCTTACTTATCATAGTTTGACACATTAAGTGCCAGAGCACACAAACATGTGTGCCAGAAATGTTTTCCTTGGTGTCATACCACACCAATCAGTGTTGAATTCAGACACTTTTCTCCGAGAGGGATTTATGTTGCTCCGGAGGGGACATTATAGAGTTCCGAGCGGGGAAATTGAACTTTTGGCTTTGAAAACAGAAAATCTCAAATCTTCCGGGGGGGGGGGGGATCTCATTGATCCGGGAAGGAATGTCCCCACCCCCCGGACCAACATGTGAATTCAACAGTGACACCAATACGTGTGCCATCAATATTCTCATTGAAGTCCATTTATTGCTACGAAACGCAATAATTCATAAATTATTTTCATGTATTTAAAAAAAAATGGTCCCACAGCCATATTTAGTGATTTCTATTTTAAGTTCAACATGTAAAAATAACTAAAATTTGAAACTTTTGTATAAAAAATGTACAAAATTAAATAAAAAGAACTAAACCTGTGGCTTTACGACGTATGAAGGATCTAGCACCCTGGGCCAAGAGGTTCTATACAGTTTATGTCCCGCCCAGGTAGTGAGACCCTCAGTGTTTAATTCCCAAGTTAGCTTGGGACTCATTTATCGATCCTGAAGGGATGAAAGTTTGAGTGAACCTTGCCCATCGAGGAGTCGAACTCTAGACCTGTAGCGTGGTAGGCATGCGCTGACCACTAATCTACTAGGCTTCAAAAATTAACACTTTGCATAAAATTAAGAAACATTCCCAAGATGGGGAATTGTGAACCGAAGCGATAAACATTAAAAACCGCTTTGTCAAGTCTGCCAATAAAAGCCACTTCTTTGCAATATGGGGCAGTCAGTGTGTTAAAAGAACCATTTCATTTTTAGGTGCCGTTCGTAATTATACATATACGTTGCACCTATAGTCATCGTCTGGTCCGTCCGTCTGTCTATAGAATATAACAGCGCAAAAACTACCCAATCGAAGGGTTTGAAATTTAAGAGATATAACCGTTGCAGAATTTTGTCGATTTATTTAAAATTTTATAAAATTCAAATAAAAATATAAAAAGATATTAATAAAGGTTTTCTTCATTCTATTAAATCCTATCATACGTAATTAATTCAATGATATCCGATGATAGGTAATGATTCTAGGTTGCCATGGTGATTACGGTCTATTTAAGACGGAGTCATAATATTTCAGGAATTTAATACTGAATTTAATATATATAATCATAATAAATTTTGTATTCATGCATTATTTCATAAGAGTGCTAAAGCTATTGTGCCTAAATCTGAATATTTATGAAGCTAGTTATAGTGCGAACGCACCCTCATTTGCCACGTTTGACGTACAATTTCCGACTTGTTTATTTATATTTATATCCTTTTTACGATTTATGGTACAGTAAACCCTGCAGATGTTTTCAGTATAATGTTAACTTCATAGAGAAGTGAGGAGGTAATTGGTATTAATGTAACAAATCAGATTTAACTTTTTATTTCGGTGCTAAAGACATGGAAGTAAAATCAGTTCGATGAAAGTGTACAACTATGACATCATTTTCATCAAAAAATATTTCCGATTTATGAATTAAAATAAATATTTACAAAATGACATTTTTTTTCGTTCAATCATTCCGATTTTAGGGGCCTTCTGAAAAATGTTGATAGTTGTCTTTAAGAAGTAATTACTTGAAAATTGTTTTTTTTTTTTTATTATTTAATTTTATGCGACCTAAATATAGGGCTCTAGTTTTGTGAAGAAGTTTAATAATGTTTTTGCTCAGACTCCTTGGTTGAATAATAATAATAATAATAAACTACGAACTGATGGTGTTATTACACGATGGGTCGAAGTCGCTTCAAATTCCAGGCGTCTCCATATTATTCCTATGGCTCCAGGGGAGTCGCTTCGAAAGCAAGCAACTTTTTTGTGTCGGAGCGTCTTTGACGCTTGAAACGAAGCGAGTCGCCAGAAACAACCAATCAAATGCTTGGAAATCTGACGATGGGAAAGCTTTTTCCCGAACAGCCAATGAAATGCTTGGATAATACGTAAGTTTCAGTTGGATAATACGTAAGTTTCAGGAAATCTGACGAGTCGCATGCGATTTTTGTCGCTTACAATTTTTACGTGTAATAACACCATAAAATTTATAGATGACAATTTGTCGACAGACGATTTCTTGACGTTTAGAATAAGCTGATTCGAGGAAATAAAAGTGTTTAAATTTAAGTTTTATCCCTTCGTTTTTATTTCTTAGTCCTTCGTTATGTTTCAATAATGTGTTTATAAAACTTCAAAATGCAAAAATGAGCAAAATCAAAGTAAACTAGTTGGATGTGCCAATCCCAAAACTTTCTTCTATCTTATACATTTTAATATTTCAAAAAGTAGTTACACATGTTAATACTTCAATATTATTAGTTCAATACTATACCAACTTTCATTTTCTTCTTAAATTTTTGCTTCAGTCAATTAAACGGACTAGAAACGAGTTAATCTATATCATGATATTTGTTAAAATTAATAGTTTTTCCTTATTCTGTTGTTATGAGCTGTTTGCAAATAGCCGGCTTAGCAGGAAGCGAGTTCCCGCTGCTGCACGAGCCGCCGATGGACAATAGAGCTACGAAAAATCAAGAAAAGTATACAAAAATCGCTATTACAAAAATCGCTGTCCCTTTACCGCGCAATATTTCCAAATTCAAGGTGGACCTGTTCACTGTAAAAAAAATTCCGCAACGTTCCTGGGAAAAAATGGGCAGCTGAGTTGCCCATTATTTCCAAGTAACATTTCTTGAAAATGGCTGGAACTTTACTGTATATGTTTAAAACTTTCTACAGAAATGCCAGTAAGTTTCCTGCGAAATACCAGGAATATTTCTGTTGACAGCAAAACATTACTGACATTTCACAGCATGCGGGATCCGCAGACGATTTTTACATTTCCAGTTGACAATTTTCGCTTTATTATCGTTATTTGTTAGAACGAAAAAATATTTTGAAATTGACATCAAAATTATTATTTATAATTTACACGAAAAAATAAATTTTCAGTTAAAATTCAATAAAGTAAATATATATATGATATATTGTTTCTGAACTTTGCTTAAAATATAAAAATATATAAATGTAAATAATAATTAGAAAAAAAATCTAGACATAAAATATTTTGGATTTTCGTTAGTAATTATGTTAGTTTACAAGTTAGATAAAATACATATAAATTTTCATGAAAAAAAAAACCTAAACGTAATTGTACATTTTTTCCGAAAAAAAAAATTTCAAATTTGCAGCAATTCAAAGTGTCAAATATATATCAAATTTAAATCAAATTGTAATAAAGTGTTAAAATATAAAATTAATTAAAAAAGGAAAAAAAAAGTCCAGAGGTAGCATCGAACTCGGGCCGTACGGGTGACGTGCGAGCTTTCTGCGTCCACACCACGAAAGACACGTTGAGAGCTACAAACTAATGGGTATTTGAAACGTATGCTAAACCTCGGCATCTAATTTCTGAAAATCTAAGTCCCATTTGAAGAAATCCTTTCACAAGAATAATTAGAGATAAGAACTCTAAAACATACTTTAAAATAATCAAAATCGGTAAGAATCATGTTTGACGGTCCCCTGGTTAATGGAGATCCAAATAATAGGTGTATTTTTTTAACACGGTCTGCTCCTTAAACATTCCACAGACAAGTACGGGAGATAATCTCTTAGCGATGTCACGGAGGTATTGTATTTTCACCTGAATTGTCTTGACAATAGAGACGTAAAGGATTATGTCGTCTATTGATTTATTTGCATTCCATATTGATTTTTTTACATTCATTTAAGGAATTCTTTTTCGACACTCGCGCGCGAGCAACGGATTATAGCAAAAAAATAATAAATGGCGCCCGCAGCGTTTTGCTGTTTCCAACTTTTGTGTCAGGAACGTTTCAGATAAGAAAACCAGAATTTCACAGGAAAGAGCTAAATTATTCTGAAAACCTGAGAAAAGGCGAAACGTTCCTGGATTTTACATGGAACGTTACCATTTTTTTTTACAGTGTTGACCATATCCAAAATTATGCACAAAACATTTGGTTCAATTGTATGCATAATTTTATATACTTTTCGATAGTACAATAAAGAAAATGGCACAAACATCGCTATTACAGCGCCTCCCTTCAGGCAGATTTTTTTCAAATTCAGGGAGGACTTGCTTGTCATAGCAAGAAACATACACAAAACATTTGGTTCAATAATGCATAACTTCATACACTTATGAATGGTACAATAATGAAAATGGCACAGACATCACAATTAAAGCGCCCCCTTCTGCTGGAAGTTTTTCAAGTTCAGGGAGGACCTACCGACCATAGCCTTACACATACACAAAAAATTTGGTTCAATTCAATGCATAATTTTATACAGTTTTCGATGGTACAATAATGAAAATGGCACAAAAATCGCTATTACAACGCCCCCTTCCGGCAGATTTTTTTTCAAATTCAGGGAGATCTTGCTTGCCACAACCAGAAATATGCATAAAAAATTTGGTTCAATTATATGCATAACTTCATACACTTTTCGATGGTACAATAATGGAAATCGTACAGACATCGCAATTATAGCGCCCCCTTGCGGCGGAATTTTTCCAAATTCAGGGAGGACCTTCGTGCTATGACCAAAAACAAACACAAAAAATTTGGTTCAATTCTATGCATAACTTCACACACTTTTCGATGGTAAAATATTCAAAATGGCACAAAAATCGCTATTACAGCGCCCCCTACCGGCGATTTTTTTCCAAATTAAGGAAGGACCTGCTTGCCATAGCCAAGAACTTAAAAAAAATTTTTTGTTCAATTCTATGCATAACTTCATACTTTTTTCGATGGTAAAATATTCAAAATCACACAAAAAATCGCTATTACAGCGCCCCATACCGGCGAATTTTTTCCAAATTCAAGGAGGACCTGCTTGCTATAGCCAAAAACTTAAAATAAAAATTTGGTTCAATTCTATGCATAACTTCATACACTTTTTGTTTGCTACAATGGCGACAGACAGACGGACACACGGACACACGGACATACGGACAGACAGACATTTTCTATAAAGAAGTTTTTTGGAATCTCTGATCCCTAAAACGTGTAAATCCGTCAGAAATCGGAAGTCGAAAAAAATTTCGATTACAATACTTTCTTCTATTGAAGATAGAAGGAAGTAAAAATATAAGGGAGAATGGAAAATTATTATACCACAGCACTTGATTAACATTTTTCTTATTTTTTTTCTTCTTCCGTTACCCTTATTTTCAATTATTTCTTCATTTATATCTAGCAAAAAGCTTAACTTTCATTTTTTGTTTTCCATTTTGATTTTTTTCTTTCTATCTTTTTGACGTTTTTACCGCTCATTTAAAAGTATCAAAGGCTCCTAATCAGTAAAATGTTATAGCTTTCAAAGAAATTAAAGTACTTGAAAGTACATCTCCTATTATACATTGTAAAAATTTAAATTGTTCGATTGCATATAAGTTAAATTTATGTTTATTTATTTATTAAGTTTTAATTCGTTATGGAATATAGGCCGGATAAAATGCTGAACTGTAGAATATTTTAAGTGTGAATGGTTTACTATATTCTTTCGTAACAGAACCTGCAGACGATAGAGATAGATTTTAAAAAATCACGTTTAAAAATATTTAAAATACCATCAAAAATGAGCAAATTATGATATACGTTTCAAATAAACTTTATTTAAAGTATACAGGGTGTCCATAATTAAACAACCCTGCTTTAAAGTCGTCTAGATCCGAAACTATTGTTCAGAAAGTTGCGAAATTTTGTGACGGACATAATAAAGAAATGAGAATTTGTTTGAGCGGAAAAAAATTTTAGTTCAAAATTTCGCCACTAGAGAGCATTTTGTAATGAATTACACATTTTTAAAAGTTTTTACACTTTATTTTTATCAGATTAATTAAGACAAATATACAGACCGCCCCCTGAAAAAAATAAAGCGTAAAAACTTTTAAAAATTACTTGTGTTCGAATAGAACGAATAAACTCTGAAAAAAAAACCTCCTACGACAGCCGGCATTTTTTTCTCAGAGCTTAAGCCCAGTATTCAGTGGGCGGTAACTAAATGCATAATTTATATAAAAACGCCCTCTGGTGGCGAAATTTTGAACTAATATATATATATATATATATATATATATATATATATTAATCGTTTGAAAAAATGGTTATTGTCCTCGTCAGGGTAGGAAATCAAAAGCATATCTGAAGCTTTTTATTGGTTTAATCCGCATTTTATTCGTTTTCTGATTGGTCTATACACTAACCTTTACTTTCAACAGAGATGGATACTTCTGTTGCCACTATGACAAAAAAGTAATAAAAACCACAAATAAAAATTAATTACTCAGAAACAAACTGAGATACAGCTTTCAAACAAATTGCATTTAAAAGTACATTTTTTTCTCTGTACGACGGTGTAAAAAGTAATAGTGTGGGATGTTTAGAAGTTTAAGAATGAAATTTCATTTAAAATGAGTCGATGGAAAAGCCTTTTCCTGAACAGCCAATGAAATGCTTGGATAATACGTAAGTTTCAGGAAATCTGACGAATTGCAGGTAATTTTTACGTGTAATAACACTATTAATGTTAAATCGATGGCGTACGTAATGTATGATCAACTCCATGCGATTTTTTATGTCTTAAATTTTAGTCTTTGAAAAAATCATTTTCCAAATGGTCGTTGTAATTTGTTAAATTGCATTTTTTATTTATTTTTATTTTTATTTTTTTTTTTATTATTATTTTTTTTTTTTTTTTTGCTCAAACAAATTCCCATTCCTTCGTTATGTCCGTCACAAAATTTCACAACTTTCTGACAACTAGTTTCGTATGTAGACAACTTTAAAGTTAGGGTCGTTTAATTATGAACACCCTGTACATTTGTTTTTCTATACGACTGTGTAAAAATTTAAATTGTTCGATTGCATGGATATTAAATTTGTGTTTTACTTATTTTATTTATTATATAAGATTTAATAAAATTAGCCACAGACAAAAGCTGGACTCTATATTGTTTTTAGTGTGAATGAGTTATAATTATTATTCCGCAATAGAGCCTGCACATGATAGCTAGATTAAAAGAATGCATGCTTAAAAATATTTAAAAAGCCATAAAAAATTACCTGATTGTGATACAGGTTCGAAATAAACTTCCTTTGAAAGTACAATTTTTTCCCTATAAACAGTAAACATTAAAAAGGTGCAATGTTTAGAAGTTTAAAAAGCTGTAATAGCAAAAGTTGAAAAAGCGAAATTTTATCGTAAAATGTTGCCATTCGCAGAATGACGTCAGCGTTACACATAGATATGTTTGTCCTTTATAACATAGATTTATTAAATTTTTAAAACAAGTATTATCAAACTACATTTAGTTTTTACTAATGAATGGATTTACAAAATCAAAACTCCTATAGAATTTTTAAGAAAGTGGTGTAATTCAAATAAAAGAGCAAAACATTTTCCACGCAATATGCATTTCTTTAATTTCTACTTCCTCTTCATTTGTAACATTTATTTTGTAACTTTCATTCTATTATACTGAGTTAAATAAGTTTCAAATGTTGAGCACAGAAATTCATTCCGAATCTTCCATTATTACACCTGTTACCAGTCCATTTGTGCTTACCACCTAAAACACTTGCAGATATTTTTTATATATCAAAATCCTCTCTGAATTTTCCTTGCATTTGTACTAAAATACTTATGTGAAGCAACGCCCTTTGTTATTGATTTTTCTACAGTTTTCTGTAAAATTTCTCAAATACTGTTTATTCCAATATTGACTAGTAATAGATTCAAAGTCCATTTTCTTGCTCAGAAAATATTTTCTCTTGTCTTTCAAACATTTTATATAAGCAAAAAAGCCCTTTCCTTTGAGTAATTCCTTTTTATTCCGTTCTTTTCGGTTAGAATTCCATTTTGCGAGCGGAAGTTTTGTCTGGACTCATATTTCCTGCGAGACTTAAAAAAAGAAAAAGTTGCCCAAAAGAGCGGATAGACCCAGATTATGGATGCAAAGAAAAATATGGAATTTTATCGGTTGGACGAAGGTGGTTTCAATTCAATAAACGACAATCATAATTAGAGCCATCCATTAAGATTGAAATATTTTCTAATTGTTTGTTTATGTAGAATGCATAAACATAAAATAAAGATAGTGAAAGAATTAAAAGAAGTTTTATTACTTTATAGGATGGCTAACACATTTAATACTAAAACAAGTAAGAAAAAATTATGCCTCAAGCATAGATTATGAAACACTTTCCAACACATTCAGAATAATGTAACAAAACTGCACAGTTTAAAAAATTAAAATATTACGTCTAATTGAACCATATGGAAACGCATAATACATTTCAAAACCGAATTTCAGCTGTTCCCATCCACAATCGGAAAATTATACGAATTTTTTCAGAAGCCCTGTATATGATTTTTTGATATGAATCTATTAGCTACATGCAAACCAAACTTTAGTTCACTTAAGAGATACATATACTTCAGTTGAAAATTTACTTTCAGCAATTTCCTCTATCAAGGAGAACGGTACGTGAATACTTTTGTGCAGCCCTGTATTTGAGGTATGGAATTTATATATAACGAGTAAGATGCAAAAAATTAATTAAATTTAAAATCGCATACCGAATTTTAAACCGTGCACTCCAGCAATTATTACTCAAAAACAGTACAGTACTGTAACCGATTTCTTTTGCGTGTCCCTGTAAATGAATAAAAAATGCTATGAATGTCCTGTTCTAACGTGATCGTAGTGAAATTCAGTGATTTATATCAGTTTCAATACATTTGAAATAGCATAATGTCAATAAAATACTCTGCAAACGATTTTCCCCCATACACCATAATGTAATGGAATACTTTTGAGTGCCCCTGTAAACGAATGATTAATCCTACATACTTCATATACAATACCAAACATGCTTTGGTGACCGTAAATAACCCTTATCAATTTCATGAAAATCCGAGTATATTTACGGGAGTTAGAGCGTGGACAGACGGCCATACAAACCAAATGCATAAACACTTTTCAACTTTGTTGGAAAGTGCTAAAAATGCAATTTATATCCTCTTCGGTCCCTGGGTCCCCATACGGGACCTTTTCCTTATAAAAACTAAGATGTCCGATTTTTTTACATTTTCACATCACTTCTTAATAGCTGAATGTTTTTTGCGTTCAAAGCAAACGAATAAATGGTAGCATCTAAGCTGATTTCTACATAAAATAAATGTTATTTTCATCTGAGTTTGCAAAACGCCTAAAAATACCCAAAAGATAGTATGACGAAGAAAGTGAGAAATTTTCATAAGTATTATCCATTCACAATGCTATAGCATTGTGAATGGATAATACTTAAGCAAAAAAGCAGCAAAAAAGACGCCCGTCTGACATTGGTCTAAAAGAGAGTTGACTCCTATAGCGGCCAGAAAGCGCAGGAAATATTTATCCCAGACAGCGTCATATATAAATAGTCATCTCCAGAATCCATTTCAGCAAGAACTGTCCAAAGGGAACTTCATGATTCGAAAATTTATGGAAGAGTTGCAATTCGTACGCCATTGGTGTCATAGGTGTTCGTATTATTTTGTCACCCATCTGTACTTCACTATTGCTTTGTTTACAGTTACACTCTCAGAAATACTTTTTTCAATTCACGGGGATATTCCTGGCAGCATTGCTACCTGTATACATCCAAGAATGGAAGAAATTTCCGTTCTAAGACAGAAAATTTCCGTAATCCAAAAAAAGGAGTTTTTTTAAAAATACGTCTCTTGTTCTTCCATGGATCCGTTTGGTTTTAAAACTGGGAACGCGCGTTTCGAATCGGACACCTTAACCACTCCGGCAGCGAAGATTGGTAGAGGAAAAGTTTAAAATGAAGATACCGGTTTCTCAACCCTTCACTCTACGATTTTTCTTATCTTTATGAAAAAAAATAATTTTATGATTTTAGATATCCATAAATACAGGAAACATAATAAAGAAATTCAGACTTTAATTTTTTTTTTATATGGATTTTTATGGTATGTGCCATATGTGTGCCAAAGCACACATTAGATATTTACCTTTTTGTGCCAAATGTAGAACAAAATCCACAATGCTTGTATAATAGATATACAGAAGGAGTATAATATGTATTCAAATGCTTTAACAGTTATTTAAAATATACAAAAAGTAAAATTTAATGTTACAAATTTCAAAATACAAATTCTAAAAAGGCCTTCCGGCCATTGCCGGGAGGAAGAGGTAGCTTTCATATTCCTTATTTTAAAAAAGCCAACTTATATTATTCAAACACACGAAGCTCAATTAAGTGGAAACCGAATGTAGGAGATTCAATTTTAATTTTTATCAATACTAAATCATTATGAATGAGAATTTCGCGAAATTAGTCAGCTTTATCCAAGCTGCTTTTATTTAAAGTAACTTATATTTGGCTGCTAAATTCGGCGATTTCTTAAAGTGCCTGCCATTTTAAGACAACATGATGGATGAGGCTAACCAGTGAACTTGGTCGAGACCTTAGTAATTGCTGTGCACATGCTCACTCGCATCGGAATCGGTTGATATATACGAGTGCTGCAAGCAATCAGATTTTTCAAAATGTCACTCACGTTAAAAATTGAAACTGCTATATCTGGACCATTTTTTAAGGTAAAGACAAACAAAAAATGCTCCTGAATCCTTATATCAAGGTCAAATACTTAAGAAAGAAACCTTTTTCAATTTCTAATTTTTTTGCACCTCACTTTAAATATAATTTTTTTTAATTTAATGGCCGCCATTTTGAAACAAGATGGCTGATGAAGCTGGCCAGCGAACTTGGTCGAGATATTGATGTATACTATCCACATGCCTTCTTCCATCGAAATAGGCGAATACGTGTGGTATCGCGGGACAAATACAAGATCGTTTCAATGTGTTAGCCATGATAGAAATTCAAAGTGCTATAATTCAACCACTTTTTAAGATATAAACAAAAGAACAAATTTTCAGAAACAAAAACTGCTCCAAAATCTTTGTATCAAGGCCAAACACACAAAAAAAAATCTTTTTCATTTTCCAATTTTTTAATACCTCATTTTAAATTTTAAATTACATTTTTTTTTAAAAAAATGTCGACCCTTTTGAAACAAGATGGCGAATGAAGCTGACCAACGAACTCGGTCGAGACATTGGTATGTACTATGTATAGACCAAGTTACATTCAAATCGGTTCATAAATACGCCTGTCATCGCGTGACAAAAATAAGGTCGTTTTAAAATGTCAGCCACAATAGAAATTCAAAATGTTATAACTCAGCCATTTTTTTAGATATAGATGAAACAAAACCTGTTCCGGAATCTTTGTATTAAGGTCAAACACATACGAAAAAAATCTTTTTCATTTTCTAATTTTTTGGTATCTCATTTTAAATTTAATATTTTTTAATTTTTTTAAATGGCCGCCATTTTGAAACAAGATGGCGGATGAAGCTGGCCAACGTACTCGGTTGAGTTATTTGTATGTACTATGTACACACCAAGGTACATCCAAATCGGTTCATAAATACGTCTGTTATCACGTGGCAAAAATCAGAGCGTTTCAAAAAGTCAGCCACGCTAGAAATTCAAAATGCTATAACTCAACCATTTTTTAAGATATAGACGAAACAAAAACTGCTCCCGAATCTTTTTATCAAGGTCAAACACATAAGAAAAAAATATTTTTTCAATTTTCAATTTTTTGGTACCACATTTCATTTTTAAATTTTTCTTAAAATTCTAAATGGCCGCCATTTTTAAACAAAATGGCGGATGAAGCTGGCCAACGAACTCAGTCGAGACATTGGTCTGTACTATGTATAAACGAAGTTACATCCAAATCGGTTCATAAATACGCTTTTTATCGCGTGACAAAATTCAGGACGTTTCAAAATGTCAGCTTCGCTAGATATTCAAAATGCTATAACTCAGCCATTTTTTAAGATATAGACGAAACAAAAACTGCTACAGAGTTTTTGTATAAAGGTCAAATACATAAGAAACTAATATGTTTCCATTTTCAATTTTTTGGTACCACATTTCAAATTAAAAATTTTTAAAAAATTTTAAATGACCACCATTTTGAAACAAATGGCGGATGAAGCTGGCCAACGAACTCGGTCGAGACATTGGTATGTACTATGGACACACCGAATTACATCCAAATCGGTTCATAAACACGAGAGTTACAGTGTGACATAGGTCAGATATATATATATATATATATATAACCATTAATTAAAAAAAAAATTCTATAAAAAATTAAAAATTGTAAAATAATATGAAAAAAATATTATAGGTTGGTTGGGTGGGTAGATGTTAGAGTACGGAGGAGGGTGGTGTTGTCTGGATAATACGCAATGGTTAATTATATATATATATAAAAAAATGGGGGCTCTTGTATTATTACTATATTTTTGTTACGTACTTTATATGGATGTTGATTTGATATTTTATATGTAATTGGAGAATTTCATTAATATTATAATTAGCCTAATTATTGATTAATCTAATTTACAATTATTTGTTATTAAATTTTAAATTTACTAAGGACAATATCATATTAATTACTAATAGTATGCCATTCTTATAGTGAATAATATACATATAAGTATGTATAATATAAATATAGTTATACTGTATGCATTAAAATTGGGTAGTTATTTTTATTATTATTACTCTATTCTTTTAATATTTATTATCGGTTTAATGTTTTTGAATGTCCCACATTCATACTTTATGGTTTTTTATGGATGTCTGAAGATAATCCACACTCTATATTTGTGCTTTTTAAGTAATGGGTATTTAAGTATCATTTAACCTTCTATTTACTTCCACATGTTTTTTATTTCCTGTTCGTTTTATAAATATCTGATATATAATTCATAAAAAATAATTTTTATATTTAATAATTATTTATATTAATTATTACTGAATTTTATTTTGTATTATAGCATATAGCTATATGCTATATATTATCAATGTTCTAGAATTATTTAATTCTTAGTTTAGTTTAAATAAGTTAGCTAATAGAATATATTGTATGCTTTTAAATTTTATTTACAATAGTTTTTAAATACATTGTGTGGTTTATATTCGGTTTATAATTCTCTATATATAAGGATATGTTTGGTTTTGCTGTTTATACAGTTATTTACATTCAAATGCTTACAATTATTTATACAGTTATTTACATTCAAATGCTTACAAATATTTATCTTGCGTTAGTTGTTTAATAAAAGTAATACTAGATGGCAGCACTAAATTTGTCTCTTTAAGATAGCTCTAATTGTTAATTTTTCTAGCTCCATTTCAGTTATAATTTAATACACCAGGGGGTATTTTTAGCTAAATTTTGACGATATTGTTAAACTGTTATTAATTAATTTAATAGTGCATTTTAAATAATGTAATTAATATCTATTTATTTTATATTAGATTAAATGTGTTTAACAAGGTATTTCAGATTTTATTTCAAAATGTATTAACTGCATCCTTTGGTATCATTTACTGTGATTTCTTAACTGTTTTATTCACCTTAATCTTTTTGATATACTGGCAGCCATGTGCGCGTGGATTTTTGTAAAATACTGAAATATTAATCGGTATGGTGTTTATTATTTATATTTTATATCCTATAAATATTTAAATACGTTTTATTGATTCTTCCATTTCATATTATTTGTTTCTATTCTGTTTTCATTTTTAATCAATTCACTTGATTTTATGGTTGTTTGGGCACAGGGGAAAATAACTTTTAGCTTTAGCTTATTTTTCCCACAGAAAACAACCATTTTGCTTATATCATTGAATTCTGTGCCCTTGATAACGTAATTCAATGTATAAGCTTTTCAATTTTTGTCGGTGTCCACTTTTTTCTTTTTCTTCCATAATAATTCTTATATATATATATATATTTTTTTTTTTAAATACTTACAGCTTTAATTCATAATATTTGACGGTGGAAGGTTATGTTTAATTAATGGTTATATATTAGCATTCAAATTACTATGATGCATTTGCGCAAGTAATTATGAATGTATGCTTTTTACGATATTTTTAAATATCTTTTCATTTTGAATGTCAACAATTCATTTTGATGTATTTTTTCCTTATGGTATCTTATATATATTTATATATAATCCCAGGTCGCTAAATTATTTAGCAATCTTTTAAATATATATATATACTAGTATTAAAAAATGCTCTGACGAGCAGCAAAAAAGGCTAATATGTTTTTAAGTATGAAAAAGGGTTTGACAAGTGCTTCTAATTGAGCATGAAGAAGGACAAGGGGTCCCTTCCTGGCTGCAGCTCACTGTCAATGCCAACTTTGAAAAAATCATATTTGCGCTTATTCCATATAAAATAAATTCGCAGTACTTTAGTAAAACTTTCCGTCGTGCTTTACATGTTAACTGCACTGTTCCACTATTGTACTGCGCATGCGTCTGCAATGCAACTTTCTACAGTGCACTGTGTACCATTATTTGTCTACAAATTATACTACACTGTACATTCCTATTATGCTTTTGAACCTCAGCGCACACTCGCACTGTGCTTTGGTACCTCCGTATTAAAGGTGTATGCGTCTAATGTTCGTTTATAATTTACATATGCACTGTTGTACTGCATAGTACATCTTACAGCCACAGCCACTTCGATATAATTACAACAATCAATGAATGCATTATACTGTTATGCGTGCACGTGTGGAATTGTTCCTGTGCAGAGTGCTGCAACAGTCTGCACTGCACTACAAATCAGTTTTCTGTACAGTTCTACCCTGCGGGCGTGCTTGGTGGCACAGCATGAGTGTGATATGCTGCAGGAACTAAGATTTTTTGTACTATGTCGCCTTACATTCATATTTAATCAGGCTGCGTCTTTACTGGCTGTGTCTTTACACTACACATTTTTATCGTAACTGTGGCTGATTTTTTTTATATGGAAAAAGCGCAAATATGATTTTTTCAAAGTTGGCATTGACAGTGAGCTGCAGCCAAGAAGGGACCCCTTGTCCTTTTTCATGCTCAATTAGAAGCACTTGTCAAACCCTTTTTCATACTTAAAAACATATTAGCCTTTTTTGCTGCTCGTCAGAGCATTTTTTAATACTAGTCATTTAAATTTTTTGATAATTATATATTGAATATAAATAAACCTGTGTTGCTTTTAAACATTCCCAATACTTTTTTCTTATTTCGCACAATAATGCACTATTTAACCAAGTAATGTACACTGTTTTAAGAGATTCAAAGTTTTTAAATCAAATTCACGTTATTTTTATTCATAATTTAATTTACTTGGGCTCCCTTAAATATAATTTATTCCTTAAATTTATATTATTTTTTGTTGCATTAAAATATCTCAATTTGTTGATTCTCTTAAAACAAGTAAACCCTGTTGGTTTACAATGGAAGTCTATAGGTATTTGGCGATATATCGCCAAGTTGGCGACAAACTAGGCGGTATTTGGCGACAGAACAGGGTCCAGCCTATGGTAACCCCCCTTATAGGTATGGAGATGCATTAAATGCTGTTCTATAAACAATGAGATGCGTTTCATTCGAGCGTTGCCATTAAACAATTAACAAATAACCGCGATTTCTGTGACACATACGATAGCGTAATATATATATATATATAGATTATCGTGGAAATCGAAGGCTGAGGCCACATCGCATTGTTTAGCTAGACCGGTTATACTAACATCGTTCTCATGTTTTGCTACAATTTCTTTTATTGAACAGTAATTCGCTTAAGCTTCTTACTACTGCTATCACTAAGCACTTTTTCATTCTTAGAAGCCATAATGAGAGGTTATATTAGCGCATACCTGAGTAAAAGTAAAACAAAAAGTTAATTTTTTTACAGTAATAAAAGTACACAAAGCACTCTGATATGCACACCTTACTCCAAACTTGACTAATAACAATAGTTATGTGAGGGTTGCTAACTGAGCTATTCGGCAGCCTTGGTCGTAAGCCGAGATATTTATTGCACGCCCACCGAGTCAAATTTTGATCACCGAAGTTGGACATAAACCGAACTGGTCATAAACAGAGGTGGTTGTGAACAAAGGTTCCACTTATATTTTGACCTATAAGTTTGCAAATATGGCATTATTTATATATTCGATGGCGATGATCATTAAGCATCTTGGCGATTTTGGCGATGAAACTCACCGATTTCAAAGTAACGTTTCGAAGTGTACTTGAATCGCCACAGACGTCATAGGAACATCACGAAGTGTACTTGAATCGCCACAGACGTCATATGAACATCACGTTGACTCGAATTTTTTCTGACGCCAGTGTCATGTACGCACAGGGGTACTACTTACTGGCGCCAAAGTGTTGTTATTTTGCTTGATATAGTAACCCGAATGTTGTTGTTTATTTATTAATAAATTGTTTATTTACTTTTATTTTCTTTTTTAAATTTATATAAATTGTTTTGTTAATTGTTATTAATTAAACTTTTTTAAATTTATTGTTAACCCCTTTTTAAAAATATATGTGTAACTGGTATTCGAAAACGAGGTTTTCGCCAAATTGGCGTCGGAAAAAATATCGCGCGAACGTGGTGCGTATATGACATCTGTACCATACTTGGTACAACTTGATTATCCAGTCGACCAATAAATTATCGCCAAACTATAATATTAAATGACAATAATGGATCATAGTAAATGTTACTTTCACTTGACCTTAAACACGATACACGTGTTTGTTACGTCATCAAGTGATTTTTAATTCAAGTTTTGGCGCAGATGTCATATTGGTGCGATTTGTTTGACGCCGCCAATGTCATATACGCACTGGGTACTTAACTGGCGTCAAAGTGTCGTTATTTTACTTGATATGGTAACCCGGATATAGATGATATATTAACGAGGTTTTCGCCAAATTGGCGTCGGAAAAAATCGTGCCAATATGGAGGGTAAATGACATTTGTGCCCAAGTTTTTATTAGTATTTTTATTAATGTATTACTAATTTATTTATTCTTCCGTTATTTAAAATAAAAATTATGTCAATTTGTATCATTTGGCGAATAGTTTGGGGAAATTGATCGACGGGATAATCAAGTAGTACCGTATATTTTTGCACTACATTTTCGACAATATCTCAAGCAAGGGTCTCTGTGGCTGAACGGTCAAAGCATCGGTCTGCTAATCGTTTGCGAGCGTAAGAGATTGTGGGTTCCATTGCACACATTCTTTGTGTGGAACTCCCAGGGTGTATTTCTCTTGTGTTGTAATATTTCCTTGTGCTATGTTGTCTCCGACTTATAAGCGGGCTTTCATGTCAAGCACACAAGTCGTATGTTTGTTGTTCAATAAATAAATAAATAAATCTCAAGCAAAATTACCTAAAGTTAAACGAAACCCTAATTATTTAAGGCACAGATGTCATATATACAACGGGTTTGGCGCGGGGTTTTTTTCTGACGCCAATTTAACGAAAACCTCGTTTTCGAATAGCAGTTACAGATATATTTTTAAATTACTTTCTATTATTTAAAAAATGAAATAACGATAAATAATGAAAAGTTTAATTAATAACTATAGAACCAAACAATTTATATACTTTTAAAAAATAAAATAAAAATAAATAAAAAAATAATGGATAAATAAACAACAATAGCTCAGTTACCGTATCAGGCAAAATAACTCCATTATCGCACCAGTTATGTACTCTGGTGCGTATATGACATCTCTTCCTTATTTAAAATAGATGGAATAGTGTTTTTTAAGGTATGTTTAGTATGTGAAGTATTTATATTACTGCATACCTATCGCTTGTGTAAGTCAGGATGTTATGATGATAATTAAAAAAAAAAAAAAAAACTTGCATTTAGCTTCTGAACAGAAGGTTGGGATTTACCCTGTTTTTTCTTTGTTTTTTTTTCTATCAACTCGTTTGTGCTCCATTGTGTCTATTACTCCACTTCAAAATATTAATCAAAAAAGTTTATATATATATTTATGAAAATTATGCATTATCTGCTTATGTTGACATCGGTTTCAAAAATACAAAAATCTGTCAGTTGAATTTCAATTTTTATTGACTTATAAAAACAAAAGTACACGTGTTATCCCTTTTTTTTTTTATTGTACTGCTTTTTAGGGAGTGGCAACACGAAAAAAATATTGAATTAGAAAATGAAAAGGAGAGATTTCTATAATTTTATGGAGACATTATAAAAGACAAATTCGATTTTCTCAGCGACCGTCAAACATACAAAGATGAAAAAAAAACCTATTCTAAGTTTTAACAAGAGGATCAAAATAAAACAAAAACGAAATTAATCCACCCACTGGAACGTTAGCTACACTTTGTTGAATTTTGTGTCTTCATTTTTTCGTTTAAGGTTAAATGAAAAAACTACTGAAAGCTACAGTAATTTTTTAAATGCTATCAGTTTATTCGTCTCGTCGAGTTCTATCTTTCAAAAGAAAAATCATTGTCGTACGTCAACTGGTTCGCCAGAAATTTAAGAAAGTCGTTTGCATTTTCTATTTCTTAATCATATTATAGCTTAACGCTACCGCGTTTGCTATGATATATATATTGATATATATTGATATATATATATATATTGATATATATATATATATATATATCAATTTTGAACGGAGGGTGGTTTCGGGGTCTGGGGGTCATGATCGATGAAAATATACCAAAATTTTTTGAAATCGCTTTCCTCCGAACGGCTGCAATAGGTAGCTTTTTGTAAAGAAAGCTACCTAAAAGATATGATGAAACAAGATGTATAGAAAATCATTTTGCAATGGAATAATGCATCATCAGAAGGCAAATCAAAAGAAATTCCTTATAAAAAGTGTAAAAGAATTGCTTTAAGAGCAAAAAAGTTCCAAAAGTTCATTTCTGTAAAATTCGAAGTAACAATTTCTTTCTCGATTTATGCATAAAGCTACTCCACACTTTGAACCTTTTAAACAGTTTTGCGAGTACAGTTTGGAAGTTTGCATCGTTGTCTGATTTCCATGTATTTCGGCCAGTGTCATACTGCATCTAATCTTACATCTTTGACTGGCATTGCTGTTACAGGACCTTTATGTTTCTTGGCTATAATTCTTCTTTCTACTTCAGACATACTTTGGCGTCCTCGTTTAGCATTTGTCGTTTCGCTTCCCATCTAACAAAAGCAGATTGCAACTTCTTCCCTGAATTTAGCCAATTCCTGAATAGTATTTTTGTTAAGGGGTTATAAGCATTTATACCACATAAAACAAAAATTTAAAGCCCCATTTTTTGGTTCTACGACAAATATTGTTTCAAAATGCTTAAAAACTTTGCTACGCAAATTTGTTCATTTATTGACAAGCACTCTTCCATAGTAACTTGCATAAAGCGTTTTCTGATACTTTTTATTAAATACCTTACTTTGAATATTCTATCATGACCTTTCATGACTCTGGGAATTTCTTTAGTATTGTCATTAAAGTGTAAAAATTGCAGGATATTTTCAAATTTTTGACAGACATTGTCTTTTTAATTGCATGCCTACCTAAAATATCACTCCCGTAATCTCTGGCAGATGGTAGATATATAAGTGACATTAGATAACAAATTCCAATATAACATGGAACATCCGTAATGGAAGCTTGTAAATGTTGAGAATGACCCGTTTGTGTGATGTATTTATGTGTCTCTTCTAAAATAAGAATAAAAAGCTCAGAGAAATTGATACGGAGTATCCAGATCCATAATTTTAGCACTTCCTCTATATTTTATTTTCATTTCAGGAAAGATTTTTATTCTTCCAAATTTGTTTTTTAATAATCTTTTTCCTTTTTGACTTTTTTCTATCAACACTGGTTCCAGCAAGAAATATCTGCAGCATCTGAAAGAATAACACAACCTTTCTCTAAATTGATGCATCTCGATCTATGTATACGTTGTTGTATTCAGGGGAGTTGCCCGGGGAGGGACATTTTCCCAGAACATTGAGATGTCCTCTCCAAAATCTGAAAATTTTTATGATTTAACCGTGCAATCTTCCCTTTTATTTCTTTCTTAACAAATATAAAAAAATACCTCCTGTTAATTTTGAATAAATTTCTTGGATCACATTTCTTGTTACAGTGCAGTCAACGTCTGATTCAGATGCAGAAATAGCATCTTCACTTCAATTTTTAGCTGGTTTATATGTGGTATTCTTCCAACTATCATCAGAAAGTCCAAGAGATTCACCATCAGTATCAAATGCAAAAAAAATATTGTACTGGTTTCATCTTGCCTTTTGCTAGCCATTTTTCATTCGAATGTACTATGTGTTCTATGCTCTTTGTTCCATATCTAGCACAAACACAAAAACAATATTTCAAGCTGATGTACTGAAATGTTTTAGTTTTAAAGCAATCTAAATAACAAATATTTGTTGTACTTAAATGTCTTAAAATTTTTCTTGCGATATTTTCAAGATTTTCTGGTGAAAAAGTTAAAGCAAATTCTACCGTTGTTTACGATGCAGGCTCAATTTGGGGGGGGGGGGGGGCGAAAATCTAATAGATATTGAGGTACAACCATCAAGTGAGAAAAACAGGTACAAAACTCCTTATTTAAATGTTCTAGATATAGTACAAAGCTCAAATTACCAATATTTAAGATTCCATAGGAAAATAGAAGGGTTTTATTGGTATGTACCACATATGGCACACCGTACAGTGAATGGTTAAAGTGGGGGATTGGTTAGGCTTTTTAAATTTCTTGTTCAGAAAGCTCGGAATTTTAAACTTAAACTTTTAACATTTCGTCGTTATGAAATAATGTTTGGTGTTTTAACACTTATAGAATAATAGAGGATAAAAATTATTACATATTAGACATATTCTTAATAAGACATAATTTGATTATTAGATGTAAATTTCCAACTGGGCGAGAAATGTCCGGAACTGGATTTGAACCAGGGATCTCCTGGCTGAAGCCGCCAGTGCTCTACCATCTGAGCTATCCCGGACGAATCTGGTGGAACTTTTTCACCCAGCTAACCTTCATGATTATAGCATCTGGTCTGAAACCTGGTTCAGCTCAACAGAATAAATCACAGGTAATGGAAATCCAGAAATCTCTGGATGCGAAATTATACTAGATAATTATTAAGTATTATTATCTAGTATAATTTGATTGTTAGATGTAAAATATGAATATCATATTTTCAATTAAATTCGAGATAAAATCTTTACTTTAAAAAAAAAAAATCGATTATTTTTACTTCTTTGAACTACTATATATTTTTTAAATGTTAGATAAATTATTATATAATTAGCTTTAAATCGTTTAGAATATATTTTACATGCGAATATTTTTTTAGTACTCTAAAAAATAAATTGCAAATAAGTTTAAATGAATGAGAAAATGTCTACTTTATTAAATTCGAAAACCATTATTTTTGTTTGTTTGTTTTTAAATAAATTAGAAATTTTAATATATTGAATTTTCGATTTTTCATTTTAAAAATAAATCCGAACTTCGGTATAAATACTGCCAATACGCCTGTATGCAATGAATAAATGCAACTTCCCCCTCTTTTTCAGACTTCCATGAAGAATTAACGGGAAAAGCGTGTTTTTTAGCAGTACAGAAATTACTTGCTTAAGAATGAAGATTAATTTAGTATATAATACACTAGTTTCCAAAAATTAAGGAAAAATAACAAAAGTAGGGATTACTCAAAATGTTACAAGTAGATTTTAATGAAACTGAGACACAATTTACAACCCATAGTAAGGTATAAAATAACAGTAGAAGAAATTACCAGACGATTGTGGTGTTTTAGAAATTAATACAGTTATAAAATAAACAAAATAAATGTCTCAGTTTGGTATAGGAAAAGTACCTTTAATATGGAGTATGATCACCCCTAGAAGCAATACAGCACGTACAGCGAAGTGTAATGCTGTCAATTATGCGATCGATAAGTTCGCTGGAAAGTGCGAGCCATTGCTTTTGTAAAGCAGTTGTAAGCGTGGCAAGGGTCTAAGGAGGGGGATTAAGAGCAGAGACACATCTTCCTAAAGCATCCCAAAGATGCTCGATGGGATTCAAGTCCAGTGATCGCGCTGGCCATTCCATGCGCTGAATTGTTTGGTGCTGAAGATAATCTCCTACGATGTGAACCCTGTGCGGTCTAGCGTTATCGTCCTGTAACAGGAAATCATTACCTATTGAAACGGAATAAGGGTGCACATAAGCATCAAGAGTGTCATCTCTATAGACGTGAGCATTCAGAGTCCCACGTGGAAAGATATGGAGGTTTGTACGTCCGCCCAAAGAGATACCATTCCAAACACAGACACTGCCTCCTCCATACGAATCTCTTTTACGAATGTTTGATAGATGATAGCGTTTTCCCTGTTCTTTCCGAATCAAACAATGCCTAATATCGCTTTGGAGGCTGAACTGGAACTCATTTGTAACAAGAAAACGCCTCCATTGATCAGCCGTCCAGTGGACATGTTGACGTGCCCACCTTAAACGATCCCTCCGGAGACATGAGGTGAGTGGCACACAAATATCTGGTCGCATCGCGTAAAGACTACCTTCACGAAGCTTTCTACGCACAGTAGACGTTGATATATACCTTCCAGTGGCTGCAGCAAGGACGGATTTAAGACGAGGGGGTTGCTGTTCTATTCCTTCGTACACATAACCGCAAATACCTGTCATCGGTGCTTGTCGTAGCTCTTGCTCGTCCTTCGCTGAACCTTCTGAAGGCCAAATCAGTGGTTTGAAATTGTTGCCAAAGCCTATGAGCAACAGAAGAACTCACATTTAGTCATCTGGCCACCTCTGTCTGACTTTGGCCTATATCCAATCTTCCAATAGCTCTATATCGCAGTTATGCGGACAAATGATACCTCAAGGTCATACTAATGAATTGGCTATCTCAGTTTTATTATCTCATAATCACAGCGGCATCAGTAGCCGTACTCTCTAGCAAGCATTTTTATGCCCCGCACAGATGACGCAATCCGATTGCAGCGCCACTAATTTGCATTTTATAATTTTAATCAGTATCCTTTAATTAACAACATATCCAAATTTCATACGGATAGGTTAATTTTTGAACGAGTTATCGCTCTTTTTGTGATTTTTCCTTAATTTTTGGAAACCAGTGTATATAATAAGACGAATTTTTCTGGCAGTGTAGATTTTCAAATTTTCTTCTTCAATATTAGCTAGCTATATATTCAGTGCCTATTCTCTTCTTCTCTTTGCCCAGAAAATATTTTCTGCTGTCCCTCTAACACTTTATGTAAGCATAAGTCTTTTTTTTCCAATAATTCCTATTTATTCCGTTCTTTTCCATTAGAATCCCATTTCGTATGTGGAAGTGTTGTCTGTGCTGATATTTCCTCGGAGACTTAAAAAGGAAGGTTACCAAGAAGAGCAGGTAGATCCAGATTGGATACTGACAAGAATGTGGAATTTTATCAGCTGGATGAAGGTGGTTTCAAGTCAATAAATGGCAAACATAGCCCCATGCGCTATACTTGAAAGATTTGTTTATTTTTATGAAGCGAACATCACTTAAATAAAACTGAACTAGATATTTACATTATTTAACTATTTATTTATACTTTAAATGTTTTATTTGAATTTTAAAAAATTGAAAATTTTAGAAAGATAAACAGTTTGCTATATGCATACGTTTAACGTCTGAATTTAAAATTTAAATGACTAAATAAAATAAAGTAAGACAGACTTGAATACCCATTGACATAAAAAAAGTATTTTTTTTTTAAATATTAAAAATATTTCAAATATTTACATATACTTTTCGCTAAGCATCCACAAGGCCTCATCAGTACAGGTGAGCCATTGTAAAATAAACAACAAGACAAATCAAGTACAGTTGAAGTTATAAAGTTATTTTTTAAAAAACAGACTATATTCACTAGGAATGGAACAGGCTTCATTCAGCATCGGCGATTTTATCTGAGTAAACCAGCCTTCTAGGTTGGTTGGTTGGTTGATTTTTGACGGCCGATTATCTACTCTAGGGATATAGGACCGAGGGGTGAGTGCCCTCCGTGGTGGTCTTTCTAAGGGAACCTAACCCGTATTTACGCATGGAAATCCATGGCTCGAAGGCCCCACCAGTGGCTGAGAGGTTCTGCTCTCGAAGCTGGTAGACGGGAGGTGCTGGGTTCGAACCCAATCGCGCCCGTTGGCCTAATCGTTCGGAGTTTTCGTGGTTTTCTTCGAACCTTGGATTTCCAAGCGTTAATACGGGTTAAGTTCCCTTAGAAAGACCCCACGAAGGGCACTCCCCCTGGGCCTATATCCCTCGTGCAGATAATTGGCCGTCATAAATACAACCAACCAACCAACCATGGCTCGAAGAAAACCACGAAAACTCCAAAAGATTAGGCCGACGAGCGCGATTGGGTTCGAACCCAGCACCTCCCGTCTACCAGCTTCGAGAGCAGAACCTCTCAGCCACTGGTGGGGCCCAGCCTTCTAGGAACAATAGATAATTGTTACATCTCCATTTCAAAATTGGAAGCGTTCGCAAATTCCGGGATGTGATCCGTTTCAAGTAAATGCTGGACAATTTTAGAATTTTGATTGCCTTTTTTGTATTCACAAATATGTTATTTCAGACGAATTTCTATCGATTAACCTATTTTACCAATGTAAACGCTATTGACGATGAATGAAGCCTGTTTCATTCCTGTTTAATATAAGTCTGTTTTTGAAAAATAACTTGAACTTTAACTGTAGTTTTAGAATGGTACATCTGTACTGATGAGACCCTGCGGTTGCTTGGCGAAACATATACAATATGTATTTGAAATGTTTTTAAAATTTTATAAATTTTATGTTAATATGTACTACTGTCTTACTTTATTTATTTTATTTAGTCATTTAAACAATTTGGTCATATAAATTTAACATTGTTGAACCTAAATATACTTTTTAAATGATACACTACAATATTTTGTCCCAGTTATGGTATTGTATTATTATAAATGCTATTATTATTGCTCTGCTTTTGTTAAAGTATCATTCCTATTTCCAAAAGTCTGATTTGTAAAAAAATATTGAGATTAAAATAAGTTTAGTATTTATTAGTATGGTAATGAAAGTACTTTTACGGAATCGAAAATCGTATTGGACCAAAAGAGGCGCTACAATTCAAGTAGGAGAATTAAATATTTTGAATTCTTAATGTATCTCTAAAATTTCTTCTTAGCCTTCAATCGCAATTTTCATGCATTTATACTGAATGTAATTGAATTTAAGGCTTTTCAAGGCGCAAAATGCTATTTGCCATTAGACATTTTTGGCTTCAACTATTAAAAAAGTAATTGCGGGAAAATTTATGCGCTTAATTTCATATTTATTTTAAAATATTTATGTAAAGCATCGTAATTTATAACTAATTTTCCTTATTTGTATAATCAGACTTTCCAAATATTTTCTACTTCAATAGTAACTGGTCATGGATTCAATGCATATTCTTTTTAGCTCACAGGCTATCAAAGCCTGAGAGTTAATGTATCTTCAGGTTCTGCATGTATGTACGTATGTATGTATGTACGTACGTAACGCAATAACTCTTGATAGAAATATCCGATTTGCTTGAAATTGTTTTTCTAGGATCATTCTGAGCAGGTGCTTCCCTGATTAGTTTTGGGGGTTCATTGGTTAAGTATAAAGGGGAGAAATGGGGGGCTAATACCCCCCTTAATTTAGATAAATGGTTTTTTCATGCAGAATTATCTGATTTGCTTCAAATTTGGTATACCGGTTTATTCTGATCAGGCGGTTCACTTAGTAAATTTGGAGGTTCATTGGTTAAGTATAAAGGGGAGAAACGGGGATGGGGCTGACCCCCTCCCCTTAATTTATTTTTCGAGGGCATTATTCTTTGAAATAAGAGTATAATATGAGGGGCTCACAACCACAGTAGACAAGTCCATTTTGAAAATAAATCAGATAATCCGTTTATAAGATGCATAAAATCTGTTTTATTCATTCCCACAGTGAACCAAGTCTGTAAACAGATGCCACATATAAGATAGTATGTGAAAACAGACTTGGTTCACTGTGGAAGTAGGTAAAACAGATTTTATGCACTTTCGAAATAGACTATCTCATTTTTTTACTTTCTTCTATCTTTACAAGAAGAAAGTATTGGATTCGTGAAAATTTTCGACTTTCGGTTTTCGACGTATTTACACGTTTTAGGGGTCAGAGATTCCAAAAAACATGTTTTTACAAAATGTCTGTCTGTGAGTCTGTGTGTGACAAAAATTTTGTGGGCGCTCTATCTCAAGAACTAATGCACGGAATTTAATAAAAATTTATATTCTGTTCAATTTATATCTGTCCAAGATATAAATTGGCACTGATTAGTTTTTGGTGTAAATCGCTCAACAGGTGATGCTGCTGGGCAACATTTTTTACGATTTCCACAATAGCTCAATCTCTAGAACTAATGCACGGATTTTCATCAAACTTCAGATTCAGTTAGTCCTTGACATGAATTGATGTTGTATACATTTTGGTGTAAATCGCTCAACAGGTGGTGCTGTTATGCTGCATTTTTGTAATTTCTGCAATATCTTTATCTCAAGAACTAATGCTTGGATTTTCCACAAACTTCAGATTCAGGTATACCCGGATATGAATTAGAGCTGTTCAGTTTTTGGTATAAATCGTTCAACAGGTGGCGCTGCTATGCTACATTTTTCAGAATTTCCGCTATAGCTCTATCCCAAGAACTAATACACGAATTTTCATCAAGCTTCAAATTGAGATATACTTTGATATGAATTGGTGCTAAATTGATGTTATTTCTTGTTCTATTTAAATGATTTAATTGACGTGATTTATATAGAAGAAAGTTTTGTGATGGCCACAACATACTAGTTTTCGAATGGACTTGGTCTACTATGGTTGTGAGGCCCTCATATACAATTAGTGTGAATAGCCTGTGAGCTCAATGCCATCAGTTTAGCTGAGCACTTTTATTTTTTATTTTTTTCTTGCTCGGAAAACATAAGCCATTATCTCTCAAATATTTTATCTGAGCATAAAAGCCTTTTACTTACAGTAATTCTTCTTTATTCCGTTAGAATCACATTTTTTATGTGGAAGTTTTGTCGGTGCTCCTGTTTCCCCCGAGATTTTAAAAAAATATGTGTTACCCAAAAGAGCAGATCCAGTTTATGGATACAAAGAAGAATGTGGGATTTTACCAGTCAAAGGAAAAATGTTTCAATTCAGTAAACGTCAATCATAGTTATATCAATACGCTATGATTGAAGGATTTTTTATTTGTTTGTTTATATGGAGTACATAAACAACAAATAAAGAATAAATCTATATATATCTTTGGAAATTTTTCTGTAGAAAATTTCGCACGCCTTGCATTCAATAATATTTCAAAGTTTAGTTGCTTAAAAGGCGTATAGCCAACAGAGTGAAAAAGTATACAAGCCGGGAATTGAACCCTGGTCCTCGGTATAGCGCACCGACGTTCTACCAACTGAACCAGTTGGAACGATACCCAGCCTGGTACATCTCACTATCATATGCTGGCAAGGCTACAACCGCTGCACAAGATGGAATATTTTTTCCGTGAGCCACAGACTCTGGGGCAAACACGAAACTATAGAGAATCCAGCATCGATGAAATTGAATAAATCTATATATATCTTTGGAAATTATTCTGTAGAAAATTTCGCACGCCTTGCATTCAAAAATATTTCAAAGTTTAGTAGCTTAAAAGGCGTATAGCCAACAGAGTGAAAAAGTATCCAAGCTATACCGACGACCACCACTATTCCCGAACAGTAATTTCCTCAAATTCTTAAATTAATCCTTTTGGATCCGATTTTTCAATTTTGAGGAAAAAAAAATTATTTTTATGTTAATAATGTTAATGATAGCTATCCAAATCGATTTAATGAAGTTAAAAAAACATGTCATTGTCTGAAATCTAACGAATGTTGTTATTATCCGTACTATTCAAATCGTATCGAAATAAAATAAAAACTTGCTTAAAAGGTGCATTTTTATACAACAGATGTCACAATATAAAAGATGTCTTCACAATATAAAAGACATCTTTTATATTGTGAAGACATCTTTTATATTGTGACATCTATTGTATAAAAATGCACCTTTTAAGCAAGTTTTTATTTTATTTCGATACATTTTCAAGGTGAATGTGACATTCCCAACAATATATGATTATTCATATATATATATATTTATGTTATTCAATTCGTATTCATATATCAATAGGCTGAGAAAGCGTTTTTGGAGATGTTTGAAAAATATCATATTACAACGGGATTTAACAGATATTGCAACTTTCTATTTTTTTTTTTTTTTTTTTTTTTTTTTGCGTTTTATCCCACATGGTTTGTTCAGAAATCTAACCGATATTTTAAATTTAAAGAGCGAAATATAGTTTTAAATTAAAGAATTGATAACGGCGAAAGAGAATTAGTCAAATTTTATTATTATTATTATTATTATTGTTAATTGCCAAAATGTAAATGAATTTATAATTAAGAAATAGATAGACATATACTATCATCACTACATGTTGATAAAAACAAAATAATTGTTAAGACAAAATAATGCTCAATGAAAAGACATGTGCTATTAATAGTAGGCCAGACAAGAACGTGTTAAGTTCCTGACTCAGGTAGCAGTCTAAATTTTATACCGAGGGACTCCAGTACTCTTATTAATCAGTTGTAAAAAAGCACTTCTATCTCCCCGACACTCTGGATGTGATGGCGTATAAAACAGCTTTTTTTAATAATTCCAATAATACCACAAATTCTGCAAAGAAAAATGCATGTGATATCGTCCATTGGGTTCGGTTACAATTCAAATAAAGCTTCTGTTATACACTATATGACCAAAGGTGACCGATCACTTGCGATTTTTGACGTTTTCTTAAATATCTAGAAAAATACATGAGGAATTAACCTGAAACTGCAGTTGTATAAATAGTATAGTATAGGTCATATATTTCCGCGAAGATTTTTTTCCGAAACCCCATGCGGGACCGTCAACAAATTGAAAAAGAACGAATATCTTTTGGATAAACCTGTGAAAACCAATGTAGCAAAAGCGTTCAAACTCGAGTTTATTAATAAGTGGCTTATTGTAATATACTGAGTTCATTTTTATGAGGATAGCATGTATACTCGTAGAGAAATTAAGGTTTTTATAAAAACAGTCCCAAATTTCGCCAAGTTTTTTTTTTTTGCTTATAATTTGCAGAGTTCTTAATATAAAAAAAAAGTTATTTACAGAAAATATGACAAACAACATTGTACACAATACTCTGCAATCAGAATTAAAAAATAATAAAAATTGGATGAGAAATGAGCAGGTTTACTAAAAAACATTTCACTGCGCATGCAATCAAAATATAATGTGCATAACGTATTAGCTAAGTATATAGAGCAACTTTTGTGAAAGTCTCAAAATCATAGCTTGAAAATTCTGAAAATTATCGTTGATAGAATAAGCTCGAAATCCGTTGTTCCCAATATAAATATTTCCAATACCCTTTCTTAGAGTTCCTTTAAATTTAACTCCTGATCCCGTAAACTGCGGAGTGGAACCATGAAAAAGAACAAATTAGCAATTCTGAAGCTTTTGAATGTTTTGCAAAAGGTTTGGCATGCCTGCAGCAGCAGAGACTGATACTAGTGAACTAAAAATATTAAAAAACTCAGTGATAGAGCTTCAAAGCAAAGGCAATCGAAACTGAGACAAACAAAACTTTTTTTCAAATCCTTGTGATATATGTTAAAGGTACTTAATTTCAAAATTAAAATTTAGGTCATTTATTCTTGTTTCTATTTTGCCATTGCTTTATTTTTATGAAGCACTTGTTACCATAATAAGAAATATTGCATTTATTTCTACTTAATCTTAAAATTGAAACACTCTCGATTATCCGAAAATTTCGATTTTCCGAAAGAGGGCCGGTCCAATTACTTCGGTTAATCGAGGTTCTACTGTATTTCGAAAACATTAAAAAAAACAAATTCCATTTCAGTTATTAAATAATTAAAAAAATAACTTACGAATTAAATCAATTGAAATTCGGGGGGTGGAGAGATCAAGTTATTGGGTGGGCTCGCGCCCCAAGGGCCCATGTAAGTGGTATCACTGATCATCCCCATTATGAGTTTAAACTTGACAAATCACCTGTAGACATTTTATGTACAACGAAGCCTTTATTTACGGAACTGTTTTATAGGGTCAGGTGGGGTAATTATGACCAGGGGTAATTATGACCACCGTTATATTGGAGAAAACTGTATATGGTAAAATCTTGTTTCAAGCTTAGATATTAACCTCATAAGGTACCTTTCATCTTAGCTATTCTTTATTACTGGTCTGAAATCTTTTTGAGATCCGAATAGCAATTTGAAACTAAGTCTATAAAATTTTTGATAAACGGATTTGTCACTTTGAGTTCAAAGTGGTCACAATTACCCCAAACAAATGTGTATTGGCAAGTATAAAGAGAAAATATAGTGGTCATAATTTCCCCAATAGTGGTATTAATTACCGCAAACTTATATGATTTTGAGTATTTGGTGGGGTAATTATAACCATTCTTTGAACTTAAAAAAAACAGCTATGAGAATTAAAACTTTTAAAAGGTGTTCTTAAAAGATCAAAGTTACTTTCTATGTAATAAAAACACCCCTTTTCCGAATAGAAATAAGCAAAAATAACAATAACAATGTTGAAAATGCAAAAAGTGGTCATAATTACCCCTCCTGACTATATTTATGTAAAGCATCGTACTTTATTATTGATTCTTTTCCACTGTTTTTGTAAGACTCTTAAATATTCTTCTATTTCAATATTAAGTAGTCATGGATTCAATTCCTATTCATTTTTTTATCGTGCACAGAAAATATTTTCCCTTGTCTCTCAAAAACTCTATGTAAGTATAAATGCCCTCCAATTTCAGCATTTCCTCTTTACTCCGTTCTTTTCCGTTAGAATCCCATTTCATATGCGGAAGTTTTGTCTGTGCTGATATTTCCCCCGAGACTCAAAACAAAAGGTTACCCAAAAGAGCAGATTTATCCAGATTATGGATGAAATGAAGAATGTGGAACTTTATCAGTTGGAGGGAGGTGATTTCAATTCAATAAACAGCAATCATATGATGTGGTAGGCTTGAAAGACTTCGTATTCTCTTATACTCATGAAATAAACAATACTTAACCACGGTCAAAGGACATCTATTGCTAAAATGTTGAAATGATAGAGTGGTACTAGAATTTACGGATAAATTTATTTGGAAATAATTAAAAGATTTTTCTTAGTGTAAATTATAAATGCAAAATTTTATTCAAAAATTCTGGTGCTATTGAGGCATTTGAGGATTAAAATTTTAAATTGTCCTAAAACGAGTAAAAATTAGTCGGATGTGGCAATCCCAAAACTTTCTTCTACCTCATACATGATAATACTTTCTGAAAAATGTAGCATGTCAGCGCCACTGGTTAGATGATTTACACCAAAATCTAATCATCAACAACTTATGTCAACTTCTAACTGAATCTGAAGTTTAATGAAAATCCTTGCATGAGATAGAGCTATTGTGGAAATCGTAAAAAATTCTGCATAGCAGCGCCATCTGTTGAACGGTTTACTCCAAAACTAATTAGAACCAATTTATACCAAGACAGTAACTAAATCTGAAGCTTGATGAAAATTCTTGCATTACTTTCTTGAGATACAGCTATTGCGGAAATCTTGAAAAAGGCACCATAGAAGTGCCACCTGTTGGGTGAGTTACACCAAAAATTAAACAGCACTAATTTATATCAGGGACTAACTCAATCTGAAGTCTGATGAAAATTCGTACATTTGTTCTTGAGATTGAGCTATTGCGATAATCATAAATAATGCAGTATAGCAACGCCACCTGTTGGACGATTTTCACCAAAACGTAATCAAAACCAAATTATATCATGGACTAACTGAATCTGAAGTTTGATGAAAATCCATGCAGTAGTTCTTGTGATATAGCTATTGGAGAAATCGTGAAATATGCAGCATAGCAGAGCCATCTTTTGGACGATTTACAATAAAAAGTAATCAGAATAAGTTCATATCAAGGTCTAACTGAATCTAAAGTTTTGTGAAATTCCGTGCATTAGTTCTTGAGATAGAGCGCCCACAAAATTTTTGTCACATACTGACTCACAGAGTGACAGGAGTGACAGAGTGATAGAGTGACAGACAGACATTTTCTAAAAACAATCAAAACGTGTAAATCCATCGAAAACAGGAAGTCGAAATTTTTCACCAATACTTTCTTCTTGTAAAGATAGAAAAAAGAAATAAAAACTCCAAAATGAGCCACAGCACCCAGCTTGTTAACACTGAATATGTAATATATCGTATCGAATTATTGTCTATTTGTAATGTATTGCAAACCAAGTATATCACGATAAATATCGAGTGTTCATAATTTGGGAGAATTCTGTACATGTAGTTGAAATTATGTCGTGTTAACTGTATAAACCTATTTAACCGGTTCCACATTTCTATTACCTATAAGTACTCCGTTTAGATATTAATCGAGGGCGAACTATGAAGCTTGAAAATAAATTTTAATGCGAAGCAAATGGGCAATTCCAAGCCGATGTTACCATTTTTAGCATTTTATTTTTTACATCAAAAGGTAAACACATATTTTCTGATAGTATTAAACCTATATTTTTTTTCAATGTATTTTATAAAAGGTTGAACAGTCAAAACCAATAAAACACATTATAATCATCATAGATTCTTTTTATGTGCTTATTTGTTTGTCTGTTACAGGTAAGATTACATATTTTTCATAAATATATTGTGGCAAGAGTCCAATTTTGTGAAAGTTGAATATTTCTGAACTTCCTCAGAATACTTTTTTCGTTATAATAAATTGTAGGTTATTTTATAAATAATATAGATAAATATTAAGGTGTTCGAAAAGCATGGTAATTCCTGTTTGTCTGTTACAATAACACCTTTTTAATCATAATTATTCACAATAAATAATTAGTTCATAATAACTATATTAATTTATCTTATAATATCATATACTAATTATAGCCATCTTTTAATTGCCTGATTATTATTTTTTAAGTAAGGTAATTTCCTCTATTGACTATTTTTTCCTCTATGACTGTTATTCTGTTACAATGGAATTCCCCAAATATGATTAAAGCACCGCATTGAAGAAATGCAGTGTGAATTGTATTTGATACAGTCGGTGGAGGTGTTAACAAAATAATTTGAAAATTTGATATTTTGGTATTTTTTTTTCAAATTGATGGGTACCGAGTTACCTTGAATAAAGCTAAACTAAAATAATGGGAACAGATGTCATAAATTCCCAGGACCGACATCTTGGAATTTTTCTTGGTGTGAAAACCCCTTTTCGGCCAAGCATTAAATGTCGCCAAGCACCGATATACGCATGTTAGGCTTAACGAAAATAAAATGTAAATAATAAACAAAACTCGTTAAAGTGACAATCACTAATCGTCGTATGAGCGCTATACACTCATTAACCGAAAAAAACATCACTGGATTCAGCTAACTCCTTCTGCAGCAATCACAAAAAAGCACAAAACTCCTTAAAGCCGCAGTTAGTAAATCCACGTATGCTGCTGTGCACCAATCTCCGAAATGCATGAAATACATAGGATTAACGACTAATAGAAAACATTACTATAAAATAAAACAACGAAATATACATAAAATTATCAACATACTTTAACAGACATCTTTCTTGAAAGCTCAAGCACGAAATACTTCCTAGCATCATCTTCATTTCCCAAAATAGGCTTATGATTACGCATTGTAAACAAACCTCCTTTATGATTCAAAATTTTCTCATATTACTTAATTACATCAGAAGAGCGTTTAAACGGACTGCAGAACCCATAGTCAATCAAATACATCCAATAAATTTAACATAAAAATAAAAAGACAGAACGATACAACACGATATCAAAGCACATGCACAAAATCCCAAACTAAATCCTTCTCGAGCACAATCTCGCTGAAAAACGGGCTTGCCTGAACACGTCACGGCAGAACACACACGTCACACGAGTTCCATATCGATAAAGATCGCCAACATAAAATCACCAATAAATCCCAAAACATCCAAGATGGCGGCCAAGGGGATATACGGCATCTAAGCCAAATAATGTTTTATTTATTTACTATGAGGGCAATTCTTTCATTTTAATTGTAATACTTAAATCAAATAGTTTTGATTTCCTTGCTAACATAGTTAAATTTTATTGTTATTTCCACTGTTTAATTTATGTTATTATATTATAATGTAGCTATTTCTATTGTTCGGCTTTTCTTGAATCATAATAAGGGCTTCTAAACGTTTGCTATATAACATATATTGAGATCAAAATACATTTAGCCTTCACCTGCAATAGACTTTTTAATAATCTATAGTATTATTATAAACAAGTAACATTTGTGTGTTTGTAGAGGTGATCTCTGGAACCACCAAACCCTAAATTAAGATTAATTTGAAACTATTGGGGCTAGAAACAGGAAATTTGACATTATTGTTATTTTTAAGGTGTAAGTGCCTGCACGGAACAGTTTCTAAAAACTTCAAAAGGTAAAAGATTGCACGAACAAAAAATGTTCTATAATTGAGATTTCTATGACATTGTACATGCTGAAAAATTGAAATTTTCTATAATCGTTATTTTAAGATATAAATGTTCCCAAAGAACGGAATTCAAAATTTAAAAGGGTTAAATGAGTTGAAAATAATTATATTAATTATTACGATTATGATATTACGATTAAATTGGAACTGTTGCGACTACAAAATATGAGCAATTTTCAGTTGACCTCTCTAGGGTCGAGAATAAATAGGCTGCAAGAACTTGTTTGACAATATCAATACAGAAATGTAACATGTCTAGCGAAGAATTCTGTATCGGACAGTTACATCGTGTCTGAGCCCGATCCTAAATTTATCAGCAGACTCGGATCGAGTTGGGTTCCGGTTTACATTTTTTTTTTCTAAATAGTCGAGCCGGATTTAATTGTTCTCAGTAGGGACCGGGAGAGCTTTTTTTCTAAAACTAATGATGATAATGAACTTTTGTTAACAGAATCTTTGGAAATATTTTTTAATTTATTATAGATAAATATTTTCAAAATTCTACTTTTGTTTTGTTATGCAGCTATAAAAGTTATGATGGTCGTTTTAGGTAGCTTTCATTACAAAAAGCTACCTATTGCAGCCGTTCGGAGGAAAGCGATTTCAAAAAATTTTGGTATATTTTCATCGATCATGACCCCCAGACCCCGAAACCACCCTCCGTTCAAAATTGATATAAATATATATATATATGACCTATGTCACACTGTAACTCTCGTAATTATGAACCGATTTCGATGTAATTCGGTATGTACATAGTACATACCAATGTCTCGACCGAGTTCGTTGGCCAGCTTCATCCGCCATTTTGTTTCAAAATGGCGGCAATTTAATTTTTTAAAAAAAATTAAAATTTGAAATGTGGTACCAAAAAATTCAAAATGGAAAAATATTTTTTTCTTATGTATTTGACGTTTATACAAAGATTCCGGAGCAGTTTTTGTTTCGTCTATATCTTAAAAAATGGCTGAGTTATAGCATTTTGAATTTCTAGTGTGGCTGACATTTTGAAACGTCCTGATTTTTGTCACGTAATAACAGGCGTATTTATGAACCGATTTGGATGTACATTGGTGTGTACATAGTACATACAAATATCTCGTCCGAGTTCGTTTCCAGCTTCATCCGCCATCTTGTTTCAAAATGGAGGCCATTTAAAAAAATTTAAAAAACAAAAAAATTAAAATGAGATACCAAAAATTTGGAAAATGAAAAAGATTTTTTTCGTATGTGTTTGGCCTTAATACAAAGATTCCGGAACAGTTTTTGTTTCGTCTATATCTAAAAAAATGGCTGAGTAATAGCATTTTGAATTTCTATTGTGGCTGACATTTTAAAACGACCTGATTTTTGTCACGCGATAACAGGAGTATTTATGAACCGATTTGGATGCAACTTGGTCTGTACATAGTACATACCAATGTCTCGACCGAGTTCGTTGGCCAGCTTCATTCGCCATCTTGTTTCAAAAGGGTTGCCATTTTTAAAAAAATTAAATTTAAAATTTAAAATGAGGTATTAAAAAATTGGAAAATGAAAAAGATTTTTTTTATGTGTTTGGCCTTGATACAAGGATTCCGGAGCAGATTTTGTTTCTGAAAGTTTGTTCTTTTGTTTATATCTTAAAAAATGGTTGAATTATAGCACTTTGAATTTCTAGCACGGCTAACATTTTGGAACGATCTTGTATTTGTCACGCGATAACACACGTATTCGCCTATTTCAATGTAAGAAGGCATGTGGATAGTGTACATCAATACCTCGACCATGTTCGCTGGCCAGATTCATCAGCCATCTTTTTTCAAAATGGCGGCCATTAAATTAATATATATATATATATATTTAAAGTGAGGTGCAAAAAAATTAGAAATTGAAAAGGGTTTCTTTCTTAAGTATTTGACCTTGATATAAGGATTCAGGAGCATTTTTTGTTTGTCTTTACCCTAAAAAATGGCTCAGATATAGCAGTTTCAATTTCTATTGTGGGTGACATTTTGAAAAATCTGATTTTTTGCATGCGACAGCACTCTTATATATCAACCGATTCCGATGTGAGTGAGCATGTGCACAGCAATTACTAAGGTCTCGACCAAGTTCACTGGTTAACCTCATCCACCATGTTGTCTTAAAATGGCAGGCACTTTAAGAAATCGCCGAATTTGGCAGCCATATATAAGTTACTTTAAAGAAAAGCAGCTTGGATAAAGCTGACTAATTTCGCGAAATTCTCATTCATTATATTGATAAAAATTAGTATTGAATCTCCTATATTCGGTTTCCACTAAATTGAGCTTCGTTTGTTTGAATGATATAAGTTGGCTTTTTTAAAATAAGGAATATGAAAGCTACCTCTTCCTCCCGGCACTGGCCGGAAGAACTTTTTAAATATCTTTTCTTTTTTTTCTAAACTAAGTTAATTTTTTTCATGAGTCTTTATTTGAATGTTATAGACTAAGAGTCTAAGTGATTAGTGTTGCTATTCTATACTCTATAACTTGCAGATATATAGTCTGAAATAGACAGTAAAATTTGCGAATAAATGTGCGTACAGTAATCTAGAAACGAATCTTAATTTTATGTCAAAAAACGTTCTGTTTGTAGAAATTATGACGGACTGTGCCGAACCTTATTTCATTCACGGTCCGAACCTTAAACTGCAAAAATATTAACGAGCTGGCCCGGGCTGAACTTTTGCTTTTCACACCGTCCCAACCCGGTCCAAGATAAGCTTTCGTTCAGGCTGGACTGGTCCCGTAAAATACGGCCCGTGCAGACCTCTAAGGTGAACACGTTTGAATAATCTCAGAAAAAGATTCGAAATACTTAAAAAATTTTAAATTTCGCTTTTAATTCTTTTGGCATGATTTACGATAATTTCTCAGTACCTTTAGCATTTACAATTTTTCAAAACATTATTATTCGAATGCACTGTAAAATGTTCTCTCTATAAACGATTATTCTATCAATTGTATGTGTTTTGATATTACAATAAAAATTAAAATATTAGAAAATATCAATTTTCACTATTTTAGCTTGTAGTGTATTAAGATAATGTTAGTGATTATTTTTGTAACTGATTTGATTTAATTGACTAAATAAAATCTTCATAAACTGCGCAATAGTTCAGACTAAACTTGAATAATTAAAATTCATTATAAAATATCAACAACTTCTCTAACAAACTTTTAATGCAGTCAATACATGAAGATGTTAATTAGATATGAGTTACTGTTGAGATAGACTGAAAATTAGCATTGTCTAATATAAATGCATATAATTTAAAGATGTTTTTTAATTCTTATCCGTAGTATGAAATATTTTTTCTTTTTTTTTCTTCAAAAAGGTGCCCAGCAATCTTTCGCGCACACGCCAGAAAATTAAAGTGCGGGCACTGTATACAAATAGTAAGGGAGAAGAGATAAATTTTTAGCTTCACCTTAGCAAATCAATCACGTGTAGACATTTTATCTACAAAAAAGAAAAATAAACATCAATCTTTGCTGATTTTTTTCATATTAGGGTTTTGTACTTAAAAAGTGAAAACGGAAGCATTATTATAAGATCACTCCTGTGTCAGTTTGTTCGTCTGTCACCGCCATTTTACTCGTAAATTATTGAGCATGGAAAGTTCAAATTGGCTGAATCTATAAATCTATTGTCCCACCTATTAATAGATTATTAACAGATTATTAACCCTTCACGAGTAAATTTAGGAAAATTGTAGAGAGCTAAGTTATCTGAAAAAAAAAATTTGTTTTCTTCGTATATCGTGTGGTGTATCGTGCAAAAGCTTTCGTAACGCCAAATTCGGAAATACATTTGTTTTAATTTTAGGTATCATATTTTCAGAGTGTCGTCGAAATGCAATGCAAAAATATGTCCCCCACCCTATATTTTTGAATCTGCTGGAACTAAAATTATGAAAAAATTAGGGGTAATAGAAGTTAGTTTAAACTTTGCAAAAAAACTATAGCGATTACCCTAAGCCACATAATTTTTGAGAAAATCGCATTTTTCCGTGACACACAAATTTTGATTTGCGAGCATTCAGCAAAAGAGTTGGGGAACACTGGTGGTAACTATCATTGGGGAAGTTTAAAAGGACTGTTGTTAATGATTTAAAAAAAAAAAGTCGGTAATTAGCCGATATATTAGCACTTAAAAACACATAGAGGCACGGGCGGCGTACTCTACGCGCCATCGACTTTTAAAGGCCGAGATAACCACCTTTTATGGTATATTTGTATATGTATAATGCAATAGCCTGTAGTATTATAAAAGCAATAAACGTCAAACAGTTAAAAACATAGTAATTTAATTAGAATTAACCACAAAATTACTATGGGATTCGCGACTAGTTTGCATTGAGTAGCTCTCTCAATGCGCCTCCCGTGTCTTTAAGGGTTATTTGAAAACCTATCTGGAGAAACGCTGCACAAACCAAGACGGCGCTGCAACTGTGCGACCTCCTTTCGAAGCACGCTTAGCACAATGCCTAGTTTAAACTTCGAACAAGAGTATAGATTTAGGTATACTGTGAAAAGAAAAGATTATTACAACGCTGAATTTGGGTTTATGAAATGCCAAATGAAGTTTAAATACGCACTACTTTTACTGTCAGCACCAAATTAAGTTCATCATAAACAATTTAGGATAAGATTAAAATAAGAGTTGTAGACAATAGCAATATTTGATACTAATTAGGCTTTATATCTCTTTGAACTTTCATGGTATACCCATTTATACATTTCTAGTACATACAGCTATGCCTAAACCTACGTTGTGTAGTTTTTTACAAAGTCTTATTATTCTTTTAGCAGCGATTTTTTTATAATACCGTTCTTTTTATATATTAATATGTTTATTGTACGGAACCATCGTTACCCGAGTAATACTCACACTTGACCGTTTATTTATTTTTCTTTTAAACATTACTTTAAGACAATGCGCTTGGTTATTGATTCTTTATCTTTTTCTGAATCTCTTAGACTGTATTCCGGCTTAGACAAACTTTACTCTATGTCTATGGATTCAACAGGGCTTGAAAATCTTTCCGAATTTGACAGATTTCCATCTTACACAGAGTCCGGTTTAGACAGAGTTTACTGTAACTGAGCCAATGAAAAAGTTTTTCATCTCATGGACTGTTCTAGAAAGAAAATATAACAACATACTAAACGATGAAGATGTTATATCTGTATTTCTAGAAAATTAACAGCAAAAATTCAATAAATATACAAGATTAAGCGAACGCACCCGCCACATTAATTTAAAAACTGCACCTTGTAAAGTTTTCATTAAATGTAAAATAAAAGTATGTTTATTTGTATCCATTCATTGTTTTCTTTCTTACTACAGGGTGCTGCCGAATTCGAGTGACAAATTTAGAAGGGTGAAAGTAAGCATCAAAAAGAACAAAAATTGCAATGGAACATGGTTTCGCAAACCATTTATTTAATCAAAAATACGAGGTATTCTTCCCTAAGTCAACTTGAGTTGCAGGTAATAACTTACAGAAAACTGAAATTTATTATAATAATATTTTTAATAGACATGCCCACTTTTGTTGTAAATATTATAACATAAAAAAGTGGTAGAACATTCCATCATACGCACCAGCAATATGCATTTCACTCTTCACATTTTGGACAGCGATTACCAGTTCATTCGGCATGATCGGCGTCCTGCACTTTCGGAACTTTTCGTGATGTTATCACATTTCATACCAAACGAGGTATATATCGTTACATTTTCCTTGCAGAATTTTTATTTTTCTCAAAATTATTACCGTGAACCCCGAGTTGAGTTGGGGTGAAACGCCCTGTATTTGTGAATAAATAAGGTGTTTGCGACTACATGTTCTATGGTGTTTTTTTAATCTCTGGATGGTGTTTTTTTAATCACCTACTATACCTCTTCTAAATTTGTCGGTCGAATTCGGCAATTCCCTGTATATTGGTATTCATGACGCTGGAGGAAAAAAATAAAAAGGAGTCCGTCAGGCATATGCAAATTTTCAAGGAGTACGCGAGTGATAAAAATTTGAGAAATAGATCAATAACACCTAATTTACTGCTTAGAACTGGTAGCTAGGTTTTTTTTCTTATTTTTTACACAATACCTACTCAAATGAAATGTTTTCAGCTGTGAGAGCTTCATTTCTATGCCGAAAATGCCCCTTTTAATTTCGTAATTTCCTAAACCCTTTTAATTAGCATTTCTTATACTCTATTAACAGTACTTGGCAAAACATTGGATTCTGTCCAATCAAATTAAAAGAACATGTGGTCAAGGAAATTAGTTCAACTCTACTGGGAAATATATACAGTGAGAGGTAAAGAATGAATTCCACAAATTTTCGTAGACAGCAGAGGTAAAAAATAGAGAAATAAAGTGTATTTTTCCTTATTTACTGTGAAGGGGGGTTTTTTTGTGTGTGCTCTTTTACTGTCAAACTTTGCGATTTCAGATACGAATTGTTATAGAGATTTTTTATGTATGTTAGTCGAAAGACAATCAAGTATGACCGGTGAAAAAAAGAAAAATCGGTCTTTTAAAGACTATGTTAAGATCAAAATGTATTTTAACTTATTTTTTACGGATTTCGGTTTTAAGATTTTGGTTATTTTTACACATTTTCAGCCTAATACTGATATATATATTATGAGGCTGAAACGTGACTTTGACGTCATAATGATGGTATCAAGAATATAACTACAACTGTATGAGAGTTACGACAATGGGGTTAATTATGCAACGTATATATTCGCGTCAAAATACCACATAATTTCAATTTTTACACAATCGAATAAAAATAAGTACTATCAAATAAAATTTGTTGGAAAACTGTAATTCAACTTACGGATAGTTTTTATGATTTTGTAAATAATTTTGCAGCATGACTTGTTTTTAATCTTCTACCATATACTGTTTAGTTTAGAATGATCATTTGAAGTAATAGAAATAAGTATTGAAAACTGGAGAGCAAATGGTATCAATACCATAATTGAAAATTTATTGCTAAAGCGTGGCTCAAAATATGGGTATTTTGCTTCATAAAATGGAAAAATGGCTCAATTAATTTCTTTGAAACTTTGTATATAGATAGATAGCAAATGAAATTGGGGCTACTTATTTTATTTAAAGTTGTAGTTTTTAATAATTTTCAAAAGTTTATTATTTCAATGCATAATTGATATCTTTCATATAAAATTGCTTTTTGGTGTAGTTGATGAGTAATTTAAAAAGTATGTTACAGATAAAAACTATAGATAAAAAACGGTCAAGTGCGAATATTACTCGCGCACAGAGGATTCCGTAGAATAAATATATGAATTTTTAATAGTATTATAAAAAAAAAAAAAAAGTTGCTAAAAGAATACTAAGACTTTGTAAAAAAAAATACAACGTAGGGTTGAGTATAACAGTATATATTAGAAAAGTGTAAATGGATATATCATGAAAGTTGAAAGAGATATGGAACCTAAATAATATCAAATATAGCTGTTCTGTATAGCTCATTTTTTAATATTATCCCAATCTGTTTATGATGAAATTAATTCGGTACTGACAATAAAAGTAGTGCATATTTAAACTTCATTTGGTATTTCATAAAACTAAATTCAGCCTAGAAATAACCTTTATTTCTACAGTGTAGTTAAAACAAAAACCTTTGTTTAAAGTTTAAATTTGGCATTTTGCTAAACGCGCTTCGAAAGAAGGTCGCAAAGTTTCAAAGCCGCCTTGATCAGTGCCGCGTTTTTTCAGATAGGTTTTTAATTAACTTTTAAAGTCACTTGAGGCAGGCGTATTGAGAGATACACTCAATGCAAACTAGTCCCTAATCCCACAGTGTTTATGTGATTCATTCTAATTAAAACTTTCGAGGACGGTGTCTTTAAAAAAAAGGACACCTAATTTTAATTTCAAAACAGACAAACGGCACCAAGAATATTTAATTAAAATTTTCCTTTTATCATGTACGCGAAAACAAGCAAGTTCGTATTTTTCTCATAAATTCGTTTATAAATTCTGGTGTCAGTCCATTATTTCATAAGTTTATAAACATAATTTCTCCGCGCCGGAAAGGGTTAAGTTGTCGCAGGACTCTTAAAGCTTCAAAATTTTAGAAATTTTAATTTTTTTAGATGTAACACTCTTATATTTTCTGAACATTTTGACATAATTGTTTCCTTGAAATTCCCATTAGAACAGAAGTTATGGCTTTTAGAATTATACTTGCTCAATAGCTGAAGCGGGTTTACGAAACTTTGAAGTCATTTTTCTCCAAATGTCGTTGTTTGGGCATAACGCGCAGGATACCTCAAAAACTTCTGAATATTTTTCCATGAAATTTTCAAAACATATATTTCATGTTAGTCTGTATAAACTGAACCGAAAATTTTATTTTTATTATTAAAAAAAATATTTTTTTAGGTGATTTCTGTTGAAATTTTCAAAATTTTGTATTAGTTAAATGCAACATTGCATTAAAAATATAAAAATGCTTTAAATACAAATTTATTTAAGTTCAGGGTAATTATTACAATCTGAAGTATAAGTAAGCACTAAAATTTTCATTCTAGTTGCAATATTTATTTTGTAATCCTGCAAACTGTTATGCTAATTTTCTGTTCGACAAATGTCTAACAGTTTCGAGCCCCCAATAAATACTATTTCTGCATCTTGCAATTTTTTAAATACATGAAATGAAAGAACATACTTATATCTTTCATCCCAATTAAAATTGTGTTTTAAAATCATACACATTTTAAGAGATTAAATGTTGAAAATTGTCTTTTTTTTCTTCCACGTTTTAGAGTCCTGAGACCCCTGAAATTAGTATGTTTTTAACAATTTGACATTTATTGCTTTTATACTGTTACTGGACATTACATTACACATATATATCATTAAAAGTTGTTAACTAGGCATAGAGTACGCCGCCCCTGTCATTGTGTATGTCCAAACTGGCCGTATCTTGAAGGGTTAATATCTCGGCAAATTATCGATGATTTTTTCAGAAATTAATTATCAACAATGCTTTTATACTTCTGCTACGATAGGTACATCCAGCGATGCTCAACAATTTTTCTGAATGCCCGTAAATTGAAATTTGTGTGTAACAGACAAATGCGATTTTCTCAAAAACTATGTGACCTATCGTGATCGCTATAATTTTCGGCAAGGTTTAAATTAACGTCTACTACCTCTAATTTTTTTCATAATTTTAGTTTCACTAGATTCGGAATTAGATGGGGGGGGAACATATTTTTGCGCTACAGTTTTGACAATATCTTTGAAAATATATTACCTAAATTTAAAAAGAATGTATTTTTGAGTTCTGCGTTACGAAGGCTTTCACACGATAACCCACACGATATACAAAGAAAAGAGTTTTTCTTTTCAAGTACCATAATTAGCCCCTATACATTTTTACTAAATATATTTATGAATGTTTATTAATCTGAAAATATGTGGGTCAATGGTCTTTATTACTTCCCCGAATTTGAACTTTCTACGTTCCATAGTTTATGAGTAAAATGGCTGTGACAGACAGACAGGCGGACAGACACAGGAGTGATCTTATAATGGTTCTGTTTTTACTTTTTAAGTACAGAACCCTAAAAATCAATAGAAGTCTTCCATTAAAAACGATTTTCGCCTAAGTTCTGTACTCTTGGCAGCATGTTCTGAAAGTAGCCCAGGTTGTATCCCATTCTGCCATTAAATTAGCGATATTAATCATTAAAATGGGTAGAAATGGGTTATTTACTATTTTCAAGGTGTCCTTAATAAGCAACATTGCACACATCTATATATTAAGGTTATAGGGTATATATTAAAAGATAGGGTGAACTAAAAATTTTTTATCTGATGTAGATACGTACACAATATAAACTGCAAGAGGTTTCAAAATAATGTTTAAGATTATGTCGATAAAATGTTCCCGCCAATAATTTTCAAAAACTTACACTTTAAATTTTTATATTGTCCCTTGGTCCTATAAGTTATATTTAGAAAAAATATCTCCATTCAATAGTAAAAACTCTAATCTTTTACTACCCAAACTCGCTGGCTTACTATACTTTGAATTTTGTAAAATTTTAGAGATTTCCGTCACTAAAAAATCATGTGCCAGATTTTAGTGCTGGAAACATCCAAAATTTCATAAAATTAAAAGTATCATAACTCGGGGAGTTTTAGTTTTAGTAGAATGGAATTTTTACTGTTGAACTAGTGAGAACATGGAAAATAATTTTCTAGGTATAGCTTATAGATCCCAGGGACCGTATAAAATTTTTTAAAAGTGTAACTTTTTGAAAACCTTTGGCAGGATTTTTTGAACGATATAATCATAATTCCTACGTTATTTTCAAGATTTTACAATGTTACTTGCAAAAATATTCAAATTAACCTAGGAATTATCACATATGTATATATTATTATGTTATGCAGACAAACAGAAAAGTCATATATGTTTTCTTCTAATGCAGTTATTGTTAGCATTAGAGGTCCGTAAGGGCTCGGGACAATTTTCATTCACGAGTCTTCAGCCGGACATGGACTTCATTCTTCGTAAAGGTCTGTATGGAAAGGAATTTACAGGTCTGGCCTGTGTCTGACCCAGTTCGTATAAAAATCATTATTCGTCCGGCGTATTCTGACCTCTAAATCACCTCCTCCCGAGCCCATGCAGGGTTGGCGGGCAATTCATGTACTTGTTTTGGAAAAATTATAGCGATGTTGTACATTTATTAATGGAATCTTTGATTCAATAAATTACAGCTAATATATATATATTTTTTAATCTGTTTTTTTTTTCCCTTTGTAGTGCATTAAAATTATGTTTTACTTTTACCATATTTTTCTTTCATTCTAAAGTATGTTGATTTTTTTACTGGATCTTCATTTGAATGTAATTGTCAGTGTTTATATACGTAATTATCTAAGTAATCATTGACATTTTAGTTATTCGGTGTTCTATGAATTTTGAGCATAATCTGAAAATATGATCTGTACATAAGTAAGCGTGCTTTCTGAATAAATTTAATTTTAGAATAAAAATTTTAGTTAAAATTCAGTCAGAACGAGCCCAGCAGTACCAATTATCTTTTGTACGTGTCGAGCCGAGCTGACTGAGTCCGAATTTATAGCTTTCCTACCAGTCCGGTCCAATAGATTATTTTGTACGGATCGGGCATGGTCTGGGCCATGGTAAAATACGAAAGTATATATTGGTTAGATCTGTGACAAAAAGTCATCATAACTTATTATAAAGTATAGAAATTGCTTTGATGAGTAATTGATTTAAAAATTAATTGGTTATTTTAAGTTAAGCATTCAAAGAATTTCGAATTAAATTTTATAAAAGAATTATCCTTTTAATTTTAACTTTACATCTTAAAAAAATATGTAATTGTAATCATCCAACAAAGGTAGTTTCATAGCAGAATATATTAAACCCTTTTTGTTGTTGTTTTCAAAAAAAAGTCAATCACTTTTTCTTTTTGCTCTCTATTCATAATTAAACAAAAAATCTTTGTTTATTCAGTTCAAACATGTAAAGTTTACTTTCTTCATAAATAATAGCTAACTTTAAAAAGCCAAAGTAAATTATTCACATTTAGTATAAATTATCCATAGGAAATAAATTACATTCAAATAATTTATGAACATGAACGGATGCTTATGAGCCAGCGAGAACAATCGATGAAATGTATGATTAATGATGCAAATTAAAAATAACTAAATTGATATCGAACGACTTAAAGAAATAAAGGATATGTAAAACACATTAAAAATTTTTGAATCGATTTTTTAAAAGTATTGTAATCGAAATTTTTTTTGACTTCCGGTTCTCGGCGGATTTACACGTTTTAGGGGTCAGAGATCCCAAAAAACATGTTTATAAAAAATGTCTGTCTGTCCGTGTGTTGCCATCGTACCATCGAAAAGTATATGAAGTTATGCATAGAATTGAACCAAAGTTTTTGTGTATGTATTTGGCTTTAGCAAACAGGTTCTCTTTCAATTTAGAAATATTCTGTCGGAAAAGGGCGTTGAAATAGCAATTTTTGGTTCATTTCGGTTCATTCAGTAGAATGGAATTTTTACTGTTGAACTAGTGAGAACATGGAAAATAATTTTCTAGGTATAGCTTATAGATCCCAGGGACCGTATAAAATTTTTTAAAAGTGTAACTTTTTGAAAACCTTTGGCAGGATTTTTTGAACGATATAATCATAATTCCTACGTTATTTTCAAGATTTTACAATGTTACTTGCAAAAATATTCAAATTAACCTAGGAATTATCACATATGTATATATTATTATGTTATGCAGACAAACAGAAAAGTCATATATGTTTTCTTCTAATGCAGTTATTGTTAGCATTAGAGGTCCGTAAGGGCTCGGGACAATTTTCATTCACGAGTCTTCAGCCGGACATGGACTTCATTCTTCGTAAAGGTCTGTATGGAAAGGAATTTACAGGTCTGGCCTGTGTCTGACCCAGTTCGTATAAAAATCATTATTCGTCCGGCGTATTCTGACCTCTAAATCACCTCCTCCCGAGCCCATGCAGGGTTGGCGGGCAATTCATGTACTTGTAATTTTAGTTAAAATTCAGTCAGAACGAGCCCAGCAGTACCAATTATCTTTTGTACGTGTCGAGCCGAGCTGACTGAGTCCGAATTTATAGCTTTCCTACCAGTCCGGTCCAATAGATTATTTTGTACGGATCGGGCATGGTCTGGGCCATGGTAAAATACGAAAGTATATATTGGTTAGATCTGTGACAAAAAGTCATCATAACTTATTATAAAGTATAGAAATTGCTTTGATGAGTAATTGATTTAAAAATTAATTGGTTATTTTAAGTTAAGCATTCAAAGAATTTCGAATTAAATTTTATAAAAGAATTATCCTTTTAATTTTAACTTTACATCTTAAAAAAATATGTAATTGTAATCATCCAACAAAGGTAGTTTCATAGCAGAATATATTAAACCCTTTTTGTTGTTGTTTTCAAAAAAAAGTCAATCACTTTTTCTTTTTGCTCTCTATTCATAATTAAACAAAAAATCTTTGTTTATTCAGTTCAAACATGTAAAGTTTACTTTCTTCATAAATAATAGCTAACTTTAAAAAGCCAAAGTAAATTATTCACATTTAGTATAAATTATCCATAGGAAATAAATTACATTCAAATAATTTATGAACATGAACGGATGCTTATGAGCCAGCGAGAACAATCGATGAAATGTATGATTAATGATGCAAATTAAAAATAACTAAATTGATATCGAACGACTTAAAGAAATAAAGGATATGTAAAACACATTAAAAATTTTTGAATCGATTTTTTAAAAGTATTGTAATCGAAATTTTTTTTGACTTCCGGTTCTCGGCGGATTTACACGTTTTAGGGGTCAGAGATCCCAAAAAACATGTTTATAAAAAATGTCTGTCTGTCCGTGTGTTGCCATCGTATATATTTATTGTACCATCGAAAAGTGCATGAAGTTATGAATAGAATTGAACCAAATATTTTGTATATGTTTTTGTCTATGGCTAATAGGTCCTCTCTGAATTTGAAAAAATTCCGCCGGAAGGGAGTACTATAATAACGATGTCTGTGCCATTTTCATTATTGTACCATCGAAAACTGTATGAAGTTATGCATAAAAATGAAACAAACTTTTTGTCTATTTTTTGGCTATGGCCAGCAGGTCCTCTATGAATTTTAATAAATCTGCTGGGAGGGGACGCTGTAATAACGATTTGTGTGCTATTTTCATTATTGTACCATCGAAAAGTGTATGAAGTTTTGGATAGAATTGAACGAATTTTTTTTTTTTTTGTATGTTTTTGGCTATGGCCAGCAGGACCTCCTTCAATTTGAAAATTTTCTGCCGGAAGAGGTGCTCTAATAGCGATGTCTGTGCCATTTCCATTATTGTACCATCGAAAAATCCATGAATTTATGCATAGAATTGAACCAAAATTTTTAGTCTATGTAGTTGGCTGTGGCCAGTAGTTTCACATTGAATTTTAAAATATTCTTCTGGATGGGTTTGCTGTAATAGCGATTTTGTGCCATTTTCTTTATTTTACCATCGAAAAGTGTATGAATTTATAAATAGAATGTAACCTAATTTTTTTGTATTTTTTTGACCATGCCCAGTAGGTTTACCTTGAATTTGGAAATATTCCAACGGAAAGGGGCACTGTGATAGCGACTTTTGTATAATTTTCTTTATTTTTCGTTGTTCTGTTATCCATCGGTGGCTGATGCAGCGACGGGAACTCAGGTCCTGCTAAGCCCGGCTATTCGCAAACAGCTGATGTACAGCAGAATAATGAAAAACTATTGATTTTAATAAATATCACGATCGAAATTAACTCGTTTTAATACGATTAATTCACTGAAGCAGAAATCTAAGATGAAAATCAACGTTGGTATAGTACTGAACTAATAATATTGCAGTATTAACATCTGTAACTACTTTTTAAAATATTAAGATGTATGAGATAGAAGAAAGTTTTGGGATTGGTACATCCAACTAGTTTTAACATGTAGCTGTGAGCTTTTTTTAATTTTTATATCCACTTAAACATAATGCACTGAACCTAGTCAACGTAGAACATAAATTCTAAAATATAAATTTTAAATATGTTAAATCTGTGAAATTTCAGCAAAACATGCCGCTACTTCTGAAACAACATTATCCTGCAGTTAAAATTATTCAAAAAGCACACTTATTTATGCACATATTTTATTTTCGGAATTTGATGAAAATTCATAGAGTCAGAATAACTACAATATTAATGGGTTCTAAGGCAATTACGTACATAAACACTGATTTCAAAAAGTGACTCAGACAATAACATTCAAAGGAAGATTCAGTTTAAAAAAAAAAATCAAAATACTTTAGAATAAAAGAAAAATATGGCAAAAGTAAAACATACTTTTAAAGCTCTATAAAGAAAAAAAGTAAATTTTAAAATATGTATCACTGTAATTTATTTAATCAAATTAAATATCGATTGATTTCCTTAAATATATGTATTTCATAGCATTAACCAATTAAGACCATGCCCTTAATTAGGCCATCAGCCTATATATTGTAGGCAATAACCGAGCCGACAAATCGTGGCATACACCTGACAGTTTACTTGTATGTGTCCTTGACATGTGCGTATAAGTTTTGGCCACAATTGATATCGGCTTCATCGTCATTTTCGGACCACTGAATCATTCAACAAGTCTTATTAAACAAAGTAAGTAAAATTTCATATGAAATCATCGTAAATAATTAATTGAATTTTACAATCTTTGCATAACTTTCGAGACAATTACCGATCTCTTAGAATGTAAATTGAAATATTAGGTAGCTCTCATTTTAAAAAGCTACCTATTGCAGCCGTTTGGAGGAAAACGATTCCGAAAATTTTGGTATATTTTCATCGATCATGACCCGCCGACCCCGAAATTACCCTCCCTTCAAATGTAGATACTATATATATGCCGTAACTCTCTTATTTATGAACCGATTTGACGTACCAGTGTCTCGACCGAGCTCGTTGTCCAGCTTCATCCACCATCTTGTTTCAAAATGGCGGCCATTTAAATTAAAAAAAATAATAATAATTAAAATGAGGTACAAAAAAATTAGAAATTTAGGTAGGTTTTTTTAAGTGTTTGACCTTAGCCCAAAGATTTCGGAGCATATTTTGTTTCGTCTATATCTTAAAAAATGGCTGAGTCATAGCACTTTGAATTTCTAGTATAGCTGACATTTTAAAACGATCTGATTTTTGTTATGCAGTAACACGCGTATTTATCAACCGATTTGGATGTAACTTTGTGTGTACATACTACATTCCAATGTCTCGACCGGGTTCGTTGGCCAGCTTCATCGACCATTTTGTTTCAAAATGAGAATAAGAACATTTAAATAAGAATCTTAATAAAAACATTTAAAATTGAAAAAAAAAAAAAATTTGAAAATGAGATGCAAAAAAAAAAAATAAAAATTGAAAAAGATATTTTTCTTTTGAGTTTGATCTTGATACGAGGATTCAGGTGCATTTTTTGTTTTGCCTTTATCTTAAAAAAGGGCTTAGATATAGCAGTTTGAATTTCTAATGTGGGTGACATTTTGAAAAATCTGATATTTGTCTGCGACAGTACTCGTATATTAGAGGTCTTTATTATTTAGGGGCTCGTATATTAGAGGTACGGCCCCAGGCCACACCCGAGGCCCGTACCCGGCCTGGCCCAAGGGTCGAGCTTTGCCGGCGAAATGAAGGCGAATTTTCAAACGGGACAGCAAAATTAGGAAGACTTTTTCAACGGCCCGCGCCGGTAAAAAAAAAAAAAATTATAGAGCCTGCCGCGCCGGCCCGATATGAAAATTTACACGAAGCCGATAAAATATGAGCTATTTTGAATAAATATGACTTTTGCGAGAATAAGTATAAATGTCCGTCAAGAACCGAAGCTAGTTTGACAACATCAATATAGAAATGTAACGTGCCCAGCGTAGAGATCGGCATCGGACAGTTAGATGATATCTGAGCGCGGGGTTTTTTAGCAGACTCGTTCCGGGCCGAGATGAGGCATGCATTTTTTTCTACATAGTCGAGCAGGACCGTAACTGAACTTAATTGTTTTCAGGCTCTGTAAGGCAGGCAATATGTTTTGTAAAAATATTAATAGCGATAATAAACTTCTGTTAACGTGATCTTTGGAAATATATCTTAACGTGGTTCTCAAATTCACTGCTCAACAACGCGAAACTTTAACACATTTTCCAACTAATTTTTAACTGTAAACGCATAAAAGTGACAAGCCTGACTATTCAAGGAATTTGGAATCGAATAGCGTTTTCAATGTTTGATAAATTAATTATGGAGATATAAAAGATTCTTATCACGTGGATGCATGTTTTTCTCCTTTCTTGTGCTATCGCTAGCGGAAATTCAATTCAAAATGCTAACTTTGACAGCATTTTCTCAAAGATATATTGCCCTTATTAAAAAATGGAATACGCCAATCAATTACATAGTTTCTGAATAAGAATACCTGCCAATCTTATGCGTTTCCGAGAAGAAATGAATTCAGAAATGTGTCAGAATGTAGCTCCTCTGAATTTCAGAAAAGCTTTATAGATGACAGGGAAGTATTTTCACAAATCTACTTTTTATTGTACAGCTTCAAAAGTTATGATGTTTTTAACCCTCATTATTTGCTTTTACTCTAAACTACATTAATTTTTTAATGTATCATTATTTGAATGTTGAAACGTCTAAGTAGAAGTAATCATTAATGTTGCTATAGTGTATTTTCTGTCTTGCGAACGCATCGTAATTTTAAAATATACTGCAAAATTATCCAATAAGTATGTATGCAGTGTTCTTTAAAGGAATCTCAATACTATGTTAAGAAAAATCTGAATTTTTTGCAGAAATTGAGTCTTGTCGGATCGGGGGTGATTTAATTGATTTTTGCACGGGCTGAGCCGGGCCTGTTTTCACTGATTTCTGAACGGGCCACGCTCGGGCCGAACTTTTAATTTTTATAGCGGGCCGGGGCACGATAATTTCCAGGCCGAGTCCGGGCCTGGAAATTTCGGCCCGTGCAGACCTCTATCGTATATATCAACCTATTTTTAAGTGAGCGAGCATGTGCACAGGAATTACTATGGTCTCGACTAGAGTCCTGCATCGGGTCGGGTTACCCGCTTTTACCCGAACCCGACGGTCGGATTGGCGCTATATTTTCCCGTTGCGGGTCGGGTCAGGTCGGGTTGACTTTAAGTGTTTTTGGTGCGGGTCGGGTTCGGGTCGGTTTCGGGTTGGCTTTTTTACTCTTGCGGGTCGGGTTCGGGTTGACCCGCTTTTTTAAAAGAATGTGGAAAATATATTTTCCCGTTATTAGGCGATCGATATAAACCGCAGATCAAAGTTTCACAAAAGCAAAATGTGTGCCCGTCTGTTTTGTCTTTACTCATCCTTTTAGGAGTCTTCGAAATGACAAACTGCATTATTTTTTTCACCATATTTGAAAAATACAATACGCAGCAAAACGCTAAGTGGTCCTTCCTGTCTAATGTATGAAGTGAATAATTTAATTGTGGTGATACGCGATGCACTATGTTAGACGGGAAAATTTTCAAAATAATAACTGCTGATAAACTAAAGGCAGATGGCCACTTGTTTAAAACAAGGTACGTGGAACTTTTCAAACCGCAACTAATTTTAAAGCATACTTAAAGATTAGATTTTTAGTTTTATACCATTTAGAGTCCTGCATTGGTTCGGGTCAGAGGTTTTACTATAGTTTAATATTAAGGAATATAGATTTGTCCATTCTTCTATGTAAAAAATAAAAATGTTGTTAGAGAATTAGAGGTCTGCACAGGCCGGAATTTCCAGGCCCGCGAACGGCCAGCCCCGCTCCGTCCCGTACCGTGTAAAACATAAAAGTTTGGCCCTAGCCCGGCACGGCCCGTTTATAATTTGATCGGCTTCGTCTAAATATTTATATCGAGCCTGTAGACCAGCTAAATTGTAGCTATCGGCCCGTCCTGGCAGGGCCGTTCAATTTTTTTGCCGGCCGGCCCGTTTATTTTGTTTATCAGCCCTCCCCGTTGAGAAAAACTGTCATAATAGAGCAATCTGGCCAGTTTAAAGTTTTGCCGCCCCTCCGTGGGCCGGTCCGGTGCAGACCTCTATTAGAGATACAGTTGTAGATTATTTTTCATAATGGTATTAAAACATGATTTACATTGCGGGTTCGGGTCGGGTTGCGGGTTGCCTGAAATTATTTTTGCGGGTTCGGGTCGGGTTGCGGGTTGCCAAAATTATTTTTGCGGGTTCAGGTCGGGCTGTGGGTTGACTTAAAATGGAATTTGCGAGTTCGGGTCGGGTAGAACCCGACCCGCGCAGGACTCTAGTCTCGACCAAGTTCATTGATTAGCTTCCCCAATAATGTTGTTTTAAAATGGCGGGTACTTCAAGATATCGCCGAATTTGATGACCAAGTATAAATCACTTTAAATAAAACCAGCTTGGATAAAGCTGACTAAATTCTCATTCATATTCAGTATTGATAAAAACTAATATTGAATCTTCAATTGAATCTTCCATACATTTGAGCTTCGTGTGTTTGAATAATATAAGCTGCCTTTTTAAAAATAAGGAATATGAAAGCTACCTCTTCCTCCCGGTACAGGCCGGAAGAACTTTTTTGTATCTTTAATTCAGTTTGTGTTTGAAAGTAAAATATGCCAAAACAGATATCTTCTAATAAGGGTAGTCATTAAGGCTTGGTTTTCTTAAAAGACACTTCATTTTTATCGTATATTATCATTATCAAATCTAATTTTCTTTTCAGTCTCAATATTTGTAGAAAACTATAGAATCTATCGAAGTGGTGGAAAGGAGAGCTCAATTGAGTGAAGAGTAATTGTTATAAGCAGTTTCGGTAATTCGAAACGACTTCTTGGTAAATAGAGCAAACACAGAATATTGTACTACAAGGAGAACTCTTTATTTTATTTTGTTTAGGTGCAATATTAGGTGTATGGGTAATATCTGTAAAATATCTGTTAATTAATGTTAAATCGTACATTTAGAAAGGTACAGCCTTAATTGTAACACATGCTCCTAATAAAGCCACTTTAAGGTTCTTTTTTGTTTTTCAGTCTTCTGGCCACAATTAAACAGAGAGACGGGTATTCATAATTAATTATATTGTGAAAATATGTATAAATGTTACATCCAATAGCCCTTAAAATGCTAATCCTCTCGCTGCGTAATTCTTTTATCAAAATAGCTTCAAAAATTGCGTATTTAACTCCTTCGCGACGAGCGTCTTTAAAAAATTTTTATTCTTTTGTCATCTGTTTTTCAAAACAAAAGTTTTTGTCTAATTTAATCAGGAAAATGCTCCGATTAAATAAGGCAAAATTTACAATAAAAAAATAAATGGAGAGAATAATCAAGGAGGTTTAATTAGACAGAAATGATGAATCCCCGAGGAAATCTCAGGTTGCGCAAATTTTGCTACTTTTATGTTGCCCAAGGAAATCTCGTGGTTGAGCAGCGAGAGGGTTAATTCTGATTTAACACAATTTATTCTCATCTCAAACAAGAACATTTTTGGTACTTTACTAAAATTGTTAGTTTATGATTGAATATAAATTTTGTTCAGAATTTTTGAGATAAAAGAGGGGATAATTATCAGTTTGAAAAAAAAATTGTATAGTGTTAACATAACTTTTTTTTTACACTAATAACGTAAACCATTTTTTTTTTCGCTGTTGCTCTACAATTTTAGAACCATAAACTTACCTTTCAGCTGCTGTTTCAGTAAAATTTTGCTTTAGATAGAACAGCATTTAAGCTAAAATCATCAATTTGAGAATAAAAAAAATCCCCGTAGATTTCCATGTTTGAAAAAGAAATAAAATGGTAGAAGAAAAATGCTATTTTTTACAACTAAATATCAACATTTTAGCACAAAAATTAGTTATTTTTTACTCTTTAAAACGGTATGCTCAACTTTATCACCCATTTAAATTCTATATAATATACAAAATAAGCACATTTACAGAAACCATATACATAGATGGTAATTCATGTAATTTATTTTTATATACAAGTAAAAAAACTGAAAAAAAAACATATGCTTCATGCGGACACCATTTCCGCAAGAAAAGTTTCTGCTACTTGCCTTGCCTTTTTGTAATTTTGTACAATCAATTGTTACGAAAATTAGAATGCGAAAGAACAGGCAAGCATTCCTTTCCTCAATTTTATCTAAAAACATTTCAGCAGTGCAAGCTGAAAACAACTCCTTTCAAGAAGAAAAAATCTACTAAATTCAGAGGATCAATTCAAAAGTTACGCATGAACAAACATAGAGAAGCACATTTAAAACTGGGAAAATTATTTTATACAAATATAGTTAAATAATAATATTTTAATGGTGGATCATTTTTTTCTTTTTAAACTTCATCTTCCATCTAATATTATTTTTACCGTGTTCATTCTTTGATGTTAACGAAAAGACTAAAAATAAACATCCAATAACTGAATGCTTGAAAATCGATGCCAAATGTTACTTAATGAGTTTTATATATTTTTTAAGCCCTCATTTTTTTTCTGCAGCTTGATATGATTTCAATCATTTTTAATTTGCGCCATTAATCATAAAATCTATCGATTTTTTCCGTTGCTCGCTGGCATTCATAAAAGTTGATAAGTTGTCTGAGTATAATTTATTTCTTATGTATAGCATATTACATATTTAAAAAAAAAATTGGTAAATTTACGATGAAATTCTAAGACTGGAAAGTATCTACGATGTGAAAAATTCGACTACTTAAAAATGTTTATTATATAAAAATTTTACTTTGCAATATTCATTTAAATTATTCTAAATTTCCGACATATTTGTTATTTCCCTATTTCTTAATAATCTCTATTATTTATTTCTAGTTAAATTCCTATAAATTTAAAACGCGTATCTTAATAATTATCTTATTCGAAAACTTAATATAAACTTTTAATAGCTTTATTAATTTTTATCAGCTACCAAAACTGTCATATTCTGAGAGAAGCTACTTTTTATTTATCGAATATTTTGAAAAGCCATTTTACTATTTCTTATTTTATTCTACGAATCATCTTCTCGCGCACCTGTCTGGCGTCGGGCGTATTACATCGAAATCCCTCCGCGAGCAGCTACGGAACTCATTCTCTATTACGCTCCTCTCTTGGTCTCCATTGGTTGAGTAACCGAGCGCATTTCATTCTGTGTCTCGTTCCTGAATCTGTTTATTTCGTCATGAAGTTTACATTTCAATCTGTCTTCCTACGCTAATCGTAACAAAACCGTCGTGCATGAGGTCAGAAGAGAAGATTTTTAAGCTGTTCGATTGTTTTAAAACTCTGTTACCAGATGTCTTATCGTCAAGTAGAACATCTAAATTTGTTTTTTAGGATCTGTTTAGCATGGAATAGTAATTCTGCTCTAACATGAAGGCTCTACGAAAACTCGTGTAATGTGGGAGTTTTTCACGTTTTTTTGTATGGTTGAATAAACATTTTAAAGTGATATCGGCCTCTATTTTAACGGGGAAATTACCGGATTTCTTAAAGTTTTGCTTACCACTCATATGAATCACATAATCGAAATAAAATTTGACTGCTTCATGAATCGCTGGTGTTTCGATTGAACTCAGTCAATCTCACTACTACAAACAAATCGATATAGATGATTAAATTGGTCAACAGCAAAGTACACAGCCTGTCCACAGTTGCCAATATTCGTCCATACTGATGCATCCAGAGCGATGTTTGACTAAGTGGTACGAATTTTTTGCAACCTAACCAATGCCTGACCAAGGATTTAATAATAGTCCGACAGGTTATACTATGTATATATAAAGAAAAACTTATAAATGCAACCACATTAATATCCCGATTCACAAAAAAATTGTATTTCTACAATCTATATATATTTGCATAGAAAAGCACATTTAAAACTGAGAAAACCCTCTCATATAAACTTAGTTAAATACTAATACTTCACTGGTGATAAATTTCCTTATCAACTTTCTTCTCTAACTTTCACTATATTTACTATAATTAATAGTTTATGTTTAAATAAAAATAAAAATAAACAGCATAAATCAGTTGGACATTTAAAAACTAGTCTGATGTGTCTCAAAGCTTTTTTCTGTCTCATATATGTTAACACTTGAAAATTCGCCGTCACAGTACCAAAATTAAACGACAATTTATGCCCATCATGAGGATTTAAAAGGTATCGGTTCCACGAATTGTGTGCCATCAAAAAGAAGATACAAGCAGCGCATCTTTGAAACAAATCATTGAATTTCGGCACCCTCCCTCTTAGATGTCTGCAACTAAAATTCCCAACACAAGGAGCATAAAAGTGACCCCTGCCGCGTTGTATATATTCAAGCCTAATAAGGTTCTATTTATGTGAAAGTGAAATATAATATGATGTTAGATTAAATTCCGTACATTACTTTTTGAAATTCAGCTATCGCAAAAAACGTGAAAACTGCAGCTTAAGACCGCCACCTGTCCAGCGATTAACAGCAAAACCTAATAATCAACAACTTATGTCAATACGTCAAGTGAATCTGAATTTTGATGAAAATCCGTGCATTAGTTTTTGAGATAGAGCTATTACGTAATCATGGAAAACACAGCAAAGCAATGCCAACTCTTGGGTGATTTACACCAAAACATAATCAACACCTACTCATATCAAGGTATACCTGAATCTGAAGTTTTATGAAAATCTGTGCGATAATTCTTGAGATATAGCTATTGCAAAAATCTTGAAAAATGCAGCATAGCAGTGCCACCTGCTATGGGCGATTCGCACCCAAAAACTAATCAGCACCTGTTTATATCAAAGTCTAACTGAAACTAAAGTTTTGTAAAATTCCGTGCATTAGTTCTTGAGATAGAGTGCCCACAAAATTTTTGTCACATACACAGACAGACTCACAGACAGACATTTTCTAAAAACCACCATCGTGTTCAGAATCTTCTAAAACATGCTTATCCATCGAAAACCGGAAGTCGAAATTTTTCACAAATCGAATACTTTGTTCTTGTAAAGACGGAAGAAAGTAAAAAAAATCATACACGGCCCATAAGCAGTTCGGAAAAATAAAAAAAGTGCTAGCTATACAATTTAATTAATCCATGAAAATAAAAGTGCTGCTGTAAATTACACAAAGTTCTTTATGATAGTATGTTGCTTATTTTCCAATCTGGTGTCATTATCATATTAAACCTGAACTTAAATTTTAAAAGTTCAACTGTAACACAATAATTTTATTGCGCATTTAAGTTCCGTATTCCGAAACACATGAAAATGCAGGTTGCCATAGATTTTAATTGATAAGCTAGTGAGATATAAGTTAATGAAAATTGAAGTAATCAAGGTTAAAAATAAAAATCCGTTACTTAAATCAGAACTCGAACAATGATTTATGCACTTCATTACTTTTTGTGATTTAAATTATACTTTGATAAAACCCAAATTTAAGACGCATGCACATTTTCTATATGTTTTTAAAATATTTATTGCTAATTAATAAGGCTAATATTAAAAATTCATAAATTGAAGCATATTTTTTCGCCACCTTTGAAATTCGTATTGATGAATACCCCGAATATAAATTTTCGTTTACGTGTGACTTTTAGTTGTCAAATTATCAACAAACGTAAAAAGTCAGGGTACTTAAGTATTATCCGGGACAGGAAATAGATCGCCAAAAATGGTTGGCAACACCAATCTTGTTTATCTTTGCCAATTATTTTTAAAACAATAATTTACCATTATTAAATACACTAGCATACACGCCCGGCGTTGCTCGAGATTTGTAAATAATAACCTTAAACAAAACTCAAGTTTGTATGATTTTATATCTTTTGAAATTCTGTTAAAGAACCTAATTTTGGAGGCCCCATTGCCTTCCGCAGCGTTTAGTGTGTTCCTAACAAACTTCTTTTCAAACGAATCTGTAATCTGAGTCCCCGCTACCTATGTCAGCATTTACCGGAATGCCGGAGACAATCGAAAACGAAGTTGAGTGAGCCAAACTTAGTAGTAATCAAGCCCATAGAATCCAAAAAGAAAGAATGCACCATTAATATTAGAAAATGTTGGTAACTGAAGTCTAAGGTAAAATTTCATAATACAGAAAGTAGCTGAGTTGTATTCTAAGTTAAAGGAAGCAAATCCCGTTGAAATTGGGCCCTTAAACCCGAGGAAAAATTGCGCCCCCAAGCGGTGGAAGACGCCTCGGATTGGGCACTACAGGACCCTAGGGTAACCAGGATTTTAATTGGAATATAGAAACGGGAGAGTAACTAAATGGAAAACATGGTTCCAAAAATAAAGATCGGATTAAGAGTGGTTATCTATTAATAATTTATGGTGCAAATCTTCAAGGGGCCCTGGCCCGGACCCCAAGGGGTCAGGAAGTTATGGGGCATGTAGTTTGGTATAAAGATAGCTTTTAATAGTTTTTAAACTAATCAGAGTACGCTAGAATTATGTTAAAGAAAATTGCAAGGTATTAAAGAAGCCTCACCAAGGGCCCAAGAAGGCGATTAATATTCAAAATTAGTGACAGCTGAAGTATGAAAATTTTTTTTGTCGTTCATGTAGTAGCTGGAGAACCTAAGAAGTCATTAGAAAAAAAAACTAGTGAATCGGACTATTTTTAAGGAAGCTATAATAGGGGCCCAAAAGGGGCCAACTGATAGTTGAGAACAGGCCCGCCCCTAACATGAAAACATGTTAAAACGTTTTAGCACATAGCGCTTTAGATCTTCAATTAGTCAAGATTAAACATAGAGTAGAATCAATAATTAGAATATAATTTGAAAGAAATGAGTAAACAATTAGGGAAATGCTTAAAAAAAAGGCCCTAGAGCCCCAATAAAAATATGTGAATGTTGGTCTAGGGAGAAGAGTCCAAGACTCAACTTTAAGATTACGCACTGAGAAGGTGAGAAAATTAGGGGGTGAAAAATACACAAAATGTTAAAGAGGCCCTGAACCCTATGGGACCCTAGACGGTCCCATGGTCTTAACTGGAATGTAGAAACGGGAGAATAACTAAAGGGAGAAAGTATCCCAAAAATTAAGATCGGATAAAAAGAAAGCAATTTATGAACAATTTAGTGCATTAAAACTTCAAGGGCCCCTGTACCGGGCCCCAAGGGTGCCAGGGTCTTAACTGAAATGTAGTGATGGGGTGGAATCTGAATGAAGAATTCACCCCAAAAACGAAGAAGATCAGGTAGAAAAGAGTCATTGTATTAACAATTTAGTACATAAAAACTTAAATAGACCCAGGGGCTTTGGCCCTTAAAAAATCAAAAATCTAAGCCTCAGGTGCATCAGGACCTCTCTTGTACTAATCACTCCTAAAGTTTCAGACTTCTACGTGCGGTAGATTTCGCTAGCCATCGCAGACAGACAAACATACAGACAGACACACACACAGAGCAATTTGTTCTTTTATTAGTATAGATTACATTGTTTAATATGATAAATTATCTATAATAATAAGGAAAGAAGTATGTGTGTGAGTGTGTCGACGGTGTTCTGAAGAGACCGTTGCACGTAGAGATACGAAATCTGGGGAAAAGGTACGTCTGTATATGAAGTTTTGCACCTCGAAGCCCGATTTTCTATTTTTTTATTAGATTTTTTTATGCAATTTTTTATGCAATTTTTAGCGCTTTTATAAGTTTCGAGGCAATTTTTCCATATTAGTGAAAAGAATACGGTTTCCTTTTTTTAACCCAATATAGCAAATTTTGTTCTTTTTTCAAAAAAAATTATTCGGAATTCGAACAGCGATTTTTGAAATTTTAGTGAATTTTTTATGCGATTATTTAACAGCATTTAATGCATCGCCATACCTATAAGGGGGTTAAAGTAGGGAAGACATAGTTTTGTCGCCAAATGTCGCCAGGTTTGTCGCTAACTTGGCGATATTTCTACTATTTCACCAAATTCCCATAGACTTCCATTGTAAACCAATAGAGATTACTTGCTTACAGAAAATCAACAAATTGAGATATTTTAATGCAACAAAAACTAATATTAACGTAAGGGGTTATATTAATTATATTTAAGGGAATTCAATTAAATTAAATTATGAATAAAAGTAACATGATACAATGCTTAGCATGCTTTAGCAAACATAAATTTTAAGAGAGCCCGCAGGTCAAAGGAATTAGATTTGAAAGTTTTATCCAATTGTAGTAAATTTTGACTTTCGTGATTTTTGAACTTTTTGTGATTTTTAATTCGATTTTTATGTTTCTTCGCGATCTGCTGCAATTTTTGGCATTCGATTTTGACCTATAATACTAAAGTAATGTCTGCCCTCATTTCAATAAAGTTTATTTGGATTTCGTATAGCAATTTTCGAATTTTTCGGGAATTTTGTAAGTGATTTTTAGTGTATTTTAGCGATTTCTTACCATTTTTCCACATTAGAGAAAGAAATCAACTTTCAATCTTCGAGCACAATTTATACTTTTTTTTCTCTTTTCAAAATTTGTGCAGCGATTTAAAAGTTTTTCGCGATATCTTATTGTGATTTTCAGAGCTTTTTCGCAATTTGTGCTGTTTTTTGACGTACCCGGACAACGCCGGCAAGTTAGCTAGCATAAAATAAATAAATAAATAAAGTATAATAATTTGAAGGATGCACAGTAAATAATAACAAGTAATTTTATACTACAAACTATAATAAAAAATAAATAAACTATAATAAAACACACGGCTATGTCAGGCAAACTTGGCTGACACACTGTCGTGTGTCTAGATAAACTGTATAGTTGTCAAAAAGTAAGAGTATAATTGGCTGCATGCTTGGCTCAGTTGTATCTCACCTGGTCCAGATAATACGTAAGTACAAAAATCAGAAACTTTAAAAAACATATCGACACTTAAAAACTCAGATGTGGTATGTCCTTATTTTGATAATCAAAAAATCATTTGACAAAACTGAAATCATCATCAAAGATAAAACCAGGACCAGAGGTGTTTTAAGTTCAGTTTGTAACAACAAAATGTAAAAATAAAATACAGTAGTCCCTACAAATCCATTTTCATTAGTGCATTCTCGAGCTATGACCAAGCATGCACAGATTTCTATTCTAAAAATCTAACAGGAAGATTACAGTTTGGAAATAGTGCTTTTCAAAATTTTTAAAAACAGTCATCTGTGGCAACCCTATCCATGAGAACACGAGCATGTTGTGCTGAGATACATACGATGGACAAATTCTCAACAAAAATCAACGGTACTTGTTAGTTATCCCGTCGACCAAATTACTGTCGCCAAATTGTAAGATTAAATGCCAATAATACTTGATCGTAAATGTTACATTCACTTGACAACATGTGTTTACATCATCAAATGATTTTTATTTCGACGTTTTATTTGTATTTTTATTAATGTTATACTAATTTATTTGTTTTTTCGTTATTTAAAATAAAAATTATGTCATTTTGTATAATTTGGCGAGTGTTTTGGCGATTTATATAATTTGGCGAAATTGGTCGACGGAATAACTAACAAGTACCAAATCAAGTTTTTCCTTTAGTTTATGCAGTGAATACAATTGTCACTGGCTTGAAATTCGTGTAAAGCTACCGTAGTCATCTGTAAACAGTATCAATGCAAAAACCCTTGACGGGTTAAAAGTTTCTGACGCAGCACTTTATCTTATGCTCTAAGAATTTTAAATATGGAACTTAAAAATACTGATATCAAATTTTGAGTGACGTTATGCTATTTCTTAAAAAATATATTTGTATCTATTTCATAATTTTATTTTTGTTTTATTTATAATCGCATGTGCAAAAGTTATGTTCAACATGAAAAGCTGCATAAAATTTTATTCGCTGTTGCTTTATCATTTACATCTCTCATAAATTCAAAATATGAGTTTTAAAAGATATGATATAAAATTTAAGTGACGCCTTGATGTAACTTTAAAAGGTTTGTTTTAAAATTCAATTTAAATTATTTTTGACTTGGTTAAAATATTTTTTTACATCTACACAATACTTTTAATTTTCCAATTCACTGTTAAATATATCACTTTCATTGAATCTATACTATGCATTGAAATGTATTTATTTCAATAAATTGATTTATCTTTTGTGTCACGCTATTCAAAATTGTGCATAAGATTTATGTAAATGGTTTATTTGCGTCAAACTATCCTTTTTCATACATTTCATGTAGTTTGGACACAATGACGCAAATAAACCATTTACATAAATCGTACTCACAATTTTGAATAGCGTGACACAAAAGATAAATCAATTTATTGAAATAAATACATTTCAATGCATAGTATAGATTCAGTGAAAGTGATATATTTAACAGTGAATTGGAAAATTAAAAGTATTGTGTAGATGTAAAAAAATATTTTAACCAAGTCAAAAATAATTTAAATTGAATTTTAAAACAAACCTTTTAAAGTCACATCAAGGCGTCACTTAAATTTTATATCATATCTTTTAAAACTCATATTTTGAATTTATGAGAGATGTAAATGATAAAGCAACAGCGAATAAAATTTTATGCAGCTTTTCATGTTGAACATAACTTTTGCACATGCGATTATAAATAAAACAAAAATAAAATTATGAAATAGATACAAATATATTTTTTAAGAAATAGCATAACGTCACTCAAAATTTGATATCAGTATTTTTAAGTTCCATATTTAAAATTCTTAGAGCATAAGATAAAGTGCTGCGTCAGAAACTTTTAACCCGTCAAGGATTTTTGCATTGATATCATTACTTTTTTGAGGTTAGTGATAAAATGATTAAAAAAAAGATACTTATGGGATTTAATGCAGATTTAATTTTTACTATTTTATTACAATTTCCCTTATAGCAGTTTGTATATAAAAACAAGTGGGTAAGTATAATCGCAGATCGCACTGAGGGTTTCATTTGATATTCCTTTAAAAACACTTTATCCTTAAATTAATAAGTCCAAAATGTTAATTTATAATTATTAAATCCTTACATAGATGGTGCACCAATAGTTCCAATTTTCATGGGGCGGGGAACGCAGTCTTTTAAACAAACTACATTCCAATTGAAGTCATCAAAAACCAAGTTGAATAAGCCAGACCCCGTTGTGTTGTTTGACAAACAGCAGTCTCATGTCCCCTCCTTCCCCCCTTTTTCAAATTTTTTCAGACCAGTACCTAAGAATGGAACCGAAATAATTTTTTCTCTTCAGAAATTACGATAAAAAAATAGTATGCAGTACTCATAAATTTACTTTAATGCTATATAGGGTGATTATTAAGTTAATTATAACGTTTGGAATCTGTTGCATTGATGTCCAAAAGGTAGTTTCTGAGTTATGGAAGCTGGACCCATAAGGCGTCATAGAGGGGCGAAGCAAGCTAGTGTCTATCATAATTATATCTGCCATGTGGACTAATTGCGATATTTAATCAAAATAGTCCCCCCCCCTCCTCATCCCCGGAAATATAACAAATACAAAATGTGTCTTTATAAACCTATCGTCAAATAGGTTTTTATTTCTTTTTCCCTAAAAAAAAAAAAACATGATTTTTATATCCGTAACGTAAATAGCGGACGAAGCCCGCTAGTTCCTATCATAATATACATTTTTAATAATTTTATATAGTCTATAATAAAAACCAGACTTAAAATAGTCTAGTTCCATGAGTACTTGTAGTGTCAGTTACATGCTACGATTTTTGGATACCAGTATTTTAGAACGGGAAAATGTGACTTATTTTATTGGAGATATCTCATTAATTGAATAAGGCGAAGCAAACTTTTTGAAAAAAAAGGTGGCCAACAAGCATAGCAGTTATCAGCTATGTGACTTTGTGCTAAAGTCCATTAATTTGATCTGCTTTAAAAAGATTACGGAAGATTGAATTATAGTAGAACCTGGATTAACCGAGCTTCAATTAATCGAGGTTTCTGTTAACTGAGCCGATAACAAAGTCTGATTTTTTTTCCCTTTTGAATGAGCCTTAAAAATAACCACACTCTTTAGCTCACTGTCCGTGCTATACAGGTCCTTCTGCCCCCAAAAGCACTCAACTCCAAAGAAACATTGGACCCTGAGAAGTCAATCGCGAACAATGCTTTGTTTCTAGTGGCTGTGTGAACTTTCGTAAATTTTCCAATTTTCATTTTAAAATTTACTACTCGTAGTTGATTTTCTTTTTAAATTTGTTAAGCTGTGAAACAGAACTTTACATATATTTATTTTTATTATTTAAAAAACGTTCTATATATTTTTTTTAAAAGAGATGTTAAATTCGCAAGCACGGTGAGTTTTTACACACAGTTTCTATTAACCGAGATTTCCGATTCCGATTTACTAACGGTTCCAATTAGCTCGGATAATCGAGGCTGCACTGTATAATTAAAAAATCAATGGCGATCTTACTGTAAACGGGTTTCCCTTTTACTGAGGGATTTCAAAACCGAATCAGCTGATGTTAGTTGCTGTTTCCGTGCTTGATTAAATAAGATTAGTTAAACATTTGAAAATTACCAAATATAAAAGGAACTAAGTCAACAGAGTCTTTGCTTTATGGTATTTTTTAACAACGCTATAAGAAAATGATTTTAAATAAGAGATTTTAAATGTAACGTTTTAAATCTGACATAATTTTCACCAAACTTTCCTTTCTCTTTGTAACATTCAACTGAAAATATTTTTATTATTAGAAAGATAATATTATTATTTGCGCTACCTTAAAATTGGCAACTATAGTTAAAAATATCTCGAAATTTGAAATAAATATCTCATATAAATATATTTTTTAATTTAAACTGTTTTGCAATATTATTATTTGGCCACTTTGGCCAATATGACGTAATTTCCTCCATTTACGACTTTTAACACATATCAATGAATTTATTATTTAAAAATTTTCTTTTTCTTTTAATATTCATGTGTAAATATGATTTTTATGACGTAATTTTCAATGTTTTCCTGCTTTTAATGCGTAATCATTTAATTCTAATTTGAAAATAATTGATTATTTTATAATTTTCTTTCATTTTAAGTAAGCATGTGTAAAAACAATTTTTATGACGTAATGTTTAATATTTTCCTGCTTTTAACACGTTATCATTTAATTCTAATTTAAAAGGATTTTTTTCTGTTTATAATAGTCACGTGTGAATAAATTTTTAATTTAAAGAATATATTATTCTTTGCGCTGTTTTAACAATTGGCAACAATTTAAAATAACCTTTTCTAAAATATGTAAAAAATATCTCTGGAAATTCTGAAAATTTTAATTTAAAATTGAAATAAACCGTCAAAAAATTAGGCAAGTTAAAAATAATAAATGCACTCTGCAAACTTCGAGTTTCTATTGAATGATTAAATTGAATGAAAATGATTAAATTCCCATGTATAGTTTTTTTCCCTATGAGACTTTTTTAATGAGACAATTTTATCCAGATTTAACATTAAATATCTCTTAAAATAATTCTTCGATTTAAAAACTGTCTACTTCAACGTTTTTATCGAACATTTCTCTATAATACTACCCATTTTAATATTTTTGTATGCAGTAATTTTCTTAATATTTGCGAAATAGACCTCTAGTCACAAAAGATTCTTTCAAAGCGGCGATGAGAGCGTTAGTTTTTTTTTTTCCCCGAATAAGAGGCAAAATGTAGTACACAATTGCGTCAAAAGATGGCGACACCAGAATTCTGATATGCTTATTATGTAAACTGTAAATATTGCAAAGTTAAATAAAAACAATTGTCTCGGGGTTATCAAACTTCATTCTTATTTATAAATAAAACATTTCAACTAAATTATTTATTATAAAAGAATTATTACATCACAATAGTTTTTATGCAAGGAAAATAATAATTATAATAATAATAATATTATGGATGTCAGTGATTATATATTGATTGACCGTCATAATAATAAAAAATGATATTATAAAAAGAAGAGCTGAAATGAATTATTTTTTTACGTTTCTGATCGTGTGATTTATATTCAAATAATAATTATTAATGTATATTTTTTGTAAAGTGATTGAAATTAAACATATTTATAAAATTTATGGTAATATTTTTATTGTTGAAAAATTGCCAAGAAATAATCATCATCAAATTGGCGTCATTATAATTGTAATTTTATTTAACTTAATAACAATTTAAAAATTACAAAGGCACTGAGAATAATGGTCAACTAACAGACTTTAAAAGAAAGAAAAAAAAACACATTCACATGTGAAAACAAGTACCAGTGAGTATCGAACTGCCTATCTTAAGATCAGTAGACGATGGCCCTTAACCACTCAGCCAGTGGGAAGACAAAATTTTTCTCCCCAAAAGTGGTTAAAAAGAAAGCATGTGTATGAATACAGTGTCATGCATTTTCGGTGAAATTTCCATAGAATGGCGAAGAAATATAGTCCGATTTTTAACGCGCATTATAAAACGAACAAGAGTCTTGCTGGAAACAAGTAAATTGTTATTTGGTTCATCTGAAACATATTTATTTGATTTTTAAAAAATTGCCCGTGTCATTTTCGAGAGAGAAAAAATCGAATTATTTAACGAACGAGAGTTTTCCTAGAAAAAAGAAAAGTGTTATTCACCTCGCCTTAATCACATTTATATTATGTATCAATTTAAAGATAATCGTTAGAACCGTTTTCGAGATTTTCAAATTAGGAACTTCCTCTTATACCATACCAACGTTTCCACTTTAAAAATGGCTATTTAGATCTCAAAATATACTGCACGTAGAAATGTAAAAATTTCAGTATGCGATTAGACTGCAGATATAAGACTGTTCTAGAAAATTCAGAACAATAGGACCTATATCTGCTGAGTTATTAAAAGGCGGCTTTTCGCGTTTTCTTTGATGTCGAGTTAGCTGTATATATGAGTTCCGCCATCTACGAATTCTACGATACGATACGATACGATACGATTTTAACGATACGATACGATACGATTTTAGGCTTAAGGCTGCGTCACTCGGAATACTACCGTCTTCCATGATCCATGAAACCATTGAAAAGAATCGAAAACACAAGAATCCCTATTTGCCTAGATTGTTTTAAAATTAATATTTTTTATAGAATTTAAGCAAATGGTGATCAACAAGGGCAATTTAGAGTATTTAAAACAGCGCACAGAAAGCGAGAAGAGAAACGAAAAGCACAATAATAATTTAAACAAAGGTCTCAGTTTATTGTGATACTGCAGAACTATGTACAATCTGTACGTAAATATTTCTCCCGTACCAAATGTTCTATGTTTAAACATTTTTTCATTATTAGAATTCCTGGTCTATAATTATAATATTAAATAAACATGCTTGAATCAGAAAGTTTATCTAATAAAATATAAAACAGTTTTTGGTGGTATTTCTTTTATTTTGCATACAAAGCTCAAATGTTGATTGGAGACATGTTTTTTGTATCCAAGAAATATACACTGGGAATCACTACGATATACGATTTTATTTGTATAAACGACTCTAAACGGCAGGTTATAGTTTTAAATTATTTCTTTAATGTTGGCAATTGATATCCTGCAATTGATTATAATAAATGTAAAGATGAAATAAGTAACATGTTTACTAGATAGTTTATAAATTTTGTATGCAGTGTTTTTAAAAAGAGTTAAATTTTTCGGTAAATATTATATTTAGTCATTATATAAATATTTTGTTAAATATAATATTTTTCGTTTTGTTAAAATGTGTTTTGAGATCTGCATTTTGAAGATTCAGTGACATTTCGCTAAAGTATGTTATAAAATAATATTTTAACAATAATTTGTTAACGTGTGTAACAATACCCACCTGGACATTCACAAATATGCAGTTCACTTGCTATACAGCATGCAGAAAATAGCAGAAAAGAGATTGTTGATCATAAATATCGGCACTTAAGATCACAGATGTACTATGTCCAATAGATGGCGGTACCTCATCTCAAGCTATAAAAATACTCAAATTAAGATCAAAATTCAAAAATTCAAATATTTCTCTTGCGCTCCAATATCTAAATAGAATGGAAAGAAAAATTGACAGGATTTTTATGTACTTTTACACTTTATTTTGAGCAATTTGAAATATCGATGCGTCCTCTATTGACAATATTTTGAACTATTTTGTAATTTACGGTATGAATATTCTTTAATTTCGTTAAAAGCACATTATTTATTTTATCTTCATATTTATCATAGTTAATGACATATTGAAATTTAAATTTAAAGACTCCATTTCTGGATGCCTTGCAAAATAGTTCTAAACTATAACTAACAAAATAGTTCAAAAAATGCCCAAACAGCATCGATTTCATTTTTAAGTATTATAATTCTAAGTATTAGGTACCTTTAAAAAATTTATCGCTAACAAATTAATCCAGTGTTTCGAAGTGCCGGGCCATGTAAAAAATCTCGAAAAGGTGATGTTTTGTTTCGTAGTTCTAAAAAATAAATACAGAACCGACTGGAAATCAAGTCGGACATAAGAATTAAATTATTAACGTTTCCTCCAAACCTAAGGAATATTGTTAATAAGAAAAAGCATCACACTTCATATTCATTGGTTTATACTTGTCTTTTTATGTGTTACAAGAGTTAAAACTTTTTTATTGGGACATTTAAGCCTTGTATGTGACTTTTAAATATTTTTTGTGTACCAATAGTTTTATTTTAGCATTGGTGTTATTGCCTATAAAAATAATAAAATAAATATATATTTTTTTTTTTTTTTGCTTATGAAGGAGAAGTGTGGGATTGAACCAGAACCCAAGAAAAAAAAGAGAAACGCCTAATTAATTCATTTAACCCATTTAACCTTTTATGATTCCTTTTCTACTACATTCTTCTTGTTGTTCAGCCCTTTATTTTTAAATAGAAGCGATAAAAACATAAAGCTACGCGTAAGACAATCAATACAAAATGCTATTTAAAACTCTTCTTTCATTTTTTAGCCTTTATTTCTTTCATTAGTCTGATATTAAATCAGTTATTTTTAATTTGCATCATTAATCATAGAATCTATCGATTATTTTTGTTGTTCCCAGCCATCCGTTCAAGTTCATAAATTTTCTGGGTATAATTTATTTCCTATGCAATAATTTACTTTGGATTTTCAAAGAAAGTTCCCATTTATGAAGAATGTACATTTTACTTATTTGACTTATTTGAAATTAATGAAATAACATATTCTGATTAATTAAAAATAAGAACTAAATATTTAAACATATTCTTGTAGGAAAGGTAGATAATTTAATATATTTTGCAATAAAATATTGTCTGGTGGAAGATTATCTTTACATTTTTCATTCAAAATAATTAAAATTGAAATTAAAATGATAGTAACTAATGTACAGCACTTAAAAATTTGATTGAAAAATAACTCCAGTTCTAAAAGTCGCGAGAAGGAGCTGTTTGTATCAAAACACAACTTATAAGGTCAAAAGTTACATTTTATAAATTAACTGATATGTAGCTTACCCCATATCCTATGTCTTACTGAATTTTCTCGATATTCGACTGGTCCTTTTAGTATATAATTTGCCTATATATTTGACTACAAAATTATGTAAGAAAAGGTGTGTTATCGTTCAATCGTATCAGCGCAGTTAAAAATTATTAAATACAAATGTTCATATATTTAAAAGTATTTATTTTTAATTGCTGAATTGCTGTATGATATTTCTCTTGCACTTTGTGAAATTTTGTTAGTGCCATGAAATTTCGATGAAAATCTTGCGTCTCATAGAGAATTTTTTTTTTTTTTACTTTTCAGGAGACAAGGGACCTTCAAACATTTATTTTATTTTTATTTATTTTTACTTTAAATACTATTGAAGGCACACTATATTCATTATGTCATATATTTATCACACAAGAAATTAAAAAAAAAATTGGGGGAAAAATAAGAAATTTTCTTGAATATTTGAAGCGTTATTAAGGATTTTTCAAAATGCCCCATGCGCATTTCATATCAATTAAAATCAACGATATTTTTTATTCAAATATGTTTTATATATACAAATAAAACTGTGTATCGAATTTTATATATTTGAATATAAAGATTTAAAAGAATATATTTTCTAAATCTTATCAAATTTTCAGCGTTTTTTCATCCTATTTCTGCAGTTAACTACCTTTAATTTTTCCAATTACATTTAGTTTAATAAAACTATGGACAGTTTTCTGACATATGTAATGACAAACAGCTATAAAAAAATATTGGGGATTTTAATTCATATGGAATGCACATGCGGCATTTTGAAAAGTTCTTTATAACCCTTAAAATATTCAAGAAAATTCCTTATTTTTCTCGATTTTTTTTTTATTTCTTGTGTGATAAATATAAGCCATAATTTATATAGTGTGCCCTTGAATAATATTTAAAGTGAAATTTTGAAAAATAATTTAAAAAAAAGAAGTTTTAACGTCCCTTGTTCCCTTAAAATAAGAGCTTATATCTTCATGAATATACATCTTATTCTTATACAAATGTCAACAAATGCTGTACAGGGCTTATGAAGCACTTTCTGCAATTATGGATCATTTTTTCCTTCTTATGCACAGACGTTGCTATCGAAACACTCAAGGCCTGAGGACACGAGTTGTGACGTCATCACTAATCGACCGACTTCTCACTAGTGTTGGAATTCACACCGGAAAATTTTGAATAGCATTTTTTTTAAATCTTATTTGTGGAATATCTATCATCGTATACAACAATAGTAACTATTAACACTTACTGGTGAGAATTCGGAATCCCTAAATAAAAATTCAGGCAGTTGCGGAATGCCACAATGTTGCGACATCTAGCTGATTTTTTATTGGGGGATTCCAAATTCTCACCAGTAAGTTTAAATAGTTACTATTGTTTTACACGATGACAGATATTCCACAAACAAAATTAAGAAAATTACTATTAAAAAATTCCCGGTGTGAATTCCAACACTAGTAAGAAGTCGATCGATTAGTGATGACGTCACAAATCGTGTCCTCAAGCCTTGGGTATTTCGATGGCAGCGGCACAGAGCTATTCCAAATAGTACTTTTTAATTAAATTTTTATTGCTGTTCCCACTAATTGTTATCGTACTTGAACCTTCCTAAAAAATACGAGGTCAAACATGTTTATTTTTACATCCTCAAAGTTGAAAGACATTTCGTCAAGTATTTCTAAAACGTATTTCTAAACGTCTAAAATCAAAAGTATCCGATGACTTTTATCCATAAAATGCATCTTATTTAGGACTTTTTATATTCCTGTTATAATGCAAATTTCTTGAACAAATCTAATTTTTATTCGAATTTTGAATTTTTTAAAATAAACATCCGCATTTTTTTCTTTAATTCGGTTTATCAAGCCGAATTTACACTAAATGTAAATTTTCAGTGATTTATATTGAAAAACATGTTCATGCGTTCGGGAATTGAATCAATTTAAGAAGTGATTTGTCTTTGAAGATTGAGTAAAGAGAGATTAGGACTATAAAAAGCAGAATGTAAGTTTTTTTTTCCAAAAAGCATAAAGTTGTCCATCTAGAGATCTAGAAATATATCTTTGTTTTATAGGTATGTATTATAACTGAAATGGCAGACAATTTTCAACTTTATATTTTTAACCTTAAGGAGGTCCGGGACACAAAAATCTTCAAATTTTGCAAAAATTTATTTCATAAAAAATTTATGTCATAAAAATTATTTCATAAAAAAAAATTCTGCTTTTTCCTGCTTAAAATGATATTTAAATCATGTTTCTATCTGAATTAGAGCAAAAAATATTACTTTTTTCGTTTTGGCTTCTTTTCAAAATCTAGCTTTCAAGCAATGGCTGTCGTGGAAACGACTTCTTGTAAAATGCGTTTTTCTTCATGATAGGTTTTTTCACCATTTTTCATATTTAAATTCTAATAACTCGAGAACCGTTAAAGGTACAGGGTTCAAACTTCGAACATATCTTTTTCAACTATTTTACTTTACTTTTGATTCAGCATATTTGAAAAAAATATTTACTTTTGAAAATATAATTTTTTTTTTAAGTTGCACCACTTTTTTTGAAATTTTTTCGGTAAATATTTTTATTTTTTTTATAAATTAATATTTTTAAAAATGCTGAATCAAAATTAAAACTTATATATATATACCTGTTTATTTGAATAAAAAAATTGAAATTCCATAAATAATATTTCGAGTTATAACGATTTTAAATTACCCCACTTTTTTAATAAATTTAAAAATTTATTTTTTTTTAATTCTGAGAAGTTTTATCATGTGATTTTGTTTACAAATGATAAGGTTAACCGTCACGAAAAAATTCAGAATTTTAATGCAATAAATAAAAATTATTTTAAAATGTGTCATGTACCCCCTTAATCTAAAACAATGGTACTCACTTGGATGCCTGTAAGGACCAAAATTTGCTAGTGAAATCAGCACGAGGACTGCACTTTCATATTTGAAGTACAATAAAGCGCCGATTATCGGAACCCCAATTAACCGAACTTCCAATTATCCGAACAGCCTATTTCTCTCAAAAAATATTTTTTACCGAGCTTCCAACTATCCAAATACCCCGTTTCACTCCTTTTTTTTCCCCTTTATATTTAGCATGCGAAATCGAATCACCGATTAGTGTATGGTCAGGAGCAGTAACAGCGAAAAAGAAAATGAAGAAAATGAGAACGAATGTTCTGAAAATGACCCAGGTCCATCACATAACGAAGCCTTTGAATGTTTGGAACACATATAAAATGGCTCGAACGGCAGAAGAACGCTGATCCTATTCAACTAACGTATTCAAGAATAATTCGAAATATAGCAGCATTGAAAAGAATGTCTTCTTTAAACCAAGCAAAAATCGAAAGCTTTTTTGCTTAAATTATAATCTTTGACGTTCAGAAAATGATAAAAAAAAAAAAGAAAATTTTAAATAATAAAAAAAGTAAACAAAAAAAATAAAAAGACAAGCCTGGATACAGTGTGAAGGTTTCAGCATAGTCAGGAACATCTCTTAAATTATCTGTCCAGTTATCCGAACTAGGGTCGGTCCCGACTTGTTCGGATAATCGGCGCTCTACTGTATCATATCAAAACATCGACTTGGTAAAAACATCACCAGATCGAAAATTTTATGAAAAAAAAAGACGGCCTTTTTCTGTCTTCGATTATTCCATCTTAGCAGGCTTTAATACCTTCAAAAAGCATTCCTAGTCCCACATTTTTGAAGAATTCTAAACTGTTATTTTAATGTATACATATTCTTTAATTTAAAACGTTACTATGTGTCTAAATGCTTCGAAGTTCAGACTAAGCTGACGAGTACATTTTTCATGTAAATGTTAAGATTACATAATTTCTTATCATTTATATTGACTTACAAATATCATTTATTCCTGTGACAAAGACAAATTGGTGGTTAATGGCAAGCTATAGGCTATAATTTAAGATATATCGGATTTATAGGAAAATGGAAAATTCTGATCGATTTTTATGCACGTGGGGGTTAATATCTGACATTTTCAGGGAAAGAGGATTTAAAATAAGTTTGCCGATATATCCTAAATTTAGATTGTACCTGTCATAAAAGCTTTGATTGAGCACTTTTTTTATTGTCAGCAAATTTACGGTATTTTATAAAAATAACTCTTTCAAATAATCTGTATTTTTATTAATAAAAAAACTGCATTTCTTGAAAATTTCTACATTCAAAAATCGAAAAACATATCGTAAAATTTGTAAACTGATATTTTATGGATTCAAGAGATGATAAGCGATGTTTTATCGGGTTGATTATGTTCAACCCGATTGATGTTTTATCTTTGCTGGCACTGTTTGGACGTCTATCGTCTTCATTCACCTTTCCCATCTAGTAACCATCCATAGAAAGGACTTTCCATAGTGCAAATGTTTCGTGCAACTACACGGCTATAGTACATGTCGGTGTTTCAACACCCGAGTATCATATTAACGCCTTCTGGCTACAAACTCGATAATCAAATCCACGTGTCAACTTATTACAAATGCTGTGTACGAACATAAGCTAAAAAAATCCCTGCCGACTCGGGCCTACAGGCGGAGGTAGATTTCGAAGTTAAGTACTAAATTAACCAACAAAATTTAAATCAAGATTAGAGATAAACCCAGTTCCTCCACTAAGAATGAGCTCTAGGGAGCTAAACATTTTGTGAAAATTCTAATATACACGAATACACACACGCATGCATATGGAATAGGTTTAAAAAATAGCTAAAGCAAATTCAGAGAACCTCAAAGTGATAAATAAGTTAATATTTCCATAGTCGGGTTTTTATCATGTTTTAATATGTTTCTTCAAACTCACATGACGTTACATATTCACCTGCTGAGGTCCATTTTATTTCCAATATGACGCAATATTTTGTTGTTTTTTAATTCGTCAAACTATTTATTTCATTTTGAGTTTTCATGCGGAAATCTTGCTCTAGGAAACTTATCACGTAATATTCAATTTGTTTTCAATTCGTCAAACTATTTATTTTATTTAATTTTTCACGTGAAATTCTCGAAAAAGAAAAGCAATTGTTGTGGTGAGAATTTTATTGCTTTTTTTTATAATTTTTGGCAACTGCAATAACGAAAAATATTTATTTTTTTATGTCATTGTTGTGTAAGAGCTGATTTTATCGGAATCGTGTTAAGACGGTATTCAAAATTTTGAACCCTCCCCATTTCCATTCCCTTGGTCCGATTTTACCCATTTTCAATCCCCGCTGAGATATTAGCCATCTCAAAGTTGTTGGCGAGTTTGAAGACGATTCGTGCATAATTGCGACTTTTATCGTGCGGACAAAATTTAGTACATACATACATGCATACATATATATATATATATATATATAAACTTTTTAGGTGGGGGTGGTTTTGGGTTCTTGGGGTCCTATAATGAAAAGTTATGAAGGAATTTTTCAAAAGTCGCAACATGGTAACGACTGCAATAGGTAGTATTTCTTACGAAATCTACCTAAAATCCCTTCACGTAACAAGCCAATTATAAAGCGGATTATATTCGAATTTGTAACCATACAATATAATCATATTATCACCATAGTTTCTTAAGAGTACATGTATGTTATTGCAAAAAGAGTTAATTTTTAAATGTATATACAGGGTGTTTATAAAGTCCCGGACCCATTTTGATGTTTAATAACTCATAAAATAATAAAGATAGATTAAAATTAATAACATAAATGGTTAGATAGACTCAAAAAGTTTCATGACCCTTGTCAATGAACTTTCACGTGTGCCCCCTTCGTCGCACGGAGAATATCAAGTCGATAGTCAATTTCACGCCAGGTAGCGGCAAGCATGACGGCATCCACAGAGGCTATTGCGGTTGTAATTCTGGCTTTTAAGTCATCAATGTTCGACAGCTCCTCCTGTAAACATTGTCCTTTACAAATCAAGAATTGTACAATTTATAGAGGACAATGTTTAATTAGTTAGAAAGCGCAAACCGAATTTTAAAACGCACACTCCAGCAATTATTACTCAAAGACCTGTGTCAAGATTTCTTTTGTGTGCCCCTGTAAAGGAATAAAAAATGCTATGAATGCCCTGTTTTAACATAATCGTAGTGAAGTTCAGTGATTTATATCTGTTTAAATACATTTGAAATAGCATAATCTCATTAAATACTCTGCAAATGATTTTTCCCCATATATGTAATGGAATTATTTTGAGTGCCCCTGTAAATGAACTATTAATCTCACATTCTTCAAATACAATACCCAACAAGCTTTGGTGTCCCTAAATAACCTTTATCAATTGCATGAAAATCCAAGTATATTTACGGGAGTTAGAGCGTGAACAGACGGACAGACAAACCGAATGCATAAACACATTTTAACTTTGTTGGAAAGTGTTATAAAGGTTTAAGAACTTTGTTTTTATAATAATGATTAACATATGTTGAAAGCGTAAATAACTTGAAATATATAACAACTCTTTTTTTTTTTTTTCTAATCTTTTCCTATAAAGTGAAAGACACTGGTTCACTTTGTGTCAGTTACAGGAGTTTTTGGCCATATTAAGGAAAAAAAATAATTTTTAATAATACAATGTATGAATTTTTAAAATTTTGTCAAGAATATTTTTTAACATATCTCTATTATCATTTAAAAAAATACATAAATATAAAATGGATTTAAATTTTTTGTAGTAGTAAGAATAAAGAATTGTTAAAGTGTAAGTTAACTGGGCGTAGAAGAAAGTAAAAAAAAAAGAATAAAAAATATCTATAAATAAAACTATACATATAATTTTGTGTTTCGATCCACCTTAAGTATTTGTACATTCTAAATTAACATAAAGTTACTGTACTTCGATTAGTTTCGGACAATTTATAAATGCATTAAAGCCTTTATAAATATGATGAAAATAAACACACAAACTTTAAACTAACTTTAGTTGTTTTTTAAAATGAAATTTTGTTATGTTTAATGAAGCGTTGCCTTAAATATGATTAATCATCTTATTAAACCATGACATTTAATGAAAATGTTTTGAGGCATGTGAACATAAATCATTAAAGTTATTTTTAGTCTATTATAAAGTACTAATTTGCGTTATTTTAGCAGTATCGATTATATGTAAATACGTATAAGAGGATGTCAAACACTAATGGACATGACGCTTTCCAGAAGTAATCCCCCCACTCCAAAAAAAAACAAAAACAAATTATAATAATAATAATAGTTATAACAATAATAATAATAATAATAAATAAATAAATAAAATAAGTAAATAAATAAATAATAAGCATTTGATGTCCAAACGATCGCAAATTTAACGATTAGTTTACTTTAATAAAGATTTAATTGCATGTTTTCAAGTTACATCCTAGTGTTTAAATTTTTCTAGATATTCAAAACAGCTTAACTTATTATCTATTTAGGGATTTAATTCTAAATATCTAAATCAACGAATGATAATTCGTTTCTCATTAGTATGTAGAAATTTTATATTCAATATTTAAGTTAAAAATATTAAACACGCTTTTGTAAGTTCCTGCACTTTAGAAAAATACATCAAAAATACCCCTCTTTTAGCCCGTTGACTCCCAAAGGTACACATGTGTACCACTTACAGTAGACAAAGGCTAATATTCTGTTAATAAATTTTCATACCAATATTTCAAACAATAAACATCATTGTAAATTACTACCAGAAATGTATCATGAAAATTATTATATGGAAATAGTGGCATATAATAAAAACAATCGACTGGCGCGATTCTGTAACAACCTATGTAAAAATAATTGATACATGGTGTGTTCACAAAGTTTCAAGACTGGTCTGATAATTCAAAATTTATTAAATATTTTTGTACCGCGAACTAAAATTCTTCGAAATATGACCCTTGGGTATCAACACACCACTGCCAGCGTTTTTTTCCATTGTTCATAGGCCCCATAGAAGTCTTCGCACGAAAGGTTGTTAAGGGACCTCGTCGAAGCTGCCTGGATCGCTGGAATCGTGTCGAATCGCTTCCCTTTTAGGTCTTTCTTGACCCGGGGGAACAAAAAAAGTTACCGAGGTCGGGTCTGTAAGAGGCTTGCAGCAGTATTACCACGTTAAATATAGCCAAAACTAATGGAGCACTCAAGAGAAAATCTGACCTGACCCGTCGCGTCCGCCCAGACATCAGAAACAATTGAATTGTTCCCCACGACAATGCACCCCCTCAAACGTCGCTCGCCGCCGCCGAAGTTTTGGCTATCTTTAACGTGGCAATACTGCTGCAAGCCTCTTACAGCCCCGACCTCGATCCCAGCAACTTTTTTTTTGTTCCCCCGGGTCAAGAAAGACATAAAAGGGAAGCTATTCGACACGATTCCAGCGATCCAGGCAGCTTCGACTTATTAGGTCCTTTAACCAATTTTCGTGCGAAGACTTCTATGGGGCCTATGAACAATGGAAAAAACGCTGGCAGCGGTATGTTGATGCCCAAGGGTCATATTTCGAAGAATTTTAGTTCGCGGTACAAAAATGTTTAATAAATTTTGAATTATCAGACCAGTCTTGGAACTTTGTGAACACACCATGTATTCTAAGGGTTAAAGGATAAAAAGCTGATATCTATACCAATATCCTAAAGAAATAATGATTGTTTGTTTTTTGTTTTTATTTGTTTGTAAATCTTAATCTCTGCAGCTACCAGACTGATTTGAAAAATAACTGCTTCAAAATGCTGGTGACAATCTCTGCTCCAACATAGGCTATATTTTACGTAGGTGCAACAACCCACAAGGAGATGCAAAAGCAAAAAACGTTCTAAAATTGCGATTTTTGTGATACTGTTGCAGCTAGAAATTTGAAATTTGGTATGGTAGTTTCTCATTAATTGCTATAAGTGATAAACATAAATTTTAAAACAGCAAAATACCTTTATTTATTTTACTTTTCGACATGTTTCATTGCATCAGACAGCAACATTCTCAAGAAAATAAAATGATAAAAATATTTTCGCAAAAATTCAAATTGAAAATCTAGTAAACAAAAACAAAAATCACGCGAACATATTCATAATGAAATTAACTGCAATATTAGAAATGGAAATTTGTGAACGTGAATTATTTTATATTATTATTTCATTATCCTGAATAGCATTTCTTTCCAAATTTTATGGACCTCCGTGGAGGCTGAATCATTGCAAATATTTCCATTACGTAAGACAGGGGTCGTACTCTTCAAGGAATTTTTCAGAACAAATATCAGTATTTTTTTTATAGAAAAATACTTCTAGCTTAAACGCGCGAAATTTCACCTTCTTTTAGTAGAGAATTTTTATAAGAAACTACTGGTGCCAAATAATTTCCTGGACTTGAAATTTCAGGACAAGTACGACCCCTGGTAAGAAGATCTGTATTGATTCTCTGATGATGAATGGCAAATAAGATCTTGATGAATATATTATTCTACTATTTTTAAAATCTATTTTCAAAGGTTCTCTGTTATATAGTCTGGCAAGAGCTGTAGTTTTCTTGTTGCATTTGATGTCTGCTATATGTTCTTTGATTCTAGTTTTGATACAACAAGAAAACTGCACCTCTGGCCAGACTATATACCAGAGAACCTCTAAAAATAGATTTTAAAAATAGTAGAATAATTTATCTATCAAGATCTTATTTGCCATCCATCATCAGAGAATCATTAGAGATCTTCTTACGCAATGAGAATATTTGCAATGATTCAGCCTCCATGGAGGTCCCTAAAATTTGGAAAGAAATGCTATTCAGGATAATGAAATAATAATAAAAATAATTCACGTTCACAAATTTTCATTTTTAATATTGCAGTTAATTTCATTATGCTTGTGTTCGCGTGATTTTTGTTTTTTTTTACTAGTTTCTCAATTTGAATGTTTGCGAAATTATTTTTATGATTTTTATCATTTTATTTTCTTGAGAATGTTGCCATCTGATGCAATGAAACATGTCGAAATGTAAATAAATAAAGGTATTTTGACGTTTTAAAATTTATGTTTATCACTTATAGCAATTAATGCGTACTTTGATGTATTGAAGTGATTTTTATATATAACTTATGGTAGTTTCTTTTAAAATGTAAATATTTGATATGAACGTTTTCTAAAAAATTCGAAATTTAAAAGGGTGAATTGAGCGGAAAATGTTCTAAATTGTAATTTATTTACAATTGTTAGGACTAAAAGTTAAAAATTTGACATGTCTACTACTTTAGAGACCCAAATGTTTTTGATAAAAATGACGAACAGTTTTTTAAAAGTTAGAAATTTGAAAAGGTACAGGAGGAAAAACATTCTAAAATTGTGATTTATGTGATACAGTTGGTATCAAAGCCTGGAATTTGGCGTATTGGTTACTTTTATGATGCAAATGCTCTATGAGCAGTTTCTAAACAAAATCGAAATTTAAAATGGTGAAATGAGCTGAAAATGTTCCAAAAACATTCTAAATTATGATTAATTTGGGATTGGTAGGGATAGAAACGTAAAAGTTAGGTATGGCTGTTATTTTGGAGACGTAAATGCCGTCACAGAACAGTTTTCTAGAAATTTGAAATTTAAAAGAGTGCAGGAGCAAAAAACATTCTAAAATTGCAATTTCTGTGATTTGTTGGGGCTAGAAATTTGAAATTTAATGTTGTATTTATTTTTACGATGTAAATACTTGTTAAGAAACGATTTTTTAAAAATTCGAGACTTAAAAGGTCAAAAATGCGGAAAGCGTTCTAAAAATGTTCTAAATTGCGATTTAATTGCAATTCTTAGAGATAGAAACTTAAAATTTGGCATGATTATTAGTTTACAGACGTAAACACTCACACATAACAGTTTTCTAAAAATTTGAAATTTAAAAGGATGCAGGAGCAAAAAACGTTTTAAAATTACGATTTATGGAATTACTAATAATTTTAAAATTACGAGTTCGTATAGAAATCTGGAATTTGGCATGGTGGTTACTTTAAAGATGTAAATGCTTGCTAAGAATGGTTTCTGAAAAATTCGAAATTTAAGAGTTTGAAATTAATAGAGAATGTTCTAAAAACGATCTAAATTACGATTTACTTGGAATTGTTAGGGCTACATACTTCGTATTTGGCATGTCTCTTATTCTACAGACGTATATATTCGCCCAAAACAGTTTTTTAAAAATGCGAAATTTAAAAGAGCAGGAGAAAAACTTGTTGTAAAATTGTGATTTATGTGATACAGTCCACATAGAATGTTGGAATTTTCAATGGTGGTTACTTTTAAGATGTAAATACATTTGCTAAAACGGTTTTTAAAAATTTCGAAATTTAAAAGAGTGAAATAAGAGTAGTAAGCTTCTAAAAATGTTGTAAATTACGATTTAGTTGTAATTTTTCACGTTAGAAACTTGAAATTTAGTATAGTGGTTATCTTTAAGATGCAGATGCACGATATAAACAACTGATTAAAAATTCGAAATTTAACCCTTTATCTACTGCATTATGATCTGCTGCAATTTTTTTCATGTAATTTTTTTTAAGTTACTACAATGAAAATTAGGGGATATACATAAAAAAAATACTCACCCGTGAGAAATTTAATTCGTTAGAGGTAATCAATTAAAGTGATACTTTAAAGTACCGTCAGTACACTATCTCTAAAATATTTTCAAAACAGAAAATCCACATGGTAAATAAAGTTTAAACTCATAAAAATGCTAGATAACAAGAAGACACTCGCAAGTTAATATATATATATATATATATTAAATTGACATAGTTTTAATTTACACATGAAAAATGAGTAAAAATTGAAATTTGATGTCATTAAACAAAACTATTTTTTTTTTAAGATTTTGATCTTATTAGCAGTCTTTTAGTTATGCGACGCCTATATTCCAGGGGCAACACGTTCTCCCGCATCTCCACATATGCAATATATGAATTTACATATGCCATTTCTAGCATAGCAAAAAAGAGCTATATTTCCTATAAAAAATAATAAAGAAACTGAAAAGAAAGACCAATAAAATCATTACTACATTACAATTTACTAATTACATTATAAAGCAGATAAAAACGATGGATAATTACACAGACGAAAAGTAAACAAGAAGTTTTTCCCCAACACCCAGTGTACTGACGGTACTTATAAGTACCACTGAGTAATTCAACTGTTAAATCAAATGCATACATCGTTCACCTAAAATAGCCAGTCAAAATATATTCTAAGATCATAATGAACACGCAAAGAAATCCAACACTTATCTTATATTGTTTACTGTGTTTGCAGCAATAAAAGACAAGCATGATAATCTATACAAAATGTCGGCACAAAACACATCGACTGTTTCAAAGATAGCCTCCTTCCTAGCTAAAATAACAAACCTAGAACTACTGCTGCCCATGTATCCTGATAAAATAGAGTTAAAAGATTTTTTTTTTTTTTGCAATGTACCAATAGAATATTAGTAATATTCACTATGGGGTGTAAGTTTAAAGTGAGTGGTACTTATAAATACCGTCAGTAGATAAAGGGTTAAAGGTGCGAAATGAGCAGATAGAATTATTAGGTACGTAAACTTAAAATTTACCATGTTTCATATTTTTAAAACAGAAATGCTCGATGCGACAAAATTCGAAATTTAAAAGGACGCAGAGACAAAAAACATTTTAAAATTGCGATTTTTTGTGATGTAGCTGGCGCTAGAAACTTGAAATTTGGCATGGTGGTTATTTTTAAGATTTCAGTGCTTGTTAAGAATGTTTTTTAAAAAAATTGAAATAAGATGAAATGAGCGAGAAACGTTCTAAAAACCTGTTAAACAATGATTTATCAGAAATTGTTAGAAATAGACACTTGAAATTTGATATGGGTGTTACTTTAGAGGCGTAAATCCAACTAAAATTCGAAATTTAAAAAGGTGAAACGAGCAGTAAAAGCTCTAATTACTTCTAAACTACGATTTATCAGAAATTGTTAGGATTAGAAACTTGAAATTTGACATGGCTGATACTTTGGAATCATAAATACACCCACAAAACAGTTTTAAAAATTTAGAAATTTTAAAGTGTACAGGAACAAAAGACGTTCTAAAATTGCGATTTGTGTAATATAGTTGTTATAGAAGCTTGAATAACTAAAAGTTAAGAATTTAGCATGGCGGTTAGTTTTAAGATATAAATACTCGCACAGAACAGTTTTTACAAAATTCGAAATTTCAAATAAAAAAGAAAATGAGCAGAAAACCTTCAAAAAACACTTTAAATTACGATTTATTTTGGAATTAATTTAAGATTTTCTTATTAATTTAAGTATCATGTTTGCCTAATGCAGTATAAGAATGAAATTTGCTCAAAATAAGGCTTGATTAGTAATTTTTGAATTATCCGTAGATATAATTTGCTCTAATAAAAATAGGCATACAAATACCACTTGGCATATTTCAACAATTACGCGAACAAAACCGCGGGTTTTTATAGTAAATTATATCTTTCAAGTTATTAATGTTATTATTATTATTATTAAACTTTTCATTACCTAGGTTAATGTAATTTAAATGTACTTCCATTTCATAAAAAAAGAAAAGATTTTCGATTCCACTAAGGGCAATAGAAGCACCCATACAGTCTTCCAATAGACAACTCACTTAGAGCTATCACACTGTTAAAAATTTTGCAGCATTCTGGCAGGTCATTCGACCGCTTTTTGAAAAAACGGTTTCATAACCATAATTTAACTATATTCTGCCCATAAAATGGCCAATAATATGGTCAGAATAGTGTTAAAATTACGGTTGCGTAACCGTTTTCGGAAAAAAACAGTCAAATGACCTGCCAGAATGCTGCAAATTTTTAACAGAGCAGTGGGAGAAAGAAATAGAGTCTTAAACCTAGTTAATTCAGCTTTAATTAGTAACAGTACTTATAAATATAAATAATAAAGCTGACTTCGAAAGAAAAATACAAAGATTTCTTAGAGAGCAAAATATGACTTAGTAATAAGAAATATGATTCTTAATAATAATGATAAGAAATATGATTCTTAATCTACAAAAATGTACCATGAAACGAAAAAATAATATAACCTCTTTTGAGGTACCCTCGTAAGTGTTAAAAGCGTTCTTTTATATTTTAAAACCTCCGTAAAACTAATTGATTGTCGAGATTTAAAGAAATATTTATAAAAACAAAATTTCTTTTGCTGCCAGACATTTTTGGAAACATTTTCTATTAGATTTACTGTGTATTAAGGTATCCTACTTCCGGAACGCTTTTTTAAAATAAATGTACAATATTGAATAACTACATATATTTCTAGTTCAGTTGTAGGACAAAATTACGAAAAAACATAAAATCGTATCAATATCTTCGTAAGATTTTAAAAAATTGGGAAGTTTTGCCATTCTTTTAGCAAAATTTCATACTTACGCCAGACAGCTTACACTCAATTCAACTAAATATATTTCAATTTCTTTTGTACTACATACTACTATTATATTTAGCTATGTACTGGAACTATGAGTTTTACAATATCTTCAAAATTAACTGAAATATTTCAAAATGGGTCAAAAAATACATTTGTTTTCTTAAAAATTAACATTTTTTTTTTTACATTCGAGCACCTATAAAATAATTACATTATAAAATAGTGTTTAGAGTCTAGTTCAGAATGTAGTGAGTAATGTGGAAAGCATTCTGTTAAAATTTCACTGCAATATGTTTAAAACATTTTATGTAATGAAATTTATCATACATGGAAATAAAGGAAAAAATCATTTTCCCGAAATCTCATTTAACTATTTATTATCTATGCTATAAAATTAATCTAGGCGTGCCAATTAAGATTTAATAATATTTTATGTGAAAAGCGTAAGAAAATCATGCATAGAAACTTTGTTTACGTTTCCCCTGGCATTCCTGCTCACTTCCGGTATTTGACTCATTTCTTCCTGTTTATTAAATTGGCGATAACTCCTGTTCCAGTAAACGTAGGAATAAAGTTAAAACAGATTTGGGATCATAAGAAATTACCCTTTCAACTAAAATAATAAAGAAAAATGGAAAAGTTTCACCAAAATGACCATTTTAACCCTTTATCTACTGCCAGTACTTATAAGTACCATTCAAAAAACTTGTTATAGAATTCATTTAATACATAGATTAGTAGTAATACAGTTTAATGAGTTATATATGCATTAATTTATCTTGTTCCAAAAGCATTATTGGCTACACAAAACAAAGATATTTTTAAAAGGATGATTTTCTTTTGCATTTGCATCTTTTCAGCTTTCTTGACGTTGAAGGATTGAAGGGGGGGGGGGGGGGGTTCAATTAGGAAATATTTCTATTGTAAGAACATTATATTTGTACATTTCCTAATTCTACAAAATACTAAGAAAAATATTTAAAATAAAAGATTTGAGTGGGGTTATAAATATTGCACAAAATCCATGTAAATTTGAAGTTAGTTAATCCTTCTAAATCCTTCAATACTTCTAAAATTTATTAAATGATTATGTAAATCCTCTGATGTAGTTTAAAAAATTCACGAAAAAGGCTTTAGATGATAAAATTTTCATGAACTTACAATTCAGTACATAAAGAGGTAAGGTCGGCTTAATCACCTTAATCACTTTTCTCAACCAGGAATGTTGGTATTTTTTATGCTATCAATTCTGCAGTAAACATTTTCATCTGCATAATCGAATTTATACATGAAAAAGTAAGAAAATTATATGAATTTTAATGTTAATGCCAATGCTGTTAATTTAGCACATTTGTCTGGTTTAACATATTCGTTGAACCCGGAAATGTTTATTTGAGAATTCTTAGCATCCGAAAAAATTTTTACTTCGGGTTGAGAAAACCGATTAACACATTATAATAAAAAGGAAAGTGTCCAGTTAAACTGATGGCAATGAGCTCACAGGCTATTCACACTATTTGTATATTATACTCTTATTTCAAAGAATAATGCCCTTCGAAAAATAAATTAAGGGGGGTATTAGCCCCCCCCCCCTTTTTTTCCATCGTTATACTTAACCAATGAGCCTCAGAGAAGCGCCTTATCAGAATAAATCTGTACATCAAATTGAAGCAAATCGGATAGAAAAACCCATTTATCTAAATTAAGGAGAGTATTAGCCCCCAGTTCCTCCCTTTATACTTAACCAATGAACTTCCAAATCTAATCAGGGAAGCGCCTTATCAGAATAAATTGGTATACCAAATTTGAAGCAAATCTGATAATTCTGCATGAAAAACCCATTTATCTAAGTTAAGGGGGATTAGCCCCCGTTCCCCTTTATACTTAACCAATGAACCCCGAAACTAATCAGAGAAGCGCCTTATCAGAATAAACCTAGAAAAAAATTTGAAGCAAATCGGATATTTCTATCAAGAGTTATCGCGTTACGTACATACATACATACAGAACCTGCGGGTACATTAGCTCTCAGGCTTTGATAGTCTGTAAGCTAAAAACTACTTCAAAAAGTTTCCCAAAAATTAGGAATAGCAAAAGAAACATGGTTTTAATAACTGCTTCTTTAAATCTCGAAAATCTATTGGTTTCTGTTATTTCTAAAGATAAATTAATGCCTTGCGGAATCGTGAATAACTTGGAAGGAAATCTATTATATATTCCTTTGTAATTATATAATATTCTTTGTCGAATAAGAAACATTCCCCTCCCACCCCCCCCCTTTTTTCTTTTTGTTACAGTATGTGCATTTAGAAGTGCATCTAGTTTGTTATAACTCACAAGAAATGTAAGACATTGATGACCAGAAAAACACAGACAAACTATAAAGAAACAATGCGGTAGTAAAGTCATCGTAAATAAGTATCGTAGTATTATTTGTAGTAATGCAAAACAATCCCAGATTAAAGAATGCGTATATAGATTCTTCGATTTGGTATATTCAACTTTATCAATAAGAAGTAAATTTTTGGTTAAATATATAATTTGATGTCGGTGATAATTTTTTATATTTAGTTAGCACAGCACTATTCTTGTTTCATATGATCAATCAAGTGATATCACTATCATTCAACGCTATATCACTACATCAGAAAAAGAAAAACTATTGAACAATAAACACGTAGGTGTATGCAGTGGAAGTTTCAGGGAAGTGATATTAAAAGGTATTCTTGGTCGGGTAGAATCATCGTAGAAAGGTTGGGAAACACTGGTTTAGGAGATGTGAATTGTTTTTCAGTAAAAGTTTGCGCATGCATAAAAAGCTAGTTGAGGCCTATTTAGCAAAATAAATTCTCGCCACTTTACCTGAACGCTGAGAATGCTAAGTGTTTAAGAGTAAGCTCAATAACCACTTCTAAACTGTCTGAGAACTGAGATGTCTTCTAGAATAATCTATACATTAAAGCATGTTTGTTAATTTTTAAAAAAGGAAAAAGAAGAAAGAAAAGAACAACGAAGTTATTCATAAAAACTTTAAAAGAGAAAAGAGAAAAAGCCTTCAGTAGTATCTTCTACGATATCAGAGTGATAGTAAAGAATTAGAAAAATGTCAAGTAAAATTGCTGATTGGAATTTTTTTCATTTCAAAATTACACTATTTTCCTAGATTAAGTTGCATCACTTGACATTCACTTACACTCTCAAAACAATTATTTCAAACAACGTCAAAAATACAGGCAGAAATTTGCCGGAACGCTCTATGTGATTGGGAGAATTTTTTTTTTTTTTTTCGGTTGGAAGAAATTTCCGTCTTTTGACTGGAGAATTTCAGGAAATTTCGAGCTTAGTTTTGCTAATATTTCGTATTTTGAAGGGAAAAGTTCCTACTACATAAAAATTTAGTTTCCTGTATGAAAAAATACTATGCCACGCAATTGCCGGAACACACTCGTGATTTGACGAAAATGCAGCTTTAGATTGAAGGTTTTCAGGCAATTTTTATCTTAGGCTGAGGAATTTCCATGCATTTTTGGGGAGAAATGGACGAAACAAAGCGTAAATTTTCCTGTTTTAATGAAATATAATCTAATAAAATTCGTTCAATTCACCGATTTTTTTTTTTCAAAGTGTGGTTTTTATTTAAATTTGCTACTTTTCCATTGTTTAACGGGACGACGGACTTATTACGGAAGTATTAATGTAATGGAATTCTTTTAAGTGTACCTGTGAATGAACCGTAAGTGCAACACACTTCAGTTTCAAAACCGAACACACCATAGTAAACCACAATAACAGATATCAATTTCATGGTAATAGCACTATATTAACGCGAGTTAGAGTACGAACAAGCAGACGGACAGAAAAATCAATTCATAAACACTTTTCAGCTTTGTTGGAAAGTGTTAAAAATGTACTTTATATTTTCATTTGCGGTTATTTTTTATTTTCCTAAATTAAGAAAATTTTTTTTTTGGTATAGTGAACTTATAAAATCGCGAGTCAAGTTTTTAGATATTCTAAAAACATTATTCTATAACGTTTAAATATTTATTTTCTGCGTGCAGTAATTATGACGCACGTTATGACGTAAAAAGCAGAGATTTTCATTTTGAAATAACTCTAAAAAGCTATAAACTCACAGAAAAGGAAAAACATAAATATTATTATTATTTTTTTAATATGACATGAGTCTATATATATATATTTTTTTCTGCAAGGTATGTTTTTAAAGGAAAATAAAGAAAAAAAATTAGAAAATTTTTCATCTACTATGGCATTTCTTGGAATAATTCGGATATTTACTTACATTTTGCAGAAAAAATAATAGTTTTTCATCAAAAATGTATATTTTTACTTTTTTTATTGATCTAGAAAATTATAAAACGCCGAAAAGAAAAATAAAGTGTCAGAGTTATTGTTTTAAAAATAAAATAATTGTTGTGTTGCAAGATATCTGTTTTAGAAAAAGATCGGAAAAGAAAGAAAAAAAAAATTAGAAAATTGTTGATCTAGCCATCTGTTGGAATAATACTGTATTTATTTAAATTTTAAAGAAATAAATTAAACTGTACAATCAATTAATCAAAGTTTGTTTTTTTTTTATTTTTTAATTGATCTAGAAAATTATAAAACACCGAAAAAGAAAAAACAAGTTTTCCGAGTTATTGTTTTAAAAATAATAATAATATTTGAGTTTCAAGATATCTCTTTTTTAAACAGATCAGAAAAGGAAAAGACGGAAACAATTTAGAAAGTTGTTGATCTACTATGTTATTTGTAGGAATAATTCTGATATTTATCTAAATTTTGAAGAAAAAAAAGTTTTTACTCAAGAATTTATATATATTTTTTTTTTTTTTAATCTAGAAAATTACTAAACACCAAAAATGAAAAATCAAGTTTCCACAGTTATTGTTTAAAATAATAAACAAATACTTGTGTTTCAAGATTTGTGTTTTTAAAAAATATATATAAATGAAAAGGAGAAAAAAAGAAAACAATTGATCAACTATAGCCATTGTTAAAATATTTTTCATATCGTTGACATACAAAAAAAGAACGCTATTGATCTAGAATTTGCACTTATAAAAGAAGTATTTCGTGTGAACACCAAAAAATATATATTTCTTCTTTGATGACATTTAATAGCCTCAAAAAACAAACAATAAAAATTTCTTTTCATTTCTGCATTTTTCTGCGCATGTTAGCTCCCATAATCTATGCTTTGCAGCGAAAATTCTTAGTCTGTATGTAGGGGTAACCGCAATTCTGCGGCTGTAACTTCGGGAGTAAGAGCAGATCTGTCAGCTTCTATAATCCAAATTGGCCCAGAGTAAGTGCACATGGCCCCGGAAAGCGCACGCCTAGTGGCTCTCTGGCGAGTATTAACGCATGTAATAGTATTGTTGCCCGGGAGAGAATTACACCATTTGTTATGATTATCCGTGATTTATGGACTTAAATACACATGTTATGAAGTAGATAGATCTGGGACATCATTCTGTGCAATTAAATTAAATGCTTTGGGAAGGAGTGCGTTTATCGGTGAAATATTCGAGTATAACATAGAAAAATAACCTTGCTGTGTACGAATAAAATCCTTTTTGCGTTAGATGAAAAATGTCTTTGATTGTTATCTAAAGAAATCTTTTTGGAAAAAATTTAATCAAAGATAAGATTACATTCGTCAGTTATTCTCCCTGTACATCGTGATTAAAAAATGATTGAACAAGCAAACTTTAAGACATCGTAGTAAAACATCGTCCAAACAAACAATTTCTGTATTATAAACCAGGGTCTAATTCATTTTTTCACTCAAAAATATAGGGTGTCTGACTCCAATTCGAACATAAATGTCGTTCATAACTTTAACAGATAAACAGACATTTAAAAGGAATTTTTAGAAGGCTTTGTTAAAAATCGGCAGCAATTTTTCAGGCATTCGACCATTTTTGAAAATAACGGTTACTTGGCCCTATTATGAAGGTATTATGACCATAGTATTGATCATATTATGGTAATGATGAACTAAAATTAAAGTAAAGTAACCGTCATTTATAAAAAGGGTCGGGTGCCTCGACAGTTTGCTGCATATTTTAAGAGTGCACCTTGCTTTTTCTGAATTACAAACATATCGGTAAAACTGGATGGAAGTATTCAGTGCTCCCGTTAGCTGAAATCGTACGAACAGTAGATAACGTTCGGAAATATGGAGCATCTAGTTCAGTGCTATTTGGATAAGTATAATAGACTCTTCTACCACTTCGTGCTGTATCCTTACATTTCCCATCCCCTGTCTGTTTCATAACTTTAACTAAAATAAAGACATCTTAAAGAAATTTTCAACTTGTTTTGTGTAAAATTAAATAATACTATTAAAAAAATTATGGAAGTGTGCAGTATTTTGGTAGCTGAAACCGTATGTACTGTCGATTACATTCGGAAATATGGAGCATTTAGTTCACTGCTATTTGGATAAGTATGATAGCCACTTCTACCACTTCTTTTTATAACCTTAAATTTCACATAAAGAAAGGCCAGTCTGTTTCACAACTTTAGCTAAAATAAAGATGCTGAAAGGAATTTTCAACTTTCTTTGAGTGAAATACAATGATATCATAAAAGTGATGGAAGTGTGCAGTATTTCGGTAACTGAAACCGTATAAACTGTTGGTTACATTCGAAAATATAGAGCACATAGTTCAGCGCTATTTGGATAAGTATGATAATAACTTTTACCATTTCTCGTTATATCATTACATATCACATAAAAAAGGAAATTCTTTCTGCTTCATAACCTTAACTAAAGTAAATACATTTGTCAACATGCTTTGTGTGAAATGCGATGATATACAGTCGGCTCTCATTAATTCGAAATCGGATAAATCGAATCTTCGCTTAATTCGAACTAATCATGAAGTCCCGAAATTTTCAATTGCAGAATAGCGTTAAAATTTTTCATTTATTCGAACTCGATTTCTCTTGACTTCGTTTAATTCGAACTAACGAAAATTCCATTTTTTTATTTTTCCTTTCTTTTTCACGGATTTCGGATCCTTGAAATAACTTTCTTTCTTTTATTTTTGTCAGAATTGTTCTGAACTAGTATACATATAATCCCATGCATTTGATATCCGCTTTCATAGTGCCCCGTCTGTCCATCAATGACACCTCCACCCCTTTTTCCATTATGTTTCTTCCTAATCCCTTCTCTGGCATTTAACCCAGTGACATTCCCAGAAATCCACATGGTGGACATCTTTTAAAGATAGGGAAAACCTCTTTTCAAAAGTCAAAAACGAATAGGACTAAGCAAACAACAATTGATAAATTTTGTCATAGCGATGATAAATAGTGTAAATAATTTCTTAAATGTTCATCTCATTTCAGGCAAGAAAATTATAGAATTAATAAAAATTTTAAAATACAGCTGGTTTATACTGTACGGGGGTGGTTCAATAATTATTGTCCCGAGTGTGTATAAAACATTTGTACTGCGATCGTTGATGTGGAACATTGAAGTCTATTGTCTTAGATGCCTATATGCTCAATTCCAGAGCCGTAGCTGCTATATTAACGAATATTTTTCGTTTTAGGTGGGAGAGGTGGAACCTAGCTTGAAAGGGCAGGGTTGGGGGGAAAGGCTGGTATGGAGCCAGACCTGAAGCAGTTCTGCGATAGTTTTGTGACAGTGGATGAAAGTCACTACATTACTATGATCCCGAGTCCAAACGACAGTAGCCACGTCTCATTTACTGTTCCCCCCCCCCTCCCCACCCCCTTTCAAGCTAGGTGCGACTTCTCATACCAAAAAGGAAAAAAAATATATTTATATAGCAGCTACAGTTCTGAAATCGATAATATAAGCATCTAAGACATCAGGCTTCAATATTCCACATCACCCATCGCAGTACAAATATTTTATACACATTTGGGACAATAATTATTGAACCACCCTCGTATTACTAATTTTTATGTTTTATTTGTATTCTTTTAATATTAATAATTAATTTATGTATTTATATCGTTTAATTTATATTAAGTCATATTCTAACGATAACAGTCGAAATAAATAAAAAAAAATATTATACATTAATTCCTTTGTAATAGTACCCCTTTAAATATGTTTTTCTCTCATACTTTTCATAATTCGAACTCTGGATAATTCGAACATTTCTTGTGGTCCCGACGAGTTCGAATTAACGAGAGCCGACTGTATGTTAAAGTTATGGATAAAATTCGTTAAAAGAGCTTATTGTTAAAGTTATTAAAGAAAATTTCTAATACGAATTCGACTTAGACAACCTGTATATTTGATTTAATAAATGGTTTCTTACTCTTAGTTTCATGTACAAAAATTGCTTTGTTGTAGTGCCCGGAAAGTAATATTGCGCTGCGTAGTAGTCTTCGCTTCGCTCAGACAATTATAATCTTATTGAATCTATGGAGTGCTATTATTTTAAACTGACGTATTAAAAAGTTATATTTTAATTTTTAATATCAAGGTGTAAATAAATTAGCAGTACACATAAATTTTAAAAGACCAATATAATAATAATAATAATAATAATAATAATAATAATAATAATAATAATAATCTATAGAATCATTAGTCTGTAGAAACTCTATAAGGTTTATGTACGCTATAGAAAAATTGTTCTATAGAAGAAAAAAATCTACAGAACTTCTATGAATTCTATAGAAAATTTTTCTTTAGAAAAAGTATTCTATAAAAGTCTTCAAAACTCTATAAAAATAGTATTCTATAGAAAGGCTATTTGTAAAGAATTCTATGGAGTTCTATACAGCTCTATGAACTATTTTCGTAAGGACTACCACATAACTCCTATATATCACTAAAGTTTCGTAAATTTTTTGTTGGTAACGTTTCCTTCTCAGATTGTTTTTATCTCGAACATAAATTATCGTCTACACTGCAGAATTAAGGTTCACCATAAAGTTAAGGTTATATTATAAGATTAAAGTTCACCATGGAGTTAAGGTAATACATTAAAATTGAGATTTCTGAAATCTGTACTTTTCTCTCAATCGAAACCTTGTTTTTAAAATTTTATCGATACTGGATATCAATATCATACATATGCTCATAAAACACAAACTGCAACTTCAAAAGTGTCATTATTTCACTTTTTTCCCTTACAACCTCTATATTTCTACAGTGTTATCACTATATGTACTTGTTATAGTCACCGACTTAGTGACGTACTTAGTTAATGTGCGGTTTCATATAGCTATCGGAAATATTCTATGTATACTGCGCAACCCACTTTTTAAACCTAAAATTTTTGAAAAAATGTGCGCATTATACACGAGTAGAAACAGTAGTTAGATATAGCAAAAGATAAATATAAATAAAGATAGATATTTGATTCTTAAAAGTTATCCCCTAACTATTATTTTTAATGATAAAATCAGTAATTATTTTTTTTCTCTAAAAATTTTTATTCACTATCATCTGCGAATATCTTATTACTTTCTTTTATCTTTACAAGAAGAAAGTACTGGAGTCGTAAAAAATTTCGACTTCCGGTTTTCGACGGATCTATTCGACGGATATACTGTCTGTATCTGATAAAATTTCTGCGGGTACTCTATCTCAAGGACAAATGGGCGGAATTTAATAAAATTTTAGATTCAATTAAACCTTGATATAAATTGATGCTGATTAGTTTTGGGTGTAAATTTCCCTACAGGTGGCACTGCTATACTGCATATTCTGGATTTACACGATTTTAGCGATGCTCAAATCTCAAGCGCGTAATTTCATCAAAATCCATATTGTATCAGACCTCGACATAAGTTGGTGCTGATTCGAATTTTGTGTAAATCATATAACAGGGGGCATCGCTATGCCGCATTTTTCACGATTTTCGCGATAGTTATATCTCAAAAACTAATACTGAGGTGATGCTTTTATGCTTTTTGAGTTGGGAATTATGGTTGCAGGAATCTAAGAGGGCGGGTGCTAAAATTCACTGATTTGTTTGAAAAATGCTATGCTTATGTTTGCACCTTTTAAAATGCACCTTTTTAAATTCACACAATTCAATGAACCTACACCTTTAGCACTATCATCATGGGCATAGATTGTCCTTTAATTCTTTCACTGTGCTAGCGAATTTTGAAGCATTAAAAAGCATGTGACAGAAAAAAGTTTTGGGATTGGCACATCCGACTAATTTTTAAAATAAGTTTGGGAAATTTTTAAACTTTATTTGCAGGCCCGTACAGAGGGGAGTAGGGCTAGTACAAATTACCAGTGTCCGTCTCTTCTAGTGGGGGCCACCGACTTTGGTCTTGGGCTTTTTTTATGTCAGAAAAAATTGAATCGTGTTTTTTTATGTAAAAATTTAAATTAATAAATAATACTAAATTAAAATAACTCACAAATAATAAAAATCAAAAGGAAACATTTGTTAGAATGTGTTTTCGAACGGCTAGAAGTGGGGGAGAGAAGTACAGTGCCCGTATTCTTGTGTATGTATCAAATATTTAAAAGTTCATTTCATATTGAGAAAGTTTTGAAATGGTGCCCCTGTTTTAATGATGTGGCTGATTTCAGGCGAGCGAACAGGAATCAAGTGGAAACTTGGCTAAAGTCACAGGTCATGCATCTTATTTCTTTTATACTTTAAAATTTTTCATTCAAAATTTGTTGATTAATTCAATTAAATTTTAATTATAGTTTCATTATTTTAAATTTTCATTTCAAATCTTTAGATGAAAAAGTGTTGTAAATGCATCACAAACTCTAATACTATAAAAGAAAAATAATAGAATTGTAAGCAAATACTATATAGATTTTAATTAAAAGTACTATCCAGCAAATTTCATTATATAATACTTATGGTGGAGGGCCCATATTGAAATTAATATCGGGGCCCGCGGTCTCCTTGCACAGCCCTGTTCGTATCTTAGTGATTGCCACATCTGCATCCGCATCAATAACATTTTCTCTACGGTATATTCTTTCAATTATCTTAGGCATTTTACAAGGCTACGTTTTAGAGCACATTCTGTTTAACATATAATTTAACGATATAAATCGTACAAATGAGGACTGTTATTGCTCTTTAGGAGGACGACACAGCAATCTACTCCTCTGCACATCACCCATGCTATTAATACAAAAATCTACGAAAACACATTGATATTTTCAACAGCTGGTGTACCTGTGTCATGTTAAATTTAATTTAAAGAAAATTGCTGTAGTTTACTTCTCTAAAAAGTTACCTATCCAAACTGAATAACCATTAATAATATTACCATTACCTGGATAAACGATACTAAATACCTGGGTCACCGGTTCACCCTCAATAGATAGCTTACTTGGAGGAAACCTTTTCTTAACGTCAGGAGAAAAATCGCCGCTTTTTCTGAACCTCTGTCTCCTTTCCTCTGTAGTAATATTCTCTCCATCAAAAGTAAACTTCTTGTTTACAATTCTTGTATTCGATTTGTTTTTACTTGTGCTTGTCCAATCTGGATATTTGCTAGTAAAACTATTCTTGATTTTCTTTACAGAATGTATAATAAAAAATTAAGAAAAATTAGAAATGGGCGTCGAAATTTAAAAATTAGCCCTAAGTCTTTTTTTTTTAATCCTTTTTTGTACCTTTTGTATAACTGAAATAATAAAATATATTTAATATAAAAAAAATAGTTTGCTTAAATTGTACAACTTACCTTAAAAATGAACTGATCATCTTAATAAAAAATTTTATAAAAGCAGTTATAAAATTCCACATAAAAGTATTGCTAATTTATCAGATTACGAGGCATGAGGCCCTCGAATAGAAAACGCTCTTTGACTTTTGATGATGAAACCTCGGTTGATTATCTCTCTCTTAAATGTTAACTTAATTTACTTACTTTTTCTAGATTTGTTAATCTGTTTTATTTTCTTTTTCTTTTCCTTTGTTCCCCTTTTTTGTAATTTTTGCATAATTTTAATATTAAAATATATTTAATATAAAAAAAAGTTTGTTTAAATACTTATCTTTAAAATAAACTGATCATCTGACTAAAAATTTTTATGAAAGCAGTTATAAAATTCCACATAAAATTATTGCTGACTTATCAGATTACGAGATATGAGACCCTCTAATAGAAAACGCACATTGACTTTTGATGATGAAACCTTAGTTGTTTCTCTTTATCTTAAATGTTAACTTCATTTTCTTACTTTTTCTAAATTTGTCAAATCTCTTTCATTTTCATTTTAGGAAGATTTCGTAAGAAATACTACCTATTGCAGTCGTTACCATGGTGCGACTTTTGAAAAATTCCTTCATAACTTTTCATTAGAGGACCCTAGGAACCCAAAACCACCCCCACCTAAAAAGTTTATATATATATATATATATATATATATATATATATATATATATATATATATATATATATATATATATATGTATGTATGTATGTATGTATGTATGTATGTATGTATGTACTAAATTTTGTCCGCACGATAAAAGTCGTAATTATGCACGGATCGTCTTCAAACTCGCCAACAACTTTGAGATAACTAATATCTCGGCGGGAATTGAAAATGGGCCAAATCGGTCCAAGGGAATGGAAATGGGGAGGGTTCAAACTTTTGAATATCGTCTTAACATGATTCTGATAAAACTAGCTCTTACACAACAATGACAGGAAAAAATAAATATTTTTCGTTATAGCAGTTGCCAACAATTTTAAAAAAAAGCAATAAAATTCTCACCACAACAATTGCTTTTCTATTGCAGGGTTTTCAAGTGAAAAATTAAATTAAATAAATAGTTTGAATAATTGAAACAAATTTAATATTACGTCATAAGTTTTCTAGAGCAAGATTTCCGCATGAAAACTCAAAATGAAATAAATAGTTTGAAGAATGTAAATAAGTGCGAGTAGTAAGTCAAAATTACGTCCATTTCTAATCATATCATAATAATAAAATATTTATTTGCTTAAAAGACGTTATAAAAACACATTAAAAGTAAATTAAAAACTCTTTATTAATAATAAAGAGTTTTTAATTTACTTTTAGTTTGTCGAATTAAAGAAAAATATATTGCGTCATATTGGAAATAAAACGGACATCAGCAGGTGAATATGTAACGTCATGTGAGTTTGAAGAAACGTATTAAAACATGACGAAAACTCGACAATGGAAATATTAACTTATTTTAACACTTTGAGGTTCTCTGAATTTGCTTTAGCTATTTTTTAAACCTATTCCATATACATGCGTGTATGTATTCGTGTATATTAGAATTTTCACAAAATGTTTAGCTCTCTAGAGCTCATTCTTAGTGAAGGAACTGGGTTTATCTCTAATCTTTATTTAAGTTTTGTTGGTGAATTTAGTACTTAACTTCGAAATCTACCTCTGCCTGTAAGCCCGAGCCGGCAGGGATTTTTTTTTTCGCCCTTTTTTGTAATTTTTGTATAATTTTAATATTACGATATATTTATCATAAAAAATATTCTGCAACTTTTACAATAAAAAATTTAAAGTTTTTTTAAAAGTTCCCTTTTTAAGGGTTGGGGAAGTTTCCCGAGGATGTTGGCTGGCACATTATTTTTCTAGCTTACGAGCTAAAAGAATATCATTATTTAAAATTTGTTGTTTTTGTACTTTAAATTTAACATTAATTTGCATGCTTAATTGCTTAATCTATTAGCATTTTACAATATTTATTATTTTTAAATTAATTTTTAATTAATTTCCAAGTAGTTTCATACTGCAATTAAACTTAATTTTTCAATGGTTCCCTAATTTCTCGACATGTCGCTTACACATCTTTTATATGCAAAGGTGCATCGCATCTAAGGAGTCCATAAAAATGCTTACATTGTTTTTGTTACCTTCTTTTGTTTTTGAAGTCAAATAATCAATCTTTTCGTCTGCGGCGAAGAATTTAAAAAACCGAATTAGTAAAACTCTTGCCGACTGGGCAAGTAGCGGGGGTTCAACGCGACTTCCAAATTGAAATTTATGCTACTGTGTAGAGTACAGACACTCATAGAAATTGCAAATCCCGTTACAGATATTTTCTATATCGTATATGCATGTAAGCCAAATGCTTTGTAACATTTTTTAACCATTTGGAAAAATGGTTATTGTTCTCTGTCAGGGTAGGAAATCAAAAGCATATCTGAAGGTTTTTATTGGTTTAATCCGCATTTTATTCGTTTTCTGATTGGTCTATACAGTAATCTGTATTTCCCTTTACTTTCAACAGATATGGATACCTTCTGTTGCCACTATGATAAAAAAGTAATAAAAACTACAAAAAAAATTAATAACTCAGAAACAAATTGAGATACAGCTTTCAAACAAATTGCATTTAAAAGTAATTTTTTTCTCTATCCGACGGTGTAAAAAGTAATATTGTCGGATGTTTAGAAGTTTAAGAATGAAATTTCATTTAAAATGTCTCGTCAGATTTCTTGGAAATCTGACGATGGAAAAGCCTTTTCCTGAACAGCCAATGAAATGCTTGGATAATCCGTAGGTTTCAGGTGGATAATACGTACGAGTCGCAGGCGATTTTTATCGCTTGCAATTTTTACGTGTAATAACACTATTAATGTTTAATTCATGGCGTGCGTAATGTATGATCAACTCCGTGCGATTTTTTATGTCTTAAATTTTAGTCTTTGAAAAAATCATTTTCCAAATGGTCGTTGTAATTTGTTAAATTGCTTTATTTATTTATTTTTTTTTATAGTCGCTGATTCAAGCCTGTTTTCTGGCTTTGGTGTAGCTGGATAGTAGAGGAGAACTTCCGTCGGAGTGTGGTACCTATGCCTAACAGTTGGTGCTCCCGTGGGTGATCTTGTTCTCTTGTCCTCCCTACATTCTCCATATATTGATATATCTTCAATGAAATCTTTTTAAGATATCCTTAATAGCACTAACTTCAGATCCTGTCCCAATATAATTGTTTTCAATACCCTGTCTACCCTTGTATTGGACTACTATTAACACACAAAGTGCAGAATATTATACAATTATCTCTAAAGTATTAAATAATAATCTGAATCCCATGGGTTACTGATGTTTCATTTTTTTCTATGCATGTAAGCAGGCCATTCATTTTATAAAATTCTTACGATATTTTCGGTCATGTTTAAATATTTTGCTATATTTTGAATAGTAATTGGTCGAAGGAAAATAACGGATAATGAAATAATATTTTGAAAAAACAATTTATTAACATTTTACTGTCTTCTCGAACTTTTAAATATTCAAAATGTAGACCATCGCACTTTAGCTATAAAAATTTACAATATGTGAATACTACCAATGATTTGCATTTTTAAATTCAACAAAAGTAATCGATACGAATACATTTAAATACGAATTCCTAATCTTATCATTTATTCTAAGCTTTTTTACTTATTTTACTATTTATATGTTGTTTAATAACCTCCTTCTTTTTGAAGTCGGTTAGAAATATAAACAAGCGAAATCTGTTAGCCTTTACGTGTAGAATTTCCGATTATTTTTCATACAACATATTAATTAATTTTACTTATTACTAACTATTTATTAATGTATAAATAAATTGTCATGCATACCGCAATTCAATGAAAATAATAAGAGGTTTGGAAGGTAAAGTAACACTTTCTATAAAAAATAGTTATCTGGCTTATATAGTCAGTTTTCATTTATTATATGTTTAATTATTAAAAATCTGTAGCTATCTTGCTAATACCAGAAAATTTATGTTCTTATGTCCATGTATGCAAAAACAGGCATATAGATTTATGAAGGAGCAAACACATTCATCTGAAGATACATTCAATCCGTTCTAGAACAAATCCCAATGCACTGAGGTATACTAACTTTCAAAACAAGCACATATGTTGCAGCAATACGCCAAACAACGCTCATTAATCGTGGAGCTTTGTAAATATTCATAAACGTATCTGAGCATGGGTTTTCGTTCCAAAACTAAATGTGTATGGTCATCTTAATCATGGTGGTTCTGTTGGGAAATAACAAGTAGCAGTATTCCGCCATGTAAGAGATGCACTGTTTTCTCAGTAGATTTCCGTAGGAATAAAACTGGAAGGTAAATTCTACGTGGATAGAAAAATAAGACTCGAAAAATAACGAGATTAGAATAGTATATTAGTTCTATAAATTAGAAGTGAGTCTTCATTTTGTAGCAAAGGAAGCGAAGGTGAGTTAATAAGGTCATTTATTTCAATAGAAATGATTACTTCGTTTTCACCTTGATCAGTAATTTTTCAAAAGGAAAATGCAAAAGGGTAGAGCTGCATTTCTTTGCAAATTTGCAACATTTGTTTATTAACCATTTGGAAAAATGGTTATTGTCCTCGTCAAGGTACGAGATCAAAAGCATATCTGAAGCTTTTTATTGGTTTAATCCGCATTTTATTCGTTTTCTGATTGGTCTACACAGTAATCTGTATTTCCCTTTACTTTCAACAGAGATGAATACTTCTGTTGCCACTATGACAAAAAAGTAATAAAAACTACAAAAAAAAATTAATAAGAAACAAATTGAGATACAGCTTTCAAACAAATTGCATTTAAAAGTACGTTTTTTTCTCTATACGACGGTGTAAAAAGTAATATTGTGGGATGTTTAGAAGTTTAAGAATGAAATTTCATTTAAAATTGGTCGTCAGATTTCTTGGAAATATGACGATGGAAAAGCCTTTTCCCGAACAGCCAATGAAATGCTTGGATAATACGTAAGTTTCAAGTGGATAATACGTAAGTTTCAGAAAATCTTGCAATTTTTACGTGTAATAACACTATTAATGTTTAATCCATGGCGTACGTAATATATGATCAACTCCGTGCGATTTTTTATGTCTTAAATTTTAGTCTTTGAAAAAATCATTTTCCAAATGGTCGTTGTAATTTGTTAAATTGCATTTTTTTTTAATTATTATTATTATTCTCATGAATAGATTCATTATCTTAGGAAATGATAACGAAATGCTTGTGCTTACTGCTGAATCATACTGCAAGTATTTTGTTACCGAAATTTATTTCGTTTGAGGTATCATTAACATAACATAAAAATAGAGACAGAATGAAATGTATAAAGCTTACAAGGATCCATAAGAAACCGTTATTTTCAGTGTTGTTCAAATTCACAAACAACTCGGAGATTGTACGGTAAACGTGACAAATGAGGTGCGTTCTTAGTATAACTAGTTTTACAATTATTCAGATCTTGGTGCAATAGCAGTTGCATTCTTATGCAAAAATGCATGAATACAAAATTTACCACGGTTATATATATTAAATTCAGAAATACGGAAATAATAGAACTCCATCTTAAATAGGACGTAATCAGCATGACAACCTAAAATAACTACCTGTCATGGGATATCATTGAATTAATTACGTACGATAAGATTTAATAGAATGAAGAAAACTTTTATTAATATCTTACATATATTAAATTTCGAGCCATTCGGTTGGATAGTTCTTGCGCTGTTATATGCGGACAGGGAACGGACGACGATTATACTTGCTACGTATTTATATAATTACGAACGCACCTAAAAAAGGAACTAATCCAAACTTAAATTCATCTTTCTGGCATAAATAAAACGGTTATTATGCAATTTTTTTTTTAAATAATTTAATACATACAGATTTAGACACCGTCAGGTAGAGGAAAGGGCTACACCTTGTATTTTAACATGTAATGAACTAGATTTTATTAAACTCTCATGTTTAAAAAAAAAAAAAAAGAGTAAAATTTATTCTTCACAAAATACTAAAATAATTAAACATTAAGAGAAGAGATGTTTAAAAATTCTCTTCACACAGACATCTTTAACTCATTTTAGGCCAAGCATAGAAATTTTATAAAATGTAGTATTATTTTCATTGAAATATGCTTAAATTATGTTTATTAAGACACAAAAAAAGTGCCGTGCATGAAAAAAATATTTTATTTAAGAAGTAAAATGGTGCGTATTCGCACCATTGGCCTAATCAATGAACAAATCATTTAGTTGAACATTTGTATTCTAGTCAAACTTTTTATTTTTTGATGGAAGTTTTCGAAATATTTTGGATACAAATGGACTTGGCATTTGAGGCACAAACAAATCGTGTGGTTTTTGTACACTTTACATCGTCTACGGGCTTTTTTTTCATATTCACTTATGGTATGTCCGATTCTATCAGTCGGTATTTCTTTCGGTAGAGCTGTAGATGCTGGACGATCTTTATTAGGATGTGTCATTTGTGATGTATTTTCACCAGATAGATTGTTCTTGCATTCAGATTTTAATTGAGCAATCGCTAAACAGGGTGTCCATTTTCAACGGTGTCCAATGGCTAATTCTTAAACCGTTAATCATAGACATATAGTTCCAATTACAAAAACGCTTTAAAAAGGTAAAGAAATATTTTAAAAGCGATTTGGGTAAAAAAAAAAAAAAAAAAAAAAAAAAAAAAAAACATTTCTTAAAAATTTACGAAATTTAAATTTTTATACTTTCCCTCGGTCCTATAGGTTATATTTAGTATAATTTTCTGTTTACACTGACAAATAATACAAAAAATCCCGTTATTCTACGATTAAAATTGACCGAATAATAGCTGTTTAAAGTTGGGGTATATTTTTTGCTGCAAATTGGGGGTCATTCACAAATTCCAGTCCTTTTTAAAGTTCCATAACTTGCCCAATTTTAGTGTTATATGGACGGGACTTTTTTTGTCTTACTTGTCAGTGTAATAGGAAAATTTTACTAAATATAACTTATAAGACTATATAAAAATTTAAATTTCGCAATTTTTTAAAAAATATTTTCATTGACCCAAATCGCTTTTAAAATATTTCTTTACCTGATTTAAAATATGTTTGTAATTGGAACTATATGTCTATGACTAACGGTTGAGGAATTAGCCATTGGACACCGTTGAGAGTAGACACACTGTATGAGATCTAAAGTCCATAAGTACCGTTTTTTTGCTAGTAGAAGTTCTATACAGCTTCCATGAATTTACTCTAGCGCTATCAATGATATTTGTAAATAATGCCCACCACCATTTCTTACCTTGAATCTTTATGCGGCAAATTAATTATGGCATTGTCATGTAGGTCAACATCTCCTATATGCTTGTAGTCCGAAATAATGTTCGGTTGTGCAATCACATCTTCTTTTCTTTCTTTGCGACTGTATCGTCTAGCGTTTACAAAGAGCAAAATGGTCCCATTATTAGTAACAATCGTTACTACAGCATTGTCGTTCCATTTGATAGCACATGTTTCTGCATACTTGTAGAATGCAAAATCGTTGGAACAACGATTTTTTTTTTCATATTTTTTGGAGTCATCCAATATAAAACCAGCTATGCGATTTTCGCGAGCTGTTCCACATGCAAAAAAACCCTTTTCTTTCAAAATTTCGAATAAACCGTAGGAAAAGTAAAAGTTATCAAAATGCATTTTGTGAATTTCAGGTTTTGGAACAACGCTAAGTAACTTCAGAACAACACTTGTTTCTAATGATATATTTTGCAGATCACTGCTAGACTCAGCACCTCCACAAGGAATGAATTGGAAAAGGTATCCAGAAGACCACAAACACCAAAGTTTGAATCCAAACCTTAGTGGCTTCCCCTTTATAAACATTTTTGATAAATGCCTTCCAAAATAAGATACCATCTCTTCGTCAATTAACAAATGTTGAAAAAATATTCCACAACCAATATCACCATAAAATCACACCAAATTTGCAATAAAACTCTAAAACATTGCATAAAAAGTGGGTTTTCGTTTTTGCCTTTTTTTCATACATTCGACCAATGGTGCGTTAACGCACCATTAAAATTAAATTTAAAAAAATTTAATTTTTTTATGACATTTGTTTTACTTTTATTTTATTTACAGAACTTGCTACATTAATCCATTATAAAACATATTATTAATCTCAAGTGGAATAATTATGGATTTTCAAAAAGTCCAATTTTTCAATAACCGTTTCAAGTTAAAAAATTAGTGTATTTTGAAAATTTCTCAACAGAAAGTGGTTACTCCAATTGAATTACTAATATTTTATAGATGTCTTTAGAACCCTTAAAAATAACAGAAGAGTAAAATTAGTGAAAAACATACGTCACAGTGTTAATAAAAAAACATTTATTAAAATGGTGCGTTTACGCACCTTTCGCTGAAAATGGGTTAAACAAAATTTTGGAGGGGTTTTCTGATGTTTATATTATTCATTTAAAAAAAGCTCGCTCTGAGTTGTGGACTACAGGCACATCTATTCAAAAATCATGCCATCCTCCCCCCCCCCCCATTCCATTTCTTTCTGACGGCGCCGATATATACAGAATTTTTTTAATTTGTTATTTTAATTTGTTGATATTCTGCCTATTTAATGAAAGAGCATCTTTCACTACTTCTTTATGCTGTTGAACATGAAAGGTCCCGAAACACCACTTAAGTATTTTTATTGAACCATTTTCAGATAATCCATCAAAAGTCACTTATTTTTTATTAATAAAAATAACTTCAACTTATATACCTGGCAGCGTAGCAAAGCTGTGGCCTTTCCCTGATTTTTTTTAATTTTATCCATTTTTTTCTTTATTTTCGCATATCTTAAATTAATTAAACATTAAGAGGGTGAAAGTGTTTTTATTCATTTTAATAACGCATCAGCTCAGCACATAATACCTTAAAAAAATCTTGTTTTTAACCTGGATTTTGATCTGCCGACATGGATAAATTATCTCACTAAAAGATTAAAAATCTTAGCCCTTTTTTACTCAAATCTTAAGGATTTAAATAAAAATTGTTTTTCAAAAATTTTTATTTTTATTGCTGAACAAGATGAATTTTTCTGGCACATTCAAAAATATATTTTTACACTTAAATGCATAAAATGTGCATGTATAACTACCTAAGTATCGAATAGCGTTTTTCATTTATTCATAAATGGGGCACATCTTTAATTAGTATAATCGATTGCTCCCTTTTGACGATCCTTATAGGACTGCCAACGTGTCAAAAATTAATTTAAAATGCCAAGTTTGACAGCATTTTCTAAAAGATTCTTTGCGCTTATAAAAAATAATGGAGTAATTACTCCATTATATAACAATAAATAGAATATCTTAAGATATTCTATTTATTGATATCTGAATGAGAATAGATGGAAATTTTATGCGCTTATGAATGAAAATGCCTTCATAAATATGTCAGAATAGCCAGTTTGACAGCATTTTCTAAAAGATCCTTTGCGCTTTTAAAAAATAATGGAGTAAGCTATTCTGTTTATTGATATCTGGGTGAGAACAGATGGAAGTGTTATGCGTTTATGAATGAAAATGCCTTCATGAATATGTCAGAATAGCCAGTTTGACAGCATTTTCTAAAAGATCCTTTGCGCTTTCAAAAAAAATAAGGGAGTAATCTATTCTGTTTATTGATATCTGAATGAGAACAGATGGAAGTGTTTTGCGTTAATGAATGAAAATGCCTTCATAAATATGTAAGAATAGACAGTTTAAATTTAAGACCATTCATAAGCGTGAAATCTTTATATTTAGAATTTATAAACTTCTTGGTTGTAATCCGTAATAATTGTTATTATACTGTATTATGAAATAAAATTTTATTTCATTGCTGAGATGCGCTGCAAACAGTCAAGATAATGTCAGGAGTTGTAATTTTCCAACTGCGCGAAAAATGTCGAACCAGGATTTGAACCAGAGATTGCTTGGCTGAAGCTGTTAATGCTTTGCCAACTGAGCTATCCCGGACGAATCTGGAGGACCTAATTCACCCAGCTAACCTTATTGGTAATAGCATCTATCTGATATATGAATCAGCTCAACAGAATAAATCGCATGTAATGGAACTCCAGTAATCGCTGGATACGTAACGTATTTACACTAGACAACTGTATCCAGCGTATACTGGAGTTCCATCACCTGCGGTTTATTCTGTTGAGCTGATTCATATATAAGACCAAATTCAATTATCAATAAGGTTAGCTAAGTGAATTAGGTCCTCTAGATTCGTCCGATATAGCTCAGTTGGCAAAACATTGACAGTTTCATACAAGATATCAGGGTTCGTAAATATCATGATATTTTCGAAAATATCAAAAATATCCGATATTTTTATATATATCCGATATTTTTTTTATATATATCCGATATTTTCAAAATAGTCAACTTATTCATGGTTATAAATATTTTCAAACTTAGTATAAATTAGAAACTAAAACGTATTGCATTTAGCATGAAAACTTAATAAAACAATATTCTAAATGTATTTCTTTTCACTTATGTAACAAAATTGAAGATCAACTAATTGAAAAAAGACACAGTTTGCTTTTTACACTCACAAAAAACAAACTATGGGATTAATTATAAAGTTTCCAGAAATTTTTGTGTTTTATACAACAAATTTATATACAAAATAATTTGTTTTTATTGAAAGATTTGAACATGAATGTAACCTTGTGTACTTTTTCATTACCTGTTGTGTAGTTTAAACTAAAGAAAATCAAAACCAGAAAAGTCTAATGAAACTGTAAATAACTTATCTAAATTAGACAGCTTATCTTTCAACAGCTCTTTTAAGTAAATATTGTCCCACATAATTATTGGTTCTACATTCTACGTTTTAAAATTCAGCTTAGAATAATAGTGTTAAAATTATTCTATGGTAAAGTTAGGGTTTTATTCATAGATCATTTTATAAATTAATCTTGTTGATGGATCATTCAGAATTATCTTTTAAAAGATAAAGTGTAAAGAAATAACTAGAAATTGAAATCCACAGAAAATAACGGAAAAGGTGAAAGCTCATCATAATCAAATGCCAAACTTTTTCAGATTTGTTATAACGGTATTCGATTAAATGAAGGAGAAATCAAACGAACACCAAAATCATTGCTTGTTGTATTAAGATTACATTTACCCTAAATATAATGTTGAAATGTTATATACAATATAATGTTAAGTACATTTATCATAAATATAATGTTAAGCTAGTTTTGCATGTATAGTTTTAATATTACAAGACTAATTTCCGAGAGATATTGAAGAAAATATTTTTTTGAACGATAACTGTTTTGACTACTGATGTAGCAACAATAACATAATAATTTTAGTCAAATCTGGTTCCTAGATAAGGACAACTGTAAATCAGTATGCAATAGCCATCACAAAATTTCCATCTACACACTTGTAATATATTAAATTATTTGGCGATTTTGCACACTTACAATTTTGAATATGCAGTGTGATGTATTTCTTTTAATTTAGCATGGAGTGATTGTGATTACCTTCAGAATAAAAAACATAGCGCTGGGTTGTTTACTGTTGAATTTTCAAACCCCAAATTAAAGCAAAAAATATATATTTATATTTATATTTACGACCTAACATTAAAAGATAGTAGCTTAGTACACAATAGAAATAGAAATATAACTATGGTGTTCATTGAAAAAAGCATAGCACAACGGTGCCACTTGATGTGGGATGAAACGCCTTGGTCGATATACTCGAAAAACTAATCAGCATTGATTTATATCAAGGTCAAATTAAATACGAAGTTTCGTGGTATTCCGTGAATTAGTTCTTGAGTTATAATGACCACAAAATGTGTCTAACGCATAAACATGCAACGACCCAAAAATATTCAAACAGTGCTCAAAAGCGTAAATCCATCAAAAACCGGAAGTCGAATGACTTCACGAATCCAACATTCCCTCTTTGTGGAAATAGAAAAAAGTGTTATATATATTTCTTTTTTCTTTTCTTTTCTTTTGAGAGAGAAGAACGGGAGGTGGAATTTGAAAACTTTATTCTTAAACCTTTAAGAATTAATATCTTGGCCAAAAATATTCTTGTGCATTTCATGAACAAAACAAATCCTCGTATCCTTTAAAAAGTGCGAATCTATAATAATAAAGAAAGAAGTTTGTGTGTGAGTGAGTGTGTCGACGGTGTTCTGAAGAGACCACTGCCCGTAGAGCTACAAAATTTTGGGAAAAGGTACGTCTATATATGTAGTTTTGCACCTCGAAGCCCGATTTTCGATTTTTTGATTAGATTTTTTTATTTAATTTTTTATGCGATTTTTAGCACTTTTTTAAGTTTCGAGGCGATTTTTCCATATAAGTGAGAAGATATGGTTTCTTTCTTTTAACCCAATATAGTAAATTTTGTTCTCTTTTCAAAAAAGTTTATTCGGAATTCGTGCAGCGATTTTTGAATTTTTAGCGAAATTTTTATGCAATTATTGAACAGCATTTAATGTATTTCCATTACTATAAGGAGGTTACCGTAGAGGGACACAGTTCTGTCGCCAAATGCCGCCAAGTTTGTCGCTCACTTGGCGGTATATCGCCAAATTTGGCAACCAAAATGAGTCACCAAAAGTGACGCCAACTTGGCGATATCTCTAATATTTCGCCAAATTCCCATGTACTTCCATTGTAAACCAATATGGATTACTTGCTTACAGAAAATCAACAAATTGAGATATTTTAATGCAACAAAAACTAATATTAACTTAAGGGATTATATTAATTCGATTTTTCCACATTAGGAAAAAGAACACGGTTTCTTTCTTTTAACCCAATATAGTAAAGTTTGTTCTCTTTTCAAAAAAATTTATCCGGAATTCGTACAGCGATTTTTGAATTTTTAGCGAATTTTTTATGCGATTATTGAACAGCATGTAATGCATCTCTATACCTATAAAGGGGGTTACCGTAGGGGGGATCCAGTTCTGTCGCCAAATAACGCCAAGTTTGTCGCCAGCTTGGCGATATATAGCCAAATTTGGCGACCAAAATTAGTCGCCAAAAGTGACGCCAACTTGGCGATATCTCTAATATTTCGCCAAATTCCCATAGACTTCCACTGTAAAACAATAGGGTTTACTTGCTTACAGAAAATCAACAAATTGAGATATTTTAATGCAACAAAAACTAATATTAACTTAAGGAATTATATTGATTATATTTAAGGACGTCCAAGTAAATTAATTACGAATAAGGGTAACATGATCTAATGCTTAGCATGATTTCCAAACCATAAATTTTAAGAGAGCCCACAGGGTCAGAGGAATTTGACTTGAAACTTTTATCCAATTATAGTAAATTTTGACTTTCGGGATTTTTGAACTTTTTGTGATTTTTAATGCGATTTTTACGTTTCTTCGCGATCTGATGCAATTTTTTGACATTCCATTTTTGACCTAAAGTACATTCTGCCCTCATTTCAATAAAGTTTATTCGGATTTCGTATAGCAATTTTCGCATTTTTCGGGAATTTTGTATATGATTTTTAGTGTATTTTAGCGATTAGCTACTATTTTTCCACATTAGTGAAAGGAATCAACTTGCAATCTTCGAACACAATATATATATATATATATATTTCTCTTTTCAAAATTTGAGAAGTGATTAAAAATTTTTTCGCGAAATTTAATTGTGATTTTCAGATCTTTTTCGTAATTCCTGCTGTTTTTTGACGTACCCGGGCAGGTCCGGGCAAGTTCGCTAGTTATGAATAAAATACAAGAAAACAGAACAACCAGTGATAAACTGTGATGAACCCATTTTAGATACAGTGTTTTGACGCAAAATTAACTGTGTTCTTGTTGCTAGGGGTGAAGTTTTGTGAATGAAATTCAATCTCATATAAATTATAATTTTAATTACTTTTTAAATAATTATGCTTTAATTTCATTAATAATTAATTAATATGTTTTCCAATATAATTTAATAGAAGGTCAAAATATCTAGTTCAAGATATTGCCTTAAAAAATTTTAAAAGCAAACAAAATATGCAAAAAAGCACAAGCAAAAAACAAACACTTTACTGCAAGGAGTTGTTTAATATAACTTCGTTAAAATGCACAGTAAATTATTGTTCTCTAGTTTATTTACGGAATTATTTATCAAGAAATTACTTCACTTCAATAATTATCTTCTTTAATATTTGAAGATAAACCGGAATTTTTAAATAATAATAAAGTGAAATTTAGATATGTTTTTTTTCATTTAAACTGATTAAATATATCGGTAGTTATAACTTTTTTCTTGTAAAATAGTTAAAAAATAAATAGATTAATTAACTAAAATTACTCTTATGGAAATATGACAATTCTTATAAAAGTAATGTATTTAAATGTCTCATGATCCTCTCTGTAAAATGGAAAACGCCTTTGCAGTTAAAAATGTGTCATATAACTTTTTAAAAAAAGCTATACCTATTAAAGTGATTAAGAAAATTACCACTTTTAGAAAATATTTAGCTTTGACTGTTTCTCTACGCTATCTAAATTTGATCGAGCAGAGTATATTGTGTGGAAAGAAAAATAAATTTTTATTAACACACAGAGTAAATAAATTTTATATTAGATTTTCTTCCATGGTACCAAAATGACGGGTATATTTGGAAAATGAATTTTTAAACAAGTCGGAAATTGTTCGTCAAACGTGACAAATGAGGTGCGTTCGTAACTAGTTTTATAAATATTCAGATCTTGGTGTAATAGCTGTTGCACTTTTATGCAAAAAATGCAAGAATACAAAATTTATTACTATTACATATATATTGAATTTAGTAATACGTAAATAATAGGACTCCATCTTAAAAAGACTGCATCACCATGACAACCTGGAATCATGACCTATCATGGGATATCACTGAATTAATTACGTATGATAGGATTTAATAGAGTGGACAAAACTTTTATTAATATCTTTTTAGGTTTTGATACGATTTTCATAAAATTTGAAATGACTCCACAAAATTCTGCAAAGATTGTACAGTGTAACTTTAAAAATCCGGCATCAAAACCATCTTTCCCTTCCTTTTTCTTTTACACTTTCAAGTTATGGGAGAAGAAAAATAGCAATTATTTATGAATTAAAAACTTCAAGATCGAAAATAAAAATGCATAAAAAGAATATTTGACTTTTTTTTTTTTTTTTCATTTGTCAAAGGCGATTATTTTATGAAAAAATTTTCTGGGAGCTGCAGCGTTGCTTAGGAAAGGCAACAACTTTGGGGACAACTTTGGCGAATGCACAGCGCAGTAGTATATGGCTATACGAATTTTCGGCAACGGCGACATCAGTTATGAGGAAGGATTTCAGACTTTCACATTTCCCGTGAAAAGACCGCAATTTATGAGCTGATTAAACACGAAAAATCTTAAAATGCGTTAAGTGTCGAAAAAAGCGATATAGATGATTGAATAAGCATTGAAGAAAATACATCAAGGACGAACAATTTAATGGACAGCGAGATCGCTGACGCTCTGCTAAATAGGACTGCCGATAGTGCTAGTAGTAATTCAGAATGTGAGAATGAACAACCGGGGAAGAAAAGGTATCACTAGAAAAATGCCTAAATTTGACTGGAGAATTAATGTATGCTTTAGAAAAATATTTCCAAAACAGACAATTTCCGTTTCTTTAAAATTCAAGGAAAAAAAAACTTGTTAAAGAACAGCTAAAAAAATTGAAGCAAACAAAATTGACATCGATGTTTCCGAAATTGCAAGCGAAGAAATAATTTCACTCTTTATTAGATTTTTTTTTCTGTAACATAGAAAATATTAATTAAAGTAAGGTTTTTTTTTATATTTAATTCTCTTCTTCTTACATAATTATCGCTTAATAAGGAATTAAATTATGGCTAAAGGCACCATGAATATAGTATTACTTTTGATATTCCTAGTTGCTATTTTTGATATTCCTTCAAAAATCCGGCATAGTCCCGGTCCGGATGATGCCGGATTTTTGAAGTTATACTGTATATATTAAATTTCAAACCATTTGACTGCGTAGTTTTTGCGCTTTTATATGCGGACAGACGGATGTGAAAGACGAAGACTGTAGGTGTTACGTATTTATATAATTACGGACGCACCTAAAAATGGCAAACGATATAAATGCATCGTTTGCTGCGAAGTATTCAGTAAAACAGTACATTTTGAGACACATACATAATTATATTTGAATAATGTGAATTCAATATCAAAATAATATAAATAAAATAATATAAAAGAAATCCGTCAGTTTTGGGACACACGGTAAATAGATAGTTAGATATGTAAACGAAGTAATTGCAATGGTTTGATTTCTAAAGAAATTAACCTAAACAAGTTAGAATTTGCTCGTCGAACGTGGCAAATGAGGTGCGTCCATACTATTAGTTTTATAAATATTTTTTGCACCGCATATTGTACTGAATGCATATTTTAGTGCACTTCATAAGTACTTATCAATTTCATTCTGTTCGAGAGGCTGTAACATCATTAAAATGCACTTGTAATAATTTTTTTCCATTGGCAGTAATGTAACGGAAAACTTTTGACTGTCCCTGTAATTAAACTATAGATCCGATTTTCATAAAACTTGGAATGGCTCGGCAAAATTTTGTAACAATTACACATTTAAAATTTAGGACCATTCGGAATTCTGTAACATCATTAAAATGCACTTGCAATAATTTTTTTCCCATTGGCCGTCATGTAACGGAAAACTTTTGACTGTCCCTGTCATTAAAATATACATCCGATTTTCATAAAATTTGAAATGACTCGACAAAATTTTGCAAAAATTATATATTTAAAATTTCAGATCATTCGGTTGGGTATTTTTTGCTCTGTTATATGCGGACGGACAGACAGACGGACCGAACGACGACTATAGGTGCTACGTATTTATATAATTACGAACACACCTAAAAAGAACTGAAAATTGAGTGCGAATGGAGACGAAGTACAAGAATAGAAGAATTAACAAAATTTTAGTTCTCATTTCTGACACTCATTTCTGACACTCATTTCTGAAAACGGTTCTTATGGTGTCTCAGGACTCTTAAAACTGAAAAAATAAAAAAAAAGACCATTTTCAACATTTAATATTTTAAAATGTATTTGATTTTAAGACACAATTTTAATTAGGAATAAAAGGTATAAGTATGTTCTCCATTTCAAATATTTAAAAAATTGCAAAACGCAGAATTAGCCAAACTGTCAAACATCTGAAGAGCAGAAAATCGGCATAACAGATTATGCGCAGGATTACAAAATGAATTTTGAAACTAGAATGAAAATTTTGGTGCCTACTCATACTTCAGATTATAATAATTACCCTGAACTTAAATATATTTGTATTTAAAGCATTTTTATATTTTTAAAACAAAGTTGTATTTAGCTAATGCAAAATTTAGAAACTTTCAACAACGCTCTAAAAAAAAATCTGTAAAGTTACTAAAGTTTTTCTAGGAAACTGGGATTCCTAGAACTTTTTATGTAACGGCAACAACAAATATTTCTATAACAGACGCTGTTACAGGAATTTTTGTTGTTGCCGTTAAATAAAAAGTTCTGGGAATCCCAGTTTCCTAGAAAAACTTTACACTGAAAAAAATGGGTACTCAAAATTGAGTAAAAAGTAGTCAATTTTAAATACATCACATACTCAAAATAGTTCCGATCCAAATGTACTCAAAATTGAGAAACACGTGTACTCATTTTTGATTCCATGGTTGTGTTCAAATAGGAATCGTTATGAAACGCCCACTAAACCTAAAAATTAAAGTAAAAATTTACTGACATTTATTTCCCATTCAAAGATATAAACAAGAAATGTTTAATTGACTATTTATTAAGAAAAATAGCAAAATTATTAACAAGATACCCAAATCGAATATTTTTTATGGCAAGAGCATTATTTCCAAGCACTTTTAAAATATTTTAAAATACTTTGCATAATTTAATATTTACATTAATAAACATCCTTTATGCCGCCATAAATGAAATAAACCATTACAGCGTACAAAATTATCGTTCTGTTTGGATTTGATAACATGTGATGTTTCAAAATTGAGAAAGCATAGGCTCATTTTTTATCCAAAAATACTCAATTTGATATGAGTACATCGATTTACTCATTTTTGAGTACTTCATTTTTTTCAGTGTAGTAACTTTACAGATTTTTTTTTTTTTTTTCAAATCTTTTTTCAAAATCTTGTAATTTTTCAAATATATGAAATGAAAGATCATATTTTTATATTTCATACCTCTCAAAATTGTGTTTTAAAATCATATACATTTTAAGATATTAAATATTGACTATGGTGTTTTCTTTTCACTTTTTGCAATTTTAATAGTCCTGAGACCCCTTAATTTTACAAATTTATGAATCTCATTTTAGAAATAACGATTCAAAACTGTTCAAGTTATAAATAAAACTTTGGCATGGAAAATTAACGCAGTATCGCCGTCTGTTGAGAAGTCTATGAACAATTTATATTAATTGATGTGTTGAGAGATAGCAGCAATGAGTAAAAACGTTTTTTAAAACCCACTGTATCAGTAATATTCATTTTTGGGTATGTTGCAGATATGCAATGCGGGGATACAAAGGGCTAAGGCTGCTAATCACTCATCTTCCGAATTCCCATCGCTACTGCTAAGTCTGTGCGCATAGAATGCATTCCTATATTTAAAACATCTCCTCTGGAAATTAATGTTTTTAATTACACTTTTCTTTGTTCTCTTCTTAAACGATGTTTATTCAATTCCGACTATTAGTTCACACTCTCCCTATATTTATTTATTTATTTATTTATATATATATCTTGTTCAAATTTTCAATCGTTAATAAAATACTTATTATTCATCCTATCAAGTTGAAATAATTTTTTTTTAACTTGTACTGGATGACAATTGATGTTAATACAGATTTTTCAAATATTAATTCATTAATTAAATTGTAATTAATTAATTTTAGTTTTACATGGGAGGCAAAATGGCGACCATTGGTTATTGAAGCATTTAATGCATCTTCATATCTATAAGGGGGGTTACCATAGGGGGGACCCTGTTCTGTCGCCAAATGCCGACACGTTTGTCGCCGATATCTCTAATATTTTGCCAAATTCCCATAGACTTCCATTGTAAACCTACTTGCTTATAGAAAATCAACAAATTGAGATATTTTAATGCAACAAAACTAATATTTTCTTAAGGGATTATATTAAATTTTTCTTTGATGATCTAAGTAGGGATTGACTTTAAAAACAAAATTTTTATATTACTTGTTTTGTTTTTTTTCTTAGTTCTTAAAATATTTCTAAAATCTATGCTTAATTTAACATTTCATGCGTTAAAAGCTGGCGAACTGTGAGTCATATTTTAACATTTCATATAAAGTTAGGTGTTTATTTTAGAAATATTTTGAGAACTACGAGAAAAGGGATATTTTTTTAAGAAGATTACACAGAAAAAAAATGTGAAAATATTAATTTCTCGAGGAGGTATTTTAAATAAACGAGTGCATCAAATGCCCATAGACTTAACATTAGTGAGGGGAATTCGGGAGCTCAGTGACTAGCAGGCTTAACTGTAAATAAAAAAGCTCATGCAGGGGAACTGGCCCGTCCGCAATCTTTCTAATGAACTCTTTTATGGCAAAAACAATCTAAGTCCATTATTTGCATTAAAAGAGATCCGTGGCCAATGATATCAGGCTTGAAAGGCGCAGAAAGCTTTAAGTAAGCTTTTATTATAGCAAACCGCAAAGACATTTTACTACATTTCGGAGGGGATTAAAAGGAATTTAGAGATAACACCAGTTTGACCGGTTTAAAATTCTGAAATTCTGTTTTATCGCTTAAAATAATCTTTACGCATACTAATATCCTATTTTATAAGTTAAAAATTGATATCGAAAATTAAAGGATAATTTTGGATTTATAGAAAATAGAGCACGCCATACAGTGTAAACTGTAACAAAAATTTTCTGTCAATCAACTCTTTTTTATTATTGATTGTCACATATTTTTCTATTAAAATACCAAGAGATTTTTTATTTTATTTTTTTTTTTTAAGTGTTGATATCTCGATAATGTGCGTAATTTTATGTAACGAAATTTGTGGTTGAAAATTTTACATTTTACTTTGAATTGACGCCCCTTCACTAAAAATACATATTTTTTAACCCTTTATGTACTGAAATATGAATTCATGAAAATTTTATCCTCTAAAGCATTTTTCGTTCATTCTTTTGAAACTATATTAGAAGATTTACACAATCATTTAATAAATTTATAAAGGATTTTAGAAGGATTTAGAAGTATTAATCAAATTTGAATTTATGGGGATTTTTGCAATATTTATAATCCCACTCAAATCTTTTGTTTTAAATACTTTTCTTAGTATTTTGTAGAATTAGGAAATGTACAAATATAATGTTCTTACAACTGAAATGTAGAAATATTTCCGAATTAAAAATCCCTTCCTCCCCAACGCCAAGAAAGCTGAAAAGATGCAAAGGCAAAACAAATCATCCTTTTAAAAATATTTTTGTTTTATGTAACCAATAATTCTTTTGGAACACGATAAAGTAATTCATCTATCACTCATTCTAAACTGTATTACTACTAATCGATGTATTAAATGAATTTTATAACAAGTTATTTTAATGGTACTTATAAGTACAGTCAGTAGATAAAGGGTTATAGCGGCTACGTTATTCTCTTGCTTTTGAATTAAAAAAATGAAGACATTTGTTATATTGTTTTAAGTTACGTCTACGCTGCTTTTACGTATCCAACGCTTCACTTTTTTTTTCAGAAGCGCTGCCGAACATTAGCTGATGAGCCGTCCTTTTTAATATATCAGCTAGACAAAATAACGATTTTCTACTTTAATATAATCATAATAAATTAGTGTAAAGGGATTTTTATAAACACATTACTTTTCCTTGATAAAGAGTCCTTTTTAAAATTTGGGGTGTCGAAGTGGTGTTATTTTACATTTTAAACTAGTCGGATATGGCAATCCCAAAACATTCTTCTATCTCATACATGTTAATACTTCCTGAAAAATGCAGCATATAGCAACACCACCGGTTAGGTGATTTACACCAGAATCTAATCAGCAACAATTTATGTCAACTCCTAATTCAATTTGAAGTTTGATGAAAATCCGTGCATTAGTTTTTGAGACAGAGCCATTGCGGAAATCGTGAAAAGTTCTGCATAGCAGTGGCACCTGTTGGGCAGTTTACCCCAAAAACTTATCAGGATCGACTTATATGAGGGACTAACTGAATCTAAAGTTTAATGAAAATTCATGCATTAGTTCTTGGGATACAGCTAGTGCGGAAATCTTGAAAAACTCTGCATAGCAGTAGCACCTGTTGGGCAGTTTACCCCAAAAACTTATCAGGATCGATTTATATGAGGGACTAACCGAATATAAAGTTTGATGAAAATTTATGCATTAGTTCTTGAGATACAGCTAGTTCGGAAATCGTCAAAAACTCAGCCTAGGAGCGTCACTTGTTGGGCGATTTACACCAAAAACTAAATAGCACTAATATATCTCAGGAACTAACTAAATCAGAAGTTTGATGAAAATTCCGTGCATTAGTTCTTAAGATAGAGCTATTGCAATAATAATGAATAATGCAGCATAGCAGCGCCACTTATTGGGCGATTTACACCAAAAAGGTTATCAGCACCAAATTATACCAAGGAGTAACTGAATCTGAAGTTTTCTGAAAACCCGTGCTTCAGTTCTTGAGATATAGCTATTGTAGAAATCATGAATAATACAGCATAGCAGCGCCACCTCGATTTGCACCAAAAAGTAATCATCAACAATTTATATCAGGGACTAACGGAATCTAAAGTTTTATTAAATTCCGTTCATTAGTTCTTGAGATCGAGCGCCCACAAAATGCGTGTCACATACAGACACACAGACAGACATTTTGTAAAAACATGTTTTTCGATATCACTGACCCCTAAAACGTGTAAATCTGTCGAAAACCGGAATTCGAAAATTTTCATGAATCCAATACTTTCATCTTGTAAAGATAGAAGAAAGTAATAAATATCGCATTTGCGGCACTCTATAAAAATGCAGATATTGTAAACATGAAAAAAAAAAGTTAAGATAAATATTTTTGGTCAGAACTCCTCGTACGAGACAAATTTTTAACCAAATCGATGTAAAAATAAATGTTTTGTAGAAATTCACTCAGGTCGGGCTCGGGGCGATATTTTAACTTTTTCCCCGGCCGGAACGAACTTTTAGCTGTTGTACTTGGCCGGGTCGGTCTCGGACCAAACTTTTTAACCGGCCGGGCCAATATTTTTTTTTTTGTACGGGCTTGGCCGGGCTCGGTCCGAACTTTGAATTTTTGTATCGAGCCGAGCCTATTTTTTTTTCTATGAGTTGGTCCAGTGCTTTCTTCTTGTAAAGCTCGAAGAAAATAAAAAACAAATGGGGAGATAATGAACCTCATGCTAGTTTGATAGGGCAAGGCTCTGATTTTCCCTTCAGTAAGATATTGTTCTCAAAACAAAATTAAAAAGTTCTAAATACCTTCCGAAATAAAACTTGCTATGGGTTTTGTACCTTAATGCTCTCCGATTCACCGTGAGGTGCTGTATTTGGTTTCATCAACTTTACTGAGAAGTTGCCCGGTTGTGGTTTCAAATTCTATTTTGCGTTATCTCTCCACAATTGCTCACAAAGACAATTGCTCATAAATGTAGAGCTTAGAGGAAGAACATGTTATGATACATTTTCTCAAAAATTGTCTTATTTTACGGATGAAAGCGTTATAAGGGTATATCTCCATATCACTCACCCGCAAGAAAAGTCACACATCTCGGGAAAAGTAAATTTCACAGGAGAGGCAAAAGGAAAATTTGCATGACTTTATAGTCCAGGCAATAGAGACCGTATGGGGTCTCTACCTAGCAAAATTCATGGTAGTTCTGGAAAAAGGCTTACTATATGTTTTTTGGGTCGCTGAATCCGAATTTTTAACTTCCCACCAAAATTTTCCCCCGGCAACCCCCCCCCCCAAATTTTGGTAAAATACCCCCCAAAAAAGGTTTTTATTAAAAAAATCAATTTTTTTATTGTTTTAGGTAAAAAGTATCTAGAAATTCGGAAAGTAGACAAAATTTGCAACAAATTAGATACATGACATTATGACTTAGGATGAAGGGGAAGGGGGGATCTGCCTCGGAACATGCGCGCGGTGGTGCGTGAACTAACAAGGGAACCACTTTTGGTGTTGCTCGCACCTAGCATCGAGACCTGGTGCGTTTTGTAGCCTTATACATAAAAGTTAGAGAAACGAAAAACTTTCTCTGTTAAAATAATATTTTATGTACTTTTTTATACTTTTTATTTTTTATTATTACATATTTATTTGTTTATTTCACGCCAAAAGTGAGTTAAGTCGCCAAATAGGGCGCTACAATTTTTCCGCCCGCTCTATCCAAAGAGAAAATGTACACAAACATATTACTAGAATTATATCAGATTGCGATTTTTTTTTTTTTTTTTTATAATTGATAGCATAAGAAACAAATATTAGATTTTTATTTTATTTTTTTCTATGCAGACGATAAATATATAAGAAATAAATAAAATTCTATAAAAGCTTCGAAGATCATTGAAAACTATTTTTTAGTGAAATACAAAATAAGCAAACTATTTTCTTATCGAAAACAACGAATGAAATAAAGTTTCGAATGTTTAAAATGAAATGTTGCTGTATTAAATAGTCCTTCGGTAAAAGTAATCATAAAGTAAATTAATATTTTTACACAATTTAGAAAAATTACTGTGGGGAAATAGGTCGGACATTGCAATTCCTAGCTATTACAAATTCAGCTATGACATTTGGCTAGGGTTGCAGGAAAGCTCTACTTTTGAAAATAAACGCCAACTGTTTCCCCGCCAAAAATATGAATATACAGTTGCAATTTTTCAAAATCAAATTCGTGGGTTTTTGAAGGAATTTTCAAACTTTTTTCAATATTTTATACTCATTATTAACTAATTTTGATTTTTAAATGTTTTTCTTTAAAAAAAATCAATGTTAATAGTTCGATAAGTGGTCTCGAAAATTGCATTTTCAGAAAGTTATGCGGCTGTATAATCAAGAAATATTATTTTAACAGGAAAATTTTATCGATTCTCAAACTTCATAATATAGGGCTTTAAAATGCACCAGGTCTCAGTGCTGGGTGCGAGCAACACCAAAAGTGGTTCCCTTGTAAGTTGCGCAATTCTAATTAACCACTTACACGTTTACATTCGCAGTCCCATCTCCCCTCCGAACTTTCTCTATAAGGTTTACTTTAAGTTTTTTGGGTCTCTGAATCCGAATTTTTAACTTCCCCCCAAAATCCCCCCCCCCCGAAAACCCCCCAAATAGTTGTTTTTAACTTAAATTTCTTATTGTTTTAGGGGAAAATCATTACGAAATTCAGAAACTAGACAAAATTTGCAACAAATAATATACATAACATTATGACGTAGAATGAACGGGGAGGGGAGGGCTGCCCCTGAACATGCACTGCGGCGCTACGTGCACTAAGTTATGAAGTCCAGGCAATAGGGGTTTTTACCTGGAAAAATTAATACTAGTTCTGCAATTCGACTTACTTTATGTTTTTTGGGTCACTGAATCCGAATTTGTAACTTCCCACCAAACTTACACCCGGCAACCCCCCCAAAAATTGATTTTTTGAAAAAAATTGGTTTTTGAGAAAAGCGCGCGGGGAATGTTCCGAGGCAGCCCCCTCTCTCCCCGTTTATCCTACGTCATAATGTCATGTATCCTATTTGTTGTAAATTTTGTCTAGTTTCTGAATTTTGTAATGCTTTTCCTCTAAAACAATAAGAAATTTAAGTTAATAACAACTATTTTGGGGAGGGGTTGAGGGGGGGGGGGAAATTTTGGGGGTAAGTTTAAGATTCGGATTCAGCGACCCAAAAAACTTAAAGTACACCTTATAAGGAAAGTTCGGAGAGGAGATGGGAGGGCGAGTGTAAACGTGTGAGTGGTTAAGTGGAATTGCGCAACTTAGTCCACGCAGCACCGCGCGCATGTTCCGAGGCAGATCCCCCCTTCCCCTTCATCCTAAGTCATAATGTCATATATCCAATTTGTTGCAAATTTTCTCTACTTTCTTAATTTCTAGATACTTTTCCCCTAAAACAATAAAAAAATTGACTTTTTTAATAAAAACCATTTTGGGGGGGGGGGGCTTTTTACCAAAATTTGGGGGGTTGCCGGGGGAAATTTTGGTGGGAAGTTACAAATTCGGATTCAGCGACCCCAAAAACATAAAGTAAGCCGATTTCCAGAACCACCATTAATTTTGCTAGGTAAAGTTCCCTATTGCCTGGACTATTACTGTAACATGAGATTATAGCATTTAGCTCTGCAGGCAGCTATAAAAACGCGCATAAAAGCGTAAAACCCTTAAGATGTCACAGAACTCTTAAAGCTTCAAAATTTTCGAAATTTTATTTTATTTATTTATTCACTTATTATGTTAAACTCCTACCTTTTCTGAACATTTTGATATAATTGTTTCCTTGAAATTCCCATTAGAACAGAAGTTATGGTTTTTAGAATTATACCTACTCAATAGCTGAAGCGGCGTTTTCAAAACTTTGAAATCATTTTTCTCCAAATGACGTTTTTGGACATAACACGCAAGATATCTCAAAAACTTCTGAATAATTTTTCATGAAATTTTCAAAACGTATGTTTCATATTAGTCTTTATAAATTAAACCAAAAATTTAATTTTTACTGTTAAAAAAAATTTTTTTAGGTGATCACACTGTTCAAATTTTCAAAATTTTGTATTAGCTAAATACAACTTTGTATAAAACATATACAAATGCTTTAAATACAAATTTATTTTGGTTCAGGGTTATTGTTACAATAACAAGTATAATTAGGCACAAAAAATGTCATTCTAGTTGCAAAATTTATCTTGTAATCCTGCGCGTAAGCTGTTATACCAATTTTTTGCTCGACAAATATCTGACAGTTTGGAGCCCCTATAAATACTAATTTTGGATCTTGCAACTTTTTAAATACATGAAATGAAAGAACATCCTTAAATCTTTCATCCCAATAAAAATTGTGTTTTTAAATCATATACATTTTAAGATATTAAATGTTGAAAATGGTCTTTTTACCCGACTGAAAAGAAGGGTTATGTGTTTCATGCGTATCTGTGTATGTGGATTTCTTTATACCCTCGAAACATCCCAACGGCTGGATGGATTTTAATGAATGAGGTCTCTATCAATTCGTCTTAACGGCCCGATGGCTATAGGCTAGGTTTTGCTTTTATAAATTCAAAATGTCGGCCATAAAATACAAAATGGCGGTAGAGACGAAAAAAAATTTAACACACCCTATTGAGTGGCACATCATTGGATAGGTCTTTCAAAATGAAGACAATGTTTCATTGACTATTTTACAGTCAGAAGCTCCGTTAAAATATTATACAACCTGGAAGTTGTGTAGGTAGGACCTCTAGCTTTACTGCAACTCTAACCATGATAGACATCTATAGACCTCATCAAAACAGTGTTTATAGATAGGAACTAACAATTAAACACAACTTAAAAGTCATCAATAAAAGTAAATAAAAAAAATAGATAAGTAATGTAAACAAGTAATATAAAAAAATATTTTAAGTCAATTCCTACTTAGGTCAAGAAGAGAATTTTTTTTCTCCCATTCTTCTTTTCCTTTTGAGTGGCGCTTAAAAACGCCTTGATCAAGAAGAGGGCTCTCTCGGTCTTAAAATACCTTGATCAAGAAGAGGGCTCTCTCGATTATTGAAAATTAGTTAATTTAATTTAATTAATGAATTAATATTTGAAAAATCTGGATTAACATCAAGTGTCATCCACTACAAGTTTAAAAAATTTATTTGATCTTGATTGGATGAATATTATTTTATTAACGATTGAAAATTTGAACAAGATATATATATATATATATATAGCGAGAGTGTGAGCTAATAGTAGGAATTAAAAAAAATAGTTTCACATTGATGAGAAATAATTAATTAGTTCGCTTTTTACGCAGTCGGTTTTTTTTTTTTTATTTTATTTATTTATTTAATTGTTTATTATTTCTCATTTATTCCAATTTTAAGAGTCCCTTAAAAATGAAAACTTAGCAAAAGGTTTGGAAAATTTGGGTAATTTTACCTGCCCACACAACCCACTCCTCTTCTGTGGTCACAAATGGACATATAGCATAATAAAGTGATTTTCCGTATAACTATGCTTATTAAACTTTTTGCGTAGCAAGAAGAACCTATGACAGACCTATTAGTAGAATAAAACGCCAAATAAATTTTTGCGAGTGTCACTTTTCTTGCGGGTGAGCGATATGGTAATACTAAAACTCTACTCAGTATTGAAGATATGAGACAGTATCTTTTAATATTTAATATTTTTATATTTAATAATTTAAATAGGGAAAATAATTTCTAATATTAAATAAATTAATATTCTTTTCTAGGAGAGTTCGGTATCTCCTATTAACATTCAAAAATATTCTGTAAAAGAAGGAATTAAATAAATAACTAAAGTACAATAAAAAAAAGACTTTTACTTCAATTTTCTAGAATTCTAATTTTTGTTACATATTCTTCTTCCCTTCAGGCCTTCAAATGAGCCAAGTATAAGAATTGGAATAGATGTGTATCACAATAAATAACTTCAAACTTAAAATCCTTGAATAAAGATTTCAATTTAACCAGCATAATATTTTTAATTATTTAAACTTCTGAAACTAGTAGTAAATAGTATGGATCATTTACCAAACAGTAGAATGAAGCTCATTTAAAAAAATACATTGCTTTTAATTTACATCAATTTTGCTAAGGTAAGTTAAGTAATATACAATAATACTGTATTAGAAAAATTCATTATATTCCTCATTTTGCTTACTACAGTGCAACATGGTATAACAAAACAAAAGTTTTATTGCAGTAGGATGTTGTAATTAGTTTCTCAACTTACAATGGATGAATGTAAAAGATGAAAAAAAAATTCTTTCAAGTACTACAGAACTTGGAGAGAGCTTTTCGACATATAGGGGAAAGTAGCCGAATTTGGATTACTTATTTTCAGGTGTAACTCACTTAATTTTGGAATATATGCAAAAGATCATTACACAGGGTCAATCTATTCATCTACCAACTAAATAAATATTTAGATTAATTTCATTTTGAAAATTTTAAATTTTATTTTAATTTGAAAAATTTGTCAAAAGTGGTCCAAATTCAGCAACTGGTCGCCTAAGTTGGACCCCCTAGTCTCCTAAATTGAACCAAATAATATCAGGTTGTTTTAATGACTAGAGAATATAACTATTTTTATTAAAAGTAAAGTTTGCGATTAATGAAACAATCAAATAAAATAACAGCAATGAAATATAATTCAAATATCTGAAAATATAAGTAATTGTTTTAAATCAAATTGTATTCCAAATATAAATCAAAGTTATCAGTAATTAAGAATAGAAATTCTGGAACTAATTTCAGTTACTTGAATATCATGTAAGGAGTGATGCAAAGCTTATACATGAATTTTGTTTATTGTTTTTGTTTTCCAGCGCACACAACATGGAACCGTATATGGCAATCTGAACACTAAATCATTTCTGCTATTTTATTTTTCTTACAAATTAGGCAAAACCAATCATCACTGTCTAGATTTTTCTTTTTAGATTCTGAATTATCAGACTTTTTTTTTGCAACAGAAGTTTTCTTTACATTATGTTTGTAGTTCTTCTCTTCCATCATTTCCTTGCTAATTGCATTACACCTATTTTTTTAAACTCGATGTTCCAATTGCTTTTGTGCTGTGAAAGCTTCTTTTTTTTCATTTCAAGGTTTAGTTTATATCGTGATATTGTTAACACAACTGTTTTTTGACTCCCTCTGTACTTTAATTTAACTGAATTTAGCAAGGGAAATAACATTTCTAATTATTTTTTTTTTTGCTTTTGGGGAGGATTTGTACCTGCAGCCTTGTTGCAGATCAATTTCTTCACAACTTACTGACTGCTTTTTGTTTCCTATATATTTAACAGCTTTTGCTGTCACGGGTGTTTTTCTTCCAGACAGTTTGTTTATGTCTTTTTCAGCATTTTCATCAAGGTATGAGATTTTATGTGTTTTAATGGCAAAAAAGTATAATTCCACCCTCCAGAACTGTAAAAAGTCTTCCATCACAAATATCCTGCTGGGGGAATATGTTTGAATTCAACTTTGTAAATCAAATATGCCGTAGGGATAAAGAATTGAAAGAAAATAAATACAATTATATACAAGATAAAAGACATTGCAAACAAAATTTATTGCATAGACATATAAAAATATTTTATGTTTATATAGGCCTAAACTGTATAAAAAAATTAATCCAGATATACAAAAAAACCTTGCATGGAGATAGTAATCCATTATAAAATATAAAAAAAATTGTGAAAGCGTACCGTCCTCGAAATTCTTTACTTACTTTTCAAATTTATGATCGCATATCTAGTCCAATTTAAGCAACTTAAATTGGCCCAATTACGGCAACTGCGCCATTTTTTAAAACAGTTAATTTCAAGACTAAGAACAAAAACGAAATCAAACAAATCCGCGTGAAAAATGTGCGCAATAAACAGATGAATTCATATATGTATATGGAAACATAACAACTTATCTTAGTTTTAAAATATTCACTTACGTTTAGTAGGAAAAAATTAGATCAAAACAGCTAACTTTAGTTTTTTTTTTAATTGTGTGAAAACAGCACGTGGTAGGCGGCTGCTTCTTCTAATCATGAGTAACGTCATTCTGATGAGTAGGATTTCACGTAGATAGAGTCGCTTGCTGTAATTAACGGCAGAATGGCAACGGTCCAGTTAAAGCGGTGCACAGTAGTCCCAAATCGCGATCAAGTGGCCAAAATTCATTTCTGGCTTTCCTGGAGGTTGTATATCCTTCATTTTTAATTTTATAACATTCTAAATGACATTACATAGCGAATATAAACTAAATGTAATTGGGGTTCTAGGAGAGGGGATTTGGGGGGGGCGCAATAGAGGGGCCAGGTTTTTATTAAATTTAAATTTTCTTTGTTTACGGGATTTTTTTTACAGGAATGAGAATTTTTCACTTTTGATCATGGGGAATATTTTCCCTATTTCAAAACAAATCATCAAATTCAATACATGATGAAAATGTGAAATTTTAACCTCGTCCCTCCCTCCCTGAAAATGTACATGTTAAAAACTTATTGATTTTCTCTCTTTTTAATATTATTGCAAATTAACAGTAAAGAGTATAAGCAATCAGTAAAATACATAAAGAATCAATCAGCTGAATTTTGCCCCCCCCCCCCCAACACACCCTACATACACACACACACGTGAAATCTTCCCTTTTTTCATTTGTCTCTATACCAAAGAAATTTTAAAAATATCATTGCTATTTTTTAAGTTTTCAACATCTATTTACTATGAATTAATAATAAAATCATTAAATTCATTAATTAGATTACTTTCAAAGTTTTTGCCCCCCCCCCCCTTTCTTTTGTTTCTCTCTATTACACAGAGAATAATACGTTTGAAATTCCAATAAAAATGAAGAATCTGCCTTTGTTACTTTATTTTGGTAATATTAAATAAATAAATATATAAACCTCACTAATTTTCTAGTATATTTGAAATTTCCGCTTCTTCACCCCACCCCCCCTGTCCTCTCCGGTATAAAATTCTATCATCCCTAACAGTTTTAAAATTTTTACAAAAAAAAATCAAAACTATGTTTTAATATAAAACAATTTTATATCTTTTTATTGAAAAATAAAATAAAATCTGTTTTTTAAATAAACCTTCAAAAAAGTGGATTTACACATTTCAAGTAACTGCAACATTTCATCTCAAGGGTTGAGCGAATTTTTCATATATTTTTTTAATTTGTTAAAGTATTAAAGTATTCATTAAAATTTAAATGTGCATATAAATTAATACAATTAAATTAACATTCATATAATAAACTGAAAAAAATAAACGCAATAAAAAATTTACAATAGATTTATGTGAAAATACGTGAAAATTAAAGTAAAACTTAATAATAGTACTTAACCCGTTCGGGACCACGGTTGCATATATGCACCCTGAAAAAGAGCATAAAGAATTTGTTTTAGGCACCAGTAAAAAAAAAAAAAAAAAAAAAAAAAAAAAAAAAGTTAATTTAGTTTAGTTAAAATTTAGTTAAATTAAATAATTAGTTTCTTTAATTAGAGCATTTTTTTGATTGATTAAGTAAAGGTAACTATTTTTAAAAAAGTGGTGCCAACCGAATAAAATTTGCGTAAAAGCCTCCGGTCTCGAAGGGGTTAATAATAAAATTTATTTGTAAGTAGGTTAAATAAACTTTCCAAATAATCAGGAAATTTAAAACATTAAATGATGTTTCCCAGTTGATTGAATTTCCCAGATATGCATGTTGCTAGAATTTAGTATATATATATATATATATATATATATATATATATATATATATATATATATATATATATATATATATAACTGAACTTTAAATATGTACTTTTTAAAATAAGGTCAAGTTTTAATATTATTTTTTATGTAAACGAAAAAGGCAAGGGAAAAATTGTAAAAACAAATAAAAATAAAATATAAAAATAAAAATATATCGCCAACTCTTAACCCCCCTCCCCCCCAATCCCTCCGCTTATTAAAAAAATGAAATTGACAGTATTATGTTAATCAGAGTGTTGCATTATATAAACACTGACAATTTTGGGTCAGTGCGGAAATTAGATTGACTTTAAACCCGATTACTCATGTTCGGTTAATACTGGCAATATCCAATGTCCAAATTCAAACTGCTAGTTCTCAAAAAGTCGCAAAAAGTCGCAATAAGTCTCTTGGGATATGATTTTAGAAGGCTCATTCTACATTTTGTGCTATAAAAGTCTGAGGAACTCGGAAGGACTTTTTTAATATATCACTTTTTATGTACAAAAATGCCTTAAAACTATGTATTTTTTAAAAAATTCCTCTTTTTTTAATTTTTGAGTTTTTTGCAATCGAAAACTCAAATTAAATATCTAATTTAATGTTGTTTCAGAGAAGTTCAAAGACAAAAGCGAGAAACAATCTGAAATGGTCTTAGTTAGGGTGTGAATGCAGCGAATTTGCCTGAAATTCACGCAACAGCAAAAAACGCTAGAAACTCCTAAATTCACATAAGCAATGCTAATTCATGTGTGCTGATAAAAGCAAAATATAACAGAATATAAATCTTCAGATATTTCTAAATACTGTAGAATAGATTTCATTTCGAAATACGAAACTTCGATTTTCTGATTTTTGGCCACATAATCGCGATTTGGGACCACTGTGCGGCGGTCCAAATATGGCTACTCTGCCCTACATATTTTTAGAATGCTAGTCTTTCAAAATTAGCATTAAGATATGTATGCTGGATGCTCGTATAAATAATTACAAATTTGTTTATTTACTTAGTTGCACAGTAGGGTCTTTAAAATAATGCATTTTTATATGAAAAATAAAGAATTTTTTAGGTAGTTTATTTTGAAATTTGTCATATATTGTTATCTTAAAAATCACAAGATTGTACAAGTTTTTAATATTGTCCTAATAAAAATTTAATTGGATTTCTTTAAGTTCATGATCTCAATTCTAACTTTAAAGTACATATAAATCAGCTTTAACTTCATTATTCTTTTTCAGTACCTAACAACGTAAGGTTATTGAGTCGTTTATCACATATAATGCTAAATTTTTAGTTTTACTTTCAAAAAATAAAATTTTATGTTATCCTTAGTTTTGTTTAAAAATATTTATCCCTTCAGAGTGAATAGGTTTTTTTTTCTAAATAATATAAACTACAGACATTGTATTTTCTCTTTATTAAATTACCTCATCTAATATTCCACCACTTTTGTCATAAATAGTGGTTACAGAACTTCTGCAGCGTCCCACTTTTGATAAAATGCTTTTTACATTGCTTCTTTTTCATGCATAGTTAAACATTTTCATGCGGTTTCAAAAAAAGTCGACGTTTCTCAGGAGCACCACAGACACCTCAACTCAATTCTGCTATGGTTTTATTTCTAAGGAAAACTTTGTTTTTATTGTTGTTTACGAGAAATCTTGTGACATTTACTGACTTCCTGGGCGAAACTGCAAACAAGATTTTAAAATCATTTTGAAGTCAAGATTTCTTTCCAACATTTCTCAGGGGAGATGGCAACGATGCCATCCCAGAAGTGTTTTCATTCTTTCCTCATGTATTCTTTATTTTGACACTAACACAACATGTTGACTCAAAAAATGAGTGACTTTTCTGTCTTCCTCTATGATAAAATTCTTTCTACCCGGGTTGTGCATCATGAAATTTAAAGTATGGAACTACTTTATGTTACCGAAAAAAATATACACTTTTTATGAAATATTCAGTGTAAAAAAAAAATATGTTTAATTCATTGTTTATGCCTATGTTCTTAGATACTGCGAATAACTCGGATTTATGTTTTATTTCGAATCCAGTTATTCTATCTACTATGTGGTATTTGGAATAAAACAAAAATCAATTAATCTATTCAACTTTTTATTAAATTTTTTCTTCATACAAATGTTTTATGATATCTAGATAATACCACTGACTAAACTGCAATTAACTTTATCCGTTTAAGAAATGTAAAACTGTGAAAAAATACACCTTCACCAGAATTTTCGAAAAAATAGATAAAACAGAAAGAAAACGTGCGACTTCCTTGAGTTTTATCTAAAAATTAGAAAAAGCGGAAATTCAAATTTTAATTATCTATGAAATACTTCAAAGCACTTAGCATGTATATTCAAGTTGTATTTTTTTAAAGAGTCAAAAATTATACTTTAGAAATTATTTCTAGATATAAAAAATTGCGAGTGGCAACGAAAAAATTTCAATTAGTTGAAACAAGCATTCCAGTTTTTTTTTTTTTTTTTATCTAACTTTTTTATCCAAACATTTATTTTTATCAAAAAAAAAAAAAAAAAAGAGTAAATAAACGACTTATTAAAAAGCAATTTAACAAATTACAACGACCATTTGGAAAATGATTTTTTCAAAGACTAAAATTTAAGACAAAAAATCGCACGGAGTTGATCCTACATTACGTACGCCATGGATTAAACGATAACATTCCTGGACCCATCATGAACAAATTTTAAAAGAAATTTCAGTTTTACAATTTTCGGTACTGTAAATGTTTAAACTTCTACGGAGCTGGTCATACATTACGTACGCCATGAATTAAAGATTAATAGTGTTATTACACGTAAAAATTGCAAGCAAGAAAAATTGCCTGCGACTCGTCAGATTTCCTATGAAACTTACGTAATAGCCAAGCATTTCATTGGCTGTTAGGGAAAAGGCTTTTCTATCATCAGATTTCCAAAAAATCTCACGACCAATTTTAAATAAAATTTCATTCTTAAACATCTAAACATCCGACAATATTACTTTTTATACCGTCGGATAGAGAACAAAATGTACTTTTAAATACAATTTGTTTGAATGCTGTATCTCAATTTGTTTTGTGATTAATTAATTTTTTTTTTGTAGTTTTTAGCTCACAGGCTATCAAAGCCTGAGAGCTAATGTGCCCGCCCGCTCTCTATGTATGTATGTATGTATGTATGTACGTACGTACGTATGTACGTAACGCGATAACTCTTGATAGAAACATCCGATTTGCTTCAAAATTTTTTCCTAGGTTCATTGTGATAAGGCGCTTCCCTGATTAGTTTTGGGAGTTCATTGGTTAAGGATAAAGGGGGAAAAACGGGGTTAGTCCAACCTCTTAATTCAGATAAATGGTTTTTTCATGCAGAATGATTCGATTTTCTCCGAATTTGGTATACCGGTTTATTAGGTTAAGGCGCTTCCCTGATTAGTTTTGGGAGTTCATTGGTTAAGGATAAAGGGGGAAAAACGGGGTTAGTCCAAGCCCTTAATTCAGATAAATGGGTTTTCATGCAGAATGATTTGATTTTCTCCGAATTTGGTATACCGGTTTATTATGTTAAGGAACTTCCCTGATTAGATTTGGAGGTTCATTGGTTAAGGATAAAGGGGGAAAAGGAGGGTTAGTCCACCCCCTTAATTCAGATAATTGGGTTTTTCATGCAGAATCATTCGATTTGCCCCGAATTTGGTATACCGGTTTATTATGTTAAGGAACTTCCCTCATTAGTTTTGGAGGTTCATTGGTTAAGGATAAAGGGGGGAAAAGGGGAGTTAGTCCACCCCCTTAATTCAGATAATTGGGTTTTTCATGCAGAATCATTCGATTTGCCCCGAATTTGATATACCGGTTTATTATGTTACGGAACTTCCCTGATTAGTTTTGGAGGTTCATTGGTTATGGATAAAGGGGGAAAAGGAGGGTTAGTCCACCCCTTAATTCAGATAATTGGGTTTTTCATGCAGAATCATTCGATTTGCCCCGAATTTGGTATACCGGTTTATTATGTTAAGGAACTTCCCTGATTAGTTTTGGAGGTTCATTGGTTAAGGATAAAGGGGGAAAAGGGGGGGGGGGTTAGTCCACCCCCTTAATTCAGATAATTGGGTTTTTCATGCAGAATCATTCGATTTGCCCCGAATTTGGTATACCGGTTTATTATGTTAAGGAACTTCCCTGATTAGTTTTGGGAGTTCATTGGTTAAGGATAAAGGGGGGAAAACGGGGTTAGTGCACCCCCCTTAATTCAGATAAATGGGTTTTTCATGCAGAATCATTCGATTTGCCCCGAATTCGGTATACCGGTTTATTATGTTAAGGAACTTCCCTGATTAGTTTTGGAGGTTCATTGGTTAAGGATAAATTAGGAAAAGGAGGGTTAGTTCACCCCCTTAATTCAGATAATTGGGTTGTTCATGCAGAATAATTCGATTTGCCACGAATTTGGTATACCGGTTTATTATGTTAAGAAACTTCCCTGATTAGTTTTGGAGGTTCATTGGTTAAGGATACAGGGGGAAAAGGGGGAAAAGGGGGGTTAGTCCACCTCCTTAATTCAGATAATTGGGTTTTTCATGCAGAATCATTCGATTTGACCCAAATTTGGTATACCGGTTTATTATGTTAAGTAACTTCCCTGATTAGTTTTGGGAGTTCATTGGTTAAGGATAAAGGGGGGGGGGAAACGGGGTTAGTCCACACCCTTAATTCAGATAATTGGGTTTTTCATGCAGAATCATTCGATTTGCCCCGAATTTGGTATTCCGGTTTATTAAGTTAAGGAACTTCCCTGATGAGTTTTGGGAGTTCATTGGTTAAGGATAAAGGGGGAAAGGGGGGGTTAGTCCACCCCCTTAATTCAGATAATTGGGTTTTTCATGCAGAATCATTCGATTTGCCCCGAATTTGGTATACCGGTTTATTGGGTTAAGGAACTTCCCTGATTAGTTTTGGGAGTTCATTGGTTAAGGATAAAGGGGGGAAAACGGGGTTAGTCCACCCCCCCCCTTAATTCAGATAAATGGGTTTTTCATGCAGAATCATTCGATTTGCTCCATATTTGGTATACCGGTTTATTATGTTAAGGAACTTCCCTGATTAGTTTTGGGGGTTCATTGGTTAAGGATAAAGGGGGAAAAGGGGGGTTAGTGCACCCCTTTTTATTCAGATAAATGGGTTTTTCATGCAGAATGATTCGATTTACTCCGAATTTGGTATACCGGTTTATTATGTTAAGGAACTTCCCTGATTAGTTTTGTGGGTTCATTGGTTAAGGATAAAGGGGGAAGGGTGGCTAGTCCCCCCCCCCATTAATTTATATAAACGGTTTTTTCATGCAGAATTATTGGCTTTGCTCCAAATTTGGTATACCTGTTTATTATGTTAAGGAGCTTCCCTGATTAGATTTGGAGGTTCACTGGTTAAGTATAAAGGGTGAAACGGGGGCTAATTCCCCTTCACTTATTTTTTTGAGGGGCATTATTCTTTAAAATAAGAGTATGATATACAATTAGTGTGAATAGCCTGTGAGCTCAATGCCATCAGTTTAGGCTGGGCATTTTTCTTTTTTATTATTACTTTTTTGTCATAGTGGCAACGCAACACTCTGTTGTCCATCGTTGTTGAAACCAAAGGGAAATACAGATTACTGATATACCAATCAGATAACGAATAAATTGCGGATTAAACCAATGAAAACGTTCAGATATGCTTTTGATTTCCTACCCTGACGAGAACAATAACCATTTTTCCAAATGGTTAAAAAAAAACAATTACTTCAAATAATGATGCGTTTTCGCACCATCAGCAGAAAATGGATTAATATCTCTCTTACAAAACTGAAAACATTCAAAATGCAGTACAAAATAATATAATCGGGAAAAAAATGAACAATAACTTTTCATCAGCAATATAGTATTCAGATATTTGCTTGTGCTTTTCAAAACAAATTTCTATTACTACAATTAATTTTACAATGATTTCTCAGAATAACCTACAAAATTTTAAAAAGATTGAGAAGAATGTTATCAAACAACTCGTCGCAAATGGTCTCACCAAACCTTAATTTGAAACGTTTTCAATAAAAAGAAGTTATATATCACGTGAAAGCTATGTGAAAATCTATCACTATTCATAATCATTTCAAATTCCTTGGAGTATGGTACAGTACATGAAAACTGCTTTGAGACCAACATATATTTGTAGGATATGAGAGGCTATATAGCTACTTCTCCATGAATATTCCAAAAGTCGATTAATATCTGCTTTTGATTACTGGCTTGAGCAATCGATTAATTGAGTTTATTATTTGGAAAGGTTTTGGAACAAGCTTCTGACATAATACACTCAAATTTCGTAGAGAAAAAAAGATTGCTTAAGGAGTCGGGTGCATTTTAAACTCAAATTACCTGTAAAAGGAATTTGCAGTTACCCGACATCTAATTATCTTTTTGATATGAAATTTTAAACACGCATAAAAAGAGATATATTCTAAGAGAAAGAGGTGATGTTTTGAAAGAAGGTCTAGATGCATATAAAGTGTTTTAATTTAATTTCCAATTTAATGATCTTTAGTAAATAAATTCAACTTATACGCTTTGCGCGCGTGATTTCTCATAATTGAATTGTCACAGTGAGCGAAAAAAAAACTAGTCGGATGTACCAATCCCAAAACTTTCTTCTATCTCATACATGTTAATACTTCACAATTCGCTATCACACTGCCAAAATTAAATGGCAATCTACGCATCTCATGAAGATTCTAAAGATATGAAATTCCGTGCATTAGTTCTTGAGATATGACTATCGCTGAAATCGTCTAAATCCAGCAAAATACTGCCTAGAAGCGCCACCTATTGGGTGATTTATACCAAATCCTAATCGGTAACAATTTATGTCAACGTCTGACTGAATCTGAAGTTTGGAGAAAATCCGTGCATTAGTTTTTGAGATAGAGCTATTGCGAAAATCCTGAAAATTCCTGCATAGCAGCGCCACCTATTGGGTGATTAACACCAAAACCTAATTAACAACAACTTGTGTCAACATTCAACTAAATCTGAAGTTAGATGAAAATTCGTCCATTAGTTCTATGGGTACTATTGAGGAAATCGTGAAAAAGGCAGCACAGAAGCGCCACCTGTTGGGCGATTTACACCAACACATAATCAGTAGCAAGTCATATCAAGGACTAACTGAATCTGAAGTTTGATGAAAATCCATGCATTAGTTCTTAAGATAGAGCTATTGGGGAAATCGTGTAAATCCTGCAAAATTCATCCTAACAGCGCCACCTATTGGGCGATTTACACCAAAACGTAATCAGCATCAATTCATATCAAGGACTAACTAAATCTGAAGTTTGATCAAAATCCGTGCATTAGTTCTTGAGATAGAGGTATTGCGAAAATCGTGAAAAATGCAGCATAGCAGCGCCACGTGTTGAGCGATTTACACCAAAAACTAATCAGCATCCACTTGTATTAGGGACTAACTGAATATGAATTTTTATTAAATTCCGTGCATTAGTTCTTGAGATAGAGCGCCCACAAAATTTGTGTCACATACACACAGACAGACAGACAGACTCACAGAACCACAGACAGACATTTTGTAAAAACATGTTTTTTGGAATCTCTGACCCCTAAAACGTGTAAATTCGTCAAAAACCGGAATTCGAAAATTTTCGTGAATCCAATACTTTCTTCTTGTAAAGATAGAAGAAAGTAAATAAAAAAGAAAAGTGCCCAGCTAAACTGATGGCATTGAGCTCACAGACTATTCACACTAATTGTATATTATACTCTTATTTTAAAGAATAATGCCACTCAAAAAAATAAGTGAAGGGGAATTAGCCCCCGTTTCCCCCTTTATACTTAACCAGTGAACCTCCAAATCTAATCAGGAAAGCTCCTTATCATAATAAACCGGTATACCAAATTTGGAGCAAATCGAATAATCTTGCAAAAAAAAAAAAAACATTTATCTAAATTAAGGTGGTGGACTAACCCTTTATCCTTAACCAATGAATCGCCAAAACGAATCAGGGAAGCTCCTTAACATAATAAACCGGTATACCAACTTCGGAGCAAATCGAATCATTCTGCATGAAAAACCCATTTATCTAAATTAAGAAGGGCGGGCTAACCTCCCTTTTCCCCCTTTACCCTTAACCAATGAACCCCAAAACTAATCAGGGAAGTTCCTTAACATAATAAACCGGTATACCAAATTCGGAGCAAATCGAATCATTCTGCATGAAAAACACATTTATCTGAATTAAGGGGGGGTGGACTAACCCCGATTTTCCCCTTTTATCCTTAACCAATGAACCCCCAAAACTAATCAGGGAAGTTCCTTAACTTAATAAACCGGTATACCAAATTCGGAGCAAATCGAATCATTCTGCATGAAAAACCCATTTATCTAAATTAAGGGGGAGTGGACTAACCCCATTTTTCCCCCTTTATCCTTAACCAATGAACTCCCAAAACTAATCAGGGAAGTTCCTTAACATAATAAACCGGTATACCAAATTCGGAGCAAATCGAATGATTCTGCATGAAAAACCCATTTATCTGAATTAAGGGGATTGACTAACCCCCTTTTCCCCCTTTATCCTTAACCAATGAACTCCCAAAACTAATCAGGGAAGTTCCTTAACATAATAAACCGGTATACCAAATTCGGAGCAAATCGAATCATTCTGCATGAAAAACCCATTTATCTGAATTAAGGGGGGTGGACTAACCCCGTTTTTCCCCCTTTACCCTTAACCAATGAACCCCCAAAACTAATCAGGGAAGTTCCTTAACATAATAAACCGCTATAGCAAATTCGGAGCAAATCGAATCATTCTGCATGAAAAACACATTTATCTGAATTAAGGAGGGTGGACTAACCCCGTTTTTCCCTCTTTATCCTTAACCAATGAACTCCCAAAACTAATCAGGGAAGTTCCTTAACATAATAAACCGGTATACCAAATTCGGAGCAAATCGAATCATTCTGCATGAAAAACCCATTTAACTGAATTAAGGGGGTGGGGTGTGGACTAACCCCGTTTTCCCCCCTTTATCCTTAACCAATGAACTCCCAAAACTAATCAGGGAAGTTCCTTAACATAATAAACCGGTATACCAAATTCGGAGCAAATCGAATGATTCTGCATGAAAAACCCATTTATCTGAATTAAGGGGGTGGACTAACCCCCCTTTTCCCCCTTTATCCTTAACCAATGAACCCCCAAAACTAATCAGGGAAGTTCCTTAACATAATAAACCGGTATACCAAATTCGGAGCAAATTGAATGATTCTGCATGAAAAACCCATTTATCTGAATTAAGGGGGGTGGACTAACCCCGTTTTTCCCCCTTTACCCTTAACCAATGAACCCCCAAAACTAATCAGGGAAGTTCCTTAACATAATAAACCGCTATACCAAATTCGGAGCAAATCGAATCATTCTGCATGAAAAACACATTTATCGGAATTAAGGGGTGTGGACTAACCCCGTTTTTCCCTCTTTATCCTTAACCAATGAACTCCCAAAACCAATCAGGGAAGTTCCTTAACATAATAAACCGGTATACCAAATTCGGAGCAAATCGAATCATTCTGCATGAAAAACCCATTTAACTGAATTAAGGGGGTAGTGTGTGGACTAACCCCGTTTTTCCCCCTTTATCCTTAACCAATGAACTCCCAAAACTAATCAGGGAAGCGCCTTATCACAGTGAACCTAGGAAAAAATTTTGAAGCAAATCGGATGTTTCTATCAAGAGTTATCACGTTACGTACATGCGTACGTACGTACATACATACATACATACATACATACAGAACGGGCGGGCACATTAGCTCTCAGGCTTTGATAGCCTGTGAGCTAAAAAGCAATTTAACAAATTACAACGACCATTTGGAAAATGATTTTTTCAAAGACTAAAATTTAAGACATAAAAAATCGCACGGAGTTTATCATACATTACGTACGCCATGAATTAAACATTAACATTCCTGGTCCCACCATGAACAAATTTTAAAAGACATTTCAGTTTTACAATTTTCGGTACTGTAAATTTTTAATCTTCTATGGAGCTGGTCCTACATTACGTACGCCATGGATTAAACATTAATAATCCTGGACCAATTTTAAATGAAATTTCATTTTTAAACTTCTAAACATCCCACAATATTACTTTTTATTGCATCGTATAGAGAAAAAAAATGCACTTTTAAATGCAATTTGTTTGAAAGCTGTATCTCAATTTGTTTCTGAGTTATTAATTAATTTATTTTTTGTAGTTTTTATTACTTTTTTGTCATAGTGGCAACAGAAGTATCCATCTCTGTTGAAAGTAAAGGGAAAATACAGATTACTGTATAGACCAATCAGAAAACGAATAAAATGCGGATTCAACTAATAAAACGCTTCAGATATGTTTTTGATTTCCTACTCTGAACGAGAATAATAACCATTTTTCCAAATGGTTAAAAAAATCATTAAAGATGAAATATTACGTATGTATTTAAAATGAGCTATTATGGAAAAATATAATGATTAGTTCTTTAACCCTCTGAGCGGTTTGAACGTATTTTTCCGTTTCCCAAAAATAACTTAAATCCGTTGTAGAAAAAACATATTTTAAACAGAATTGTATTTTAACATGTAATATCAAATAAAAGTGTTATGAAGTGTATTTTAGAAACAAACAAGGAAAGAAAATTTAAATTAAGATTATTTTTATAATCAAATTTATGAAAATGCAGGAAGGCCCTCAAGATGCTCGGAGGATTAAAAAAATAAATTTAAAAAGGTGAAAATTTTTATTTTGTTTCATCTAAAAATAGTCACGATTTCTAAATTTCTTATTTGAAGAACATAATAGTAGATCATTTTGAGCATCTGTAAGGTTTATACCTTCATTCAAAATTTCATGAAATTCTAACCACTCATTTTCTATAAATCATTCGCACAATGACCAGAATCACAGTTTTGGGAAAATTGACTTTAACCCTTTATGTACTGAATTATGAATTCATGAAAATTTTATATTCTAAAGCATTTTTCGTGAATTTTCGAAACTACATTAGAAGGTTTACATAATCATTTAACCCTTAAATGCCGGGTGTTGCTTTTCGGCAACATACCTAATTTAGGCTCTAAAATACTATTAGAATAATATTGAAGCTATAATGCCTAATGTTGCCAATAAAATACATTATGAAAATATTATTAAATCGATTTTCTACATGTAGATGGCAACACTTGTGCTGTTTAAGAATAAAGATAGATTTATTTCTTCAATTGTTGCTACTTGTTCTTTTTGTTTTGTTTGGAAGCTTGCGAAATACCCTATTTTGTTCTGCAGTGAGCAAGTAAAATTTATTTCTTATTATGGTTCCTAAAATTCTTGTGTGTTTAATATTATAGAATTTCATCAAGGAACATTATTTTTTCAATTAAACACCAGTATTGCCGATTAGTAACAAACTGTTTTTTAGCCGTAAACCATACTTAAAACAAAATATGATTTTTTTTAAGTATTTTTCCCATGATTTATTTAAAAATGAAAGCCGAAAAAACATTATTGCAATGATTTTTGAAAAATCAGGCATTTAAGGGTTAATGAAGGATTTTAGAAAGATTTTAGAAATATTGAAGAATTTAGAAGGATTAATTAAATTTGAATTTATTGGGATTTTGTGCAATATTTATAACCCCACTCAAATCTTTTATTTTAAATATTTTTCTTAGTATTTTGCAAAATTAGGAAATGTACAAATATAATGTTCTTACAATAGAAAGATGGAAATATTTCAGAATTGAAAAATTCCCCCCCCCCTCCCCCAACGCCAAGAAAGCTGAAAAGATGCAAAGGCAAAAGAAATCACCCTTTTAAAAATATTTTTGTTTTGAGTAACCCATAATGCTTTTGGAACAAGATAAAGTAATGCATCTATAACTCATTCTAAACTGTATTAATACTAATCGATGTATTAAATGAATTTTATAACAAATTATTTTAATGGTACTTATAAGTACCGTCAGTAGATAAAGGGTTAAAGTTAAAATTACCCCTTGATCACATAAAAAGAGCATAAATTAATTTGGACATCACTTTCTTTATAAAAAGATTTTTGCATGGGTTTTCTTTTGAAATGTCCTAAAGAATCAAATTTTAATATAAGCTATTTAAAAAAATATAAAAAATCTGCCACTCTTTAAAAGGAACTGATCATTTAGTAAAAAAAAAATGCTGTTAATTAAAAAATAATTTAAAAATGTATCAGCAAATAATCTCAAAGATTCTGATGTGAATATCCCTCACTGGTCAACTAGTATTTAATTAAATATATAGTCTACAAATTTTACAACGTTCAAACGCACAAATACGCACGACACCATGACATCAAAACCACATACAACCGTTTCAAGGATTCTTGGATTACCTTTCCCAGTGCGAAAAAAAAAATTAAAACTTAAAAACTCAGAATCTTTGAGATTATTTTCTGATACGGTTTTTCATTATTTTTTAATTAACAGTATTTTCTTTAATTGAATGGTCAGTACCTTTTAAAAAGTAGCAGCATTTTTTTTTAAACTCGCACAAAGTAATTGCTTTATATTTCATGTGAAACTATTTTTTATATTACATACCTATTTTTTTTTTATTTACTTGTATTGGTGACTTTTAAGTTGTGTTTAATTGCTAGTTCCTATCTATAACCACTGTTTTGATGAGGCCTATAGATGTATGAAGGTTAGAATTGCAGGAAAGCTAGAGATCCTACCTACACAGCTTCCAGGTTGTTTAATATTTAAACGGAGCTTTTGACTGTAAAATAGTCAATGAAACATCGTCTTCATTTTGAAAAACCTATCCAATGATTTGCCAGACAATAGGGTGCGTAGTTTTTTTTCGTCTCTACTACCATTTTTTATTTTACGGCCGCCATTTTGAATTTATAAAAACAAAACCCAGCCTATAACCATCAGACGGTTAAGTCGAATCGATAGAGACTTCATTCATTAAAATCCATCCAGCTGTTGGGATGTTTCGAGGATATAAAGAAATCCGCTTACCCAGATACGCCTGAAATATATAACCCTTCTTGGCAGTCGGGTAAAAACTATTTCTTTGAAACTTGACTGCAGCTTTTTTTCCCCAAAATTTGACTTTATTCTTAAAAATATTTCTTAACTTTCAGAAAATATTTTATACCTTCGTTTGCTAAAAGTAATTTTAAAATAATTTATGGCGGAATCAGGAATATAATAAACAGAGTAATCCGGTGACCAGCTATATTTTAAAATTTCTAAATAAAAGTAATAGCTAATATCGCATTAACCCGTCATCGGCCGCGTCCGTTTGAATGACGCCACTGGCCGCATGTGAGCATTTCTCTTACGCCACTCTCTTGCCTCTACCATTGTATGAGCAGTGAATGTAATAAAAATAGTTATAAAATATCTCTTTAGGTGAAGTACAGTGTAAATTATATTTAAAGATGTTGGAAAACGTCACAGTGTAAGTAATTTTATGTCAAACATCTCTTCGCTTGTGAAATGACGATTTCCTCGTGATACGTGCAACGCGTTTCTTTTAGTTGTGAAATATGTTCCAAGATGGCGACACTTCCTTGAGCCATCGTAGCGTAAGGTCACAAACTAAAGAAGGATTGTGTAAAAGACTTGTGTTTCGAAAAGGCGTCAACAGATCGCAGCACCACAGAAATTTCCTGATAAACTGATTTTAAATAGAACCTTTTTGCTTATTAAGCAGACTGTATTGTTTCAAGTTTTTTTTACTCTGTTTTAACTCTTGTGGGCCCCTATTACTTCTTACTTCTAGGCCCGACATCGTGAGGCCAAGACGCACGGTTTTCTTAGTGCGTTAACTCTTTATTCAATGGAAGACTTGCGTCTCCTACTGGATTTTAATGTTATTACTTCTATAGTACCCACATTTAACCCTTTTATTTTATCCTTTTTTTTAGTGTGTCTGTGTTCGTCCATGTAACCTAGACATCGTCGTGCATTAAATAGTTTTTTCTCTACGAGTGCATTCCCATCATTCTAAGAAGATATTTTTCACATCCACTCAATAAATAAAATATATAGTTTGTTTTCACATGAAGTAAACCAGCATATGTCTGCTTTACCAGAAAGGTAAGAAAATAAATTTCTATCTTTCATTATTAATGAAAAAACTTTTGGTATAACTATTTATATTTATACTGGGTCTTTAGCTTCACGCTAATCGCGAACTCACCCCTTCTAGATATTTTAATAAAAGAAAAGCAAGAGAACTCGAGATCATGGGAATCTGAAGATCACTTCTAAATTAAATACACGATTTTTAAGCCTAGCCTGAGAGAAATACTCACAACGCGAACCAAACGACGTGACGGATAAAATAAAAGTTGTAATCAACATTAAATTAATATATATTCAATCTAAATTCTTAAATTTCATACTTATCTGCAAAACTTTTATGATATTTCTGATAACCCGCCGTCATGAATACGTTCAGAAATACTAGTCTAACCCATAAGTTAAAACGGTTCTGACGATTATTTTCAATACTAAAATCCCGTTAAATTGTTAATGGAAATTTCAGCAACTAATTAATTTTTTTGAAAAATGAACAATAAACTTTCCATTATCTACATAGCTAATGCATTCAAATATTTTTTGCGACCTTCAAAAAATTTTAGATTTAACTATCATTTTACAGTTATTCGTCAAGCAGCCTGTAAGAAATTTGAAAACGTTCGGGAAATTTTAAGAATATTAGCATAACAATGCAAAACAATGTTATAACAATATAAGGAACGTTTAATAAGATTTAAAATCGACCATAAAATGCAGCAACGATTGTGCAGGTATTAATATGTAAGATAAAGAAGGGAAAATACATTTTTTAACTCTGAAAATGTTCAAATTTTCTGATGAGATAATAAAATTTAATAATGAATAATGGCAATAGGAGTGATTGCGAATTTTCATTCTTCAAAAATTCTCACGCATAATTAATATTTTTTTACAGGTTTTATTCTTTGGTTTTTATATTCTGAAGAGTTTTTATTAACAAATCATTGTGAGGAAATAAAATTATTGAAGAAGGAAGAAAGTTTTAAGTCAAAATTCAAGTACTAACTAAACAAAAGTTTCTTTTTGTAATCTGATTTCTTTTCTCAACTTCGCTTCTTAACCTTACTCCATAAGTTTGCTCTAAACTTATGAGATCTACCAATCCGTTTCAAAAACTGTTCAGAAAGGATGAAGCTCTCTCCTTCAAGTTAAATAACAATGTTTTAAGAATGTTTTTTTTATTATTATTTATTTATTTTTTTTTTTTTTTTGTTAAAAGTACTGTAAATGCATTAGAAAAAAAATAAAAAAAATTGTACAAGTTTTATTGTAAATTATCAAAACTGTTTTTTAATAATTGCTATCATTTGTACGAAGTTTCCGTCTGGCAAATTCCTCCATCTTTAAATCAAAATACTTCAAAATAAAATATGACGACATTTTTAAGAATAAAAAATACGCTAGAGGTTTTAGTATAAAATGACGCAAAGAGCCTGTAAATAATATTATTAGACCAAAAGTTACAACTCTTTTTACTCGTATCTTGTACTTTCTGCTAAGAATGACTAGTAACTATTTAAAAACAGGTTACGCAACTTAAAATCCTCTCAAACATTTTATTACTTTACTTGGCCAATATACTGCATAATTAAATATGGATCGTAAGGATCTCTAGTCAGGTTTTAATAAAGTTAATCAACATTAAATTTAACGTAAACTAATTAAGTTAAAAGAATTACCGTTTTGTGTTATTTCATAAAAATCTCAACGTATGAGATGAATTAGTTAAGGAAACTAATTCCTACCTGAATTAACAATAACATTAAATTAACGAAGCAATATTAAGTCTTGAAAATTATGTACGTAAAACACAAGATGCAAGCATAAAGGAAGAGGAAAAAAATTAAATTAAATATTTACAACTTATTTTCAATTAAATATGTTTAAAGATAACTCCACATCAAAATTAATTAAAAACCTTAAATCTATTTTCTAAGATTTCATTAGTCCAATTAATTATATAGTGATTTCGTTTAAATTCTTTTCATAACTTAATGTTACATAATTTATTACTTTCATAGTTAAACAATTCATTATTAGCTCCGAGTATTAATTCAGTTATTTTTATAATAACAAATAAACCCTTACCAAGCTTTTACTATTCTTAGAATTAATTTATTCTCCTGGATTATTTTACTATAAGCATACATGATTTTAATGAGTAATATACCGTAATATATCGAGAAGGCTACTCTGTATGTCAATTAAAACAATTTTACGCAATTTTACTTGAACAAAACAATTAAATAATATCTGCTACACATTGAGGGCTGTGATGTTCATTTCAATGTCTTATTCAAGTCACCCTCGTTAGGTCACTCTAAATCGCTGTACTCACTATTAATATTATAACCGTGGTACATTAAGAAATCCGTATGGCCAAACTAAAATACAACTCACCGTGAGATATTATACAACGGGAGGCGACTGCACAAATCATCGAGTTGACGGCTGAAATTCAAAGATCAGTGAAAACTCTATTCACACTTTAAAATGCAACTGGTCTGCAAGTCGATTAATTGATTAGTCGATTGGGGGAAAACACTTGCAAACCCGATTTCAGTAGTTGATCGGTAGGTTTACATTGTGTTTCCCTGTTCCCAAGTCCTCCATGTTTTCATGTATTTGGGTGTAGAAAAACACAATGATAAACCTACCCATCAACCAATAAAATCATGTCTGCAGGCCGTTTTCCACCAAGATATGACTTGGAAGGTCATTTACATTTTAATATGCTGATAGAGTTCTTTCTAATCCTGGAATTTCAGCATTCAGCTCAATGATGTGAGGGTTTGTGCAGCGGTCTCCTGGTCTATGATTTATGTAAGTGTACAACACACCACGACATAAGAACATAATAACAAGCTTTGGCTTATCAATATACTTTGATACTAATAACTCGGGATTGATTAATGACAAGATTTCGCGTGCGATCTTTGTACTTGATATAAGATCCTTAAATCAAAAACTAATATCAAATTTAGGAATCGAGCCAGGCTGTACAAGTTGATTATTTTGTGATGTTCCTCATACATTTAATCTTCTAATAAATTGTTTTACAGATTAAGGCTATCAGCTATCAGATAAGAAAATATTTGAGAAAAAAAGTTTAACAGCTTCTTGAAAAGCAAGAATACAGCGATATTAAATTTAAGCATAAAATTAACAATGATCATCTTTTTTTATAATTAACTAGGGAGATCTGCACCTCCCCCCTACGAGCTACGCTCGCCAACCCCCGTTCAGACACCGCAAACTCTAAAAGCACGCTAATTTGATCGGCTTTAAGGAAAAATTCGGAAGACTGAATTATAATTGAAAAACAAACAAACAGTGGCGATCTCCCTGTTAACGGGCTGCTTTTGTCTTTGATTAAATCAGATCAGTGAAACATTTCAAAAAAAGCTGATATAAAATTAATTAAGTAAACAGAGTCTTTGTCTCCCGGTATTTTTTGACAACGCTATAAAAAAGTTCTTTTAAATAAGCCATTTTGAATGTGTCGTTTTAAATCTGACGTAATTTTCACCAAAGCTTTCTTTCTCATTTTAATATTCACGGCAAAATATTTTTGTTGTTAGAAAGGAAATATTATCCGCGCTTTCTTTGAATTCACAACAGTAGTTTAAAAGATTATCTCAAAACATGAAATAAATGTCTCGCGCAAATATATTTTTTAATTTAAACTGTTTGTCAATATTGTTGTTTGGTCATTTTCAATAGGACGCAATTTCCTCCATTTACGAATTTACCGCAAATTAATGACTTTATTATTTTACAATTCTCTCTTTGTTTTAAAATTCGCATGTAAATATAGTTTTTATGACGTAATTTTCAATATTTCCCTGCTTTTAATGCATGATCATTTAATTCTAATTTGAAAGTTTTTTCGTTTATAATAGTCACGTGTAAATAAATTTTTAATTTGAATGAAATATTATTCTTTTCGCTGTTTAAAAAATTGGCAACAATTTAAAATAATATCCTTTTCTAAAAGATGTAAAAAAAAGTCTCGAAATGCTGAAAATTTGAATTTAAAATGGAAATAACTCCTCAAAAATGGATGAAATAAAAAAACAATAAATGCAGTCTGCACACCGGGAACGTCTAATATATAAAATGAACTAAAAATGATTAAATTCCCATGTATAGTTTTTGCTCCTACAAAACTTTTTTAATGGAACGATTTTGACCAACTTTAACATTAAATATGTCTTAAAATTATTCTTCGATTTGAAAACTGTCTGTATCAGCGTGTTTATCAGGCATTTCTCTATAATACCACCGATTTTCATATTTTTGCATGAAATATTTTTCTTAATATTAACGAAGAAAGACCTCCGGCCACAAAAAATTTAAAACCAGCGGCGGTGACAGCATTAGTTACTATTTTTTAGAATAGGAAGATACAAAGAAGCAGAATGTATAAGAAAAGTGGCTGAATGTTTCCAGGTACTGTCGCATCTACCATTGAATATGTTCTGCAAGAAAACAGCCATGTGGCAAAATTTATAAAAACCATGATTCATGGGTTAGTTGACCTAAATTCAAGAGTGCCTCATCACCGCACCAACAAACTGAAAAGCGCATATGGTGAAAAATTAAATGATCAAAATATAGCCTTTAAAAAGTTATATGATTTATGCGCATCTATTCACTTCATCGAAAACAAAATATTTTAATATTCCAAAACGATTTTTTAATTTAAATTCAGCTTGTAGCCTTTGAGGGTTACATACTGAATTATAAGGTGGAGGTTTTTCATATATCATTGCTGCAAGGTTCAATCAAGATATTCCGGAATCTTTAATAAAATATTTTTGGAAAATTTTACGAACACCCTTTCCTAACAGCTGTCAGCCAAACAATAATGTTTATACTTTTGATTAGAACATCAAAAACTATCATTACCAATGGGAATTATTCTGAGGAGGGGACCACATTTACTGCTGACATCGAATTGAATTTAGAGAATAAAAATGCCAATGAACCTGATTAACGATCTACAGTAATCACTCTGGAAGACGACTGACATCGTATTAAATTTAGAGAATAAAAATGCCAATGAACCTGATTAACGATCTACAGTAATCACTCTGGAAGACGACGGACATCGTATTAAATTTAGAGAATAAAAATGCCAACGAACCTAATTAATGATCTACAGTAATCACTCTGGAAGACGACGGACATCGTAGTAAATTTAGAGAATAAAAATGCCAATGAACCTGATTAACGATCTACAGTAATCACTCTGGAAGACGACGGACATCGTATTAAATTTAGATAATAAAAATGCCAATGAACCTGATTTACGATCTACAGTAATCACTCTGGAAGACGACTGACATCGTATTAAATTTAGAGAATAAAAATGCCAATGAACCTGATTAACGATCTACAGTAATCACTCTGGAAGACGACGGACATCGTAGTAAATTTAGAGAATAAAAATGCCAATGAACTTGATTAACGATCTATAGTAATCACTCTGGAAAACGACGGACATCGTATTAAATTTAGAGAATAAAAATACCAATGAACCTGATTAACGATCTACAGTAATCACTCTGGAAGACGACGGATATCGTATTAAATTTAGAGAATAAAAATGCCAATGAACCTGATTAACGATCTACAGTAATCACTCTGGAAGACGACAGACATCGTAGTAAATTTAGAGAATAAAAATGCCAATGAACCTGATTAACGATCTACAGTAATCACTCTGGAAGACGACGGACATCGTATTAAATTTAGAGAATAAAAATACCAATGAACCTGATTAACGATCTACAGTAATCACTCTGGAAGACGACGGACATCGTATTAAATTTAGAGAATAAAAATGCCAATGAACCTGATTAACCATCTACAGTAATCACTCTAGAAGACGACGATTACGGGGAAGCTTATTTATTATTAGTTGTTTAAGATTCGAAAGCTAATAATAATGAACGTCACATTTATACACTATCGGGATAAAACCCTGATTTAATGAAAAGGCTGACGAGATATATAGCTTTTAGAATTAAAAAGAAATATATTCGAATATAGTAATTAAACAAGCCAGTTACAAACTCAGAATAAAACTGACTATCTTATATCTCAAGAGGACTTTTAATGTAACCTACAAATAAATGCCTTAAAATTGTTTTTAGGTGCGTTCGTAATTACATAAATACGTAGCACCTACATCCGTCGTCTGCCTGTCCATTTGTTCACATATAACACCGCAAAAAATACCCAAACGAATGGTCTGAAATTTAATACATAGAATCGTTGAAGAATTTTGTCGAGTCATTTAAAATTTTATGAAAATCGAATCAAAACTTAGGAAGATATTAATAAAAGTTGCCTTCATTGTATTAAATCCTATCATACGTAATTAATTCAATGATATGCCATGATAGGTAATGATTTTAAGTTGAGAAAAATAGCAAACATTTTAAACGATTAACCGAAATAGATAGATCTGGAATATGGATAGATATGGCTTTAGAACTTTTATCATATTGAAATAACTCACTATTGAAGTAATATCACTAAAGAGACATTATAAATTTAATCAAGAAGTTACCTAAACGGCAGTAATAATTCATTACGGTGAGTGCCAAATTTTTAATTAATGATTGGATAGCAGCCATTTCCTTTTTTTTTATAATATTGAGGCATGTAATTTAGAGCAACAGTAAAGAAACAGCTTTTAATTTGTGAAATGTATTTTATATAGTGATTTTTATAAGTTTTAAAATATTTATATGCTCTCTAAATAGACTTCTGATAATTTTAAATAAGTTTATAATTAAAACTTCTTACACTTATGATTTAGTGTTATGCTGAAAAAATAAGGGAGAGGTTTTTAAAAATTTTTTAAAAAGTTTAAACAATGTTTTAAAAAATTTGAACACTACAGTGTCTTCTATACTTACCGTGATTTATCCTATATTGTAAATACTATTTCTTTCTTTTTACGAGGATCACATTGAATTTTCAAAGACAAGAGCAGAAGATATGCGCTAACTAAATTATTGGTCTGATATGTAAGTGTCTTCCCTTTTATGTCCGCAGAGGATAATCTGTAGCAAATAATTGAAATTTAACAATCATATAATAAAATTTGAAACAAAGAAAAATGAAATTGACGCGAAAGCATTTTTTTTTTTTTTTTTTTTTTTTTTTTTTTTTTTTTGGTGTGTGTGTGTGATTTTCTATTATTTTAAAGTAGAGTTAAATCAAGAAGAATGAATTCAAAATTTGCAATTAGCATATGGAATTAAAGCGCCATTCCTTATCAATGTATTTAGATAGTTTATGAACTTTTATAAAAGTTTAAATCCTCTCCTGTATTAAGAATACACAGGAAAACCTTAGTCAGCTGAAGCCCCAGAAAATGTATCCGTCGTACAAAAAATGTTAACCAGTAATAATCGCTGTAGCTACCAAATATTACAGAAGGCATTTAATTTTTAATCTTCAGCTATAAATAGAATTCTTCATGAAGAATTGCATACGAAAAAAATAGTTTCTCGTTGGTATCCAAATTTTAACAGAACACCAAAAAATGATTGACACCGCATTATTTCTAAAATCATAACTGGTGACTAAACGTAGATTGACTTTACTACATGTCAAAAAAGTAAAGTATGCATTTTTGAAGACGACCTCAAACCAACAATCGTTAAAAGACAATGAACAATGATATAAGTAATGAGTGGTGTTTTCTTCAGAAGTACAGAATTGATCTAATACATAAAGCTAGAGTACAAAAGACAATTACAACAAACTGGTATACTATTGGGAGTACAAATTAATTCGGTCCGTTTTCAATAGATGGCTCTGGCTGATTTGTTTACTGAATAATGATAGATGTTTTTGGCATTGTTAGAAAGGTTTGACCTTTGTCAACCATATTCAGTCAACGAAGCTTCGAGTTTTATACAACAAAATTGGTTTTCTGAGCATTCAATATGTCGAGTTTTGTGCTAAATAAACAACATTTGCGGGAAGTTTTGATTTTCTTTTTTAATTGGAAGAAAAGTGCCACTGAAGCGCATCGATCGCTTGTGGAAGTATATGGTGAATCTGCGCCATCTGATAAATCATGTAGAGAGTGGTTTCGACGCTTCAAAAATGGTGATTTTAGTGTCGAAGACAAGGAGCGCCCGGGCCAGCCGAAAAAGTTCGAAGACGCCGAATTAGAGGAATTGCTCGATCAAGATCCGTGCCAAACGCAACAAGAGCTTGCAGGATCGTTGGGAGTCACTCAGCAAGCAATTTCCGTGCGCTTAAAAAACATGGGAATGGTTCAAAAGCAAGGAAATTGGGTCCCATACGAGTTGAAACCGCGCGACGTTGAAAAGCGATTTTTCATCAGTGGACTGCTGCTCGAACGACAACAAAGGAAAGGTTTTTTGCATCGAGTTGTTACCGGAGACGAAAAGTGGATACACTACGATAACCCCAAGAAGAGAAAATACTATGCTCGGCCTGGTGAATCATTGCCATCGACGTCAACATCAACGCCAAAGTCGAATATTCATGGTCTGAAGGTAATGCTGTGCGTTTGGTGGGATCAGACTGGGATAGTGTACTATGAGCTGCTAAAACCTGGCGAAACAGTTACTGGCCAACGCTACCGACTGCAATTAATGCGTTTGAGCCGAGCATTGCGTGAAAAATGCTCGGCCCCATGTGGCAATTGTCGTTAAAAATTACTTGGAAACGTTGAAATGGGAGGTCCTACCCCACCCGCCGTATTCGCCAGACATTGCTCCTTCTGATTATTGGTTGTTCCGACGGATGCATCACGATTTGGCTGGACACCGCTTCACTTCTTCCGAAGAAATTCAAGAATGGCTCGATTCATGGTTTGCGTCCAGAGAGGACTCATTTTTCAGAGATGGAATCCGAAAATTGCCAGAAAGGTGGACAAAGGTTGTGGCTGCCGATGGACAATACTTTGAATAACATGTTTTTTCATTTTGATAATAAATAAAATGTTTTTTTAACGAAAAAAAAAACGGACCGAATTAATTTGTACTCCCAATATTAAGTGTATTCCAGAAATTCTCCTAAAAATATGCTACGGAATGAATGCTTCTCCATGCTATTACATCTTTTCATTCAACAATATTGACAGTCAATTCCTTGAACAAAAACACATCAGACTGATAAAGTATCCACTCTATGTGTTACATTTGACAATTTTTTTATTTTAAAGAAACTGCTTGGACGTTGGTTTCATTTCGAAAATGGAATTGATTAGGATATAAAAGAATATTTTTTATAAGTTCCAAAAAAAAAGATGACTTGAAAAGTTTAATCTTTTAAAAATTCTCGTACAGAAGTACAATGATGTTTGAAAGAACTACTTTGATTTGTTAAATTTAATTTTCACTGTTAGCTGTATATAAAAAAAAATTCAGAGTGACCTTTCTATAAGAAATTTAAGGGGACAGTTTACCTCAAAATTGATCAAAAAATCGATTTTTTTTAAAGAAAATATTAAATGAAAGCCAGTTTAATTGTGAATATTTGGACACCTCATTTTTACCCATACGGCAATTATATCGCGAGATATTGTAAATTTTGTTAATACACCCAGTGCAATTGCCCACAAAAATTAAAACTTTAAATGGCTTTTTCTCCATGTTTATATTTTATTCACTTTCATGTTTTAAAAATGCCAAGGCGTTTTTTGTATTTGAGAAAGAGATTTAAACTTTTTTGTACATGTTCTTTATTATATACATTATAAATCTGCGCATAGAATCAGCCTTCAGGTTTTTTGTTATTTAAAAAAATAATAAAAGTACCTGAAGATCATCATCGTTTTACACTTATATATCAGTAAAAAAAATATGAATTCAAGATATCATCGTTTTACACTTATATATCAGTGCAAAAATTATATTAAACGTAATATTAGATTATCTAAAAACATGCGCAGTCTTGCGTAATATACATTTGAAAATCTTTTTCTTTTATTTGGGCAACATTATCAATATTTAAATAAATTGAAAAGTGCCCAGTTAAACTGATGGCATTGAGCTCACAGGCTATTCGCACTAATTGTATATTATACTCTTATTTCAAAGAACAATGCCCTCGAAAAATAAATGAAAGGAGATTAGCCCTCACTCCTCTGTTTCCCACCTTTATACTTAACCAATGAGCCTCCAAATCTCATCAGGGAAGCGCCTTATCAGAATAAACAGGAATACTAAATTTCAAGCAAATCGGACAGAAAAACCCATTTATCTAAATTAAAGGGGGGGGATTAGACCCCGTTTCCTCTTTATACTTAACCAATGAAAACCCAAAACTAGTAAAAGTACCTTATCAGAATGAACCTATTTGCAGAATTTGAGGCAAATTGGATAATTCTGTCGAAAAAATCCATTTATCTAAATTAAGGGAGATTAGATCCCGAGCCCTCCTCCCCTTTATACTTAACCAATGAACCCCCATAAGTAATCAGGAAACAGCCTTATCAGAATTAACATATTTACAAATTTTGATGCAAATCGGAAAATTCTGCCTGAAAAAACAACTTATCTAAATTAAGGGGGTGTAACCCCCCCGTCCCCCCGCCCTTTATACTTAGCCAATGAGACCCCAAAAGTAATCGGAGAAGCAACTTATCAGAATGAACCTATTTAAAAAATTTGATGCAAATTGGAAAATTCTGCCTGAAAAACCAACTTGTCTAAACTAACCGGGGGGAGGGGGGGTCAGCCTCCGTTCCCTCCTTTATACTTAATCAATGAACCCCCAAAAGTAATCGGAGAAGCACCTTATCAGAATGAACCTATTTACAAAATTTGATCCAAATCTGAAAATTCTGCCTGAAAAACCCATTTATCTAAATTAAGAGGGCAGGGTTTTGACCCCCTTTCCCCCCTTTATACTTAACCAATGAACCCCCAAAACTAATCAGGGAAGCGCCTTATCAGAATGAACCTAGAAAAAAAATTGAAGCAAATCGGATATTTCTATCAAGAGTTATCGCGTTACGTACGTATGTACATACAGCACCTGCGGGCACATTAGCTCTCAGGCTTTGATAGCCTATGAGCTAGAAAGTAGTAGGGATTTTTTTTAATTCAATTTTTGTTTAACTTTTTTTAACTTTTTTTTATTTAATGTACTTTTAGTTGAACATTGAAATGCAGTGAGTTCACCTTTTCAACCATATTTTTAAAAATAAAGAAAATTGTTGAAAAAGTAAACTGTTCCCTTAACAAAGTTAATATTATGAATCTTTTCTAAGTATAGAGTAAAATTAGTTTTTTTCTGTTTTCCCAAAAAGTGAAAGATCTCAAGCAATGCAAATAAACCGGATTGTCACTCAAATACTTCTTTCAAATTTTCTTTGCTTCTAAATATCTAAAATGATACAACAGGACAATCTAATCATTTTACATTTTAAATGAGACAGGAAATGATGATGTATTTATGAATTCATTCACGCAAATCCTTCAACACGGGTCAACAATCGATACAATTACCTCAGTTATCTCCCTTTTACAGAATACATGATATCAGTTGGTTAATAAATTATTTCCCTGGAAAAGCTGAGTTATTATCCTTCACATATGGATGACAACTGGAATGATCTCTTTATTGACACGGGTTATGTGTTGCAAAATAAATGAACAGAAGTTTGCTTTTAAAACTGTTAATTTTAATTAGAATTCATATAAAAGAGTACAAATAAATTTATTTATTGTTAATTTTAGTTCAAACATTCTTTAAGGGGTCTCAGGACTCTTAAAGCTTCATAATTTTCGAAATTTTAATTTTTTTAGATGTTAAACTCTTATCTTTTCTGAACATTTAATTGTTTCCTTGAAATTTCCATTAGAACAGAAGTTGCGGCTTTTATAATTATATTCGTTTAATAGCTGAAGCGGCGTTTCCGAAACTTTGAAGTCATTTTTCTCCAAGGGCATTTCTGGATATAACACGCAGGATATCTCAAAAGCTTCTGAATGCTTTATCGTGAAATTTTCAAAACATATGTTTCAAGTTAGTCTGCATAAACTGAACCTAAAATTTATTTTTTATTGTTCCAAAAATATATTTTTTATTTGAGTCTACAGTTTGAATTTTCAAAATTTTTTATTAGTTAAATAAACTTTGTATTAAAATTATAAAAATGCTTGAAATATATATTTATTTAGGTTCAGGGTAATTATAACAGTCTGAAGTATAAGTAGGCACAAAAATTTCCATTCTACTTGCAAAAGTTATTTTGTAATCCTGCGCGTCAACTGTTATACTAATTTTTTGCTCGTCAAATGTCTCACAATTTCGAGCCCCATATAAATTCTAATTCTGCATCTGAAAATTTTTTAATTAAATGAAATTAAAGAACATAGGGTGACCGAGCCAGTAGTTGATCAAATAAGGTCGGTAATACGGGGTTTTTATTATATTTCCTTCCTTTTAAGTTTTAGAAATAAAATAACATGATTTCTACAACCCTTAATGAATGTCCTATAATGGACAATAATTAAATTCTGCTGAAATTAAATAGCAACAGAATTATAAGTAAATAGTTTTTTAATTGCCATTTCCCCAGTAGTTGATCAGGCGAATCCAGTTTTTGATCGATTTCATTCCAGTAGTTGATCACTGGTCATTTTCATCTTTTTTTTCCACGTAAGTAGAAAAAAATTAAACAACTTGGGAATAGTAAACATTTTAATGAGACGACAAAAAGTAAAAAATACAATAACTTATAAGCAATACTGAAACTAATTCAGGGACAGAGAAAAGATTTCTTGTTCTACTGATTTTTGTGGGTTCTATGTGGAAATAACTTGATCCCATCAATAAAAAAAGAACAACTTCCATAGGCGCCCACATATCGCCGTGAGAGCCACCGTCGCGTCGCTCATTCTGTTTCCATTTCCAATATTTTCCAAAATGACAGCGCGCTCATCAATATACTTTTGCACCGTCTGCCAAGTATGAGCAGTTTTCTCAACTGAGGATTCCACTCACACACTCTCACCGGACGAAACTTTGGCACTGGACTCAAAGTTGTGTGAGTTGCTCAGTCGTTTTTTTCGCCTAGTCAGAATATTAGATAGTCCTATATCTTGTTTTTGATGTAGAAGTTGTTGCTTCCTCTCTTCCCTTTTCTGAATCAGTTCTTTCTTTCTAGTTTCTTTCTATTCTTTTTCCTTTTCCTTTTCTTCGAAAGAATTTATCCACTGTTTTCACGTTGTCATAGTTGCCAACTTGCACGGATTGGCCGTACAATGTACGGATTTTGTTCTAAGTGTACAGTTGTACGGATGAACAGTACAATTGTACAGTTTTGCGCACGGAAAGAAGGATCGCGGAAAAACGCTAATTTCGTCAAAGATCGCGTAAGAAACGTTAATTTCGTCAAAGATCGCGTAAAAAACGCTAATTTCCAAAGGATCGCGGAAAAACGCGAATTTCGTTAAAGATCGCGTAAAAAACGCTAATTTCTTCAAAGGATCGCGAAAAAACGCTAATTTCTTCAAAGGATCGCGAAAAAATGCTAATTTTGTCAAAGGATCGCGAAAAAAGCCCTAATTTCTTCAAAGGATCGGGAACAAAACGCTAATTCTATCTAAAGAATCGCAAAAAAAGGCTAATTTTATCAAATATCTTTGAAAAAACCCTAATTTTATCAAAGGATCGTCAAAAAAGGGAATTTCGTCAAAGATCGCGTGAAAAAACACAAATTTCGTCAAGGGATTGTGAAAAGTATGCGAATTTCGTCAAAATATTGCAATGAATCGCAAAAAAACCGCGAATATCGTCAAAGATCGAGGTAAAAACATGATTTTTATCAAACATACTTGAAAAAAAAAGCTATTTTTGTCGATGGATCGCGAAAGAAACGCACATTTCGTTAAAAACAGCTCAGAAAAACAATATTTTTGTCGAAGGATCGTGAAAAGAACGCGAATTTTGTAAAAAATCGCAGGAGAAATACTAATTTCGGCAAAGGATCGTGAAAAGAACGCGAATTTCGTTAAAGATCGCGGGGTAAGAACGCGAATTCGTCAAGGTATCGTGAAAGAAACGCAAATTTCGTCAAAGTTCGCGGGAAAAAACGCGAATTTTGTCGGAAAACTCGTAAAAAACGCGAATATCGTCAAAAGATTGCGGAAAAAAACGCGAATATCGTCAAAGATCGCGGAAAATAACGTGAATTTCGTCAAGGATCGCGGAAAATAACGCGAATTTCATCAAGAAATGCGGCAAAAACGCGAATTTTCTGAAAGGATCGCGAAAAAAACCGAATTTTCTCAAAGAATCGCGAAAAAAAACGCGAATATTGACAAAGATCGTGGAAAAAACGCAAATTTCGTCAAAAGATGGCGGAAAAAATACGAATTTCGTCAAAGGGCCTCAAAAAAACTCATAATTAGCACCTGCAGGTAATTCCCCTCCCCTTTCCTCCCCAATCCCTTTGCTGTAACCTTTCAGAAAATTTGTTGTGAATTTGAAATTTTTTTTTCTTTTTTTTTTTTTTTTACTTAGAATTTCCCATGCAAAAAAATTTTCTTATGGAATCTTACGTTTTTATTTTGGGAAAAAAAAGACCATACATGAATATAGCATAAAAAATGTTATGAAATATTACTTTTTTCATTGCATACGCATATGTTATATGTATTTTTAAGCACGTAAGCAGGGCCGGCCCAAGGGGTGTGCGAAGTGTGCAACTGCACGGGGCGCCCAGCTGAAGAGGGCGCCAACACGCCAACCGATGTAAGGGCGTGCAAAAGAGCGCCGATAAAAAATATTCTATACTGGTTTGTTTTTTAAACCCGTAACCTTTTTCATAGCCAGGCACAGACTGGGATGTGCTTGGTGTGGGTCTACTTTGTGTTTAAGCAACAATTCAAGAACACTGAATTTTTACATGCAGACCATGTCCGCTTTCTTCATTCTTTTTCTGAGAAAATGGTGAGAAGCTAGTAAAGCTCAAATTACATCGTGGAAGACGTAACTAGCAGAACCAAACCCCTATTCATCTCGTCTTCATTGCGAATGGCTAAAGTTCATTTTGACTTTGACAGTTTTACGATAATTTTATACTGAACTCTGCCAGCTATGTGACAATGCAACCGATGCTGACACCGGTCCCTTTGACACGTAACGTCTTATTGAGAATCGTACAAATTAGGAGACCGGCTAACTGCGCCGATGCCGACCCTTCTTTGCCTCCCCCTGTATGAACTGCGCTCGGTGTCACGTTGGACCGGATATCATTGTCAGCCCCCTCTCTTATACTTATGGGCACGAAGTGACAGCTTTTTTTGTTAGAAAGACTCTTTTCTGTTGGCGTTGACTTGCTAAATTGGGCGCTTTATCGATAATTTCAGCTATCAATAATGCTTTTCTTAAACTCGCAAAAAACTTATACACATATATTTTATGTATGTGTATAATAATTTTTTTTTGTTGTTGTTGTTAATAACAACTATTAAATCACAGAAAAATCGACACTATAAAAATGTATATTCCGTTAATATAATATGCACAAATTGAAAAAAAAGGAAATAAATAAAAGTATGATGATAAAAAAATCCATATATAACCATTATAGAACATTACAAATCATCATCAATTTCAAATATTTACATAAGAAATTTAAACGTTGAAGAATTTTTTTAAATTACTTTAGAAGAGAAAATTTTATGAAGAAATAAAACTTGTTACCTAATAATGCCATTTTTTTCTCCAAGCATATTATTTTTCGTTCAATGACATAATATTTGACATGGGCCAATTATGTATGGAAACAAATATTTTCGCAAGGTTTAAACTAATATCTCATTCACTTTGCCTTTAGATGTTTCATTCTAAGATTCTTCAAGAACCTTAAACATTATTAACATTTATATACAGATATTTACAGATATTTCATAATTCAATTAATATGCTAGAAATAAATTCACTTTAATATTATTCTCTGTAGTATTTTGAAAGAAAGATGCTGAGGAAAAAGAACAACATTCTAAATGGAAGAATATTCTTGCTGCTGAAATATTCCTATGAACGCTAATTTGTATTTCTTTTATTGCTCTTAATATTATTGTTTTTACTATTATTATTATTAACTTATTTAGAATAAGTTTTATTTAGAATAACTTATTTAGTATATAAATAATCATTTTTTATTTTCTTTCAAAACTTAATTTTTTCCAAGTTCTAAAGTAAATTTAAAAATTCCAAAGCGATTGCACGATGTTTTATAAGTAAAACTTAAATATGTATTTCTTGATAAAGTTTAATTTTTACTGAATATATAATTCTTATAATCACGCACGATTCTCTTATGCACAGGCTAATAAATTAATAATAATAAGAAGAATAGCATTAAATTCTCATGAATTCAAAACTGAGAAGTGCATTATCATTTGAAAAATATGCATTCAAAAGGGGTGTAAAGAAACTTAATTCCTTAAGGGTGTTCTCAAATCCAAAAGGGCAACTTTCTGACATAATTTTTAATTTATTTTTGTTCGAAAATGCATGAAAATAGCTGGTGTTGTTGTTCAGAAACTATGTCATTGAGCTATTTTTTCCTTTTTTTTTTTTTTTCAAACGCAATAGATCTTTCAGGAAAGAATGTCCAAGTGGACGTTTGGAACCGAATTTCCTCGCGAATGAGGAAAGAGCCCTCAAGAGCGGGCGAAAAACGTGTTTGTCACGTAATCAAATTCGCTTCTAACTCAATAAGTATTGGATGGATCAAAAAATGGAAAAAACAGTTCCATTCCAAATCGCTTCCATGGCCAGACTGTCCCATTTTATACCTTTCCGTTAAAAATGAATTTGTAACTGTGTCAAAACGTTTTGCGCTTGTTGAGCAGAGCAGTTAAGAACAGCTTAAGGTGCTTCACAAATTCCCTGCTTGCAACACAAAATTTTGTTACACATTGTCTGATTCATTTTTATACTTAAAGAAATAAAATTAACAAGCCTAAGAGATTTTTAATTGAATAGCGTATTCCATTTCCAGATAAATAAATTACTTAAACAGTTATAACCCATTCTTGTTATGTGACGAGAAGTTTTTATACTTTCTCGCACTGCTGCTTCGTGAATTTGGTTCAAAACGCCAACTTTTACAGTATTTTCTGTAAAATTATCTGCTTTTTCCACAAAATGGAAAAGTCATTCGATTACATAGTTTCTTAATAAGAACATCTTCTAATTTAATGTGTTTTCAAGCATTCAGAAATGTGTCAGAAAATAGCTTCTTTGAATTTGAGAGCAGTTTTAAGACTGTTTTCAAATGTAAACTGGTTACTTTCTAGAAATCATATTTGTTTGTATTTACATGAGAGTGACCTATCTGTTATTTAAAATCTGTGAAATCGAAAGGTTTTTCCAATTTTCATTAAAGGCAATCTTTTACAAAATGCTGTTAAAAGCATTTAGCATTTGAACTGTATTTCCACAATGCGTTCTAAACTGAATTTCCAGTCGTGACAGTCCGATAAATTTTTATCAAACAACAATTGCTTATAATTCAACATGTAATTCAGTTATCTGAAAATGAAAGTTTAATAGTTTCTAAATCCATTCAATAGTCATGTCTGCTAGTAACATGCTTTTACGTTTAAAAGCAAGTTTGTAAGTTAGAAAATTTTGAGGGAAACTCTTTGCAACACCCTTAAATCTAAAAAAAAAAAAAAAAAAAAAAATTACCTTTATACACATAAGATTATGATTTTCTAATTTCTTATTAAATCAACACATCTTCTCCAAATATAGTAATTTCACACATTAGATTATGATTTCCTAATTTCGCATTAAATCAACGCATCTTCTCAAAATATAATTTCAAGGTTTCATTTATCTATAAAGATAAAGTATCCTTTTTTTAATAATAGATGACTTCCTATAAAAGAAAAATACACTTTAAATAATAGATTATAGTTGACTTTATGATTTTGATCCTCAAAATATTTTTAAATTAAATTTTTGCTGACATTTAAAGGCCAAATTTTTAAGTAAAACTGATGAATTAGTTATTTGGTATTTGAAAGAGAATATAAATACACGAATGGATGAGAATTATGCTGTGATAGAAAAATTTAACATATTAATGATTATTAAAATAATCCTAAATTAGACCATTTCCCATTCTGCCTCATTTAAAAAATAATACTAGTAATAATAATAGTAATACTACAACTTATATATAGTAATAATCTTGTTAATTTAAACATGCTGCAGACAGATTTGGTATTATTTGAGGAAAATAATTATAAAAAGTTCAAGTCCATTATTTTTATCTTTCGAAAATAAGAATTTTCACTGTATATATTAAAAGTTATAATAGCTTTGGAAATGATGTTTATGATTATCTGTTACAGGTTATCTCGCGATTTATTTCGGACGCCAATATTTTGCCAAAAATTTTCCCACCAGAGAATAAACATTTATTTTATATTACTACCTATAGTTCTTGCAAAAATGAATACATTTTAAATCTTTTTTTTAATCATTATTTAACCATTCAATAGATTTTCGATTAAAATAAATAAAATATTCCGTTTTAAACATCATTAGCGCAAAATAAGGTAAGGGGGCAGGGGATTCTACGTCAAATTCCTCCAAGAGTATAAACTAATAACATATAGAACTCATTGTGTTAAATAAATACATTATATGTAAAACCAACATAAAGAAAAGTATAAACAGTCAAAATTTTTAGCATACAACTGTTTCGTGGCTCCATAATGAGAGCCTTTATTAAAAAAGAAAAAAAAAATTAAAGAAAGAAAAAGAATGCAGCAATAGCAGCAAAGTTGTAATGTTACTGCTATACTGCTGTTTCTCTGTCTGTCTTTTCTGAAGATTAAGCCTTTAAGCACATAAATGCTCAATTTATATAATGGATGTTGGTGCTTTTCGTTAGTCTTTGGAATGGATCATTTTCTTCTGATGGACTGATGGCTTCCATTATTATGAAACAGCCATAAAAATGAAGTGTTAGGTGAAAATGAAAGAGCAGTCGTAAAAAAGTTAGAAGTCCGATTTTCTGGTCAGAATGGGAAAGAAAAATGGCCATAATTAAAATAAAAATGTATATGGGCATTTTCCCCCCCACATTCTGACCAGAAAATCTGAGTTCTAACTTTTTACGGCTGCTCTTTCATCTTCACCTAACACTTCCTTTATGATGGCTGTTTCATAATAATGGAAGCCATCAGCCCATCAGAAGAACATAACTCGGTTAAGGCGGAAACTTGGTTAAGCGGGACTCGGATAATCGGCACTCTACTGTATATTTCATTTAAAAAATGGTCTTTAGAATATTTTTGTTGGTGTTCAGAGGGGGATCATGACCCCGTGACCTCCCCCTTGGACGCGTCATTGTAGATTGCATAGTTCAGTATTACATATATTATGATTACATATTTTAAATTTTAAAATAAGTCGGCTATTAGAAAATTAGTAAAATTCTCTTTGTAAATATACTTTCCGGAAGAGAGGGGGGGGGGCGGCAAAATCCATGTTTGCCCCTGGTGCAAAAAAGGCTAGTTTCGGTTCTGTTTAAAAGGTGGCTTGATAAAGCAGCATTGAAACGATGCAAAGTTAAAAAACAAAAGAAAATCACAACATATTTTGTAAAAAAAGATGAAGTGTCGTACGTGTCTATCTAATAAAGTGCCCGAAATTAAGCAATTGAAAAAAAAAGTAAGTTGACTCTGTTTATTATTTTCATAAAGAACATGCTTTTTTAACACTATTTCTACCCACATCCAATAACACCTTTCAAAGTTTTGATTTTTATTTATTTTCCTTTTAATTTTTAAAGATAATAAGTATTAAAACAACTCTTCAATGTACTAAAAATAATTCGGAATTGTTTGATCTAAAACTTACAAATCAAATATTAATCATAAATCAAAATATGTTAAAAGTTGTCATTTGACATCGGTCAAAATAGTGTTGGCAATAAAATTTTTCACATTTAAAAAGGACTTGTTATTTTTAAAAGTTACGGAAATTTAATTTTTTTACGGGATTTAAATACTATATATTTAGTAAAACTTTCTTCGAGTACTAATAATTAAACAATAAAAGTTTCATTTTTGTACAAATAAAACTTACCGAGTTTTGATAACTTGAATTTTATGTATTTTCAGCATTTTTTGTCATTGAAAAAGGAAAAACACTTTTTATCCAAATGTTACAAGTCAAAATAAAAATTTTCTTAACAATGGTGTTTTTTTTTTAAATTAACATTAGATATTTCTTGAAATACCTTGAAAGAGCTAACAAAATTTGGGGCGGCAGTTTGCACCACGCCATTTAACTTTCGTAGTAAATATTAGTAAGTATCCTCTAGTAATATTTTATTTGTATTCATTACGTTGAATATCTCATAAGATATAATGCAATGCTAGATAAATACAGACCTTAAGTATTGTGATTATTGTCGCCAAGATTTACCATGGCCGGATTTGCATCCAGAAGACTTTTTTGGGAAAAAGAACTCTTTAAGGCAACCCTCAATACAATGATGGATTGCTTATCTCACCCCTTCGAGCGCAGTTCATACAGAAGGGGCCGAAGCTGTAGGCGCAATTTATGATCTCCTCCCACCGTAGGTGCAATTGATGTACACCCACAAATTATTTATCTGGCTTTTCTGTATTAAACAATATTAATTTAAAAGTTATATTACCAAAATGCCAGAAAAGGAAAAAGTGCGAAATTATTATAGAAACAGGAGGGCGCTGAAAAGAAAAGGTAATGAAAAGCAGGCTCGTTTTATAAAAAAAAAAGTTTATTTTTTAGCATTTTCTGATTGTGCGTGACCCGAATCTTTTGTAGACGACGAAAATGAAAGACCAAAATAAGTAACTTTCTCTAACTAAAAATGTAGACTTAAATTAATCTATGTAATCAAACTGTCTTTTCCGTTTTTCGGTAAAGGCAGAACTTTTTTTAGAAAATGTTGTTAAAGCTTGCAGTTTTGAACCAAATTTCCGAAATTTACAAAATAATTTTTTTTAAGGAATTTACGTTATATTATAATACTAGCTAACTTGCCCAGCGTTGCCCGGGTACATAAAAAAACTGCACGAATCGCGAAAAACCTCTGAAAATCACAATAAGATATTGCGAAAAAATTTTAAATCGCTGCACAAATTTCGAAAAAAGAAAGAAAAATTATATATTGTGCCCGAAGATTGAAAGTTGATTCAACTTCTATCAACGTCTTTCACTAATGTGGAAAATTGGTAGAAAATCGCTAAAATACACTAAAAATCACATACAAAATACCTGAAAAATTCGAAAATTGTTATACGAAATCCGAATAAACTTTATTGAAATGAAGGTAGAAATTACTTTAGTATTATAGGTCAAAAATGGAATGTCAAAAAATTGCAGCAGATCGCGAAGAAACGTAAATATCGAATTAAAAATCACCTGATGACGTAACAAACATGTGTAAAGTGTTTAATGTCAAGTAAATTTGACATTTACGATCACCCATTATTGGCATTTAATCTTATAGTTTGGCGATATTTTTTTTTTTTGGTCTACGGGATAGTCAGGTAGAACCACAAATTATTTCTGTTCGTATTTAAAGGTAGATAAATAGCTCTTCTTTATATAAATAAATAAAATAAATATTGAAAAAAAATGCTTATATGTATATGAAAAATAAATAGTTTGCCAGTAAATATACGTAAAATTTACTTCACTCGCCAAGGCCATTTCTCTAACTCACCAAAGCCCATGTATCAAAAATATACCAAATACTCTTCAATCTGTTGCCTGATACTAAGTAATCACAATAATGTAAATAACTATTAGGCATAGATACGTACCGGGTTTCGCGCGTTTTTTTTTTTTTTTTTTTTTTTTTTTTTTTTTTTTTTTTTTTCACGCCAATTTGGTGAAAACATCGTTTTTGAATACCAGTTACACATATATATTTAAATTATTTTCTATTATTTTAAAATGAAATAGCAATAAATAATAAAAAGTTTAATTAATGTCTATAGAACAAAACAGTTTATATAACTGTAAAAATGAAAATAAAAGTAAATAAACAACTTATTAATAAATAAACAGCAATAGCCGAGTTACCATGTCAGGCAAAATAACGCCATTTTGGAGCCCATTTTGTACCATGGAGCGTATATGACACCTGTGCCAACAAAACTTTCAATAATATAGTAAATATGTCATTTGGTGATGGCTTGATTATCAAAGATTATAAAATATGTGTGTATATGGCACATTTTTACATTAAAATTTAAATACTTGACTATATAGTTATAATTTTAACTCCTTTTTATATAATTTACATTTGAATATAAAGATTTACTCCGAAATGTTCTCCTATACTTAAAAAAAAAATTATTGCGACCTTCGCCTTTATTTCACGCTTCTGCCTTTGTGGCTTAAAATTGCATTGTTTGGCGACCAAGGTAATAATTAATTAGCATGTAACTCACAAATAAAGCCTTTCTCCTGTAAGACATACGATGGGAAAATTACATAAAAATGATAATTAAATTGAATAAAAAAATAAAGAAGGACTAAAAGACTGTTACTTAAATTTTATTTCTTAAAGTTTTTTCAAGCACATTTTTATTAACCTGGCGAAGCGAAAAATCGCCAAATAATGTATCAATTGCTTCTTTCATACTAATTTATTTTTTAAGTTTTATAAACATTCCTTTCATATTTAAATTAAATATTTTCATTTTATAAATTTTATCTCGCATTAAAAAGGTTTTTGATTCTTTTTTTTAATTAAACAAATAACAGTTATTTTCTTTTAATTTGCGAGTTGTTTACATTATTTTCTAACGGATATAGCCATTTCAATTCATTTATCAACTATAATTTTCACCAAAATGACCACTGACAACCCTTTCGTCGAAAATATCAATAAAATACAATAATCTAAGCATTGTATCATGTTACTTTTATTCACAATTTAATTTACTTGGATTCCCTTAAATATAATTAATATAATCCCTTAAGTTAATATTAGTTTTTGTTGCATTAAAATATTTCAATTTGTTCATTTTCTGTAAGCAAGTAATCCATATTGGTTTACAATGAAAGTCTATGGGAATTTGGCGAAATATTAGAGATATCGCCAAGTTGGCGTCATTTCTGGCGACTCATTTTGGTCGCCAAATTTGGCGATAAACTTGGCGGCGTTTGGCGACAGAACTGTGTCCCTCTACGGTAACCTCCTTATTAAATGCATTAAATGCTGTTCAACAATTGCATAAAAAATTCGCTAAAAATTCAAAAATCGCTGCACGAATTCCGAATAAACTTTTTTGAAAAGAGAACAAAATTTACTACATTGGGTTAAAAGAAAGAAACCATATTCTTCTCACTTATATGGAAAAATCGCCTCGAAACATAAAAAAAACGCTAAAAATCGCATAAAAAATTAAATAAAAAAAATCTAATCAAAAAATCGAAAATCGGTCTTCGAGGTGCAAAACTTCATATATAGACGTACCTTCTCCCCAAATTTTGTAGCTCTACGTGCAGTGGTCTCTTCAGAACACCGTCGACACACTCACTCACTCACTCACTCACTCACACACAAACTTCTTTCTTTATTATTATAGATTTAAGAAAGATCGTTGCAGTTAAGGTTGCTATCGGCGGCGCCTGGCTCTTCTATAAGCTGGTTGCGCAGAAAAATTCGGTACCGCGGAACTTTGGAATAATTTTAGGCCATCTTGATTATCAATAAGATCAATGGTGTACTATAGTATGATGAAACATCTCGAGCCATGAGATTAAAATTTAGAAAAAAAATTGTCATGAAAAAGGTGTTCTTATCACCAAAAATACAGAATTAGCATTTTTTTTTAAGTGACTTCATGTATTTAAATTAAATACGAAAATGCTGAATTCTAGAATTAAAACTGATTTTTGTTTGTAATTTTTCAAGTAAATTTTAAATTTGCATAAAAATGCAATAATTTAACTTAATTACTAATTAAATATTTTAGATTCTATTTTGAACGAACTTTAATTCTATTAAAATATTTGATTTGGACGTTTCTTTCTAACTTTCATACACACAGAATTAGGGGGGCAAAAATCTATCTCAAAACCTGTCACCGCCTCAATGATAAAATTTTGTACGATACAGAGAATCAGGATAGAAACACCAGATACACATAACATTTTTAGAAATTCAGTCCACTTGTATCCCTAAAGGGGAAAGAACTGTAAAAACGTAGCCCAGGCTCTATCACGGCTTTAGAAGCCAATATTTTAGCAAGAAGCTTTCTAAGACTATAAATATCAGATTGGGTGATTTTTTTAATCCCCCCCCCCTTTCCCCCCACGCACACACACTTTGGAGGATCTGTCTATCTATCTGGATACAATCTATCACAGCATTTCTGAGATTTTTTTTTTTCAGGATACAGATTCTGGATATTATAACTCCAGAAAATGCTGATTTTGTGTAATCCGGATTCTTTCACCTCAGAGGAGGGGGGTGATAGGCAAAAATGTATCTCAAAACTAGTCAAGGCTTCAGTTATAGAATTTTGTTAGATGTAGAATATAAAATTATAAACTCCCAGATATAGATAACTTTTTTGTAATTTGGCCACTTTTGTCTCTCTTGGGAAGGGATGACTGCAAAAAGCTACTTTATAATCTATGATGGCCTCTGAAGATAAAATTTTGGTAAGATACGTTTTAAGAATATAAACATCAGATTATATGATTTTTTAAAAATTTTCTTTCCTTGACGTCCCGAAGATGGGGGGGGGGGGGAGGGCTTAGTAGAATCTATCAAGGCCTTCCTGATTAAACATGTGAATTTTTTGTCTGTTGTCCCCCAGAATCTTATATAGTGTTTCACTCTAAGGTTTTAATATTGCATAGTAAAACTGATATTTATTGTATAATTCAAATTTTCATTTTGAGACATTTTATAATTTAATAAGAAAGAAGATTCAATTTGGATGACATTATGTACATTTGAAAGTATTTAATTAGTACCATTTATCTTAAATAATTGTATGCTTAAAAGTAACGAATATATAAAAAATTAGGAATGATCCAAGAATATGTCCTTGTTGGGGAGGGGCCGCCAGCCGGATGCTGGCACGGGCGCCAAAATACCCTTGGACCGGCCCTGCAAGTAAGAATACGTCATAAAAATTGCAAGGATTTCAAAATTGACATGCTGGCAGGTATGCGTTGTCGCATAAGGCAACCGTCTCTTTTCTGTTTTTTTCCTTCTTTGGTGAGTCGTGAGGCCATACAATATTGATGCAAAAGCTGGACTGACATTTTGTACTTTAGCTAGACCTAAGTTTTTTGGCCGCTCAGGAGTCGCATAATTTGGAAGTGGTCCGTCTGCCTTGAAGGACCTGGTGTTGCATGATCATAATCAAATGTTGGGAGATCATCACACTGTATTGCAATATAAGCAGTTGATGTTAGGAAATCATCAACTGGCCATTCAGGTTCGCTCTCTGGTGTCGCAATGTTCGTTTGAGTTTGTTCAAGACATTTTCTCCGCATTTGTCTCCAGAAATGGATCAGTTCAAGAGCCTCAACATCATCCTCCCATTCGTTCTCTTCCACGCTTCTGAACTTCTGAGCTCTGCCTTTTTTGTATAGGGATTCAATGTACAAAAGCGTCTGGACTTTGAAGTTTTCCGCTACTCTTACTCTAGACCAATTTTCACGTGAATTTGCAGACAGAAAATGTTGTTGTTTACTGCTGATGACTTTCGGAGTTGCTGCTTCTCGAAATACGCTTGCAATCAAAGGTCCAAATACTGCTTTTGTGACCACTTTGTTTCCAGATTTAGTTTTCCAATCGTAAACGGTTTCCCTCCAGCACACTTTGAGAGGCCTAAAAATAGCAACGTCAGCTGGTTGGAGTATGTGTGTTGCATTCGGGTAAAAAGCGAAATGAAGGATTTTATTCTCTGAGCATAACTTTGCCACTTCAAGAGTTGAGTGGCTCTTGTGGCCATTCACCAAAAGTAATATGGGTAGTTTGATATTTTGCTTTCTCAACCGAGTCAAAAATACATTTGCGAGATATTCAAAGTAGGTGCTCCCACACATACAACCTTTCTTTGTTCTACCTATTTCCCAGTCGTCTGGCACATTCTGTGCAATTTCACGTGATATCTTCTGCAATGGGTAAACGATCATGCCAGGAATAACCTCTCCTGCTGCATTGAAAGTAGCCATCACGGTTAAAGCTTTTTTTTTTCATTACCTGTTTTTATTTTATATAAAATGTCGAATGAAATGTGTCGTAAAACTTTTCCCGTTTTTGGACAAGTTTGAAAACCACTTTCGTCAGCATTAAAAATTCTTCTGGAATCAAGAAGAATGTCAAGGCAGTCTTCAGTTTCAATATATTTGTGAAGTTCTTGGAACAACTCACGGATGTTGGGCTCTGGCACTTTCTGCTCTTGCAGTGTTGATAACATCTGCATACCTCTCAGCTATCGAACTGTTTCTTCGCAAGAATCCTTTAAACCATGTTTTTCCTGGAGTTGAGTTTGCAAAATGGTTTGGCCTTTTATCGGCTTCGATGTTTTTTACGGTTTCAAATAAACTCCTCCTCTTAATCGGGAATTCTTTTTTGGCATAAGCATTGATTCAGTCAACAAGGAACTGTTCCTCTTCATTGCTTAAAACTGATGAATGTCACACTCCTCTCACCTATGGCGTTTACCTTTTAACCTAAAACAGAAAAGATTTTTAAGGAAACCTAGGTGGAAAATTTCGAAAAGGGCTATTGATTCGAAATTATGGAAACACCCTTTTCTCTTGCGTCTTCAACGGCTGCTCAGAGAGCATCCTCTGAGTACTGGAAGAATTTCTATTCCAGCGGCATAATGAATTCCGAAAATAAGTAATAATAGCTTGGTAAGCAAATAAATTAAAGAATGATCAACTAATGGCTACGCATGTTGTTAGCCAGTAGTTGGTATACTGATCAATGACTAGATTCCTCGAAACCAATAACTGATCACAGCTGATCAATTTCTGGAATTTGCTTATTTAATAAGACCAGAAGTTGATCAGTCAAATTTCAACCCCTAAAAAGAAGTCAATCGAAAATCTAAAAATAAATATTTAATATATCATCCTTCGGGTGTAAGTAACAACAATTCTTTTAAAAATATTAGTTCAAATAAGCAAGATGGAAGGGGATTCTTTTAACTTATCGTTATTGTCTCCAACTAATCAAAAACTAAATTTTTACACTTTCTAATAAAAACATTTCATTATATGGCTTCTCTTACAGAAGACAGCTGAAAACTGTGTGACAACAGGTGCACTAACATTCAAACAAAAATATTATATCTAGTGCCACTTGTAAAACTCATTTCCGTCCGAAATGGCGCAATATTTCAAAAATTTGATCAACTACTGGCGCAGTCACCCTACTTATATCTTTCATCTCAATAAAAATTGTGTTTTAAAATCATATATATTTTAAGATATTAAATGTTGAAAACGGTCTATTTTTTTCATTTTTTTCCAATTTTAAGAGTCCTGGGACCCCTTAAGCAAAACAGAAAAAATAATCAGTTAAATGATTTTACTTTGTTTGAAATGCACGAGGAAAAATAATCATTTACATTATTTCTGCCACATAGTTTCCCTTTATATCTCGAAACGGAACTCATTGCATTTGTGACCTAACATCAAATATACTATAAGAATAACAAAGATTTCACAGAGACTGGAACAATAACACTGTTTTGTCCGTCCTTGTAAAATGTATACATAAGAGAATCAAAAATTTAGTTATATCTGGCAACGCGTCAGAAATTTAAAAAAATAATAGTTGAGAGTAAAATTAACATTACAATATAAATTTGTAATCTATTTTCATTCTGACATATTAAAGAAAAATATACAACTTGTACTAAAATATAAGTTAAAAAATAACATAATCTTTGTTAAATGAAATTAGGAAAATCAGCAGTCACAATTCTTTGCAAAATGATGCATCTTTTAAAATGCTATTAAATTAGCTAATCTAAATCTTAATTGATAAAAATTAAAGTTATCTTGAAACTTGCTTGAAGTGACTCCCTTTGGCTGCAATGTAGAAATGTAACACACGAAATAAATCATTCTGATACTTTAAACCCTTTGTGTACGATCCCTCGAAGCATGTCCAAACTCATCTGTGTTCAGATGCAGAAAATTGGCATAAGTCATGGAATTCAAAGTTTCATAACTAGATCAAATTTAGTGTTAGATGAAGGAGAACTTTTTTTTGTCTTACTGGGGGGGGGGGGGGGTTCGCACCCCTGCTCGCTACGCTAACCAACTCCCTGCGTAATCGCTTAGCGATTCCATTTGGTATCGCGAAGCAATCACTATTTTCTAGCCAGCCCCAGACGTAATTGTTTCGCGATCCCTTATTTTCTATGCATTCAATTTTTAGATTCCACTTGGTAAGAACGCCCTCCTCTCCAACTCCTGCCAATTTTATTTCTATATCTCCAGAAACATAATCATTAGAGCTTACAGAATTTCATAATTATAAGAATTATTAAATGTAAAATTATATATATAGTGTTACCAATATTGCAAAATAGTTAGTGTTTGTGCTTAAAAATAATGTAAATAGTTCAATTAAGCTCTATTCATAAGCTAATATTAGTTTTTGTTTCATTGAAATATCCCAATTTGTTGATTTATGAAAGCAAATAAACCCTATTGGATTTCAATGGGAGTCTATGGAAATTTGGCGAAAGACTGGTAATAACACCAAGTTGGCGTCACTTTTGGCGACTAATTTTGGTCGCAAAATTTGGCGATATATCGCCAAGTTGCCGACAAAATTGGCGACGTTTGGCGCCCACCCCCTTAATAACCCTTATTATAGAGTCAGAAAGCTCTGACCAATCATATGCGTTTCGCGGTATCTATGTAGATTTTCATTGGTCCATTTCCAAATCGTTACATTTTTTTATATATAGAAGGACTTGTTAGTTTAATAGGAAATTTTTACTAAATATCACTTATAGGACCGGGGGAAACGTATAAAAATTTAAATTTCGTAACTTTTTAATAAATATTTTTATTGATCAAAACGACTTTTAAAATAATTTTGTACCTCTTTTAAAACATTTTTGTAATTGGAACTATATGTCTATGACTAACTATTTAGAAATTAGCCATTGGGCACCGTTGAGAGCGAACACTCTGCATAAATTGCGTAAACCAACTGAAAATGTTTACTTGAGAACTGAAATCACCCAAAACTCCGATATTTCGTGTTGATACCGAGTTGAAAAAAAAAAAAAAACGGATTAATACACTATTAGCCCAGTGGTTAGGGAGTTGAATTCGGAAATAATTAGGGGAAAGCTGGAAATTGTTTTAAGCCCTTCAGTTTAGGTCTAGAATGAATTTGCTACGTTTTCCCCCTCGTACTAGGTGAACGTTAGGAATTATACATTGATTTATAGTCAAAAAACGCGTTTTTTTTTAATACCATAACACTATCTCGAAATTACTAACTTTTTCAATGCAAATGTTGTAGAGCTTAAAATTCTGAATAAAATGAGTGCCTACACTTAATACTTTTGTTGAATATTAAGGCCACAATTCTACTTTAAAGTTTTAGCACCGTGGTCAGAGGGTTGAACTCAGAATTAATTAGGGGAAAACTGGAAATCATTTTATTCCCTTCAGATTAGGTCTAAAATGAATATTTTTATGTTTTTCCCCTCGTGCCAAGTGAGCGTTAGGAAATATGTACGTATTTACATTCGAAAAACATGTTTTTCCTGAATATTTTTAACAATATCTCAAAATAGTTAATAACATCAAAAACATTGTCAGTGCAAATGTTGTAGAGCTTAAAATTCGGAATAAAATGAGCACCCACATTAGTATTTTTGTTCAAAATTAAGGTCGCAATTACATTTCAAAATTTTGCCTTAATCGCTAATCAAGAGCTTGAAGTCCGAAGACACCAAGTTACCTAAAAATATCTCAAAACAGCTAAGTCTATCAAAAACATTGTCAGTACAAATGTTGTAGAGCATAAAATTCTGAATAAAATGAGTACCCACATTAATATTTTTGTTCAAAATTAAGGTCGCAATTCCATTTCAAAATTTTGCCTTAATCACTAATCAAGAGCTTCAAGATAGGAGAGACCAGATTACCTTAACAATATCTCAAACAGCTAAGTATATCAAAAAATACGCAATACAGATGTAGTAGAGCTTAAAATTTTGAATAAAATGAATACTCACATTAATATTCTTGTTCAAAATTAAGATCGCAATTTCAGATATTGTTAAAAATATTAAAGAAAAACGTGTTTTTCGAATGTACACTATGACGCAAAAGTTTAGACAATGACGTCATTCAGCTTTAAAATGTAGAATTATGACGTCAGAATTACAAAAACCTGTAAATATATTCAAAAACTGATTTAAAATGCTATGTACAAAAGACAGTCGTTTTATTTGCTATAATACTAATTTTTTTCATAAAAATTCAAATGTGCTTGTCGCAAAAGTTTAGACACTATTCTAAATTTCTTTGAATATTCGCTGGTATATGCAAATTTAGAATCGATGATGTCACAAATTTGGAGTACTTAAGTTCTGCAAACGATTGCGCTTCATAGTCGACATGCCGAGAGCTAAAGAAATTCAAGTGAATGAGGTTTCAAGGATTTGGCAGTTGAAAGGTGAAGGGAAGAGCGTTTCTGAAATTTCTGCTATTATTAATAGGTCAAAAAAATCTATTTATCGAGTTTTATCGAGTGGTTCCGAATATAAAGCAAAATGTCGGTCTGGGAGGCCACGTGTGACAAATGTACGAGAGGATCGCCTGATACAAAGACTAGCGAGTACTCAACAAATGAGCGTACGTGAAGTTCAAAGCTCATCGGGACTCACTGTATCAAAGGATACGATTCGTAGACGAATTTTGGAAAAAGGAACAATCGTTTATAGCAAAATGCAGAAGAAACCAGCTCTAAAACCACATCATAAGTTACAAAGACTTATGTGGGGTCGAAAGCATATGTCATATGGAGAGAAATGGCAGTCAGTCATATTTAGCGATGAAAAAAAGGGGAATCTGGATGGTCCAGATGGTTGTTTATCGTATTGGCATGACTTGCGGAAGGAACCTCGACGTTTTTTTAGTCGCAGACAAGGAGGGGGCTCGGTGATGGTTTGGGCAGCCTTTTGCTATAATGGACAAGTATCTCTGACCTTCACCAGTGGTCGTCAAACTTCACAGCATTATACACAGACATTAGAAGAAAACCTACTGCCATTTGCTGAGCTTCTAGGGGGTCCTCAGTGGGAATTTCAGCAAGACAATGCTTCAATTCACACTGCAAAACATTCAAAATCTTGGTTTAATTCCCATAATATAAGAGTTCTCGACTGGCCAGCATGTAGCCCAGATCTTAACCCTATAGAAAACCTTTGGAGCATCATGTGTCGCAAAGTTTATAGCAACGCTAGACAATACTCTTCTGAAAAGGAACTTAAGACATCTATTGAGAATGCATGGTACGATATCGATCCACAAGCTATGCAAGATTTAGTTTCTTCCATGCAATCTCGTGTATATGACGTAATACATAAGCATGGATGCGCAACCAGGTTTTAAAAATTGTTTATTTCGATTTTATTTAATTTGTGTCTAAACTTTTGAGACAGCAGTTTATTTTTGTTACCATTTAATTTATTGCAATATGCACAATTCCACTTTTCTTTGTTATAAATATTGTTTATATGTACAGCACATTAATTTCAAGCAGTGATTTGAAAATTGAATAAATATTTTTCAAAGTATGTAAGAATTTCTTCATTGTCTAAACTTTTGCGTCATAGTGTAAATGTGTACATATTTACTAACGCTCACTTAGTGCATAGGCGTAACCAGCCTTTTGAACGGGGGGGGTGCCCAGACTTCATAACCTGAACATGTTGGATACAAACAATATCTTATATGGTAAAACCTGAAAAAACGGAACCTCAAAAACCGGTCGAATTTCCGTTTTAGACAGGTTTTCATCTTAGAAGGTATAGTTGTGTGGTATTTCTTTTAAAGAGGGCTCAAACGCAATTTTTGTTTGCGTGAGAAGGGGTTCAAAGCATCAAAACTAAATCTAATGGTAAAAAAAAAAAAAAAAAAATGTAAATCTTGCAGCACTGACATAAGACAGTGACTAAGAGTGGTCACAAGTGTAAAATCTTTTGGCACCCTAACTTCTTATAAAGATTAAAAAAGGTCTTTAATCATGCTGGAAACTTCTATACACTGCATGAGATCTAAAATTATCTCAGTCAAAGTCTTGTAGATGAAATTTTGCGGGATGATAAATCTCAGATAATACACGCGGTACTCCAATACATACGCACGAAAGTTTTTCAGAATGTGACTCCACGACTTCTTAGGGATCGCCGGAAGGACCAAAGAACTTTTGGAGGAAAGTCTATATAAATAATTATCTTATTATTATAAATAATTATAATATTTATTAACACCGTAATTTCCTGCCTATAATCCGCGTATCAAACAATTTGATCCATAAATTTTATTTCATTATTGAAGTTAAATATTTATCGCGATTTAACAAGTTACGTTTTATGAAACAAGATTTCTGTGTCCGAACACAATTCTTTGATCCGCGGATTATAAGCCGGAAATTACAGTAATTCATGTTTTTACATCAGAATGTGTCTAATATATTAAGTAAAGCAGGTCATGATAATATACACTAAATTTTATCAAGATGATAAAAATTATATTATCATGATGTGACTGTAATAATAAATATAGGTGCTTGTCTGTCTCTGTGTACGCGCGAGCGCTGAACTGTGTAAAAACATTGCAGCCCGCACAGCCGTATGATTTGACAAGACCTGTATGCCTGAAGTCATGCATATCGAAGACAATTTCTGGAATTTTTCATTTAATGTTTTATGCGAATTTTTTTTAATTAGAATTAATTAGCAAAAAAGAATCCGATTTCAATATTTTATCCAGTATAAACTTTGTCTTCTTTTCAATAAAGTTTTTTCGAGATTCTTACGGCGATTTTTCAATTTTTAACAATTTTTTAATGTTATTTTTTGAGGGTTTTTTTTCGCATTTCGAGGCGATTTTTTTTTTGACATTTCTAAAAGGAATCCGGTTTAAATCTTTTATACAATTAGTTAATTTCGTTCCCTGTGGTTTTTTTAACTTTTCCGAATTTTTAATGCGATTTTTAGCGGTGGTTTTCGTGCTTTGAGGCAATTTCTTGACAGTTTTTGAAACAGAAAAACTCTCCGGTAATTTTTGAAATTACCGTGATTAAATTCGAATTGGGAGAATGTCAAATCAGTTCTTATAAGGAAGCTGAAAATTTAATTTGGCTCGAAATAAAAACCGCAATAATTCAAGATTCGCTTCTTTCGAGAAAGAAGAGATCGTAGCTTGCTCGGGAGTATGTTGCCGAAGGCAGTCCCCACCTCAATCCTAGAATTGTTTAATTCTACGTTTGTTTAAAAAAAAAAACCAACCAATGAAACTCCACTAGTAATGAAGTTTCCTTTGAGGGACAGGGTTTGAAATAGCGTGCGAGATGATCGCGCGATTTGCGCACAGAAAAGGAATGTCCCGCATAATAAAAAATGCTGTTCAGTATTTCCCACCTCCAAATTCTATCACAGACCTGGGATTCTTCAGTGAGTATTTAAAAAATATTTTGAAGCACTCGATTTTTATTTTTTTTATGAAAATTTTCAAAGTCAATTCGTGAATCAGTCCGGGAAATTTTTGAGGATTTCTTCAAACGATCGTGGGAAAATATCGGGAATTTCGATAAAAGAGTGCAGAAGATAATCGCGAATTTCGTCAAAAGATTGCACAAAAAATCACGAATTTCGATAAAATATTGACGAAAATTTTTGCAAATTTCGTCAAAATGTCGCTGCAAAGAGTAGAGAATTTTGTTTAATTGGTACGGAAAGATAGCGAGAATTTTCTCGATTGGTCGCGCAAAACTATCGCGAATTTCGACAAATAAACCCTGTAAAAAAATCAGTTTCGTCGATCGGCCGCAACAGAAAATAAATTTCATCAAATGATCGCGGTAAAAACGAGAATTTCGTCAAAGGATCACAGAAAGAAAAAGCGAATTTCGTCAAAAGATCGTAGAAAGAAAACGCGAATTTCATCGAAGGATCGTGCTAAAGAAATGCCACTTTCGTCAAAATAGCGTGGTAAAAAAAAATGCGAATTTGTCAAAGGATAGCGGCAAAAAATACGAATTTTGTCAAAGGTTGGTGGTGAAAAGTGCGGATTTCGACAAAAAGTCACATAGAAAGACGTGAATTTCGTCAAACGATTTTGGGAAAAAACTGTAAATATCATGAAATGATCGCAGAATAAAATCGCGAATTTGGTCAAAATTTACTGCACTGGGCTAAAAGATTGAAACCTGGTTCATTTTCTTACTTTCAAAAGAACGCCGCAAAACGAGAAAAAACTTTAAAAATCGTATAAAAATTTTCAATGGAATAAAATTACTATATTGACTTGAAAAACTAAAACCATATTCCTTTTACGAATGTCAAAAAATGGCCGCGAAACACCAAATTCAATAAACCAACCAATCTCCAGATTAATTTGGATTTTCTGTGCTATTATTTTTCTTTTTCAAAGGAGGCAGGGTCTGTGTCACTCCAGGGGCGCCATTTCAGAATTTTCGTGGGGGGGGGGGGGGCAAAGCTGTCTTTGAGGACAGTGGCATAGCCAAGGGTGGGGTGGGGGGGGGAAGCCTGTACTATCTCCATCAAAGCGAAAACCTATTAAAAATTCCGTTTTAAGCAGGTTTTTTTTTATTTTGGCAGGTATAATTTCAAGATAGTGACTAACATTTTTTCCGTTTAAGACAGTATTCTATTATAGACAGTTTCCCTTCTTACAAGTATTCTTAAAGGCATTTAAAACATCCTTTCTATAGTATACCTCTGAAGAGTATAGGTATATTACATTTATTGTAAAACTTGCGAATATGAAACCTGTCAAAAAAAAAAAATTGTTTCGCAAACGGAAAAAAAAAAATTAAGTTTCTATGAAGAAAGCACTATATAATTATACTTGCTAAGAAGGATACCTGTCTAAAACGGAGATTTTTTTTTCTTTTGACTTTGCAGGCTTTACGGACAGGACAGGGAGCCATTTAATAAGTTTCTTAGAGTGGGGAGAGGAGGCAAGATTTTGTTTGAGGGGAAGGGTTTGAAATAGCATGCCATTCTTAATATTTTCATAAGCATGGGATTCTTCAAGAAATATTTTTAACACTTTCCAACGCAGTAGAAAAGTGAATTGGGTTTGTCTGCCCGTCTGGTCATGCTCTAACTCACGTAAATATACTCGGATTAACGCGTAATTCATATATATTATTAATGTATACAATGGAATGTTCGGTATTCAAAATGAAGTGTGTATCATTCATAGTTCATTTACAGGAGGACTCAAAGGTATTCCGTTAGATTATGGTCTATCGGGTAAAATCATTTGCGGTATATTTTAATATTGTTGCATTACAGTATTTAAACATAATAACATTTATATACATTATTGGGGTGTACTAAAAGATGACTACTACATGTAATGTTATGTTTAACACTTACAGTTCGCGTCCAGGAGAATTCACAAGTATTCCGTTATATTATAGTCTATGAAGAAAGAATATTTGTGACGTATTTTAATAATGTTACTCCGTTACAAACATAATGAAATTGATAAAAATTTCTGAGATGTGCTAATTAGAGATGAGTTCGGGCTCATTTTTCAGAGCCTGGGGCCAACAAATTTAAATCCGAATCCGAAAAAGTTTGTGCCATCAGAGCCCGATTCCGATACCGAAAGTATGCACGGAAAAAAAGGTTTAACAAAAATACATATTTAAAAGCTATTCTAAATGTAATAGATCTCATTTTTTAACAAATGTTAATCTCTAGCACATAATTAATTTTATGAAATTTACATTAAATCTTATCAAAAGAGACGTTTAGTGTCAAATAGAAATATACTTCCCTAAAAAGATTTTTAAATTTTTCTCCCGCAACAAGTATGTATCTCTGATAGACACAATAACGAAGAGCATTTTATTTATATATGAATGAAATTTGCAGAAATTATGATTTATATGACGAAGAATCGAACAGCGTTTTCTGTTTCCTATAAAAGGTGCACATCTTTTGCATTTATCATGGCTTTGAAAATCAGTTTAAATTATAAATTAGACACCGTTACCGAAGAGATCCGATGCTTTTATAGAAAAAAGAGGAAACGCTGCTTGATTGCTTTCAATCGGGAATAACAACACATGCCAATTTTATCTACTTACGTATGAAAGTGATTTTACGAATATGAAGAACAGAGCCACCGAATGAGCAGATTTCAAGAAGAAGCATGAATAAAATCACCAACGTTATTTTCATATAAAGAGCGATTACAATCGCAGACAATAGGAGACTAAAAATTTGCAAATCTTAGGCTAATGCTGATTGACTTAAAAGAAAATATTTATTTCGCGTTAGATCTCTGAAAAAAGTAATAATAAATAACATTCCAATTAAACAGTATCCTAATGGCGCCATATTCTGATTGCCGCCAACATCAACAGGTCGTTACTCGCGTTAAACTACAGACATAAATCATCAAATATCACAAGTTTTCTTTCAAAATAATGTTCGACAAATACTAAAAAAAAAAAAAAAAAAAAAAAAAAAAAAGAAAAAGAAAATCTATTTCTCTTTCCTCCTGATCAAAATAGCATTAAAAAAACTTGCAAAGGGATAATTAATTTTTAAGGGGTAAAAAAGTTATTTTTTGTTTCTATACGAGAATAAATAAAATTGCCAATTTGAGAAAGAATGGGCTCGAGCCCGAAGGCTGGTATAAAAATCAAACCCGTGTCAGGTCCGGGTTGAGTCCGTCTCATCTCTAGTGCTAATACATACTTTCTGTAGAATATGGGGTGCGAAGCATTCATCACTCATTTACAAGGTTATGCACGATTATATGATGATCTACGGGTAAAAACTGTTCGCAGCGTATTTCAATTATGTTGCACTATTTCAAACATGATGAAACTGATATACATTACTGAAGCTAACAACAAAATGCTTGCAGTAAAATAGGATGGGGATTGCATTTATCATTCATTTACAGGAACACATAAAAGATTTCGGGAACAAATCTGTATGCGAAGTTTGGCTATTAGGAATGATTGCTGCAAGTCCGTTTTCACTTATGGTATGGTTTTTTAGTTTAACTAAATTTTTGAATACTACATGGTGTGCATAAATTCTATAGAACATATACAGAGCAGTTTTTAAATTCGTAAGACACACAGAAAAATTCGTAAGCATTATTGAGAAAGAGCAGGAATTGCTTAAAGATGTTATTTTTAATTTGAGTTATGCAGCTTCAAGTTGTCTTTCAAGCTCAACTACATTTAGTATAATATACTAAGGTAAGTTTACTGCATATAAATAAAATCATATACAGAACTATGCAAAGAACTGGATATATAATCGCCTATGGATATTAACTCATGGAAGCGTAATTTAAGTAGTTTAAGCATTGCTTGAATTAAATTTCAGCATTATTATGTGTCGTGTATTAAAATCTGTATGTCATATACAGGGCTGTACAAAAGAATTTAAGTACGTTTCCCCCTATCGGTAATATTTGATGTTCAGGTTCTTAGTGATCGTCTTTTGTTGGTGGTTAGGTGAAACACTGTATTTCGATAGCAATGGGATGGATTAATACTCGGTCGTTTTCGTCAAACAGTCCTTTCAACTGCTCTAACTCTGGCTTGGAGATTTTTTTTTTTTTTTTTTTTTTTTTGCCTTCCTACCCGATCCCAGTTCTTTTTTGGCCAAGAGTCCCTCCTAGTAACTTTCTAGAACATCGTATGTAGTTCGTTTGGTGATATTTTCGGAAAATAAATAGTTCACGATGGACTTGCTCCTTGATGAATATTGCTTTCATAAAACTTGTACGCAATAATACATAGACACTCCTCTTGTGACTCTGTTATTGGAAAATACAGATTATTTAATGATCTCTTGGCTAATGGCCATGTTCTTATATACCATAGCACAACACTTCACGCGCAAATTTCACCTGATTCGGTTTCCTTTGCTATTTTACATAATTGCAAAGTTTGTGCGGATTTCTAGGAAAAAGTCCTTATCTTTTATAAAATGTTTAATTAGATATATTATTTACCTTATTGAAAGGCTAAGTTTTGCTAAAGCATTCTTGATGTGTTGGAAAGTGTTTCATAATCTATGCTTGACGCATGATTTTTCTCTCTTGTTTAATTTTCAAGGGAAGACCATGCTATTTTATTTATTTATTTGCTTATTTTTTTTGCAGAGCGACGCAAAATCGATTCGTCAATTGACCGCAGAAAAAAATTGCGAAATTTGCAAATTAGACTTGGAAAAAATAGATAAATTGGCAAATTAGAATTTTTTTTTAATAATTATTAGTTTATGTACCTAAAGTGTTTACTTATACATGTTTTTATTGTAATAAAATTTGACAAGCTATTTTAGGTTTTGAGTAATTTTTTAAATTCTTTTGAGTCTGACCTGCGATGACAGATAAATTTTATAAAATATCAAATTCCTTGGGGGGGCATGCCCCCCCAGCCCCCCTCAAATGGCGCCCCTGTGTCACTCGCTCCTCTTTCCCACGGCTAATCGTATTTTAGAATTATCGTTTCACATTTGCATTCCCTTTCAATTTTTTTTTTGCTTCTTTCTAGATTTTAAACCACGAAAGCAAAGAGACAAATAGTTTCTATCCTCGTCTTGAACGTGTGTTAATTTCACATGAAATTGCAGAAACATGCAATAGAAAAAACGGCGTTAAAAAAAAAATCTCCCCCAAACAAAAGTCGTCAAAGTGGGATTATAAAGCTACTTTTTTGACTTGCTATGACTAATACAGATTTTTGTAAATATTCTAGTTTAAAAAAAATAAACAACATAATTTTCTTAAAAAAAGAAAGAAAGAAAAAAAAGAACGTGGGTGTCTTTTTTTATCACATTTCAAAACTTAGGCTGTTATTTTTCTGAACTAAATTAATTGAACTCTGCTTTCACTTCTTCTTTTTTCTTTTGTAAATTTCGATTTTTGTAAATAATTGTGCTTGAATCTGCCCAAGCGGGGGGGTGCCCGGGCACCCAGGGCACCCCCCCTGGTTACGCCTATGTAGTGCGAAGGGGAAAACATAGAATATTCATTTTAGACCTAATCCGAAGGGATTAAAACGATTTCCAGTTTTCCCCTAATTAATTCTGAATTCAACCATCTGACCACGGGGCTAAAACTTTAAAGTAGAATTATGGCCTTAATATTCAACAAAAGTATTGAGTGTAGGTACTCATTTTATTCAGAATTTTAAGCTGTACAACATTTGTATTGACAATGTTTTTGGAAAAGTTACTGATTTCGAGATAGTGTTTTGGTATTTAAAAAAAAGTTGTTGTTTTTTTACTATAAATCAATGTATAATTCCTAACGCTCACCTAGTACGACGGGGAAAACGTAGCATATTCATTCTAGACATAAACTGGAGGGATTAAAACAATTTCCAGCTTTCCCCTAATTACTTCAGAATTGGGCCTTTTTTTGCTCCCCTTGGGCTATATAAAAACGTCTCGGAAATGTTTTTCGAAAATTATGAGCAGCAAAAGAAAATTTTGTTTCGGAAATGCTTCTTTAACCCTATCCGACGCGGAGTAAGTCTGTTTGTAAAATGATGAAATGGTGGACTGATACCAGAATTTACAAACGAATTTATTAGAAAATAAAAACTTGCTTAAAGCTGAAAAATCTGTTGATTTCTGAAGCTTCTGAAGACAGAAGAAAGGTTTTTTTCTGAATAGCGGATAATTCAAAAGAAGTTATATTATATTTTCGTAAACCTTCTTGGTAAATCAAGGAGTGTGTCTCTTTTTTTTCAGTGTAGAGGTTTGTAAATAAATTAAAATGTTAATAAAAATATAAATGTATACAATCTCTCAATAAAATAGCGCTGTAACGGAACAAGAGCATAGAAAAACATAAACAAAGTAACTTTGCTACACGCACTTTTATTCTGAGACTTTCAGATCTGAAATTATGATTACACTGTAAAAAAAAAGAGAAATGCTTCTGGATCTAGTAAAAATTTACGAAGATACAAGGTGTCTATAAAAAGTCAGACACATTTTGTTTACTAATTCGTAAAATAATGAAGATTTTAATTAATAGCATTAATGGTTAGATTGATTGAAAAAATTTTACGGCCTTAGTCAATGAATTTCCACACTTGCCAATTCTCTTGCCGCTGATCTCACAGATCTCCTAAGATTTGTGTAATAATGTCTCTCTGGCATGCTCAACATCAACATCGCTTGTTCAGGGACGCCCGGGACTATTATTATTTAACCCTTTATCTACTGACGGTACTTATAAGTAACATTAAAATAACTTGTTATAAAATTCATTTAATACATCGATTAATTGTAATACAGTTTAGAATAAGTTATAGATACATTACTTTATTTTGTTCCAAAAGCATTATGGGTTACACAAAACAAAAATATTTTTAAAAGGATGATGTCTTTTGCCTTTGCATCTTTTTAGCTTTCTTAACGTTTGAGGGAGGAGGGGAGGGGGTGATTTTTCAATTCGGAAATATTTCTATATTTCTATTGTAAGAACATTATATTTCTACATTTCCTAATTCTACAAAATACTAAAAAATATATTTAAAATAAAAGATTTGAGTGGGGTTATAAATATTGCACAAAATCCCTATAAATTCAAATTTAATTAATCCTTTTAAATCCTTCAATCCTTCTAAAATCCTTCTAAAATTTATTAAATGATTATGTAAATCTTCTAATGTAGTTTAAACAATTCAAGAAAAATGCTTTAGAAGATAAAATTTTCATGAATTCTTAATTCAGTACATAAAGGATTTAGACACTTACAGTTTCTAGAAACTTCTGTTTCCATTGCAAGATACTGTTTCTCAATGGAGGAGCTTTCTGCTCTACTCTTCTATAATTTCACTGTGTTTGCGTTATGTATTTCGTTTGGATGAACCACCATAAAGTCCATGCTTTCTCTGTTGGTGTTGGCAAGAGAATTGGCACATGTGGAAATTCATTGACAAGGAACCTAAAACTTTTAAAATCTATCTAACCATTAATTCTATTAATTTAAATCTGTCATCGTTATTTTATGACTTATTAAACATCAAAATTTTACAGTTCAGTTTTTACAGTATAAGGTGTCCTGGGATAATAACACAACGTTAATATTCTTCCAATTTTCTCGGCTTAATTTTAGATTTTTTTCAAACAAATATAGAATTTGATACAGCAACTTATTGACTATGTATATAAGAAAGAATATTTTAGCAGATATGTATTCTTAAAGTGTAATGTCGTGATTTCTTGACCAATGTTATTTGGCATTATCACCCACTTATGTGGGTATTAACGCCGTACAAACAAAACTATAAAATAAGATGGAATAATGGCATGTAAATTGTCCAATTCTAAAGATACAAACTCTACAGCCCTATAAAATGACAAATTTCTCTTACTTACCCATTAATTGAGATATTGGGATGCAGTAATAATCATTTGACATTTTATTCTTCTGACATGAAAAAATTAGCAGCACTAAGGACATACAACTTTCTCTTTATCCTTTTTGGTTTTCAACAATGACAATAATGCCCTCTTCTGCATAAAATGAAAAATACACCCTCTTCAAATGTAATTCTGGCTCTGAAAAGAATCAAGTGGGGAAATAACGTCAGTGGATGGCGTTATTACCCCGGTATACTTATTGCGCAGTAAATTTTAAACTACAAAATACCTCGCGAACACATCCAAAATCTTCCACAACATTTTGAAAATACATGAAATACACTACAAATTTATGTAATAAATCAAGTATTCCCTAATAAATATACAGTCTTCAAATCACAGAACTTACCTCGAAAATGTTTTTCGGGCGTTGACTCTTGCCTGCTTCTTCCATCTATGAGGTCTACAAATGGAACAATTTAACTTTTAGCGGTTGTTTGTGATTCAGATGACTCAGAGCACTTCTGCGCAAAACGTGTAGGTGCCATCTCCCAGATCCTTTCATAATTATGCAAAATATTAGCACTTGGCGTTATTACCCACCCTGGCGTTATTACTCCAAGACACCTTATTAATCGTTTTCTCAACACGAAATATCGGTTTTTCGGATGCTAGTAATTTTCAAATAAACATGTTCAGTTACGTAACAGAGTTTAGACATAGTAGCAAAATAATGCTAATGCTAATATTAATATTAATGTGGTTAATATAACATGTTTGTGCGTGAAACATGTTTGTTGAACATGAAAAGGTTTACTGGCGAATTGATAGCATTCCAAAAAACCGATATTTCGTTTTGAGAAAACTGATTCATGCACTGTGAAAACTTACTTGGGAACATTTCGATTTTCTTTCGGTACTTTTCCGTTATACGGACACCATGCCAAAATGTAAGCTATTGCGCAAATTATTTCAACCCTGATCGTGAAAAGGAATTTTATTGTAAACCATGTGAAACATTGTGATTTGCTATTTATGAAAAATATTTGTAATTTTATGCCAGCAGTTTAATATGAGTTTTATTTTATTACTTTATTGTATAACAGTTATCTGTTAACTTATTTTAAGTATATATTTTTGATTTAATAAAATCGTTCGTTAAAGTCTGTAACTTTCAAATGTTACATTTTTAAAATGCTCACTTTACTACCGACAGTGTTTTTTCTTTTATTTTCCGAATGTTTCAATTTACGTGATTTTCATTTTGCGCCAACTATTACGCTTGGCGGCAATGGTGTCCGTATAACGGAAAAGTACCTTTTTTTCTTTTTAGAAAACAGACCAGAAAAAGAAACTTTTGTTACATGAATACTACTTTAAATCTTTGATATCTTTTGCTTTCTAAGGGTTTGTGAAGATAAAGAAACACTTTTCGGAATTGTAGATTACTCCGAAGAGGTTATATTATATTTTCGTAAAATTATGCTAGATCCAAAACCATTTCTCTTTTTTTACAGTGTACTGTGCATATTTTTTTTCTTTTCTTATTTCTATTTTTGTATGTGTGTACTGAAAATACATTCTCATGTTAGATTTCAGATTAGTGTTGTCCAACATTTTGGCAATACTTACTTATTACTTATACCAGGACAAGTACAACTTCGCCGAGCATGGCGACGATTACACTAATTACAGCAAATCTTACTTTTCGACAATTATATAGTTTATTTATTACAGTTTAAAATTTATTTTATTATTAAAGTTTCTTTTATAATTATAGTTTATAATTCATTTTTTACTATAGTTTATAATATATAGTTTTTTGTTATTTATGTACTACTATTTATTATATTTATTAGTTTATTTTACACAATTTACCATTTTTAAGAATGTTATCTTTTTAAGAATGTTAAATTACTGTTTTGAGCTTAACAGCAAATAAGATTGACAATTGTCAACCATTTTTGGCGATATATCTCCTGACATGGATAATACGTAAGTACCCTTTTAGCTTCCTCGGAATGTTAAACAAGTTGGAAATTGCTCGTCAAACATAGCAAATGAGGTACATTCGCACTATAACTAGTTTTATAAATATTTTTTGCATCGCATATTGTGCTGAATGTATATTTTAGTGCACTTCACAAGTGCATATCCGTTTCATTCTGTTCGAAAGGCTGTAACATCATTAAAATGCACTTACAATATTTTTTTCTTTAATAAAATCTTTACTTTCTTATAAATCTTTACTATAAATCTTTACTAAAATCTTATAAATCTTTACTTTTTAATATTTATTTAAATTGTGAAAAAAGTTTGAACAAAAAAAATCCAAAGTTTCTAGTTTTAAAATTTAATTAAGCTAAAAGAAACACTTTTTTTAAATCATTGAGCATTTATAATAATGATTCATAAATCATTTGAAAATAGTTTGAATGAAAAAATACGAAGTTCCTATTTTTAAAAACCTAATTAAGTTAAAAAAAATCATTTTAATTTTAAAAACTCATTTTCATTTTTTTTATCTTTGAGCATAGAAGTATGTTGCAGCTTCTAGCGATATGATCCGAAGTATTGGAAAGGAGTGCAGCCTCCAAAATACTTTTGATTCGACGTTGATGATATGACTTATCATCAATTCCTTTTAAAAATGAAATAATTTAATGCATAGTTTCTGACCTATAACTTTATTTACAAAGAAAAGAAATAGATGTGTTGTGCTAAAAGCAAAATACTATGCCATGATTTAAAAATATAAATGAAAAGTGCAAAATTACATTTTTATTTATAATAATTCAGGTATAAATAATAATACCAAAATATTCTGCCTGTGATTTAAAAATAAAAAATAAAACAAAAAAATATAAAATTATTTTTTCTAAATATATGCATTTTGATTTAAATAATTGTATGGCATTAAAAATTGAATTTAATAAAATATTTTAATAATTCTTATATAATGATTTCTAAACATTTTATTGAAAATTCTATTAATTGAAATTCTCTAAAATTAAAGCTGATGCAATCATTCTGTGAACAGATGTCTCCACTTCTGCGCATCACCCCAACGAAAAAGTGGGCTTTCACAATTTTCGTTCTTCCATAGGGAACAGTCTAGGAATGAGACGCTAGTGCTCTGGACTGCGAAGCACAATTTGTAGGCTTTGCAAGTACAGCGCTGTCTATTAACAGTTTTTGCAAGTAAATTTTGAAACTTCTGTATAACATTTTTACAGCTTAGCTAATAAACAAACCGTTTACGGATTCTTTTTATCTTTGTTTTTGGGATATTTAATTTTGAAATCAGGGCCTTATTCGCTGGACATCTTGTATAATAAAACACAAGATTATGCAATGCAAAAAGCAATTCATAATAAAATAAATTATTCCTAAAGGGGCTGTTCAAATATTACGTAAGCATGTTTTTGACACTTTTTGACCCCCCCTCCCCCCTTGTCAGCAAAAATAAGCAAATCGCAAACCCCCCCTTAATAATTACGTAAGCAAATTGCAACCCCCCCCCCCCCTTAAAAAAAGGACGCAATAAAAATTAAAAACTCTACTCGACTTTAAAAAAAAAATAATAAAAAACGCTTGTTTTATTTCTTTGCAATTCTATTTAAGAAAATTTCTTAAATCACAATTTTAGAAGAACTTAGCCATTTGAAAAATTTAAATTTGAACATGCCAATATCTATTCCGATGCTGATCACGGCTGCTCAAGCCATTTTTCCATATCTGTTATGATATTGGTTTCCAGTTTTACTTGATTATCTTCATCGCTTACTTTTCACATGCAATCTTGATCAACTTCATCTTCATTGATCCATTCAACATCTTCCATATCTTCCACGAATTTTACGAAGCACATAAGTTCATTTGCTCGACGAGCAGCAATTCTCAATGGTCGTATAAGGCAGGACTTGCTTTTTTCACTCTGTTGAATTGTTTTGTGTCTGTTTGCTGACTTCTGAGATGCATGATATTGGCCATAACTTTCACAAGTTCTTGCGGATATTTGCAACTTTATGGAAGGGCAAAAATAATCATACAGCATCTTTAAAAATCCCTTTGCTGTAATATTCAGATTTAAGGCCAGACAGAGACTTAAATCTATAAATTCCCCCTCCTCACTTGTAATGATGTGATGTGACGATTGTTTCATTTTAATTGGAAGAGGAATGATTCATCCTTTTAATATACGAAATAATCCACTACGTGCAGGAGAGCAACAATTCTTTTCTTCGCATTTTACAATTTGCAGCAAGTATTGACTTTCTTGTATGAGCTTCGAATACCAATCCAAGTCATAACCAAGAGAGTCTGGTTCGCCTGAATCAACATATTTTACTTTGACCTGCCATGCCAGGAGCAATCACAATACCAACGTAAACACATGGGATAAGTTTGTGGCGTTCAACGATGACCCAGTGGTGGTCGCCTAAGGATACACGATACTCCATATGCATCAGTATCGGAGCCTGTCTACTGGCTGCTGTAATTCCCAAAGGTACACGTGCTTTGTCATCCTGTGAAAGAAGAAACACTTGCATGGGTTCAAGAATTGAAGCTAAAGTTTCTAAATAGTGGATGGATGTTACTGCAAATTGGGTATCAATGTGAGATCGGTGATAATCAGCCAGAACCCAAGAAAGTTTTAACGGCACTGTGGTGACATGTCTTCGAACCTCGATGGTTGACGAATTTTTTGGAAGCAAACGAAGATATGTTCTACTCCTGCTTATTGCAAAACCAACCTTTTTCAGTTCTGCTGTCAAGTCATCGAGAGTTTTGACACTTCGGACTCGCTTCTTCTTTTTTTGCATCTGCAGCGCTTCCAATAGCTATATCTGCTATTGCTTTAAGCAATAATGGTTGCTTAAACTTGGTCTTCCTACTGATTCCCTCAAAGCTATTTTTTTTTTTTAATGTCTGGATTATCATGGCAGATTTCTCCAAGATTTGTTCGTTTGGTGGTTCGATGTTTTCTTTGGTATTCTGCATTTTGTCGTTTCCTTTTTAAGGATTGTTTTTCTTCTTTTAGATCACTGAAAACCTTTTTTATCTGTTTTTGAATTTGAGATACATTGGTTTCAATTCAATTGGATTACATTTCATTTTTAGTAAGGTTCAAAATTTGAAAACAGTTAGAAGATTACCTGATACAAAACTAACATATTTTTTAATTTTTCCCCCATGGATGCATTAATTTTTGAGTTATTTGAAAAGAAAAAATAAGGTGTAGCTTGGCTACGCCATATTTAAAAAGTAATAACTCGTTTTTTGACGTTTCTTTGGTCTTTATTTATTCCCATACTGAGCATGTTTCACCAAGGCTACACGGTCATTTTATCTTATCTATTTTTTTTCCCATTTTTACAAGTAATTATGTAAACTTAAAGTTATGATAAAATATATTTAAAATTTTAAGAATAAATTTATAATTACCTTTATAAAATAATCAAGAAAGACTGATTTCTTTTTGGTTGCCTTACGCAGTTCGTCCTCAATTCTTTTTAGCACCAATACCTCTAACTCTTTGCCAGTTTTAGAAGACTTTTTGTACTGCCGCCACACATCATTAGTTTTACATTGGATATCCTTCAAATGTTTATCTGATGCAGACTTTTTGAAACTTTCAAAAAAAAAATTTATACAAGATTTCACGAAATTAAGACATATTTCTGATTTTATTTATTTTAAACACCACTACACTACAGTACTGAGAGGTTTTCAAAACTCACGAGACACCAGACAGTAGAGCAGTCGGTCACTATGGTTATGGGGTTCAACCACTTGACAGAAGAGGGGTGAAAACAAAAAAGATGGATTTTTATTTACGTTTTGGAAGCTTTCCCGGAAAACTCCTACTGTCACAATACAACATATCGCATCGGCCCATTCAATTCTATTCTATTCTATTCTCACAATTGGAAATAGTAGTAAGTTATCAGAGATAATAAGCCCTCATGCATCAAACATGAACAGTCACCTCTAGATAAGAGATCGTTTATGGTTTCCTTGTGCGGTCAAAATAGCTGACATCAGAACTTCAAGTTTAATATTCTTTTACCATTTCTTTTTTTCAATTAGAAATTTTATAATTTTTTTTCTTTTACAAGTTAAGAGATTCTGAAAATGTCTTACGTAAGCATCATTCAACCCCCCCCCCTCCCCCCTTGTCAGCAAAAATAAGCAAATCGCTAACCCCCTTCCCCCCCCCCCCCTTAGGTGCTTACGTAATATTTGAACGGCCCCAAAGGGGAAAGTAAAGTGAAAGTTTAAAAACTTATAACACATATTAAAAAGAGTCACCTAGTTTTTCATGCAATTTTATATTTATAAAAACAAAAATCGTGTTTTTGTGAATTTTTACGAAATAATATTTTAAACAAGCGCATAACATTTTTTCCCCTAACTCCTTGTAATTTTTTATTTCATTTTAAATTTTACGTCTTTCCACATAAATAAAAACTTAATTACATTTTCATTCAACCATACTTTCTTTCTTACCAGCATTATAAATAAATACACAGAGATTACAGAGAGAGGTAGCCTGCTTTATTTCATCTAGTTTTCAATCTGGAAGCTGCACTCTTTTTCTTTTCTTTATTCTTCCATCCATCGTGTGGTTGCTATAGAAGCCGGGAGAAATTTTTTCCTCACATTTCTGGAACGCCTGGTCATAAACGGGAACCTTTATCTCGTAAACAACGATAAAAAGGCAAGTGAATGCTATATTGCAGTTGAAAATCGCGTGTGAAACTGCTTAATTATGCATAAAACAGAGCCAAAGAGAAAGTCATTTTATCAAAGGTATAACTCCATAGGCACCACTGAAAACAGTGTTTACGATGAAAGACTTGGAATATTAGATAAGGTAATTTTATTTCGGGGAGATATAAATTCGTATTCTAACTCATCATCGACGTTAAGGTTTCAGGATATCAACTGGGTGACGTTTAATTATCAACAAAATCTTGTAAAATTCTCTTCAAGTAATATCCCACAAAAAATGTGTAATGAATTGCAGTTGTTAGAAGAAGGATTGCTATTAAGATAATTGGATTTTCCATAGTGGATTATTTGGTTAAAGTTGAAAAGAGTTTTTAATCAAATGCACAGAGAATATCAGAAAAGTGAAACGGAGCATGACCATTTATTAATTATCGCAAGATATTAACTACATTGCTCAATCATCATATGCCTTTAGATAAAATACGTCTCTATTTTATTAAATAAAAAGTCGAACAATAAGGAGCGTGTACTCCCATTATTAAACATTAAATATTGAAAATTTGCAAACGGTATTTAAAACTTTAAGTTTATTTTTAAAATCAAGAAAAATTCAATAGCCAAAATAATCACTCTCTTAAAGTTATCATTATAAATAATAATTAAATCTCAGATTATTTCTTTTTGGAGAATTCAGTCAAATTTCCTTAATCCACTTTCGAATAATTTTATTTGAGAAATTATTTTAATCCAATACCACCATTTCCTATGAAAGTTGAAAACAAACTTCAAAAGCTAATCGATTGTTCGTATCCAATCACAATGCAAAGTGATTCTGGATATTTTTTTTAATTTTAAATGTTTGATAGCGTAGTTAAAATTGTTAAAGATGCTGCTTTAGAAAATTTACAGCTTTTTTTTTTATAATGTATAACAAATTCGCATCTTTTTCTAGAAAAATTAAATAATTATCTGTCGAAAGAATTTATTCTAGACTTTAAGATGACCTAAAAATTTAAAATTCTATAAATTTTCGATTAAATAAATATCAGCATGAATACTCAAAATTTTCACAAAAATCTGCTAAAACATAAAATAGGTTAACTCTAGGATAGATGGCCGTAGTTATTAAAGATTGAAATAAAAATTCTTAGAATGCAGATACAAGAAATATTTATGCATATTTAAAATTCTTATGCCTATACTCATCATACTTTATGCAAAAGATAATTAAATATTGAAAACAAAAAGTGTTAAACAAAATTGAAATTAAAATGGCAGATGGCCATATCTCCAGCCAAGGAGATCCATCCAAGATTCCATCCAAGACAAGAAAGGAAAAGTGAACTTAAATAGCAAAAACAATAACACATTTCGTATAGTTAATCATGAAAAGCATACAACAATTTATAAAGATGTAGTTATATGATGGAAAATGAGTGAATAAAATTCGAATAAACAAAATTTGAAGTATAATTTCAATACTTCACTTTTCGTAAAACCTTACCACATGTTTGGCAAAGGTCTTGATAATTTGTACACGTTTCAGGGAACTACTTCAGGTACCTCATGCATTATATCCAGACATCCTTTTTGGATGTGATATTATATTGTTTTGCACAACCAACACAGTGATCCTAATCCAATTCTATTTACTCGAATTCTGTAGAATCTGATAATTTTAAATATATTTCGTTTTCTTCGCTACTGGAAGTGTCGTGCTTTTTTTTTTCTCGCGATAATTTTTGGTTTATTACGTTAATTTAGTTTATTTATTAAAACTGTATCAGTTTCTGTTATGAAAATTTCCGACGTTTTTCAGTATTTTCTGAAACAAATAAATCGTTAGGTCTTATTATATTATTATTATTATTAAAATATTTATATTACTTAAAATTTAAACAATTATATCAATTAATATATTTATAAACATAAACGTTGTATATTTATTTTAAATTTAATTATATTTAGTTAAAATCGTCATACCATATAATTTTGAAATATTGATTAAAGGTGGCCGTCTCTCCTGAAATTGAAGGACTGGTGGTCGCCCAATTAAATACCCCATTAAGCCTTGAAAATTATCTTAATACCATAATTTTTTGTGTTGTTTTTTTTTTTCACAGCTCTAACAGAAAAGTCGTTTACTATCGGTACTGTGAGAACGATAGTGCCTGTCTCTACCTCATATGCTGGTTTTCGTTTCAGATATGATTTGCATGCGCGCACACAATTATAAAACATAGCTTTGCTGGAGCTGTCGAACCCATAGGCCCATACAAGTCCAAACAAGTGCTTTTTAATTTTGCATGAATTAAAGGATAGTTACTTACATTAAACTTAAGGATTATATATTGTACAATTATAAAGAATGAATTGAATAAAAAAAGACTCATTATATTGAAAGCCATCAATAATATACAATCAAAATTGGGAGGGCTAAGATTCCGCAATACTTATACAAAAGCAATTTGTTTATTGTATCGTTTAATAATATTGTTCGGGGAAGGCGGAAATAGGTGACAGGCTATCGATCGACTATATCAACGTGGTCCAAGTATTTTGAACTCATTATTTACTTTTTCAGGCGTGAGCCAGATTTTATTTTATCTATTTTTTTTTTTCAGGTGTGAGCCAGATTTTGTTGCTGCTATTGTTATTAATTCAGTTTTCAAATATTAGAATAAACCATTTAGAAAGTTGTTATCAATATTTATTAATTAATATTTACAACAAGCTATTTACAATTTTTAGATCAAAAATTTTTGGTTTTGCTCTGTTTAAACCTTTGATACAATGAGAAAAATGGGTGGTGTGCCGATTGATGAGATTAGGAATGTCTGCTATTGGAATTCGGAGACTAGACGTAACTAGTCGGATGTATTAATCCCAAAACTTTCTTCTATCTCATACACGTTAATACTTGAAAATTCGCTATCACACTGCCAAAATTAAACGGCAATCTATGCCCATCATGGGGATTCTAAAGATATGAAATTCCGTGCATTAGTTCTTGAGATATGGCTATCTCTGAAATCACGTAAATCCAGCAAAATTCAGCCTAGCAGCGCCACCTATTGAGTGCTTTACACCAAAACCTATGTTACATCAAAACCACCAAGCAACCACTTATGTCAAAGTCTAACTGAATCTGAAGTTTGTGGAAAATCCGTGCATTAGTTTTTGAGATAGAGTTATTGCGAAAATCATGAAAATTCCTGCATAGCAGCGCCATCTATTGGACAATTAACACCAAAATCTAATGAGCAACCACTCGTGTTAACATCTAACTAAATCTGAAGTTAGATGAAAATTCGTGCATTAGTTTTTGAGATAGAGCTATTGCGGGAATCGTGCAAAATGCAGCACAGCAACGCCACCTGTTGAGTGATTTACACCAACACGTAATCAGCATCAAGACATATACAGGGCTAACTTAATCTGAAGTTTCATGAAAATCCGTGCATTAGGTCTTGAGATAGAGCCATTGCGGAAATCGTAAAAAAAGGCAGTATAGCAGCGCCGCCTGTTGAGCGATTTACACCAACACGTAATCAGCATCAAGTCATATCAAGGACTAACTTAATCTGAAGTTTTATGCAAATCCGTGCATTAGTTCCTGAGATATAGCCATTGCGGAAATCGTAAAAAATGCATCATAGCAGCGCCACCTGTTGAGCGATTTACACCAAAAAATAATCAGCATCAATTTGTATCGGAGACTAATTGGATATGAATTTTTATTAAATTCCGTGCATTAGTTCTTGAGATAGAGCGCCCACAAAATTTGTGTCACACACAGACACACAGACAGACTCACAGACAGACATTTTGTAAAAACATGTTTTTCGGGTTCTCTGACCCCTAAAACGTGTAAATCCGTCGAAAACCGGATTTCGAAAATTTTCATGAATCCAATACTTTCTTCTTGTAAAGATAGAAGAAAGTAAAAATGTCTCTGGATGACCTATTCCTCAGTTTCAATTTCAGCTTTTTCATTTGCGGGAAAGTACATTCACGTATATACGTTCTTCAAAGATTAGAAGACCTTGCATAAATACGGGTTGGCTCCTCTAAGAATGACCCCCACGGAGGGCACACACCCCTCTTCCTATATCCCACGAGTAGATAATTGACCATAATAAACAACGCACACATCAATATTAGAGGGCACTTTCAAGCCAAAGTTATGTCATCAGATGTCCAAATTTCCAGAATTGTTCAAATTATAAACTACTTTTTGCAGAAAGCCGAATATCGCTTAGAATGTTATTTTATTACATATGAGTTTAAGGATCTTGATCCTCAATCTTGGCTTCCATAGGTACTAAAATTACTGAAATGTGACCTTGAAACTTTTGAAGTCCAAAAACCAGTGATCGAATTCTTACCCCAGTTTAGTGACATATTGAATAAATTGTGTGATATCAACGCCATTCAAGTGACTTTTGCTTTTATTTACAAAATGTAATTTTTTTAAAACCAGATTTTATTTCATTTTTTTTTTCTTGTAAAGCTTCAATATAGTCCATAAACTGACAAATATTTCTTTCCTTTTCTTGAAGCTTGAAGTTGAAATTTCTCTGATGTTATGTGATGTTTGCAAAAAACGTTTATGTGCACAGTGTCTATTAACTAATGTCCATTTTTATTTTAAATTTTTTTTCCCCGTTTGTCAAAGTTATCCTTTGTATTAGCATCACAGAACTGAAGAAAATATTTTCCTAAGGTAAAAGAAATATTTTTAAAGTTTTACCTATTCATCATAAACTTCAACAAAACACTGTTGGAGGAATTTCAAAAATTTACAGTGTCTTTGTACTCGGTTACCACCTCTGAGTAACCTCACATTTCTCCAAGATTAAGTGGAAATATCCTTCAAACCTCTCCTGGCAATATCTTTCATCGTCACGTAGTTCATCTAAATAAATTTGCTGCAGAGATTTTCCTAGTGAATAATGTAGTGCAGGAAACGGGTGTTAATGACATTTTCTTATAGTAACCACCCTGCTTAACCTGAGTGGGGCTTTTTCGGTCATACATTTTGCACTATCAGTCATTATACAGGAACATTTGGAAAATCCACCATATATATCTACACAAGATGATGCATTCTGAATATCTGGGGGGTTTTTAACTTGTAGAGAGGTACCCTAGATAAAGAAATTCCTTTCTGATGTTTAATTGACCGTAATCTAACTGACAGTTTCTACGTTGTCCTCCAACATGATTGAAATATTACATGTTTTTCTTCTTTCTTTCACAGAGAAAGAATGCATATAAAGTTGCCTACTTAATTTCCCAATTCTCCTTAAAAAAAAAGGTCTGGTAAGAAAGGGAAATAGTTTCGAAATTCTGGCCATTTTATCACCACCAAACAACTTTCCCATTTAATTATACACTGCTTAGTTACTTTATAGGATCTAAATGAGATTGGCGTTTGGCCATTATTGCACTCAACTCGTAAGACACATGGAAACTTAATTTTTGCACGCGTGTCGTTTGGAAGAAGAATATTTTGTGTCTTTGTGCCATAAACTTCAAGTCATTCATCAAATAAAATCTAGATTCAGCACTAATACTTCGGTATTTCGCTATATCTGTCGTTTCATAATGGCGGCGAACATTATTTGCTTTCATCACTGAAACAACTTTAGAAAACGTACAAGCACTTGCGGCATGCATCAAAAATCTATTTAAAAAAATTATTTTTCTCATCTTTCATTGAACTATCTAATCTCAGACTCAAATTTTCTTTTATTGCTTAAAGTATTTGAATTCATTTTCATACTTTTAAAACACGTGTTTTGCAGTGGTCTTTCTTTGTAACTAACTAGACAAGCTTACAGTCATGTCCAGAAATGAAATCGAACCTTAACTCATTAAAGTCGGCTGGAAAGAAAACTTGCCATGCAAGGTGAACAAAATTTTTTAATTTGGATACCGATATTTTAGTTTGGAAATTTTCACATTATCCAATCTCAGATTTTGAGCGATTAAATAATTCAAAATTACAAAGTTGCAAAAACTGGTGCGGAAGAATTAAAAGAAATGTAAAAAGGGCTCGTCGTTAGTGGGTTGGGGGGGGGGGGGGGGGGTCCACTGCTTTGTGTCAAAATTTTTGACTTTTTGTTCTTTACATTATTTTAATTTCTCAAATGTGTAGATTGTTGCCTTAAAGCGGTTTCGTGATATCTCAATTCCTTATAGTATTTTTTGCTCATAATAATAATAATACCCTAAGTCATGTGGCTGTCATCAACAGGTCCCGGTTGACCGCTTCGCTTTTTATATGCCTGGCGGCCATTTTGGTACTTTAATGTTAGCCAGGTACAAGTGATAAATCACCAAATATTGTTCCATCACCATCATTTCATCTATATTATAATAGTCTAAGTCATTTGACTGTCATAAATAATTACGGGTTTACCCTTTCGATTTTCATAATAATAATAATACCCTATGTAATGTGACTGTCATCAACAGTTCCGGGTTGACCGCTTCGCTTTTTATATGTCTGGCGGCCGTTTTGGTACTTTAATGTTAGCCAGGCACAAGTGATAAATCGCCAAATATTGTTCCATCCTCATCATTTCATCTATATTATAATAATCCAAGTCATTTGACTGTCATAAATAATTACGGATTTATCCTTTCGATTTTCATATGCAAAGAAGCTTCCATTCTGATTTAAAAAATCTAAATTATTTTTTCGAATAAAAGTTGCAATGATCGCAAATTCTTGGTACATTTATGTTAGCGGGGCGCAAATCTCGCCAACAGCATATTTTAACTCGCCAGTTGGCATTTTTTATTTTTCGCGTGGTAAATTAAAACAATGCTTTGATGTTCAAATTAAATGTCATGGTTTATGGTATTATTTATTATTTTTCTTTTCTTTTCTTTTCTTTAAAAAGAAATAAATAAAAGCCATGAATTTTAAATGTTTCAGTTTTAAATGAAAGTTTTATATTTTAAATAAAATGAGTAAAAGTATTATATTTTAAATGAAATCAAGAAAATGCGAAACAATGCAACGGGAACAATGTTTGACGATTTATCTATCGCCTGTGCCCAGCTAATATAAAAATACCGAGTTATTGATTTCTCTGTCAGAGTATTTCTGTTTGGGGAAGGAGTGAGCAAGTAAATTAAATTATGATAAAAGTAACATGATACAATGCTTAGCATGCATTTAAAGGAGACCAAACTGGTCGCCAAAGGCGGCTAGTTAAATATAACGGCGCTTGTTGAATGTTATTTTAAAATTTCAAACTTGTTTTTCTTCAAAAATCAGGTTTTCAAACTGGACGAATATTTTTCTCGAGAACTATTGGACAGATTTCTTTTATTTTTTATTTAAAAGAAAGCAAACCGTTTCTGATGGAGATTATAACATCGAACTTTTTCAGAGATCAGGAATTTGTTTGAGATGCTTGTAACTGGAGAAAAACGTTCGCCCAACTGGAAGTCCATAGAGAACATCTGCAGTCGCACAAGGCATAAATATTCGTTTTTTTACATTAAAAAATTTAAATATATAATTAAAATTTCAATAAGCATAATGTGAGTCCGAAGGTGATTTTTTTTTTTTTTTTTTTTTTTTTTTTGGTAACCTAAAAAAAAAAAAAAAAAAAAACACCGAAAAAAACGAAAAAATCACGTAAATTTTAGGCCGAAAAAGTAGAATTACGTTTCCTATCGGTGTCCACCGACTCCTTTTTTATATTGAAACAATCACAAATTATTTTAATACACTGAAGACTTATTTCTATACTTATTATTTTTAAAAATTGCATGTGAAATAAACATAAATCAAAACTCTAAAAGGTTTCATTGAACACCGATAAGAATAGTGTTAACATTTGACATCAAGAGTAGACGATTTTTCTGCAAGCCGAAACATATTAAATTAAAGAAATTCATTCCATTTTCTTGGCGATGAAAGCGCTAGTGGAAGGAGTACAGAAAAGCTTCAGTGTGAGCTTTTTAGCTCACAGGCCAGGGCTTAATTTGCGCCGGAGCCCACCGGAGCTCAGCTCCGGTACTTCTCTGTTTTTAGTAAATATTTAAATGTTGGCCGTAATTCACCAGAGCTCATAAATGCAGGGCTCCGGAGCCCAATGCAATAGTGCTTTTTTGTATCATAACGCTGCCCATTTTATGACTCTACTCTGCACATTTACGAAGTCACTTTCATTTGTAACTAAATATAATTGCCATGTATTTTCACTCTGATAGAAAACAACTGAGCAGTGTTTCCCTTTTTTCTATAAAAGCATCGAGTCTTTTCAATAACGGTGTCAAATGGTTTATTTAAGATGATTTTCAGGGACTCACCACAAAAGATTGTTAAGTGGAAGGAATCGATTATAGGTTAAGATATGCACCTTTTATAGGAAATTGAAAAACGTTGTTCCATTCTTCAGCATATAAATATTCATTTCTGTCAATTTCATTCATTTTTTTCTTAAAAATGCATATCTGCGAACTATTCTTTTATTGTGCTAACGAAATTTCCTAATCATAATCCTTACCCTATTTAATCCCAGAATTCTGCAATTAATTAACATTAAAATTAGGCAAAGATTTCTGTTCGGAAGGAATGGTAACTAAAAAGTGGAACAGTTGACAGCTAAATTTATGCTCAATGAGCATATGATGAGCATTGCTCATATATATGTTTAAAACTTTTATTTTGCTAAAGAAAAAAAAAATCCTTTAAATTTTGCACAAATAATGTTTGAAATATAAATATGCAGATTGGAATCATTGGGGGGGGGGGGGCAGGAGGCACGCTACGGTTGCTAGAGTTGCAGAATGCTGCTAGGGCTCCGGTACTTTTTTTTGTTATAAATTAAGCCCTGTCACAGGCTATCAAAGCCTGAGAGCTTATGTGCCCGCTTGTTCTGTATGTACGTACGTACATACGTAACGCGATAACTCTTGATAGAAATATCCGATTTGCTTAATTTTTTTTCTAGCTTCATTTTGATAAGACGCTTCCCTGTTTAGTTTTGGGGGTTCATTGTTTAAGGATAAAGCGGGAAAAGGGGGGTTAGTCCCCCACATAATTTAGATAAATGGGTTTTTCATGCAGAAATATTCGATTTGCTCCAAATTTGGTATACCGGTTTATTATGTTAAGGAGCTTCCCTGATTAGATTTGGAAGTTCATTACTTAAGTATAAAGGGGGGGGGGGAAAGGGGGCTATCACCCTTAATTTAGATAAATGTGTTTTTCATGTAGAATTGTTCGATTTGCTCCAAATTTGGTGTACCAGTTCATTTTGATAAGGCGCTTCCCTGATTAGTTTTGGGGGTTCATTGTTTAAGGATAAAGGAGGAAAAGGGGGTTAGTCACCCCCTTGATTTAGATAAATGGGTTTTTCATGCAGAAATATTCGATTTGCTCCAAATATATGGTATACCGGTTTATTATGTTAAGGAGCTTCCCTGATTAGATTTGGAAGTTCATTACTTAAGTATAAAGGGGGGGGGAAAGGGGGCTATCACCCTTAATTTAGATAAATGTGTTTTTCATGTAGAATTGTTCGATTTGCTCCAAATTTGGTGTACCAGTTCATTTTGATAAGGCGCTTTCCTGATTAGTTTTGGGGGTTCATTGTTTACGGATAAAGGGGGAAAAGGGGGTTAGTCACCCCCTTGATTTAGATAAATGGGTTTTTCATGCAGAAATATTCGATTTGCTCCAAATATATGGTATACCGGTTTATTATGTTAAGGAGCTTGCCTGATTAGATTTGGGTATTCATTACTTAAGTATAAAGAGGGAAAATGGGGGCTAGTCCCCCCCCCTTAATTTAGATAAATGGGTTTTTCATGTAGATTTCGATTTACTCCAAATTTGGTATACCAGTTTATTATGTTAAGGACCTGCCTTGATTAGATTTGGGGGTTCATTGTTTAAGGATAAAGGGGGAAAAGGGGAGCTAGTCCCCCCCCTTAATTTAGATAAATGGTTTTTTCATGCATAAATTTTCGATTTGCTACAAATTTGGTATACCAGTTTATTATGTTAAGGAACTTCCCTGATTAGATTTGGCAGTTCATTACTTAAGTATAAAGGGGAAAAGGGAGGCTAGATTCCCCCCTTAATTTAGATAAATGGGTTTTTCATGTAGAATTGTTCGATTTGCTCCAAATTTGGTATGCCGGTTTATTATGTTAAGGAGCTGCCTTAATTAGATTTGGAGATTCATCAGTTAAGTATAAAAGGATGAAAGGGTGGTACCCCCCCCCCCACACACACACACACACCCTTAATTTAGATAAATGGAGTTTGCATGCAGAATTATTCGATTTGCTCCAAATTTGGTATACCGGTTTATTATGTTAAGGAGCTTCCCTGATTAGATTTGGAGGTTCATTAGTTAAGTATAAAGGGAGAAAAGGGGAGCTAGATACCCCGCTTAATTTAGCTAAACGGGTTTTTTATGCAGAGTTATTCGATTTGCTCCAAAGTTGGTATGTTATGTTAAGGTGCTGCCTTGATTAGATTTGGAGGTTTATTGGTTAAGTATAAAAGGGAGACGGGGGCTAGTTTCCCCTTAATTTAGATAAATGGGTTTTTCATGCAGAATTATTCGATTTACTTCAAATTCATATACCAGTTTATTCCGATATAGCGCTTCCTTCATTTGATTAGGAGGTGAATTAGTTAAGTATAAAGGGAGGAAACGGGGGGCTAATCCCCTTCATTTAGTTTTTTGAGGGGCATTATCCTTTGAAATAAGAAAATAATATACAATTAGAGTGAATAGCCTGTGAGCTCAATGCCATCAGCTTAACTGGGCACTTTTCTTTTTATTAATACTTTCCAACAAAGTTGAAAAGTGTTTATGACTTCAGTTTGTCTGTCCGTCTGGGCGTCTGTCCATCGTAAATACGCTCTGATCGTTCTAAAATTTTTGGATGTTAGTGACCTCTACCATAGCACGTTCCCTATTTCAAATGAAGTTTGTAGAATGTTTAGTTCATTTACAGTCGACAGTCAAAAGTTTTCCGTTACATTACGGCCAATGGGAAAAAAACGTTTCAAATGATTTTTAATGATGTTACACTCTTTCAAACAAAGTAAAATTGATATTCATTTATGAATTCTGCTAAAATATGCATTCTGTTGAATATGCGGTGCAAGGAATAGTTATTGTTCATTTACAGGGCCACACAAAAGAATTCCGTTCATAATGGTATATGGGGAATTGTTTGTGGTGTATTTGAAAAGATTTCAGATACTATATTGAATCCGAATTACTGTATAATGATTGCTCGAAATGCCTTTTTAATTATGATATGCGCTTTTTTTCACTATATTTATGCATACTATAAAGTGCGTACAAATACTATAGTTCATATACAGGGCTACAGAAATGAATTCGTATACTGAGTATTGGCATAAATTGCTTAAAGGTGGGTTTTAAAGGAGTTATGCATTTTTACGCTGAACTGAATTTAGTTTACTAAGAAATATTTGTAGAATAGAGATAAAATGATATACAGAGCCACGCAAAAAGTTGGATACATGGCCGTCTATGGTGATAATTTCTGGAAATGTAATTCCAGTAGTTTTATGAGTGTTTTAAATTGAATTAAACTTTAGCTAAATAGTGGCATGTAATAAAGGTACTATGTAAACTACAGGGATGTACAAGAGTATTCAAGTACGTTTCTATCTATTAGTATAAATTGCTGAAAGATGAATTTCAACCTGTTATTCATTTTCTTGCTAAACTAAATTTTCCCATTATATAGTATATATATCAACCTACAGATCAAATGCAGGGCTGTTCAAAAGAATTGGAATACATATTTGACTATGAACGGTATAACGGCTTTCCCGTTATATATTCATTTAACCTCCTCTCCACTCAAAAATCAACATTTAACTTTACTGGTTCATTATAAATTGTCATTATTCTCCCCCCTCCCCCTCCTTCAAATAAAATATTTTGCTTAAATTTGACATTTTATATTTAATTTCCTATGTCGGTATTCATTGACTTCCCCCCTCCCCCTCACACTATTGTAAGTTTCATTTATACTTTAAAAGTATGTTTTAAATGCATGCATCATTTATCAGTCAGTTCTTTTTCTCTTTCACTTTCCCACGGATAGAAATATATCTTAACCGCAGTGATTTTCCGTTGAGATAAAATAAAAGAATAAAATAGAAGTGAATTTCTTTCGCCTCGCAGCCGACAATATGTAATGCATATTTTATCAGCCTCTTGGCTTGCATTCCTATTATTTCCCACTGTTTAGTTGCTCAGATAAAAGCCATATGCCCCTGCTGACTAATTTCAGCTGTCGTTAAATCTGTAACGTACATCTAATATCACGTGTTAGCTATTTCTTCAATCACCCCGCTTTCCCACAGGAATTTCAGCTACGTGTAACCCTATAAACACGCCATGGCGTATAATTTAATGCAATGTAAAACTTCTTAATTGCTTTGTCTACCCGATTCGTTTTATCTTACATATGGTTATCTTATGTTCGCCAAAGTGTAAGTAATTGTAACAAAATCTTACTCACACTTTTGCTCCTGACCTAGAGCTATGTAGGCTGTAATTAAGCCCCGCTGTGGGCTTCTGCCGCTGGGCAGTTAACGAAATTCTCCCCGTCTCTCTGTATTTTCACGGCCCTCCTTTTAAAGGTTCTTTATAATAAGAAAGTTTAAGTCTCCTTAAAGTATTGTGTTGGAGTTTTTACTCATTTATGAACCTAGGTACACAAATCACCCTCATATAAATTTTGTGCCGCTTTCCCAGTTTTCTCCAACAATAAAAAAAAAAAATACGGGGAGAAGTTTTCACTCTTTGCGCTTATCTGTGACGTGAAACAACTTAAATTTTTCCCCACATACGTTGGAGTTCTCCGACTATCAGCGTAGCTGCACTCTCTCTACCCTTTTGCCTGCGTTCGCTGCTCCAGTGGATTTGTACGCGCATTACTTTGTTGACTCCACACTCGTGATCCAGCGCACAATCTCGGTGTGCCGTTTCGACTCATCAAACGGAGCTGTCTTGGTCTTGCCTCTCCATCTGTATTCTGGACCCCCACCTTCTTATCCTACATCATATTCGACGTTATGGTACCCGTCAGCACCGTAATTAGATTGCTACTTTTATGGATTTCTGCGCTTCGTTCGACGATCCCTCAACATCTCTTCGCCTTTCTTCCTGACTCTACATTGGCCTAACGAGAAGCAACCCTGTGCCGTTCGGGTCATCGAACGCCTGCCGCACCTCCTTCGACTGTGAGTCCTCCCGCAAAAAAAAAGTGACAAATACACAGACTTTGTGAAATATTTTTCTTTTGTGCGACCATTTCTCAGAAGGAATCTCCACCTGCGCTTGTGAAAATTGTCTTTAAAAAAAGTGCCATCTGAACGTTCACCTGCTCCAGATAGGTTTCTAAAAAAAAAATTGTGAAAATATGCATATTTGCTGCGCACTGCTCCTGCAAAGATCAAAACCTGTGTTTTTTTCTGCGCTGTGTCCAACTTGAAAGATGCAAGTTCGTGCTACCACTGTTTGTGAAATATTTTGTGTTGCGCGTCGGCAGAAACCCATCTCTATCTTCATAAATTAAAGTTTGGAAATCTGCAGGGTGCACATAACGAAAAAAGCCCATTTCACCTGTTTGTGTGCGCTCTACAATCTCATATTCCATGAATGAAAAAAAAGGTGTCATCCAAACCAGTGCTCTGCCCTTCTGTTCCGTCGTGGGCCTGCTTTGTGTATAATTGTGTTTCTCTGTGAATACATTTGCTCCTTCAGTGATTATGAAAATTGTGTTGCGATCTGTGTGTGCATCCAAAAATTACCACCCCCTCTCAGAAATATGCGCCTTATGGCCTCTTTTGTATTCTTTTGGTGAAAATATTTACTTCGGGTGTGTGCCATGAATAAAATGTACATTATTTCCGTTAATTTGTAGGTAGTTCATCAAGACAAGATATATATATATATATATATATATATCAGCGAACTGCAGAGATATGATACATTTGAAAGTGAATTCTTATTCTTCATAAAATAACCACATGATTCTTCAAAAAAAAAAAAAGTTAATACATGTGATCAATTCTCTATTATACCTTTTTAACAACACTTATGGAGTACGAAAACAGAACCTTATTTATATTTTTCCTTGTTTTCAAAACTTTTTCCGTTTCAGTTTGTTGCTGAAATCATTTTAATTTTTAAAAAAAAGGCGTTGATTTTTCATTTCGCTCTGTTTTCATGCTCAAAATAAATTCTGTATGCTGTCGACAAAGAACGTGAGAGAGTAGATATTAGTGAGTTTACAGTATGAGAAAAATTTTGTGACGTTACATCAAAAAAAGGAAGAATTCGTAAAGACACACATTTTGCATGTAAGTATGAACAGGGAATGCTTTTATATTAAATTATTTACTCTAAATTGCTTTAGTTTTTTTTTCTCTTTCTTTTCAATCTCAGTAAATTACCAGTTTCTGTTCATGTTATTGTTCCCTATTCATACTTGTACTTTGATACCAATTGTATTCTCATAATTTTGTTTTGATTTGTCAGCTTGAACGGAGAAATTACTTCTAAACTAATTTTTATAATATTTTTAACAGTGATGGCATTTTTGTTTCTTATTTTCTCCTTCCGAGCTGCGTTTGTTTGTTTTTTTTTTTTTTTTTTTTTTTTTAAAGGTACTTTTTGCAGTTAAAATGCTAAAATTATTATACTTTTATTAATATTTCAGTTATTATGATTTTTTATGGTTAAATCATGACATACTTCTCATATTTTTCAGTGATTTTGCATAGGCATCCTATGTTTGGCTCACGTTTTTTTAAGGTATTTTTATGCATTTAAGAAGCTAGAATTAAACCGTTAGCCCAACTGGCATACTTTGAAGGCACACTTATTCTGCCGATAGGCAACAAACAATTGTTCTCTGCTCGAAGTTTTGCAGTATATTTTTATTTTACTAGGACTTCCCTCAGAGGGATTAGTCTGAGCGATATTACTGAGAACATAGATTTAATAATAACATGTGGAAGCAAAAAAAATGAGATGTTATCTTTAATTGTCCATATACTGCGATAAATTGAAATGATGAAAATAAACGAATCGAAGAATTACAAAATCTTATATATAAATTCGTATACACTGTTTAAAAAATGGGAAATCAAACCATTCAAGACAGCCATGCATGGATATAAAATAGAAAGTACGCAATATATTAAAAGTAAAATAGAAAATGAAACACTAAATTACTTATATCGAAATTTTAACTGTATAAAATGTCAAGAGCATAATCAGACGCTCCACACCAATTTGAGTAACTTTAAATGGCAAATATATGATGTTTAAAAAGAATGGACTATACTTTATATGGTGTGTGCTTCCCCGGAATAGTTAATATTGTACAATATCTGTTTTCCACGGATGCAATGAGGTTGTCGGTAACATTTAAGGAATTCTCTCCTCAAAATCTAATATAGTATCAAAGTACCGAATACATCAACAGTGGCATGCAATGCTTCGTTAGAGTGTGTTTTAGATATGCTCGATCGGATTTAAATGATGAGTGTATGCTGGTCACTACATACGCTGCATTGTTTTGTTTTCAAACATATTCTGCACAAGTTGAGCTGTATTTAGCATGTATTAAATAAAAGAAATCGGCAATGATTACAACATAAAGTATGACACAAGATCTGAATATATCGTCTGCATAACTTTTGAGCTGTCAAAGTGTCATTTGAAGTAATTTACAAATCCATACATATTTATTCAGCAAATCATGCAAGCTAACATACGCCAATATGAACCCGATTATAAAATTTCACCAGAATAAGTTAATATATAAAAAATCTACTAATGATAATTGAGAATATGACCTTATGATAAAATGTCTAGAAAAATGAATCGGATAAAAAATTCATATCACATTTAAAACGGCACTTCCCTCTGTTAGTGGCCTTGGCGAGAGAGAGAAAAGCCTAGAGAAGGAACACTTTAACAAGTACTTTCGGGCAACCTACACACTGTTTCATACAGGTCTTTATTCAATATTTACACAATTTATTTAACCCTTAAATGCCTGGTGTTGCTTTCCGGCAACATACCCAATTTAGACTATAAAATACTATTAGAATAATATTGAAGCTATAATGCCTAATGTTGCCAATAAAATACATTCTGAAAATATTATTAAATCGATTTTCAACATTTAGATGGCAACATCTGTGCTGTTTAAGAATAAAGATAAATTTATTTTTTCAAATGTTGCTACTTGTTCTTTTTGTTTTGTTTGGAAGCTTGCGAAATACCCTATTTTGACCTGCAGTGAGCAAGTAAAATTTATTTCTTATTATAGCTCCTAAAATTCTTGTGTGTTTAATATTATAGAATTTTATCAAGGGAAATTATTTTTTCAATTAAACACCGGTATTGCCGATTAGTAACAAACTGTTTTTTAGCCGTAAACTATGCTTAAAACAAAATATGATTTTTTTAAGTATTTTTCCCATGATTTATTTAAAAAATGAAAGCCGAAAAACATTATTACAATCATTTTTGAAAAGTCAGGCATTTAAGGGTTAATGCTAGGTGGATATCTATCAGTTTTGTTGCATTTAAATCGCATGTTTTGCGGAGGAAATGCAGCATTATGAAATATTTAAAGTTGCTGTACCTAATAATTCCAAATTAATGGTAATTGAGATCGCTTTCCGTTAGTTTCATCTTTTAAATTTAAATTTTTTTTAGAAACCATTCATAGAGACAATTGTATATTTTAAAACTAACCCGAAGCAAAATTTCAAGATTTTGGGCTCAACAGTAACACAGAAATAGAAAATTTTTGAAAGTTTTTTGTTTTTGCACTGTTTTATATAGCGACATTTTTAGAAATTGTTCTATTGCGAGAATTTACGTCATGATAAATACGGCCACGTCAATTTTCATGTTTATATTCCTAACAACTCTATGTACTTCGTTACTTAGATCATCCTTAGATCTTTTTCCGCTTTGTTTAGTCTTTCTATTTTTTAGAATTCGTTCTACAACGAGCATTTACATCTTATTAATATACTACCATGCCAAAGTTCTAGTTTCTAACCCCAACAGTATCCCAAAAATTTCAGTATTCCAAATAAATCATAGTTTTGAACCTTTCTAGAAATTTTTACGTTTATCCGTCAAATTGAACCTTTTAGAGAGCGTTCAATACGAGTATTTACATCTTAAAAGTAACTACCGCACCAAATTTAAAGTTTCTAACCCAATCAATATCGCAGAAATCACAATTTTAGAACTTTTTTGCTCCTGCGCGATGTAGGTTCTTGCACTGATATAAAATAGTCTTTTTTCGGAGCAGAAACTGCCACAAACATTTTTTTAAGTTGGCTATGTAGTTTCAGAGATAACACCTCACAAACGTACAAGCATTAATAATATTATATACTTTATAATATTATAACGCTTTATAATATTAGCATTAGATGTACAGATAAAAAAGCCATTTATCTGTTACAAACTAAAGTGCCGGCGTTGCCCAGAATTTGAAGGATGTTTGTTCTGAAAAATCAATTTCAAAATTTAACATATAACACAAAACAAACATTAAAAAAAGCAGTCGAAATGTTGTATGAATGAATTATATGAAAACGCTATATAAAAATGTATAAATGTATATAACAGACGCAAAAGAATACAGCTATAAATGAACTTATTTCAATTTATAATTGGAGCAATAATGTTAATTTAGGCCAATATTTCCCTAATCGGGTTTTTATCATGCTTCAATACATTTTTCACACTCATATGACATTATACTATATCCACCACGTCCTTTATCTTTCCAATATGACGTAATATTTTCCTCTTTCACGTGGAAACCTTGAAATAGAAAAGTTATGAAGTTATATTGACTTTCATTTGAATTCGTCAAACCATTTATTTCATTTTCATATTTCACGTGAATATCTTGCAATAGAAAAGTTATGACGTAATATTCACCTTTTTTTTAAATTCGTCAAACTATTTATTTCACTTTCATTTTTCACGTGGAAATCTTGCAGTAGAAAATTAATTGTTGTAGTAATAATTTTATTGTGTTTTTTAATTGTTGGCAACTGCTATAACGAAAAATGTTTAAATTTGATAAGAAATTGCTGTTAAATTGGTGTTTTTTTATTAATTAAAAATCAACTATAAATTATTTCGATTCCGGATTACTTTAGTTGCCTCGGCCATGTTTTAATACACATGTACGTATCTTTTCACAATTTTGGCTTCCAAATTGTGGATTTTTATAGAATTACAAACAAACAGACAAGTTTTCATTTTTATATATATCTCTATTCTAAAAAAAAGTAACTAACGCTGTCACCACCGCCGCCGCTGCCGGTTTTGAATTTTTTGTGACCGGAGGTCTTTCTTCGTTAATATTAAGAAAACTATTGCATGCAAAAATATGAAAATCGGTGGTATTATAGCGAAATGTTTTATCAACACTCTAATGCATACAGGTTTCAAATCGAAGAATTATTTTAAGAGATATTTAATGCTAAAGTTGGACAAAATCGTTCCATTAAAAAACATTTTATAGGAGCAAAAGCTACACATGGGAATTTAATCATTTTTAGATCATTTTATTCAATAGAAGATCCCGGTGTGCAGATTTCATTAATTTTTTTAATTTGACTCATTTTTTGAGGTTTTATTTCTGTTTTAAATTCAAATATTCAGCATCTTGACAGATATTTTTTACATGTTTTAGAAAATGGTATTAATTTAAACTGTTGCCAACTGTATAAACAGCGCAAACAATAATGTTTGCTTCAAATAAAAAAAAAATATTTACACGTTACTATTATAAACAGAAAAAAACCTCCAAATTAGAATTAAATAATTAGGTATAAAAAGCAGGCAGATATTGGAAATTACGCCATAAAAACTATATTTACATGTGAATTTTAAAAGAGAAAGGATATTGTAAAATAAATTCATTAACATGCGTTAGAAGTCTGAAATAGAAGAAATTACGTCACATTACACTTATTATACAAAATGAACAAAAAATAGTATTGCAAAACAGTTTAAATTTAAAAATTGCACGAGACAAAATATTAGAGGTTAAATATTAGATTTGTTCAAAATTTTATTATTTGTCGTTTGATGTGAGGTGTTCAGCTATAAGTATGCAAACTTTCATGTCTCCAAATTAATTAGGGGCTGAGTTAGAAAATTTGCTTAAAATACAGAAGTTAGAGACCGGAGGGTTAAATATGACTTTTTCAAAATTTTATGATTTATCGTATTATCGCAAGTGTTCAGCTATAAGTATGCAAACTTTCAAGTTTCCAACTTAGTTAGGGGATGAGTTAGAAAAATAGCTTAAAATATATAAGTTAGAGCCCAGAGGGTTAAATATCAGAACCTTTTCAAAATTTTATTATTTGCCGTTTGATGTGAGGTGTTCAGCTATAAGTATGCAAAATTTCATGTCTCCAACTTAATTAGGGGCTGAGTTAGAAAAATTTTTAAAATACATAAGTTAGAGCCCAGAGGGTTAAATATTAGACTTTTTCAAAATTTTATTATTTGTCGTTTGATGTGAGGTGTTCAGCTGTAAGTATGCAAAATTTCATGTCTCCAACTTAAATAGGGGCTGAGTTAGAAAAATTGTTTAAAATACATAAGTTAGAGCCCAGATGGTTAAATATTAGACTTTTTCAAAATTTTATTATTTGTCGTTTGATGTGAGGTGTTAAGCTATAAGTATGAAAAATGTCATGTCTCCAACTTAATTAGGGGCTGAGTTAGAAAAATTGCTTAAAATACAGAAGTTAGAGACCGGAGGGTTAAATATGACTTTTTCAAAATTTTATGATTTATCGTGTTATCGCAAGTGTTCAGCTATAAGCATGCAGACTTTCATGTCTCCAACTTAATTAGGGGCTGAGTTAGAAAAATTGCTTTAAATACTCAAGTTAGAGCCCAGAGGGTTAAATATTAAACCTTTTTCAAAATTTTATTATTTGTCGTTTGATGTGAGATGTTCAGCTATAAGTATGCAAAATTTCATGTCTCCAACTAAATTAAATTAGGGGCTGAGTTAGAAAAATTGCTTAAAATACACAAGTAAGAGCCAAGAGGGTTAAATATTAGACTCTTTCAAAATTTTATTATTTGCCGTTTGATATGTGGTGTTCAGCTATAAGTATGCAAATTTTTAAATCTCCGACATATATAGTTTCTGAGAACGGGCTCTGTGACAGACGGACAGACAGACAGACAAAGGAGTGAGACAGGTAGGGTTTCGTATGATGTACGAAACTAAAAACATGCTGAGGATGACTGTAACAACATCCTAAAATTACATTACCATCAGTGATCAGCCAATTCCGAATTTAGTTTATATTCGTTTCATATATTCTTATTCTTTTGTGTGGCCCTGTAAAATAACTATCAATATTATATACAGTAAAAACTCTGAATAGCGGACACCCCGAGAATGCAGAATTTGTCCTCTTTTTAGAGGTGACCGCTACTGAGAGTAAAACATGTACAGTTATTTAAGAGTTGGTAATCGAAAAAATGTCCGCTAAATAGAGGTATCCGCTAATCGGGTGTGTCCGCTATGGAGGTTTTACCAGTAAAACCTCTGAATAGCGAACACCTCGGGAGGGCAGAATTTGTCCTCTATTTGGAGGTGTCCGCTACTGAGAGTAAAAAATGTACAGTTATTTAATGGTTGGTAATCGAAAAAATGCCCGCTAAATAGAGGTGTCCACTAATCGGGTGTGTCCGTTATGGAGGTTTTACTGCATAATAATATCATCCTTTACAAGAAAATTGCATGCTGTGTGATAGACAGACAGACATCCAGAGAAAGATAACCTTCCGGAGCAATAAACACTCATGTCTTTTGTTTTAATCATCCACAATTGTATGTCATACAACAGGCCAGATTTTATACAACAGGCTAAAAACGGTCACCGTGGTACGGAGTACTGTGTTATTATTTGTTTGCCCACCAAAACTGGTTGCCACGGGTTGTTGCAAGGTTTGTGATCACGTGGTTGAAACTGATCTATTCAATATTACTGCGTGCGTATTTTCTTTTATTTGCTCCAATTGTTCAAACCAGTTGTTTACGAAAACATCAACCGGTGAAAGTGACGTACACCAAATTTCTGTGACGTATGCAGATAAATTGTGCTTTTTTATCAGTTTTTTCTATATAATTTTTAAACGGTTTGGAACTTATTTTTCATAGTAGGTGCATTCAGTAGGCGACCCTCATAGGTACCTTCTGGTGCAATCAGAAACGAAATCCGACAAATATTTTTTGAGTTATGCTTGACGAAAGGTTTTTATTAGGCTTTTTTTTTAGTAGGACATGGCGTTAATATCCATCGTAGTAGTAATGTGTCCAGACAGTAATATTTAGCAGAGTATCAGCCTTCGCTTCGCTCAGACAATTATTTTTATTTAAATATATGCATTTTACGCTTACAGCGTTTGCTCATTTGCACTTGTGTGTGATATTTGCAAACTTATTCTCACAATGTGTAGCTCGACTCTGTCCTTGTTTATTTTTTTTTTTTTTTTTTTTTTTTTTTGTATTTTAAACCAGAATTACAATTTAATTATCTGATAACTTTAATTTTATTGTATTTTGGACACTTTAATCCAACTGGATTTTGACAGAAATTTGACTTGAAGAAATCGCGCGGTTGAAACACTTATTTTTTTTTTTTGCACTCCCCCCCCCCCTTCATTTTTCCTTTTGTGTATAATTTATTTATGCAACTTATTGTGTTTTATTTTATGTGCATGCATTTCATTTCTGATAATTATAGTTTTTGCATACTTTCCCCTTTTTGAAGTACTGGTATTATTTATTTTGCATTATTTGTGTTTCTCTCTCTAAAAAAAAAAAAAAAAAAGATTTCCCCCTCCTTTTTAATTCTTTCCAGTCAAAGAAAAAAAAGGAAAACAACAACAGAAAACAATAGTACAGTGTATAAAAAGAAAGTATTTGGGGGATAACAGAAATTTTATTAGTTTACTTTTTTACAATATGGAATCACAAGATGAAATCAAGATTAGTGATTTAAATCACCCCATTTCTGTATCTCCATGGGTAGATTATTTCGAAGAAATATTATTAAGATATTCGGATTCCATTACTAAGGAGGCCACATCAATTCAAAATTCACTGAAGACCGAAACTGCTGCATCCTTGTCTAAAAATATTACTGACTTCTTTCAGGTCATTAAATTCAATTTTGACGTGCTTAAAAAAACTGTGACATTCTAAAAGTAGACTATTCCAAATTGCAACATAAAAAAGATAATTTATTTCTTGTAAATCAGAAAGTGTTAGAGAGATTACATGAAATTACCGCCCAACAGAAAGGTAAAGCTAAACGTACTAAAACTTTCGATGATCAGGTGGTAAATAACAACAAATTCCCGGTATCGGTTCAAAATAACACAATACAGACCTGCTATGTTTCTACACAGAAGAAATTACCACAACTGCAAAATGATAAAAAAGACACATATCTTAGCCCTGACCCCCACACACAAGGTAAACACAACGAAAAATTTACAGATGTTAGAATTTCCTCTCTAAATTCATTATCTCCTGCTAAACTTAATGTAACAAAACCTATTCGTGTCATTATTTGTAACCTTCCTGAAAATTTAAATATTCCTGATATCTTGTTCGGTATTTCAGATTTAATTCACATAACTGAACCTAATTTTCACTTTGTTAAAAAATACAAGCTTCTACATGTTAATTTACATAACTGGATAGTTGAGCCAGCACCACAAGAAGCTAGGCAATTGCTAATGCATAAAGAAATTCTGATTCAATCAAAACTATACCCTATAAAAAAATCCCTGCCGGCTCGGGCCTACAGGCGGAGGTAGATTTCGAAGTTAAGTACTAAATTCACCAACAAAACTTAAATCAAGATTAAAGATAAACCCAGCTCCTTCGCTAAGAATGAGCTCTAGGGAGCTAAACATTTTGTGAAAATTCTAATATACACACACGCATGTATATGGAATAGGTTTAAAAATGGCTAAATCAAATTCAGAGAACCTCAAAGTGTTAAAATATGTTAATATTTCCATACTCGGGTTTTTATCATGTTTTAATACGTTTCTTCAAACTCAATGACGTTACATATTCACCTGCTGTGGTCCATTATATTTTCAATATGACGCAATATTTTGTTGTTTTTTTTTAATTCGTCAAACTATTTATTTCATTTTGAATTTTCATGCAGAAATCTTGCTCTAGAAAACTTATGACGTAATATTCAATTTGTTTTCAATTCGTCAAACTATTTATTTCATTTTGAATTTTCATGCAGAAATCTTGCTCTAGAAACTTATGACGTAATATTCAATTTGTTTTCAATTCGTTAAACTGTTTATCTAATTTAATTTTTCACGTGAAAACACTGCATTAAAAAAGCAATTGTTGTGGTGAGAATTTTATTGATTTTTTTTAATTGTTGGCAACAGCTATAACGAAAAATATTTATTTTTTCCTGCCATTGTTGCGTAAAAGCTGGTTTTATCAGAATCATGTTAAGACGGTATTCAAAATTTTAAACCTTTATATTCCCATTCCCTTGGACCGATTTTGCTCATTTTCAATCCCCGCCGAGAAATTAGCTATCTTAAAGTTGTTGGCGAGTTTGAAGACGTTCCGTGCATAATTGCGACTTTTATCGTGCGGACAAAATTTAGTACATACATACATACATATATATATATATATATATATATAAACTTTTTAGGTGGGGGTGGTTTTGGGTTCCTGGAGTCCTATAACGAAAAGTTATGAAGGAATTTTTCAAAAGTCGCACCATGGTAACGACTGCAATAGGTAGTATTTCTTACGAAATCTACCTAAAAATATGTAACTATTAAACGCTGTTTTAGATGTCAGTTATATAATGATCACCTTGCAAATTCGTGTCATAATGACATCAGGTGTTCGGTCTGTGCTTTGCCGCACACTGACCCTCAGTGTAGAAACCATCCAAAATGCATTAATTGCATTAGAAATAATGAAAGCAACAACACCAATTTTGACATATTCCACACAGCATTTGCACACCCCTGTCCATCAGTCAAAAAATTCATCAGGCAAAAGCGAGAAAAGGTATACAACTGCAATACATTCCCATAAACATTCATGCAACTTCCTTTTAGTAAAAAAAAAAATAATAAAAAAAAAGCAATATAATAGACATTTTACATTTTTCATTTTTAAATAACACACATTACTATGAAGGAGTTACTATGTACAGCATTTTTAAGCTTTTTCCATTTTCTTATACATTTACATACATATGTCAGTACTCGACATTATTATTCATACTTAGTTGAAGTTTGAAGTTAGCTTAAATTTATTTTCAAGATTTTTTTATAAACACAAGTGTACAGTGAGTTGCTTTTTCATTTGATTGTTTAGCCGCAAATAGTTAAATGAATGACGAAATGGAACAAAAGTGAAATCTTTTCTGATACGCGTTGTCAGACTATTTGTTTTTCACATTTTGGAAGATTGTTACTGAAAGTGTACGCATTTATACAACTCTAAACATTCAATATTACACTAGTTGTAATTTTTTTTTTATCTATTTTAGAAATTTGGATAAAATTTTCGCTTGCTTATCTTACTTAAGTTTATTAACGTACATTTTATCACACAAGTAGCATTTCCTGGTTACATTTGTCCTTTTTCGCTTTTCGTTACGTAAAAAAAAAAAAAAAAAAAAAAAAAAAAAAAAAAAAAAAACAGTTTACTTTGTTTGTTTGCTTCAATTTTAGGCTACACACTTTTTGTACACTTTTTGTAGTGATACACTATGACGCAAAAGTTTAGACAATGACGTCATTTAGCTTTAAAATGTAGAATTATGACGTCAGAATTACAAAAACCTGTAAATATATTCAAAAACTGATTTAAAATGCTATGTACAAAATTTTATTTGCTATAATACTAATTTTTTTCATAAAAATTCAAATGTGCTTGTCGCAGAAGTTTAGACACTATTCTAAATTTCTTTGAATATTCGCTGGCATATGCAAATTTAGAATCGATGATGTCACAAATTTGGAGTACTTAAGTTCTGCAAACGATTGCGCTTCATAGTCGACATGCCGAGAGCTAAAGAAATTCAAGTGAATGAGGTTTCAAGGATTTGGCAGTTGAAAGGTGAAGGGAAGAGCGTTTCTGAAATTTCTGCTATTATTAATAGGTCAAAAAAATCTATTTATCGAGTTTTATCGAGTGGTTCCGAATATAAAGCAAAATGTCGGTCTGGGAGGCCACGTGTGACAAATGTACGAGAGGATCGCCTGATACAAAGACTAGCGAGTACTCAACAAATGAGCGTACGTGGAGTTCAAAGCTCATCGGGACTCTCTGTATCAAAGGATACGATTCGTAGACGAATTTTGGAAAAAGGAACAATCGTTTATAGCAAAATGCAGAAGAAACCAGCTCTGAAACCACATCATAAGTTACAAAGACTTATGTGGGCTCGAAAGCATATGTCATATGGAGAGAAATGGCAGTCAGTCATATTTAGCGATGAAAAAAAGTGGAATCTGGATGGTCCAGATGGTTGTTTATCGTATTGGCATGACTTGCGGAAGGAACCTCGACGTTTTTTTAGTCGCAGACAAGGAGGGGGCTCAGTGATGGTTTGGGCAGCCTTTTGCTATAATGGACAAGTATCTCTGACCTTCACCAGTGGTCGTCAAACTTCACAGCATTATACACAGACATTAGAAGAAAACCTACTGCCATTTGCTGAGCTTCTAGGGGGTCCTCAGTGGGAATTTCAGCAAGACAATGCTTCAATTCACACTGCAAAACATTCAAAATCTTGGTTTAATTCCCATAATATAAGAGTTCTCGACTGGCCAGCATATAGCCCAGATCTTAACCCTATAGAAAACCTTTGGAGCATCATGTGTCGCAAAGTTTATAGCAACGCTAGACAATACTCTTCTGAAAAGGAACTTAAGACATCTATTGAGAATGCATGGTACGATATCGATCCACAAACTATGCAAGATTTAGTTTCTTCCATGCAATCTCGTGTATATGACGTAATACATAAGCATGGATGCGCAACCAGGTTTTAAAAATTGTTTATTTCGATTTTATTTAATTTATGTCTAAACTTTTGAGACAGCAGTTTATTTTTGTTACCATTTAATTTATTGCAATATGCACAATTCCACTTTTCTTTGTTATAAATATTGTTTATATGTACAGCACATTAATTTCAAGCAGTGATTTGAAAATTGAATAAATATTTTTCAAAGTATGTAAGAATTTCTTCATTGTCTAAACTTTTGCGTCATAGTGTACAATGCTCTTGGTTCCATTGGTGCACTAAGAATTTTTTCTTCATAGATACCACACCTGAGTTCATAGTTTATTTTGTTCATAGAAAAAACTTTACACTAGTTCATTGCATTGCCAATTCTTTGTGTACTTCAGGGACCAATTGCACTATCATTTTGTCCTTTGGGTTACAATTCTTAGTTCATAGCATTTTTTTTTCTTACACATTTTAGTTCATAGTTTGTTTGTTTTTTTTTTCATTTCGTTTATTCATACATATTAGTTCATTGTTTGATTTTCTTTCTTTTGTTTTGTTTTACATTTTAGTTCATAGCGATTTTATTGATTTATTATACACTTTAGTTCATAGTAGTTATATTCTCTTGTTAGACACATTAGTTCATAGCAATGTTCATCTTTTACACACACTTTAGTTCATTTTATTACTCTTACACTTTAAGTCAGTGAAATACTTGTTCACTTCAGTTCATCGCAATAAATTTACACCTTTGTTCATTGAGGTACTTAGATTGCAGTGTTCATTAAACTTGCAACTAAATCGTTGAAATTAACTCTTGTTCACTGACATACACTGTTTTTGTTCATTGTGAGATACTTTTACTTTGCTCCGTTCATTGAAATACACATTTTTTTCTTCGGTTCATAGAGACACACTTACAATCTAGTTCATTGATATTTTGATTGGTAAAAAAAAAAAAAAACACACATTATACACAATTGAAAACATTTATTTGTTTCTAGTTTTCAACTTTACACATTAAAATTTTTTTGTTTGTGCTTTTATAATATTTCTTTATACCAGAACTATTTTTAATTTTACATGACACTTATAACATAAACATGTATTAAACTTAAAATTTTAGCATTTTTTTTTAATTTCTTTCCTTGTATATTTCTTTTATGTCATGACATTCGTATGTCACCATCACTTTGTTCACAACAAAGAATTCTCAGTTTATAGGATGCTGTTCCTTCACATGCAATTTTTTTTATTTCAACCTTATGATGTTTTTATTGTTTTCATCAGATTTGTTTTGGCTTTCTACATTTAAATAATTACACTTATTCTTGTAAATTTGGAGATTAAATAAAATCTCTGATTAAACTTCACTTAGACATTAAACACGTCTTAGCTATTATGTTGATTTCCTGTAATAACATAACTTCACAATACAATTCTTTAATTTTTGTCATTTGTATCATTATTCACCTATTGCAGTTACACTAAATGTTTAAAACATTATTTAAGTTTATACAATACAGCTTAAGGTAATATCCTTCCTGATACATTGCAAGTAATACAAATTTAGAGTTTATTTTGAATAACAATTGCAGTTGTTATACTTACCCGATCATGTCATCAGTCTCTCCACATACTCAGACTGACCTTTACCTTGATATGTGAGATATTTATCTCTGTTTTGTTTTTTTTTTTTAATTTATCCCTTCTGAAGTTTTGTTCCCGTTCAAAATTTTTGCCCTAAGGGTCCAAACTAGTGATGGGCGATAACGAGATGTTTTTCTCGATTTCCTCGATTGTATGGACATCTCGATATTTTTCGATTGTGTAAATTTTTTCTCGATAACTCCAGTTTGCCAATTGCTTTTATAAATCACATATTATATATTATATACGTCATACATTTATCAAGAATCGTCTGCGGGTGAACTGGAATGAGTCGGCGTTAATAAAGACTAGGTGACTTCGCCCGCTAGTGGGCCCCTCCTTTAATCGGGGCCCCTAAGTTATACGTAATCTTGTAATATGAAATCACGAACAGGTTACCCGCTATATACGACACCGTATAGCAGGCGTGGTGTGCACGCACTACAAAATCTTCTAAAAAAATATAATTTCTAAACGAACTAACCTCGGACCAGATCTCTTGGGGGAGGGGTCAAAGTGAGCGGAGGGGCACAGTAGTTGCATAATATGAATAAGTCGTCACAGGTCTTTAGGCCTTTCGAACCATATGTCACATGAGTGGTCTGGATCTGAATTTATAAAAATGCCCTTCCCGTGGGGGCAAAGAGGGGGAGGGGTGCGGGAGGTGGATAACATGAGTAAGTGGTCATAGGCCTTTCCAACAATATGTCACATGAGGGGTCTCGGCTAAATTTAGAAAAGTGCCCCCGTGGGGGAAAAGTGGGGGGCGGTCACCGGATGTGCAGAACATCAATAAGTAGTCACAGACCTTTCCAACGATATCTCACTTGTAGGATCTTGGCTATATTTTTGGAAAAGTGTCTCCCGGGGGGGGCAAAGTGGGGAGACGGACACCGGAGGAGCATAACATCAATAAGTAGTCACAGAGCTTTCCAACGATATCTCACATGAGGGGTCTTGGCTAAATTTGAAAAATTGTCCCCCGGGGGATCAAAGTGGGGGGGGGGACTGTCACCGGAGGAGCATAACATCAATAAGTAGTCACAGACCTTTCCAACGATATCTCACATGAGGGGTCTTGGCTAAATTTGAAAAAGTGTCCCCGTGGGGGAGCAAAGTGGGGGGGACGAACACCGTAGGTGCTTAACATCAATAAGTAATTACCGACCTTTCCAACGATATCTCACATGAGGGGTCTTTGCTAAATTTGAAAAAGTGTCCTTCTGGCGGGCAAAGTGGGAAGCTGTCACCGGAGGTGCATAACATCAATAAGTAGTCACAGACCTTTCCAACAATATCTCACTTGAGGGATCTTGGCTAAATTTGGGAAAAGTGCCCCCGGGGTGCAAAGTGGAAGGGACGGACACCATAGGTGCATAACATCAATGAGTAGTCACAGACCTTTCCAACGATATCTCACATGAAGGGTCTTTGCTAAATTTGGAAAAATATCCCCCGGGGGGGCAAAATGGGGGTGCTGTCACCAGAAGTGCATAACATCAATAAGTAGTCACTGACCTTTCCAATGATGTCTCACATGAGGGGTCTTGGCTATATTTGGAAAAGTGTCCCCGGGGGGGGGGCAAAGTGGCGGGACGACCACCGGAAGTGCATAACATCAATAAGTAGTCACAAACCTTTCCAACGATATGTCACATGAGGGGTCTTGGCTAAATTTAGAAAAGTGTCCTGAAATTTCATATATTATAAATAATATTTATCGGAGGGCTCCATTAAAAAATCCGATCTAAAATGATAAAAACGGAAAAACTACGCCCCCGCAGTGGGGGCCAAATTGGGGAGGCGGGGAAGAAAGTCTCATAATATGAAAGAGTCATTCGAGAGCTTTCCGATAACATATCACATGACGGGTCCAAAAAAATTTTGAAAATTGTTCCCCCTCCCTCCCCCTCCCCTTGGGACCACTCTTTCGCCCCGGAATTTACGCAGCCCCCACTTTAAAATTTTATGTTCAATAAATAATATTTACCGGAAGACTGCACAAAAACCCACATCTAAAATGATATTTAAATTTATTATATAAATCGGCTACGGTTTTAAAAATTTGTTCGCCCCCTCCCCACCCCCCGAATTTCACCTTCGGGGTAAGAAAGGTTCATATATGAAAGAGTTGTCAAAGGGCTTTTCGATGATAATTCACAGGAAGAGTTCGGTAATTTTTTTTAAATTGCGTCCCGCCCACTCTCACGTCCTCGGAATTCACCCGACCCACCTTCTTCTCTGAAATTTTTATATTTAATAAATAATATTTATCGGAGGGCTCCGGGTATGTGACAGCTTGGTAGGGCTAAAATAAGAAAAACATTGAAAATTAAAGCTTCATTTCACAGCTCATTGTCATGCCTATTTCTCTGCCCAGCTCGCCCCTCGATATCTCATCTTGGCCCTTCTTGGCCGAGCGTGAAATGACAATCATCGAGAGTAACACTTCGAGGAAGGACGAAAACTGATTTCTCATTCTCGACAATGTCATATGAAATGTTGAACAGAGACCGAGAGCGAGAAACGAGAAACGAGAATGGCAATGGGAAGCGATGAGTTACAATCGATGAGATATCTCGAAGTAAGCGAGAGGTTTGCCATCGAGCAGGATGTCTCCTCGAGGTAAACGAGCAGTTTGCAGCAGCAGAAAATATATCTCGAAATGCGAGAGAGAGGGCGAGAGAAAGGAAGCTTTCAGAAGAGTCAAACTTACCGCGCTTCTGGTGTAAGTCATGATTTCCCAAAGGAGTACATATTCTTTTCCATTCGCTTTTGTTATTAACCGATATGGGTTAGGAGGCATAGTGGTTTAAGTTATCAGTTCGGGTTTCAGTTGTTGATATAGAAGTTTTCTAGTGAATTTGGCGGCGCCAGTTTGTCTTTGATTTTCAATGTTTCTCTTATTTTAGCCCTCCTAAGCTGTCCCATATCTCTTAATATTAGAATGCTATTGTTAAAACAAAACTGCACTGCAAATTATGTGTTTTCAAGATTTTAAGTGTCGCCTCAGGAAAGAGGATTTTTCAAAATTGTTTTACCCCACTCATGTAATATATTAAAATAAGGGTAATCTCATAACCTTTCTAAATTTACCTTTCTTTTGTCAATCCACCGTTAATTTTCGACCCCTGGGCTTAAAATGCTCTAAAGGAATATACTTAGCGGCGGTTTTTTTTCGTACTCTGGTACGGTATCTTGCACTCATAGGAAAATTATAAGACTAACATCAAATTGTGTCTAAAATCGAATAAAAAATATGGACATATGTTTCTTAACTTTAACTCCTTTCTTCGCCTCAAGAGGGCGCTTTAAAGTTTTGTTTCTTCAAACCTTTAGTATACTGTTTGTTCAAAAATTATAAAATTCACAAAACAAAGTCTTTTCACTTTCCCCTATCTTCTCGTATCAATTTTATTTATACTACCGCCAGGGGACGCCGCCCAGTGAAACATTTTACTTTAAGCCTCAGGCTATTGGTATTTTTCATCTGTTTTTCATGTTTTGTCTCATTGTTTTTCTTCACTGCAGATATTATTCTCCAAGTTCTTGACCCATTCTGACTACTTGGGCACTCATTCTGGACCAGCTGTGGCCCATCGGGGCCCCTCTTCATTTGTCTGGCTCTAATCACACGCTTCACTTGTTCTTTTACCATTTTTCTTTTTCTTCAATTTTTTTCTTATTCAATGGTTGTTTTTTTTTTTATCATTCTCAACTTCCCCTAGTCCTCTCTTACATGAAGTTAACTTTCATCATTGGTCTGCCCTACTGTCAATTTGGGGCCTAATGCCCCTTTTTTGGGGGGGGGGCGTTTCTTCTACCTTTTCCAGACCCATCATCTAATACCACGTTGGTAAGGATTGGAAAATTAAAATTTACCAAAATACCAAAAATGAAGTCCATTGAAGTTTTACTTTAGTTATAGAATTCCCTATTAGCGGATATATTTGTCTGTTTACTTTTCTATTTTTCGATAACACTCCTTTGTTTTCGATAAACGGAGAAATTCAACAGCATTAGACACACTTTAGACATTTGGGGAACTTTAACTTTTATCAAACCTTCTGCCTTTATCGAAAAGAAGAAAATGCTAATCGATTCTAGCTAATGCGCCTAAAATAAAAAATGAGCTAGTAAATGTGTCAGAAACTAGCTACTTTGGATTTCGATACAGACTTGAAGAATCATGTTGGAATCGCTAGGCACTGGAAAACAATTTCCGTGTTAGGCAGGTTCCCTCTCAGTAGTTATATATGTCTGGTTATCCTTACGTTTTTCGATAAAGCTGTCTTGTTTTCGATAAACGGAGAAATTCTACAGCATTTGATACACTTTAGACATTTAGGGAACTTTAATTTGTATCAAACCTTTTTCCTTTATCGAAAAGAGGGAAATGCTAATCGATTCTAGCTAATGCGTCTAAAATAAAAAATGAGTTTTTAAATGTGTCATAAAGTAGCTACTTTGGATTTCGATACAGACTTAAAGAGTCATGTTGGAATCGCTAGGTACTGGAAAACGGTTTCTGTGTTAGGCAGGTTCCCTCTTGACAGGTATCGTTATCTTACTATCCTTACGTTTTTCGAAAGAAACTTTTGTTTTCGATCAATGGAGAAATTCCACAGTATTTGACATTTAGGGGAACTTTAAATTGTATCAAACTTTTTGGAGTTATCTAAAAAGTAGAAAGGTTATTTGATTCATCAAATGCGCCATAGTTACGCGATTTGGACATTGCAGTTTCATAAAGAAGAACGGGAAATTTATTCCAATGCAAAGAAAATCATTTTAAAATACGGAAATTCAAATGAGATATCTTTATAAATTTCTTCCATAAGATTAGCATTAGCGAGCAGTTCTTTTCAATTGACTGAAGTAACCCCTTAAGCCTAAATCAGGAGAAAATAATTGCGATAGCAGAATTATCGAGCAAACCCTATCACTACTATGAAATTTTCGGCCAGAATAATAGCTAAGTTTTCCAACAATTGTTTTTAGCTTATCTCGTTCTAATCGATTGTAAAACATCTCGATTGTAGATTCTAGGAATTAATCGATGGCTCTATCGATTGTGATTTTTTACGATGACGATTTTTCTCGATTGTCGAATTTTCGAGAATCGCCCATCACTAGTCCAAACTTCATTGTGTAGAGAGACAAAATCATGTTTCAATCACTCGCCTCTTTGTTTGATGTTTCAATTCAATAAACATAATTTTTTTTATATATGATACATCGACGCATGCTCCTTTGAAGATCAATGTGATCTTTAGGGAGCAGGGACCTATGTATCACTTGATGTATGGGTCTCAAAACTCCCTACTCCTCTAGGGCTGATGTCGTAAACTGATGCCATCACACTTGTTACTGAACAAGAATAAGGGCTACACCCGTACATGGGCATGCTAAATGCATCCCGTTGTTTGGTAGTCCTGTGCTGTGTGCACAAAACAATTTTTTTAACTATTTTTATATTTTTTATTTTTAATTTTACTTCATTTGACTTTTATTTACAGACATACTTATGTCTTTTATTTTCTATTTCGTTTTAAAGTTGTATCTGTGTCTCTTGTTGCTTGCATTTATATTATGTTTACTTTATTTTGAGAAGAAAATATAACAATATACTTAAAAATTACTTCTCTTATTTGGTCATGAAAAATGCTGGTACCAGCCTCTAAAACAAATATAACAGAGCTATTAAAAAAAAAAAAAAAAAAAAATTATTATTTGCTCTTTTTTGGAGACTGTTTGGGACTAGTGATGTCCAAGAATATAAACAAATTCAAAAAGGCGCCATTTATCATGACCTGAAAAGTTTTGCTATATGCAAACATTTAAAAATTGCAAGCACACAGGTATTTTATATATATATATATATATATATATGGTGGCTTATCTTTGGTATTATGTTGTATAAGTTTTAAATACTTATACGTATGGGGTGAACAAAGTAATCTTCCTCTTAAAAAACTGTTCTACAAGCATCACAGTTTTTTTCTGGTGGTAATGGGTGATATATATAACGGCTTTCCCGTTATATATTCATTTAACCTCCTCTCCACTCAAAAATCAACATTTAACTTTACTGGTTCATTATAAATTGTCATTATTCTCCCCCCCCCCCTCCTTCAAATAAAATATTTTGCTTAAATTTGACATTTTATATTTAATTTCATATGTCGGTATTCATTGACTTCCCCCCTCCCCCTCAAACTATTGTAAGTTTCATTTATACTTTAAAAGTATGTTTTAAATGCATGCATCATTTATCAGTCAGTTCCGTTTTTCTTTCACTTTCACACGGACAGAAATATATCTTAACCGCAGTGATTTTCCGTTGAGATAAAATAAAGGAATAAAATAGAAGTGAATTTCTTTCGCCTCGCAGCCGACAATATGTAATGCATATTTTCTCAGCCTCTTGGCTTGCATTCCTATTATTTCCCACTCTTTACTTGCTCAGATAAAAGCCATATGCCCCTGCTGACTAATTTCAGCTGTAGTTAAATCTGTAACGTACATCTAATATCACGTGTTAGCTATTTCTTCAATCACCCCGCTTTCCCACAGGAATTTTAGCTACGTTTAACCCTATAAACTCGCCATTGCGTATAATTTAATGCAATGTGAAACTTCTTGATTGCTTTGTCTACTCGATTCGTTTTATCGCCAAATATCTTACACATGGTTATCTTATGTTCGCCAATGTGTAAGTAATTGTAACAAAATCTTACTCACACTTTTGCTCCTGACCTAGAGCTATGTAGGCTGTAATTAAACCCCGCTGTGGGCTTCTGCCGCTGGGTAGTTAACGAAATTCTCCCCGTCTCTCTGTATTTTCACGGCCCTCCTTTTAAAGGTTCTTTATAATAAAAAATTTTAAGTCTCCTTAAAGTATTGTGTTGGAGTTTTTACTCATTTATGAATCTGGGTACACAAATCACCCTCATAGATGGTAACTACTGAAATCAGTTTTTCAAATGTTTTATGCGTTTTATATAATGTTTACTTAGTTATCTTATTTATCTTATTTCCCTAAATAACGAAGTTTTGTTAAAACATTGAGGAAGTGTTGGAAAGTGTTTCATAATCTATGCTTAACGCATGATTTTTTTTTTCTTGTTTTATCTGTCGGAGTCTCTGTTCTAGCATATTGCCACACAATTTTCTTCAAAAGGAAATGAATGAAGATGGAATATATGAAGAATGATTTTTAAATTGGTTTCCGAACTTTTTTCTTGAATCTTGAATGTGACGTATTATACAGAGTGTCCATAGAAGATTTTCCCAGTTTCATTGGTGTATTATAACAGTTTAATTTAGATTATTTACAACAAATCATTCATCCAATTGAAGGTAAACTAACCTAGTTTTTTTTTTTACAAATGTTCAATAGGTGCGCTTTAGTTATGGGGCATTCTCACAATCTTTTGACTTTTGGGGAAAAAAATCTGGCGAAATTAAACTTGCTAAAATAACATTTTAATATGATAGACGAATGTCTTAATGATTCAAAATAATGAAAAAATGGTCAGCAGCGAAAATTTTTTTATTTAACTGAGGTTTAAGTTAAACTTGCGAGTTTAATTTTCCTTACCATTTTACCACTATAACTTTTTATTTTCTTCTAAATTTTTACTTATAATGAATTTGCATAGTACCCACAGAACATTCAAATAAGAAATAATACAAATGTAGTACTTTTAATACAGAATTTTTGTATAACATTGTCTTAAAGGGGTGTTAAAGATGGGACGGTAAGGTAAAAAAAAGGGATGGTAGTGGAAAAAAGAGATGAAATGGTAAAAAAAGAGACGGTAAGGATGGAACGGTAAGGAAAATTACCCCCTATTTTTAGGAAAATCATGTTAAGACTAAGTGATAGCCACAATGTTCATTGATTTTTAGAAACAGTTGTTAAGGTTGGATTAAATTATTATTTTTTTTTTAATTTACCTCGAAAAGTGCAGGATAAACCTTGGGGACGGTAAGACTACCAATAAAGCCACGGTGCTTGAAATTGATATTTAAATGCTGATTTATATTCTGCAGTAAATTTCCTGTCAAAAAATTTTAGATATTCTTTCTCTAGCATACTTCTGCATGAGCAAAAACTTGAAAAAAATTCTGTCGCAGCATCTGAAGTGATTTTCTGTATAATTTTAGAAGAGGGATGGTAAAAAATCTAAAACCCAGGGACAGAGTTCAAAAAATAATATCAACCCTAAAAATGTGTGAAGGTTAATTTTTAGCTACATATTTATATAAAACAATAGTTCCAGTTTCAAAAAAAAAAATTATTTTTATTGAAACAATTTTATCCAGTCAGCTCCAAACTTCAAAATCAGCATCAGGGACACGGGACGGTAGATGAGTTTTCCATGTGTTTGGACCCCCAACATCGTCCAAAACTTATTTATCTCGTTAATATTGTTGTGCAATCATGCAATGGGATGTTCCCAAGTATATGAAATAAAAAAAAAAACACAAAAAAAAGTGTATTAAATAAAAAAATATTATTCAGGGACATGAAAGTTAAAAAATTGTGAGAATGCCCCTTATACGGCACACACCCAACCTAAAGTCCAATTCTTCCTACTCTTTGGTTAACATGTCCCGAGTAGTGGAAGCAATGGCCTTTTCAATTTTGTGTCTCAACTCTCGCAAATCATTAAATAGCGGCGGAACGCAGATTCGATGTTTTATAAAGCCCCAAAGGAAAAAAACGCCAGGCTCTAATGGCTTTTAAATCTTTGGCCAAGCAATAAGGCTTTACGCTCAGGAGTCACCATTTTGAGTATGTGTCACTAAAACTTCAAACGAGTCAATAACAAAGCATTACTCGCGCATGCACTTATCTAAAACTGTTTGAGTTACTCTTTAAGTGTGGCCTTGAACCAACACTCTACAACACTTACAATTGATGCTATTAAAATTTATAACTGGGACATATTTTTATGGACACCCTGTATATTAATCACTCGCCTACTGATTATTAGATATTGGTCAAACATTTTAATAGTATTCATATATTTATTATTACCTTTATCTATTTATTTATTTATTAACCATTTGGAAAAATGGTTATTGTCCTCGTCAGGGTAGGAAATCAAAAGCATATCTGAAGGCTTTTATTGGCTTAATCATCATTTTATTCGTTTTCTGATTGGTCTATACAGTAATTTGTATTTCCCTTTACTTTGAACAGAGATGGACAACAGAGTGTTAACACTATGACAAAAAAGTAATAGAAACTACAAAAAAAACTAATCACTCAGAAACAAATTGAGATACAGCTTTCAAACAAATTGCATTTAAAAGTACATTTTTTTCTCTATACGATGATATAAAAAGTAATAGTGTGGATGTTTAGAAGTTTAAGAAATAAATTTCATTTAAAATTGACCGTCAGATTTCTTGGAAATCTGACGATGGAAAAGCCTTTTCCCGAACAGCCAATGAAATGCTTGGATAATACATAAGTTTCAGGTGGATAATACGTAGGAGTCGCAGGCAGTTTTTGACGATTGCAATTTTTACGTGTAATAATACTATTAATATTTAATTCGTGGCGTACGTAATGTATGATCAACTCCGTGCTATTTTTTATGTCTTAAATTTTAGTCTTTGAAAAAATCATTTTCCAAATGGTCGTTGTAATTTGTTAAATTGCATTTTTTTTATTATTTATTTATTTTGCAACATAATGTTATTCACTGCTACTAGTATCAGACGCTGATCACAGAAAGAGACACCACGGGACCACACTGGACTATATTGAAAAATAAGCAATTCAAAAAAGCTAGTCGGATGCACCAATCCCAATCCAAAAACTTTCTTCTATCTCATACATGTTAATACTTCAAAATTCGCTATCACACTGCCAAAATTAAATGGCAATCTATGCCCCTCATGAGGAATCTACGGATATGAAATTCCGTGCATTAGTTCTTGAGATATGACTATCGCTGAAATCGTGTAAATCCAGCAAAAAGCAGCCAAACAGCGCCACCTATTGGTTGATTTATACCAAAATCTAAACAGCAACAACTTATATCAACATCTGGCTGGATCTCAGGTTTGGAGAAAATCCGTGCATTAGTTTTTGAGATAGAGCTACTGCGAGAATCGTGAAAATTCCAGCATAGCAGCGCCCCTATTGGGCGATTAATACCAAAACCTAAACGGCAACAACTTGTACCAATGTCTAACTAAATCTAAAGTTTGGTGAAAATTTGTCCATTAGTTCTTGAGACAGAGCTATTGCGGAAATCGTGAAAAGGGCAGCATAGCAGTGCCACCTGTTAGGCGATCTACACCAAAACGTAACCAGCATCAGTTCATATCAAGAACTAACTGAATCTGAAATTTGATGAAAATCTCTGCATTAGTTCTTGAGATAGAGCTACTGCAGAAATCGTGAAAAACGCAGCATAGCAGCGCCACCTGTCGAGCGCTTTACAATAAAAACTAATCAGCACCAATTTATGTTAGGGACTACCTGACTATAAATTTTTATTAAATTCCGTGCATTAGTTCTTGAGATAGAGCGCCCACAAAATTTATGTCACGTACAGACTCACAGACAGACATTTTGTAAAAACATGTTTTTCGGGATCTCTGAACCCTAAAACGTATAAATTCGTCGAAAACCGGAAGTCGAAAATTTTCATGAATCCTATATTTTCTTCTTGTAAAGATAGATGAAAGTAATAAGATCTCACCAAAAGACGACTCGTTATAAATGGGGTCTGTAAATGTTATTAAGGGACTCCAAACTTAGTAATAGCAACAGTTTTAGTACTGTTTTTTTTTTCCTTTCTACTTTATTTTAAAAAAAAAACACTGCGTTAAAACAAATCATATCTTTATTATCAATTTTGTCTTAACCCTTAATTGCATGAATTATTCTTTTAGAATTGTGTTTTTTATTTTTATATTAAGGATTAGACACCAGAAATCTTAAGATGGATTTTTAACTTTATTTAGCAGCATATTTTTGTAATTTTTAGAGGATTAATATTTCTATATAAATATAGTGGTTGTAAGAACTTAATTTATGTATTAAAAATTAAATAAAAAGGTGATGGAAATTTACATCACTATGCAATTAAGGGTTAAGTATTGAAACTGAAATAGTTCTAAAACTAGATTTCGATGATGTAACCATTGGTTTTTTCAGAGATTGAAGAACGACATTTCTTTAAAAACATTTGCTGTGTTTTCATGTATTATAATCAGAATTTATATGAGGATTACTAATTAATTTTTTTTTATATTTTAAAAGAAAAATAAAATACTGATTTTTAAACGAAATACATTATGTACATTTTGTTTAAATCATATTTATCGCATGATATTAGTAATGCTAATATATTATAATAGTAATTCTAATGCTGAAACAGGATAAAATCGGATTTTAATGATGTAGTCTATAATTTTGCCAACATGATAGTGCAAACCTCAAAAATAAAACTAAGATACATAATGCATTCGCTCGCATTATTGCTAAAATCTCTTTTATAATGACTCTCCTCTGTTTTACTTTCTTTTTTTCAAAAAATGTAAATACTTTTACATTTATTATAACCTCCTTAAAAATATTCTTTTAATTTCATTCAATATTATTGTTCTTGTACTGTGTTTTAAAAGCTTCATAAACAGCATACAGTGCGTGTCAAAAATTTAAGCACAATAATGGTTGTGCTTAAATTTTTGTTTTTATACCATTTTTACCATTTCATGTAAGCAGTTTCGTATGCGTAATATTCGGGTGCATAAGGAGCATCAGGTTGTTGTTTTTACGTTAATTCAAAATGGCTAACCCAAAAGAATTCTCTGATGAGATTAAAAAACTGGAATATGAAAGGAAAGCAAAAATCCGTGTCTCAAATTGCAACTTTATTAAAAGATCTAAACAGGGAATTTTTCAAATTTTGACTCATAGTAAAGTTTTCAAATGAATATCCCGTTCAGGAAGGCCATGTGTATCAGCTTCCACAAAGATTCATGCATCAGAAACTTGGCTTTAACTTGGAAATATTCGCTATCTCAATTTAAAAATACAGTTCGAAAACAAATACGGAAAAACAATATTTATAGAATTTTGAAATTAAGGTACATCAAAAGCCGTAACATGGCTCGATTACCATGCTTGAAGCCCTTCCATAAAGAAGCTCCATTACAGTGGACCAAACAGTAGATGTCATGTGTTCATATGGCTAAATGTCATATTGAGAGATTTAAAAAAATAAAATTTAGACTGTCCTGACAAGTTTTTACATTACTGGCATAATCTCCGAAAAGAAAACGAATGAGTATGTTTAGAAAATGACATGGTGATGGTGTGGGCGGAGGGGATTTCTTTCAGTCGTCAGACGTCCCTAGCAATCCTCAGTAGTCGTAAAAATATGTAAATTATCAAGAGACACTTGCCAATAATTTGTTTCATGTTGAGAAAATTTTAGATTGATTGTATTTTTCAACATGACAACACTTCAATTCATACCTCTGTGTAAAACGTTACAGTAGTTTAGGTTTCGTTTATCGTTCGTTTTCGGTTTTGAACTGCCCATCCCTTAGTCCTGACCTACTATCCCTAGCAAAAAGTATAGAATCAGCACTTTCTTTCGATAACTCTCAATCACATATATACATTTCTATTATAATTGAAAAGCTGCAATCTTTTGCTTTTTTATGAACGATCATGAACATTGTGGAGATATACAGACACAACGGCAATTACAAAATAAGCACTCACTTGTTATTTATAAACTTTTTTCTAAAACTACTACAAGACAAAGTTTGAAATCATGTCGATTCGGGGGAAAAAGTTTGGAATCACTCACTAGTTTATAAAACTTTTCATGCCCAGTGATCAGCTTAGTGTTACGCAATGGTCTTGCACAGCTTCAGTTGAGGTGGATATAAATACATTATGCCTTTCTTTTCCTTTGATCAGTTCAATCCAGTGGATGAAATGGTATCTGTAAAAAGCTGGATATGAAAACCAGAGAAGCGATCATTAAGCTGCGAAGGAAAAGATATTCGCAGGGAAATGTAGAAGAAAGACATTTTCATCCTTCCGATTTGCTGTTCCGAAAATTTCAAGAAAGTTTGTAAAGTTCACATATTAGAAAAACTCCCTCAGTTTTGGTATACTATATCGGCACGTCAGGTTCATACTTTATTAAAACATTCAAGCATAGAAGATAGAAAACATATAATGATATGAATATTGAAGGTGCGAAAACAGCTAATGCTAAGGTATCAAACAGAGCGTTGTGCAACAGATTTAGGGGTCTCAGGACTCTTAAAATTTGAAAAAAAAAAGAATCATTTTCAACATTTAATGTCTTAAAATGTATATGATTTAAAAACACAATTTTAATTGGGCGGAAAGATATAAGTATGTTCATTCATTTCTTGTGTTTGAAAAATTGCAAGATGCAGAATTAGTATTTATAGGGAGATCCAAAATATCAGACATTTGTCGAGCAGAAAATTCGTAGGACTGCTTACGCGCAGGATTAAAAAATAACATTTGCAACTAGAATTAAATTTTTTGTGCCTAATCATACTTAAGATTGCAATAATTACCTTGAACCTAAATAAATTTGTTTTTAAAGCATTTTTATATTTTTAATACAAAATTGTACTTAGCTAATACAAAGTTTTGAAAATTTCAACAGTATAATCACGTAAAAGAATATTTTTTTTTAACAATAAAAATGAAATTTTTGGTTCGGTTCATACAGACTAATATGAAACATATGTTTTGAAAATTTGATGAAAAAATATGCAGAAGTTTTTGAAATACCCTGCGCGCTATACGCAAAAACGTCATTTGGAGAAAAATGACTTCAAAGTTTCGGAAATGCCGCTTCAGCTATTGCGCGAGTCTAATTCTAACAGCCACAACTTCTGTTCTAATGAGAATTTCAAGGGGAAAAATGTATCAAAATGTTCAGAAAAGATAGGAGTTTAACATCTAAAAAAAATAAACTTTCCAAAATTTTGAAGTTTAAGAGTCCTGAGACCCTTAAATGAAACTGGATATCGTTATCGCAATGCCAAGGCGAAACCCAAGCTGACTGCGTGACACAAAGAAACCACAATGCGATGGGCCAAAAAATACTAGGACTGGTACGTTGATGACTGGAGTAAAATCCTTTAAGATTCATCGGTGTTTATCGATTAATCAAAAATTTGTATTGTTACAAGGGACGATAGAGGAAAATTCATTTGGAGGCTGCAAAATGAAAGGCAGAATAAAAACTGCTTCAATTTTCGTCTTAAGTTACCTGATTTAATCATTATTTTCGGCTTCATATCTTATAAGAGGACTGCAATACCGTGTTTGTAAATCGAATGTGTATTCAGAATGTGAAACTGTGTCAATTTTGGAAGATTTTCTTATTCCTAGTTTAAAAAACCAATTTGGAAAGAGCGATGTTATAATTATAGATGACAATGCTTCGTGCCATACATCCTGATGAGTAATTTTTTTTTTCTGAAAATAATGTCCCTCAAATAAACTGGCCAGTATGAAGTCCAGATATATATATGGTTTCGTTATCTGTATGGTATATTTTGAAAAAGCTATAGTCATATTTAAGCTATGGTCAAAATCAACACGGAAACTAAACGACTCCATGCGAAAAGCATGGTAGTCATCTATCCAAATAAGTGTGAAGACATTAATAAGTCTATGCCTGACAGAATCAAAACGATAATCAAGGCAGAGGATGGATATGCAAAGATTGACCATGTATTTTGACCAAATATTCAAAACTTTTTCTCAGTCAGAACGTGATTCCATGTTTATTCCAAACAAAATTTCGAAAAAATAAAATTATGTAAGATAATAGTGAAATTATTTTGCATTTATTTTTATTTCATCTATTCTAGACATGTTAATGAATCTTTAATAGCAAGCAAAGTTTCGCCAACTTAAAAATTTTATATATAATTACTCACATTTCATTGCACGTTGGGAAAGGTAGATACTGATTCCAAGCATTTTGCCGGAGGTAGTAAATCCGATAGAAAACACGTGAGTTATTCTTACACGTGTAGTTTATGAAAATGATAAGGAGTATTTTTCAGTTAAAGAATTGAAATCGATCATTGTGAACTTTTTGTTTGAAATCAAGACGAAAACAAGACCGAACCTGTTTTTATCTATGCAACACCGTATATTAAGCAATAAAAGCTCAAGTGTCTCAACTATTAACAGCTAATTAAATGTAATAGAATAATAATCAGGTATCATTTTGTTTATTAACCTTCTGTAGTAAATAAATAACTACTTCTGCTTAAACTTTTGACATGCTGTTTTCTTCTTGAAGTCGATAGTTTAAAATAAAGTTTAAAGCATAACTGTACTAAATAGTTTTTTAAAACTACAATTTGTAACACATATGAACATGGACCTTAGCCACCTTAGAACTGACCTTAGAACATTACCCTATTTAAAATTTAATTTGAACATTTCTGTTGTGCTTTTGACATGCATTGTATAGTCAAAGACTATCACGTCATTTTTTAATCCAATTGCAGTAGGGTGAGAGAGAGTACTGTCTGTTTTACCCAAGCACCTTTCAGTCGAGCTTGGGTCTTTATACAGAGCAGACGAAAGGAGAAGCTAATCTGATCGGTTTATGGCTAGCTTAATTTGCTCCGCTAGTCGAGAATCTACTACTAAATGCGATCTCGGTGAAAACAGTCGATTTCGAACAAAAATCAGCTCTGAAAGAAGATCTTCTTGATTGACTCCATCCCGTTTTCGAAATATTTATCATACTCTAACGCATTTCCTTAGAATCGGTTTCAAAATGGTTTGGAAATGTAAATGGATAAAAAACAACGTTTGTAGCACCAAAACACTTTTACTTGTTGCAAACTAGTT